>OX451405.1:13234038-13970066 GCA_949629135.1 Eremobia ochroleuca | reverse complement strand
CAATTTGTGAATACAACAGACTAAGAAGCATTTACCGTCCAGATTTGTCAAAAATTGTAACATCAAAGCCTCCCAGAAAAACGCATAGAGACAGGGAGTGGGCTCTTAGAAAAACTGTAGCTGAAGCTCAAGAAGTAGTACCGGAAAAGAGAAAACGGAAGGCTACCTACAAAAATAAGAAAAGTTCATAAGTCAGAGAGAGGGCTTTAAGAAAATTCGTTGCTGGTAGATATACATATATACAATAAGTAGAAGGTACCGAAAAGGAAAAAAGTAGAACTGTCTACAAAATACAAAAAGAAATGAAATCCCATCAAAAACAATACTTGTCAAAAAAACCAAGTCTCGCAACTCAGTTGTTCTGCGGTAAAAAGTTGTGAGATCCATGTAATACCAAGTCGGTTATTAATTTATTCAGTCTCTACTTAAGCGACTTTCTGTCTTAATACGTCCAGTCTCTAAGACCACGATCGTGGTCCATAACAATTGAAAATCAATTGTGTCTGGAATCTCCGTACTCGAAGCATTAAGTTGTTACGTAATAATTAACAGCATCTTATAGTGACGCATATCAATATTAAAATTCTTTAATGTTTTATATAAATATATTGAGACTTGGCCATCGCACTAAATAATTGAATTTACATGTGTTTTCAGGCGATTGAATTTACACGTGTTTTCAGGCGATGGCCAAGTCTCAATATATTTATATAAAACATTAAAGAATTTTAATATTGATATGCGTCACTATAAGATGCTGTTAATTATTACGTAACAACTTAATGCTTCGAGTACGGAGATTCCAGACACAATTGATTTTCAATTGTTATGGACCACGATCGTGGTCTTAGAGACTGGACGTATTAAGACAGAAAGTCGCTTAAGTAGAGACTGAATAAATTAATAACCGACTTGGTATTACATGGATCTCACAACTTTTTACCGCAGAACAACTGAGTTGCGAGACTTGGTTTTTTTGACAAGTATTGTTTTTGATGGGATAATCCTCTTACAAACTCTTAATTATAGTAAATATGAACTTGCAAGTGAACGTCACTTGGTTAATTTATAAATAATGTGGGTCCAAACTCGCCATCCTCCTTTAGTAAATCAAATAAAGTTGCAATTCTTATCACCCATGCGTAACACAGTATCACTCACAATCTGAATCATTTTGAAGGATATTGCTAATCCATTGCTTCAAATGTTTGAAAAAATTGTCTGCTCAACAACGTAAGTAACGCAATGAATATTGTTGAACTGTCCAAATGAAAGCCATTGCTACTGTACGGCTGCCTGTCCTTTGAAGCGAAGCGAGGCTGCGGAGCGGAGAAACGGAGAAATATTAACCAATAGAAACATTATATTAAGATTTTATGCAATTCTATTGGTTAAGGCGCCACCCCGACCAAAACGCCGCGGAAGCCGTTTTTGTGCAGTTTTTGGAAGCTATCTACTTCTTATTTAAAAGAAATACTAACAAAAAAAAATACATTAAATTTCTACATAATGTTGACTCCATAATTGTGGTTTTTTTTTTTTTTTAATCAGTATATCTTTAATAAATCTCCTTACAACGAAACTCCAGAAATGAGAAATGGTGATTGATAACATGTATCTCCTCGTAAAGTAAACATTATTTAATTTTGCTACTGACACTAATGGATAGACAATTTAATAATTAACATTTTGGTAGTAAAATTTTTTTCCAAAAAACTAAAATTTGATTTTATACAAATTTTATTCTAAAATGTGAGCGCTTTTACTACTGTAACTCATGCGCCCCGTATCGGGATTCAGTGTGCCACAAGCTCTTGAAGGTGAAACCCGTGTCGTTTGTCTCCGCGTCGCCGCGTCGCCGTCGGCTAGCGCACTTGCTCGCTTACGTCACATTATCAGTACTGATAATAAAAATTAGTTTTTTTTTTTTTGTACTAGTTACGTATTGTGTTATTTAATGCGGAAGGACGCTTTGTGTATTTAGAATTATTGAGTTTTGTGAAAGGACGCTACTCCGCCATCTTGGATTAGCTATCGTTTTCATAGTTTTCGAGGGTGTTAAAGCTGATAGTGAGGTCAAAATGTAAATCCAAGATGGCGGCTCCGAAAATTTCTATATTTTTCGTCATGGGTGTCGTTTTCATAGTTTCCGAAAGTGCTAGAGCTGATAGTTAGGTCAAAATCTAAATCCAAGATGGCGGCTGCGAAAATTTCCATATTTTTCGTCATGGGTGTCGTTTTCATAGTTTTCGAGGGTGCTAAAGCTGATAGTGAGGTCAAAATCTAAATCCAAGATGGCGGCTGCGAAAATTTCTAAATTTTTCGTCATGGGTGTCGTTTTCATAGTTTTCGAGGGTGCTAAAGCTGATAGTGAGGTCAAAATCTAAATCCAAGATGGCGGCTGCGAAAATTTCTAAATTTTTCGTCATGGGTGTCGTTTTCATAGTTTTCGAGGGTGCTAAAGCTGATAGTTAGGTCAAAATCTAAATCCAAGATGGCGGCTGCGAAAATTTCTAAATTTTTCGTCATGGGTGTCGTTTTCATAGTTTTCGAGGGTGCTAAAGCTGATAGTTAGGTCAAAATCTAAATCCAAGATGGCGGCTGCGAAAATTTCCACATTTTTCGTCATGGGTGTCGTTTATATAGTTTTCGAGGGTGCTAAAGCTGATAGTGAGGTCAAAATCTAAATCCAAGATGGCGGCTGCGAAAATTTCTAAATTTTTCATCATGGGTGTCGTTTTCATAGTTTTCGAGGGTGCAAAAGCTGATAGTTAGGTCAAAATCTAAATCCAAGATGGCGGCTCCGAATATTTCCATATTTTTCGTCATGGGTGTCGTTTCCATAGTTTTCGAGGGTGCTAAAGCTGATAGTTAGGTCAAAATCTAAATCCAAGATGGCGGCTGCGAAAATTTCCATATTTTTCGTCATGGGTGTCGTTTTCATAGTTTTTGAGGGTGCTAAAGCTGATAGTTAGGTCAAAATCTAAATCCAAGATGGCGGCTGCGAAAATTTCCATATTTTTCGTCATGGGTGTCGTTTTCATAGTTTTCGAGGGTGCTGACAACGATTATGGGGTCAAAATCAAAATTCAAAATGGCGGCTCCAAAAATTTGGAAAATTTTCGTCATGGGTGTCGTTTTCATGGTTTTCGAGGGCGCTGACAACGATTTGAGGTCAAAATCTAAATCCAAGATGGCGGCTGCGAAAATTTCTAAATTTTTCGTCATGGGTGTCGTTTTCATAGTTTTCGAGGGTGCTAAAGCTGATAGTTAGGTCAAAATCTAAATCCAAGATGGCGGCTGCGAAAATTTCCATATTTTTCGTCATGGGTGTCGTTTTCATAGTTTTCGAGGGTGCTAAAGCTGATAGTTAGGTCAAAATCTAAATCCAAGATGGCGGCTGCGAAAATTTCCATATTTTTCGTCATGGGTGTCGTTTTCATAGTTTTCGAGGATGCTAAAGCTGATAGTGAGGTCAAAATCTAAATCCAAGATGGCGGCTGCGAAAATTTCTAAATTTTTCGTCATGGGTGTCGTTTTCATAGTTTTCGAGGGTGCTAAAGCTGATAGTTAGGTCAAAATCTAAATCCAAGATGGTGGCTGCGAAAATTTCCATATTTTTCGTCATGGGTGTCGTTTTCAGCCCCATAATCGTTGTCAGCACCCTCGAAAACCATGAAAACGACACCCATGACGAAAAATTTGCAAATTTTTGGAGCCGCCATCTTGAATTTTGATTTTGACCCCATTGGATAATCATATAAAATAGTCACATAACGTTTTTCGTTCCAAAAATTAGAAAGTAAGTATTCGTGGACATTCATGACCAACATAGGCGCACTGTTTCATCATTCATAGAAATAATATTTTTTTTATTAAATGCCGCGTATTGTAAGGTCTGTGCTTTTTACTAGTCGCAGTTTCATAGTTCGTAAGTTGTTCGCCAGATGGCCAGTTTTTACGAAGTATTGTAGAGGTGGGGTGCGGCAAAGAGGGAACGAATGCTCAAGGTTATTTGGTCAGGGTCCGGCCTTAATATTTCTCCGTTTCTCCGCTCCGCAGTCTCGCTCCGCGTCAATGGACAGGCAGCCTTAGTCTATTACGCAATTACCCCGCTGACCTAAGCAAGTTTCTAAAAGCAAAATCGGTACAATATTTTCTAAAGAACCGCATAATGTAAGAAGGTAATTAACTTTTTTGTGAAATTCATGTCGATTCTGTAAAAATCTCACCGTGAAAACTTGCGTGGAGTAAGCTGTCAGTGTCATCCCACTGATGCTAGGGATTGACTAAGCAGACATTTACAATCATAATCGAGATTTTAATAATATTTTTTATGCTAATTCTGTTGATCATTTTATATAATTTCAAAACTAGTATTTTAGTTGTAGTTGTTGTTGTTGTAGTCTACGAGCTACGGCCTAATGTAAATCTTCAAATGAAAATAAACCCTGTACTTATCAAAATTGTGTCCAATTTTGAACGTGAAATTAAAAAGAAATTCAGAATGTATATTTTGGCTTCGGGTAGGATAATAACGGCGTTCATGATTTAGGAGTTTTAAGTGACACATTGTAACATATTGCTTTGATTTGGTTTCCAATAACTTTTGGTTGGAAAACCCTTTTTTTCTGAAATACTTTGAATTCTTATTGTAACGTCGACTTCTGCCGCTATCCTAGGTTTGTCAAGGGTCGGCTTCCAGTCTAACCGGATGCAGCTGAATACCAGTATTGTACATGGAGCGACTGACTATCTGACCTGCACAACCCGGTTACTGGGTAACACGATAACCCTAGGTAAGACTGGTTGTCTCACTTTTGGGCTTCTGACTACCCGTAACGACTGTCAAAGATCTACGAATGACAGCCGGGACCAACGGCTTAATGTGCTTTCCGAGGCACGGAGGGGTCTCGGTATGTAAAGATGGTCACCCATCCACAGACCAACCGCGGCAAGCGTAGCGTAACCTGATTGATCGACCTGTGCGGCTGTTATTATTTAGCCACGGGCCCCTCCATACTCGGCTCCACACCGAGAGTTGAAAATCCAGTGACCGATAAAATCCAGCGGCGATATTTTTACGTCAGTGCGAACATGGGCTTATTTGGATTAACTTTATTGGAAGGCAAAATATGACTTGTTGGAAATAGAATGTTGTTTTCGTGTGCGTGATTTTTCTATTTCTATGCTACAACTTTGTCCCCTTTGAGACATCTCTTCTTTGCCGGACGAATGAGCAAAACCGTCCGTTCGTAGTAAACTTATGTATAAATATTCGTTTGATCCCAAATAATATCAGTAGGATTTTCTCCTCGAAATGTTTTGGCTGTCTCTCCGTTCTTGGAATCGTGTTTACCTAATTTATACTCGTACTAAAGTCGAAGCTTATACCTAATTCTCGCTGGGGTTAAAAACATACCCAGTCGGTCGATTCTGGAAAAATCTCACCGTGATAACTAAGGTGAAGTGAGCTTAGAGTGAGCTGTGAGTCATGCTGATGACAACTCACTCCACGCTCACTTCACCCAAGTTTTCACGGTGAGATGGTTACAGACTAGCACGGCTGTATGTATATGCGAATTACGTTATACATAAATCATTTTAACCCTTACAAAACAGATCTGTTTTGTAGAAGTCTTTTACAATTTTACCACCTTACATACCGAAAGGAGATCACATAACACCACACCTGTTAGTCTCGCATGGTTAGGCAGAGATGTACCCATGGTACAGACGCCAGCACATAAAGCTACTACAATCTGTCAAATTTCTTTAATAGATTTTCAACTTTATCGCTAAAGCATTAGGTTCAAAGTTGACTGGGAAAATTTGACAGTTTCGGGTAGCTTGATGTGCTGGCGTCTACACCAAAATTTCTCCAGTACTTTTAAGTCCCAAGTAATAGGGGGTGATCCTATTGCCAACAACTGGGCACAAATAAAGACTCCGTATTGCCATTGAGAAATTCCTGACGGAAACACCCATTAATACTTTGCCCGACGTGGGAATCGAACCTAGGACCCCATATACTCTACTCAGCAGTAACGCTTACGATTACGACCCCTTTTTTTTTTTTTTTGTTTCGGGGTGGAAAATCCTCATGGATGTCCGCCGCCCTGGGGCGGGCGGCGGGGTCTGTCAGACTCTTACTGACTAAAAACCACCCCGGTGTTCCCTCTCTCACCTACGCCGGGGGTCGCGGGAACGAACGATACTTCCGCAACCCCCGGCTGGTGCTGGCCCGCTCCAGCGGGCCTCTCCTCGTGTCAGGGGGGGGAGTGAGGTGTTAAACTCCCCCCGCGACGTCTAAGAGGGGCGCGCGTGGAACACTACGCGCCACCGCCTCGGGTCCTGATGTGTGGGGGGCGACGGACGTACGATTACGACCCCTAGACCAACGAGTTCGTAAGATACTGGACGAGTTTTTTTTTTTATAAACCTTACTCTTAGTAGACTAACCTTTATAATCAGGAGTCTTGATCTTCCTGATCAGCTTGGGAAGCTCCCAGTTCCAGCCAGACTTGTGGGAAGGACAGTAACGTTCCATGCAGGCTGTCAGCCGAAGTAGCGCCAACTTTCTCAAGATATGGAGCTGGCCACATGAGAGCGAAGACATTGGCCGGGATACTGAAAAAAAAATGGTTGAACAATTTAGTAAGTTTTAAATGATGAATACATTGGTTAACCTGTGTTTTACGCATGCTTCACGCGGGAGTTTGCGGGACTAACAGGTTTGAGCTCTTGTTTTAAATTATATATGATTACTGGTTAATTATTATAAATAATTATCAATAACAATCTTGCGCTAGCAGAACTCATTCAATTATTAACTTTGTGTAGTGTTTAGGTCATCAAGATACAGGCTGTGCCTAGTTTGGAATCCAATGTTAAATCAGCCTAAGTTTTCTGTTGGTTAGAATTGCATGCTAATACTTGTATGTTTGTGAACTATGTGTAAGTGTCAATAAATGAACTTGAATATAATTTGACAAATATTTTAAGCGTTTCTTAAATTAATATACCTAATTTATAAGAAGGATAGGTATATCAATTCTTGTGGTGTAGTCTTTCAAGAAACTGCACTACCTATTTCCTAAAACGATTGTAGAGCAGATACCTATTTATTTTTATTTAAACTTTTGAGTAGGAGTCATCGGGCTTCGATTTATAGAATTTGATAGGAGAACTAAGCACATTTCTTGTTTTTTTTTTTCGTGTTTTGAAGTGTAGAAACACTCACGGTATGAATCCGGGTCCTTCTGGTTCGGGGTCGGCGTCAAAGTGTTGTTGGCTTTCGGTCCGCCGTTTAGCGCGTTCGTCCTAAACGAATACCATCTCTGTATGTTGTTCCTGAAAGTTAGAAGGTTGATTTGTAAGTTTGTATTAAATATAGTTGTATTAGAAACTAGGAGAGTTTGTGCCTTGAAAATGAATTACGGGTCAAATGTTACCGACTATTCAGACCACAAACTTGGGCGTTGCTTGAGGCTAAGTAAGTAATAACAGCCGCTCGGGTCGATCGATCAGGTTAAGTTGCGCTTGCCGCGGTTGGTCCGTGGATGGGTTAAGCCATTGGTCCCGGCTGTCATTCGTGGATCTTTGACAGTTGACTGGGTTATGGAGGTCTGATAGGCAGTCGCTCCATATAAAATTTTCAACGGCACCCGGTTAGACTGTAAGCTGACCCCAACATAGTTGGGAAAAGGCTCCACAGATGATGATGATGATCGTCAGACCACTAACTACCGAAACACTCTCTCTCTCGCACACAGCTATTATTTTCCGTTTTAAAAGGAACGGGTGCCATTGAAATAACGGGCACATGAGACATGAAATCATCCTTATTCTTTAAAATTGACAACTCATAAGCAAAACTCACATTTTTCCACTTCAGCTGTGATACCACATTATGATATAAAATTAAAAAAAATAAGTATCAGGTACTCCTAAGAGATTACTTGAGTATTTGTTTTGATATCTAAGTCATGTGATTGAATTACGTAGTCAATAATAACGTTATGTCAGTTCAAACATTTGCATCGCTAGAATTTTAAATCATAATATGGTGTGTCGCAGCTGAAGTGGAAAAATGTCAACTAACTTTTGAAGGCCACTGTATGCATATTTTGCAGATTTCTGTAGTCAGCAAAAACCACACCCCATCAAGTGGATCTATATCTTACGACAAATATAAAACGTCACTTATTTTTGGTTAAGTACTTACTTCTTACTCTTCATATCCAGACTATCATCGTCATCATCCTGGTCTCCATCATGAGACCTGGACCCTGCAGAGTTGGGGCTGCTGTCTAGTTCCGAACTCCTGGATGCCGACTTATCTCTCTTGAGGCTTCTATCACGAAACCTGGAGACAAAAAAGAACATTTAGTTTCTCTAATAGTAAACGATGACCAGCACAGACTATTAAAAGACCATGGATTTGGAAAATCTCTTATCATTTCAAAAGTAATTATAAATGTATGAACCCATGAAACCTAGTTTACTTCCTTCATATACAATAGCAAGATTTGTAAATAGTTTAATAATTAATTAAATATGGCATACGAAACCTTGCACAACGAAAACACGACCAGCAGTGCTATTCTGTAAAAATCTCACTTTGAGAACTTAGGTGAAGTGAGCGGGAAGTGAGCTCTGTCATTCCCTAATGCTAGGGATTTACACTATTAAGTGCTCACTTCACTTATGATTTCACTGTGACATTTTTACAGAATCGGCCGGCTGTACCTACCAACAACCTATCATTGGTGACGTAAAGGCAGACAGCCTTCGTGCTAATGACGCTACTGCAACATCACGTAACTATAACATTGCAATCTTTATCATCACACCAATAGGACCAAAAACTCTTCCATCCAATCAAAAACTGGTCCCTACATCCACAATTTCACAGCACTTTCACAAAACGTCTTTGCCACAAAACCTCACAATTCTTCAACAATATAATGAATACTGCATATCCAACACTGACATTAGTATGCCATTCACTTACCTATTTGAGCATTGTCCATTACTGCGACACTCATTTTAAACTAATGGCTACCAGTTTGTATAATTAGTCTTCACGCGGTAATATCGGTTTCAAATATATTGCGTCTGTGTCGTCTTCCAGGTCTGCATTTGAGTTTTGTTTTTTCTGTCTAATCTTCTGTTCCACTAGCACTCCTTGTGAGGCTTGGTTAAGAAATACAACCCTGTTCGATTCTCTACTTGTTTAAAGATTGAAGAAAGCGCAGTTATGTTTCCTCTTCCATTCTTCCTAATCATCATCATCTGCCTGCCTTTTCCCAACTATGTTGGGGTCGGCTTCCAGTCTAACCGGATGCAGCTGAATACCAGTAATTTACATGGAGCGACTGCCTATCTGACCTCCACAACCCAGGTACTGGGTAATACGATACCCCTTGGTAGGACTGGTTGTCAGACCCGTAACGACTGTCAAAGATCCACGAATGACAGCCGGGACCAACAGCTTAACGTGCATTCCGAGGCACGGAGGGGTCTTGGTATGTGAAGATGGTCACTCATCCACGTACAAACTGTGGCAAGCGTAGCTTAACCTGATCGATCGACCCGTGCGGCTGTTATTACTTAGCCACAAGCCCCTCATTTCTTCCTAAACATTGTCACCTTATTATTTACACATCAGCGTCTCATGACGACATAATGTCGTAATCACTATTGAGTATGTCAAGCGTGGTATGGATGTCATTACTTTAGTCTGCCTCTTTGTTCATTGTAATGGTAATTAATTTCTCCTTTCGGATTCGTATCAGGATAAACTTGAGAATGAACTATTTAATGGTGAAAGTTTATTTTATTATATAAAAGTCAGTCAGAAGGCAGCCAAATGGCGATCCTTACGCAGTCTGGTATATGATGCCAGACGATTACTTGCGGACATTTTAAGAATCAGTTCCTCGTGAAGGGCTGAGGGGCTCATGGCTAAATAATAGCAGTTAAGCAACGCTTGCAGAGGTCGGTCCGTGGATTGGTGACCATCCATTACATACGGAAACCCTTTCGTACCTCGGAAAGCACGTTGAGCAGTTGGTCCCGGCTGTCATTTGACAGTCATTACTGGTAGTCAGAAGTCCGAAAGTCTGACAACCAGTATTTGCCAAGAATAGAATAGAATAGAATACTCTTTATTATGTACACCATATAGATTACAGACATAAATATAGAAATTTTACAAAGGGTGACACAATGGGCGATCTTATCGCTAAGAGCGATCTTTTAAAGACAACCTTTGGATGGATTGAAAAGGGAAGGAGAGACAAGTATTGTAGGTAGTCTGTGGTGTACTATTTACACGATAAAATAAATACATACATAAAGTATATTATACCAATCTAAATAAATATATATGCCAAGGGGTATCGTGTTACCCAGTAACTGGGTTGTGGGGGTCAGATAGGCAGTTGCTCCACATAAAACACTGGTATTCGCATCCGGTTAGACTGAAAGCCGACCCCAACATATGTAGTTGGGAAAAGGCTTGGTAGATTGACGTCTCGTAAAGGGTGGTTTTTACATCTCTGCCTCCAACCTTCCAAGTGACAGTATGTGAAGTATTACTGACACCTCGCTTCAATATGATGGAAACCTTTGATTTATCGCGCAGCTGTTTGTAAAGGACTCACGCAAAATACATTGTCCTTTGTTTTGCAAGCGTCCTATTCAAACTGAAGTTCAAAGAAGACTGAAATAATGTATCCACAAGGAGAATCTTGTGTATCTTAAAGGTATTTTAAGTAGGGATTATCTGGATCTTCGGGTTTGAATATTTTAGTTTTATGCTACTGTGATAGAATGTCTAGAACATAATAAATTATCTTTAGTGTTCAGATATCAACAGTGACACAGAGATATATTGTTTGAAAGATAAAATGTCCTGAGGATAGTTTTGGGTATGAATGTCAATCTCTATTAGAGAAAAACGAAGAAAGAAACAAGAGAAACGATGGATGGACTTTGTTAATGCTGACGTGGTTAGAAAGGGGGGTCACTACCAAGATGACGACTAATAGAGAAGTATGGAAGAAAAAGACATGTTGCGCGGACAGCAGATAAATAGGGGTAAGGGCAGAAGAATGATCAGATAGTGACATTTCTTCTTTCTCTGGAATGCCAAATAAATAAGAAGGTCTGGTAAATTTTGAGCTACTACGTCAACTTACAAATTAGAATAAATATATTGTAACCTTAGCGCTTTAAAGCACTCTACTAGATTTCCCAGAAGGCCTAGATACAGCCTTGACTAAAATAATTCTCAAGGGGTACGTGCTTGTAAGATACCTATATTGTTGAGTATTGTATTCTAAAACATATTTTGGTACATATTTATATGAACGGAGCACTTGTGCCAGTTGTATTATGAAACCCTTTCAAGGATTCTTACAAAGTATAAAATGGATTTAAGATCAACTGGCTAGTTTAAGAGCAACTGGGTACAAAAACAATATTCTAACGAATAAATTAATGATATAATAGGTTAGTATTTTTTGTTGTGTTAAAATTGCGTGCCTTAGCTTGGGTAAGAAAACAAAAATCTTCTTTTTTGTTTCTATTATGATGCCAGTATTTTTCGATGGCGCTACTCGCAAGTGGAATACACCAAGCCGCCATCTAAGCGTACAATGAAAGTGAAAAATATAAGAACCGTTACTTACTTCTTCCCATCATTCCCTAAATTGAGCGAGCTGGTCCTTATAGCCTGCCGTCGGTGATGAGTGTGGCCTGGTGACTTCTGGACCTCTCGGAGGATTTCAGGGTCTGGCTTCAGATCCACTGGAGACGGGGGCTCTACGTAAACCTGGTGATGAAAAAGACGAAGTTAAAAATTTTACGGTTCTTGAAGCATTTTTGTTGGCAGTGTTTATAAAATTGCTAATGTTTTTAATCAACGCCTGGGTGAATGAATTGAGCAAATCGTGTGCCTTGAAACATTGCTATAAGGTTTCCTACAAAAATGTCCCAACCGGAATAACCAACAGTATCAAGTAGGTAATTCAGTATCACTTGTCGAAAGTTCTAAAATAAGAAGAATACTGAACATGTATCGCTTTTCCATAATTCAGAAACTACATTATAGACATAAAAAAGTTCTTAATGAAATAATAAGATAATGTTGATCCTTTTCGCAAAGAACCAAGAATACGGATAAAAGAAGTAATTAACTTGAAACTTGATAACAAAGTTCCATCAATGACAAATATGTTATTAAGTGGCCTCGCAGAGTTAAGATTACATCACACGAGAAAACCCAAACTTATGTAATACTTGAAGCTCCAGCGAGTTTCCGCAAACTATTCGCGTTAGTTAGGAATCACTATAAGTTGCCTTGTAGATATGAAAGCGTAACATTATGATCAAGCCTTATATTTTAGAAAATGTCAGCCAATTATTTACCTAAAGGATTCCAGATTCACTTACATGATATATTTGAACCCAAGGTTTGGTGAACGATACATATCGATACCGATACGTCTCGTCTTGTCTTGTTGTTCATCAATTCCAAACCAGCCGTGCGATTCTGTAACCATCTCACCGTGAAAACTTGGATGAAGTGAGCGTGGAGTGAGTCTTCAATAGTGTCAATCCCTAGCATCAGCATGACTCACAGCTCACTCTAAGCTCACTTCACCTTAGTTATCACGGTGAGATTTTTCCAGAATCCACCATGAAGAGTTGCAGCCATTTATGTGCTTGTATATAATAATTATCAAAACATCCAAATAAACACTCACCTCAGCATTTTGATGAGTATTATGATCCTTATAATAATTATGTCTCCAACTAGCAGGCTGGCATTCCGAATCGCTTAAAGCACTAGAATCTTCATTCTTGATCCCTCTATGAAAAATCCTCTTAGCTCTTCCTAATTTTGACTTCGAACTCTTATTGCTGGAACCCATGCTGCCATCCGAGGCATAACTTGAGTCATCCCCAAAGGGAGCGTTTAGGACATAGGATTGTTCTAAAGGAGCTATTGGAGAAGGAGGCATGACAGTCATTGGTGACGGTGGCTGGGTTCTGATTGCTGGAGCATGTAATGGCGAACTATGAAAATCTGGGAAAGGGAAAGCCGTAGGCGTGGTAGGAGTCATGTCAATGTAACTAAGGTCAGCATATTTGTCTTGCTGCACATCTAAGAAATGGGGAGAAGATACGATGACCTCTGTACGGTTCTGCCGTTTTCTTCTTCTTGTTTTGAGGGATTCCACTCTGCGGAGTAGGGCTTTTGCTCCGTCTCGGAGTCTTTCGGAGCCAGTTCGTCGGAATCGTGTACCCGTTTCTTCTTCATCTTCTTTGTCGCTTGGTAACTGTATTACTGTTTGGCCTGGTACTGTTAATCTGTAACAAATACAAAAGATGTTCACCATAAAATGGAATTACAATTTTTATTTTTTTCATTCTGAAGGGTGATGTTATACGTTAACCAAATCACCTAAAGTGTTTCTCGTAAAACTTGAAACATAACTCAAAAACCGCCCAAAGAAGCATTTGCAACTCAGTAAGGAATTGCAAACATCATCTTAAAAGCACTGCCTCATCTCCATAAACTTCGGAAGGCCTATTATGGTCTCGAGAGTTACTCCAAACTTCGAAGGCTCAAGTACAAAGTTTTGCAGAAACTCATCAAACTACACACAACAATTTATTTCCATTATAATACAAAATTTTGGCGTGAATTAACTAAAGATAAGGTGGTTTCTCAATAATGGCGATATCGAAGTTAGTGAATAGGTTATAGCTATATGTCCGTCCTACGGAACCTTCATTTTGAACAACGTATTAAAGATTTTGTGGTAATCTCCCTAACATCTTTTTCATAGGAAAGAATCTACGCTTTGAATCGAGTACCTAACTCTGCCTTAGTACCTAACTGGCTGACTCCTACAGATAAAGTGCCCCAGAATAGTTTAATTAAAACAAATGCCTTGACAATGGTGAAGATAGTACGTAAGTAGACTTGAATCGTATAAAGATGGTAAAGGTACTAAAAATGAAATGATTTAAATAATTGAAGCAACTGCAGCTTGTGCAAGCTGTTAAACGTCAAATGTTATTGACAATGAGCTAGCCCTCTGTCTACCAAGTATGGTTCTCAAGTATGGTGACCTTTATGTACTTGGAGCATTTATTTCTTTAGCAATGATGCATAATGTATTCTAGGGCCATTTTATTATGACAGGCCTGTTGGTCTAGTGGTCAGTGGCCCTGCCTGCTATGCGCAAGGTCGTGGGTTCGATTCCCACCTAGGACAAATGTTTATGTGATGAGCACGATCATTTGTTCTTTGTCTGGGTGTAATTTATCTATAATATGTATGTATTTAGAAATATATATGTAGGTATGTTTATCAGTTGTCTAGTACTCATAGCACAAGCTCTGCTTAGTTTGGGACTAGATGGCGTTGTGTGAAAGTTGTGGAATATTATTACTATTATTTTTGAAGGTTCTTGACGACATGACAGAGACGAAAAACAGTGTTGAAATACATGTTTAAACACGAGAACAGTTACACAGAAACGGAAATTGTTACGGAAATGCGACATTCATCGGCGACTGTCGCTGGAAACCAGCGCTGGGGCTCTGCCTCGTATGGGGTTTTAACTTAATGCTGAGCGATAGCCGTTTTACAAATTAATAATAATAATAATAATATTCCACAACTTTCACACAACGCCATCTAGTCCCAAACTAAGCAGAGCTTGTGCTATGAGTACTAGACAACTGATAAACAAACATATATATTTCTAAGTACATACATATTATAGATAAATTACACCCAGACAAAGAACAAATGAAAGAACAAATTCAAATTCATTTATTTGTCTGAATATGGTACAGACGCCAGCACATCAAGCTACTACAATCTGTCAGATTTCTTTAATAGATTTTCAACTTTATCGTTAAAGCATAAGGTTCAAAGTTGATTGGGAAAATCTGACAGTTTCGGGTAGCTTGATGTGCTGGCGTCTGTACATTACAGGGCGTAGATGCGACGCAAGTTTTTCCCCAACATGTTATTTTTTGTGTTTGTGTTCTTTCTCTGCATCATGTTTACTGCAAATAAGCGTGTTTTATTTCTTCTATTTAACAAAGGGTTAATTTCCTAAACTCAATATCCAAAAATCATAACTAAGAAGTATTTTGGACAATTTGTGAAATTACTTCTGAAATAAAAGTCTCATATTCAGTAAAGAAAAAGTATTAAGAAAAACTTCGCTCATTTTCTGGGTGACGTATTAAGGGTTTCATAACAAAAGGCCCTATTATGTGGAAACTTGCGTATAAAGAAATAATTGAGTGAAAAAATTCAGCTGGTGTGTTTATGTATATCGATTTATTTGGTTTTGTATTAGACTTCAGAGTTTGTTCTTATTATTTTAACAGAGGTCTTGTTTATATTATATTTTGTCTTTGTATTGTCTGAGAAATTGAGAGATATTTTTTGAGTCCGTATAGTCTAGTGGTTTTATTATCATAGTATGGCAGAAGAATGTGGCGTTCATAACGTAATAGCTGTAATTTATACCACACGAAAATATATACCACACTACACTACTATGCTGTATTTTTTTATTTAGGACTAGCGACCCGCCCCGGCTTCGCACGGGTGCAATGCTGATCACTCCATAGTATAAAACAAATTCGCTTCCCGCTGTCTGTCTGTCTCTATGTATGCTTAGATCTTGAAAACTACGCTACGGATTTTGATGCGGTTTTTTTTTATAGATAAGACTGATTCAAGACGAAGGTTTATATGTATAATACATGCATAATATAGTAGAGAAACACTAATAATTTTAGAGCCATTATTTCTCATAAAAAGTATAGGATAAAAAATCGTTATTGTGGGTTATCCCTAAGAGATAGACATCTACCATCGCAGACTTTTTTGTAGACCTTTTTAAGGTGTACAATACTGTAGTACATTATTTTGATCTATCTCGTAGGATTCAGCCAGCGTTTGCAATGTAAACGCAAAAAATGTGTTTATTTACGACATCACATTAGAAACCTCTAAAATTATCAGTGTTTCTCTACTATATTATGCATGTATTATACATATAAACCTTCCTCTTGAATCACTATCTATTAAAAAAAAACCATCAAAATCCGTTGGGTAGTTTCAAGCGATCCCCGGCCGGTAACGCCCGCATTTTAAATCTGTAATATCTTCGAAAATATTCATTTCAATTACATGCTGTAAAGGGCCATAATGATCTATATGAAATGCACAATGTTTTTAAGGTACTTAATTGGATAAGGATTAATGCTGTATTGCCTAAAATTGCTTCTTAAATAAGCCATTATTTCTCGTAAACAGTTAAGGATAAAAAATGGTTATTGTGGGTTATCCCTAAGAGATAGACATATACCATCGCGGACTTTTTTGTAGAACTTTTTAAGGTGTACAATACTGTAGTACATTATTTTGATCTATCTCGAATGGTTCAGCCAGCGTTTACAATGTAAGCGCAAAAAAATGTGTTTATTTACGACATCACATTAGAAACCTCTAAAATTATCAGTGTTTCTCTACTATATTATGCATGTATTATACATATAAACCTTCCTCTTGAATTACTCTATCTATTAAAAAAAACCGCATCAAAATCCGTTGCGGAGTTTTAAAGATCTAAGCATATATAGGGACAGACAGACAGGGAAGCGACTTTATTTTAAACTATGTAGTGATGCAACTGAATACTAGGATTTGATATGGAGCGACTGTCTATCTGTCCTCTAAAACCCAGTTACTTGGTAACACGATATCCCTTGGTAAGGCTGACTGGTTATCTGACTATCTGACTGGTAGTCAGAGTTTTGGGTTTTTGACTACCCATGACGACCGTCAAAGAACAATGACAGCTGGGACCAACGGCTTAACGTGTTTTCCGAGGCACGGAGGGGTCCCGATATGTAATTGTCACTGATCCATGCATGGCCGTGGAAAGCGTAGACCTTCGAACCTTCGATTGACCCGTGCGGCTGTTATCATTTAGCCAGGACCCTTCCACCCACATCAGTTCTAAATCACACATTATACATGGCTCCAATAAACTTTCAATAAATCATTACTAGAAATTCTAAACTCCAATTAAAATTAATCCTTCAATTAAAACATGAATGTGATTGAAAGATTATTGGAGCTCTGTGAATTTTCACTTTTTCATATTTTTTTTTTCATTTTTCTTTTTTTTCTTTGATTCTTGTATTTTATAGTCATTTCCTAGCTATTTTTGCCGCATGTTGCACCTGCCATATTTTGTCTCTGCATCACTAAGGTTGACTCGTAGAAAATGCCTCAGGCATTAAGTTCGCCTTTGTACAGTATTTTTTTTGCTTGTGCATAAAGTTTTTATAAATAAGATTCTAAAATGTTATCTAAAGCTCGCCTACAGTTAGCATTTCACTTGTAACTGGGCGCGACAAAAGTTTTTGTGAAATAAGCTAAACGCCGAAATGAATATTACTTTTAATATTATATATATTATGTTCCTTTGAATAATTTCATTTGTATTTATGTACCTTGTGAGCCGATTATCTCTGTGCGATATTTTGTGTTCAAAGACTAGAATCCCATTTAAGAGTGGCAGATTTCCGTATCTTAAATGCATGTAGGTAAAAAATTAAGGGAATTAAAAGAAAAATCGAGATCGTCACTGTTGACTCTGTTAAGAGACGAGGTGAGGGAGAAAGAACCTGCCACTACTAACTATACTTAGATATCTATGTTTCTTTACAAAACTTCAACTAGACTATTTATTACTTAAATATTTGCATACCATCATTTCATGGCGGAATTTGTCTTTGCACTGAAAATGTACTTATATCATCTTTTGTACCTACCGCATTTTACGCAAATATACGATTTTGATTTGACTTTTTTATTTGACTAGCCAAGTGGTTAAAAGGAGCGAAAATGCCAAAATAAACACAAAAGTATTAAAGAACTAATAAAATTGCCTTCGTTATTATCTAAAAGCCCTTGCAGACATAAACAAACATCAACTTATCACTTAACTTCAAAATCTGATGATAGATTGAACGATAAAAAGACTTTTTTAATATCCGCCACAAAAATATTATAATAACATAACATCGTAAGCCCATTACCGAATTAGACTAACAACAGAAATTTTCCAATATATTTAATTAGCTTTTATTGTTCTTAAGTAGAAAGTTTTGCTTCCGTTAGTATCATTAGAAAGTACAAATACATTTTATTGTATCTTCTTCTTGTCTAAATTCTGTTAATATAAGTGATTCAGATGCATATTTTACTTTGCTGGCAACAAATTTAGAGTTCCTTATGATATAATAGAATTCTCTTTATTATTTTCACCATAAATATTACAGATATAAATGTAGACATTTTACAAGGGGTTGCACAATGGCTAAAAGCGATCTTTTAAAGAGAACCTTTGAATATATTTGGAGAGAAAGGAGAGACAATTACTGCAGGTAGTCTGTGGTGTACCATTTACATATAAACAATAAATACATACACACACAAAACAAATATAAATAAATATATACAATAATAATCATAAAAACAAGTGCAAAGAACATAAAACGTTTAAAGAGGGAGATAGTGTTTATTTACCATAATTTTAAAAATGGACAAAGGTTGGGCACACCTTATTCGAATACGATAAATAGGTTTAAGAGTGAAGACAAATTGTTAACGTCCAAAGATAAATGAAAATTTGGTTTAGATTAAGGATTTGCTGGCAGTAATTTGCTGTGAATGGCTTAACTGGAATCGATATTATTAGTGGACGTGGGTGTTGTAAGAAGCGATTAGGGGAATTATGGAAGGTGGGTGATTACTGACTATTTTGCAGTGCGGAACTTAGTTGTCGGCAGAATTTAATGAATAGGTCGTATGGTGGAATAAAGGCTCTCACAGACAGGCACGATGCGACAGTGCGACGTGATTCAGCGATATACAACGTGTAACTTTAAATGCGCAAAACCTGAAAATAGTTTGATCAGAATAACGAGCAGAATTAATTAAACCACGTTTTAATATAGGTCACATTTTTCAAAAAATCTTCATTAAAAACGTTGCCATATCTATTTATTAATAGGTCAAGCAACCCAATGTCAGCACGGCGCAGCGGCCCGGTGATGACTCCTCCCTCGATAAAGCGTCGTCGCAGACCCAAGAAACGATCAGAATGGCCAGTAAAACTAAAACAGCACATAAAACCTTTACAATTTTTTAATGACTTACTTTCTCTCTGAAATAGGTCAATTGAATTAAAAATCAGTTGGGGTGTCTGAGGTTTTGCGCATTTAATGTTACACGTTGTATATCCGTAGGAGAATTTCTATGAAAACAGAGTCGCAATGCGACAATTAGCGTCTGTCTGGGAACCTTTAAATGGCCCTGATTATACGGGTAGTCGCTTTTGTTTCGAACCCGACATCGTCCACCGCTGTTTATGGTTCTACATGTAGCATCACTTACAAATATAACATAAAAAAAAAAACATAAAATAACGCCTGTAATCTATGAATGATTAGGCAGAGATGTACCCATAGTTCACCCACATTTGTACACCACTTTCAAATATTGATATTTAATTTTGTCTTCTTTATTATTTACCAATCGAATTGGTATTCTAGCTTTCCTTTCTTAATAATTTATTAGAAAACAATCATCGTCAACCTTTTTGTTCCTAAAGAACTATTTGAGGTTGCATTGTCAAATCTAATATAAAATCGTTCAAATTCTATTTACATCGTTCAAATTGTAATATCGTTCAAATTCTATTTCCATAAAACAGCCGCTACACCATTGGCTTTGTAGTTTACTATAACTGCCAAATTAATTCCATCTCCCTACGGATCGTTTACTTGGCTGGTATATTCGAACTTGGCCATGCATTCATGCGCTCACTAAATTATCACGTCAAATTCACACGCTA
The DNA here is from genome assembly GCA_949629135.1 of Eremobia ochroleuca. Taxonomy (NCBI): domain Eukaryota; kingdom Metazoa; phylum Arthropoda; class Insecta; order Lepidoptera; family Noctuidae; genus Eremobia; species Eremobia ochroleuca. The sequence goes on along the minus strand of OX451405.1, from coordinate 13,950,087 downwards.
ACAATTAATGTTACATTAAGAGCTTTCCGCTCTGATTACGGATGCCCTTTATGTAGGTTATTGGGGCCGCCGCAATACAGGTAATGGTTTGATTGCTGGCGGTTTCTATGATTTCTTTAAGGTAGATATTTCTGTTTACTGCAACTTTTCATTTATGCAGCCAGTCTGACTACCAGTCTAGCTTCCAGTCTAACCGGATACAGCTGAGTACCAGTATTTTACATGGAGCGACTGCCTATCTGACCTCCACAACCCAGTTACTGGGTAATACGATACCCCTTGGTAAGACTGGTTGTCAGACTTTCGGGCTACTGACGACCCGTAACGACTGTCAAAGATCCACGGATGACAGCCGGGACCAACAGCTTAACGTGCTTTCCGAGGCACGAAGGGATCTTGGTATGTGAAGATGGTCACCCAACAACTTAACCTGATCGATCGATCCGTGCGGATGTTATTACTTAGCGACAAACCCCTCAACTTTGAAGAAAATTGAACCAAAAATATAAACAATATATTATAAATGTTAAGTCACGTTGTATATCCAAACCGTCTCGCTCTCCGCTACCACACAAACCTAACTCCCTTCCCAACCTATCATTACTGAAGGTTTAGCAATCCAAAATAGAAACGTGATAGGTGAAGGGACTATACTATGTAGAACAAATGGGCCGTGGGCTTAATTATAGTCATTTTACGGTCCGCACCGTCACTTTGATGATGTTTGCTAAGGGACTATTATGTAGCTTTTAGTCAATAGAATTTCTATTAGTATCTAGTAGGAAGGGCGAGTGATGTGACAATAGTGTGAAGGATATACGGTTCTCAATTTGTTTTGTTGGTTTTGAATGCCTATTGAAATATTACATGGATCGAACAATTTGAGAGGTTAAGCTAAACTTACAGTAGCGGCCATTCTCCAACCAAAATTATGGTCAGTCATCCGACCATAAATTTCAGGTTTACATATCTTATATTCTATTTTTGTTCAAAATAAAAACCGGTCAAGAGCGAGTCGGACTCACGCACCGATAGTAAACACAAAATTTCATAACACAAGATGTTACTTAACTTCACATTGAAAACGTCTCATCATACTATCATAAAAGATGTGGCGGTCATCGACATTTTAACTGCTTCAACAATAATGCCAGTCAAAACTGATACGAATCTGTTCCGTTACGCGTCAGTATCATTCCACTTAACATTCCAATCAATCAGTTGTAACAATCAAATTAATAAGCTCGCCTACAATATCTATAATCATCTGTAAGTGTTAATGAGGATGTGCTTGTCGGCTTTGGAAACAGCGGGGCTTATAAAATGTTTATTTATTTATTTTATTCAATAACACATACATTTGTTTTAACAGGTAAGAGACACAAGCTAACAAAAGTAGTCATGAATCGCGAATTGTCCAGCCCCAAGTAACGGGTTTGGGTAAAAGCACAAGTTACACAGTGGACAACATACTAAAGCCTCATTTACGGAGACGCGGGGCGTCGCGCGTCGCGTGTGGCGTGGCGTCTCGCGGCGCGTCGGACGTTTTTTTCTGTTTACGGTGCGGCGGCGCGTGAAGCGGCACTTATCATAGCACGCGTAAACACAAGCATATGGCAAAGTAAGATGTTGTTCATAGAGGTGCGAGACGGGAAGAGTGGCAGTGCCCGCCGCTACGCCCGCGGTGAATCCTCAAGCGTGTACGCGGTACTCAATCAAACCGACTTCTTTTAGGTTAGCGAGAGATGGGAGCGCACGTGTCGCAACTTGCAACATGAAGGACGAAAAATTGGAACTAGTTGTTTCTGCAATACAGGAAACAGGAGCGACCCCAGTTGTGAATGGCTTGTCATTCACAGCTTATAAATAGAGTGAAAACCAAACGAAAGTGGACGGAAGTGCCGCTGCGTGCGCTGCCGCGATAAACACCGCGTGAGACGCGTCGATGCCATCCGCGGCCTCAGCCGCAAAAAACGCTGCATTTCAAGCAAACGCGTGTAAAATCGCTTCTCCGTAAACGCACTCATACAACTCCATAATAATATGTTTGAATTCAGTGCGGGCCGCGCCGTCCATCGGAACGCGCGACGCCCCGCGTCTCCGTAAATGTATGCCTCGGAAAGCACGTTAAGCCGTTGGTCCCGGCTGTCATTTGTGGATTTTTGGCAGTCGTTACGGGTCGTCAGTAGCCCGAAAGTCTGACAACCAGTCTTACTTATCCTATTACCCAGTAACTACCTATCTGACCTCCACAACCCAGTTCAGGAGTGGAGGTCAGATAGGCAGTCGCTCCATGTAAAATACTGGTATTCAGCTGCATCCGGTTAGACTGGAAGCCGGCCCCAACATCGTTGGGAAAAGGCTAGGCAGACGATGATGATGGTGTATCTTTATAGAATCCATGTCCATAATCTCAAAAATCTAATAAAAAAGCCAATGATATTTGGTAAAAGACTAGCTAAAAAATCGCTGTCCGCTGAAGTCGTTTTAATGGCTCCAACCTAACAGTACTTTTGAGTCTTCACACTAAAATAATTGGCCCTTGATTGCGCAAACGATTGATATTTGAGATACAAAAGGCTTCAACTTACTGTTCAGTACATAATTAAATTGATATCCGTAGCTGAATATGATATAATAATATTATTCAAATCTTAAACTGCCGTGCGATTCTGTAACCATCTCACCGTGAAAAGTTAGGAGAAGTGAGCGTGGAGTGGGTCGTGTCAATCCCTAGCATCAGCATGACTCACAGCTCACTCTAAGCTCACTTCACCTTAGTTATCACGGTGAGATTTTTCCAGAATCGACCGGCTGTTTCGAATGCCTCGTTGGTCTAGTGGTCGCGAGCTCTACTGTCGAGCATGAGGTTCTGGGTTCGATGCCAAAGTTGGGGAAGTGTTATTGGGTTTTTCTATCAGAGATTTCTCAGTAGCAGCCCAGAGTCTGGTTATGTGCCCGGTTGGTGGCAATAGACTTGCCCTCTATGAAATGGCGCTTTAACAATATGACAATTATGTTGCTCACAAACTAAACTAAATTTAAGTTCAGTGCATATTTTTCTTTCTACTTCATACATCGTGCAGGCATTATTGCCTGCACGATGTTATGCCAAACCCAGAAATGAAAATAAACAAGTGAAAGCGAAAAAAAACACTTAAAATACAAAGAAATTAGGTTGAGTCCTTTTGCTTCCAAGAATTCCTTCAGCGTATAAAGACAGTCTGTAGAGCTCTTATCTAGAGTATCACTCTTACTGGTCTTTGTTCTACGGCTTTGTCACACCAGTTTGTATAAGAGCTTAAACTCTTTGCGCTTTCTGTGCCCCTAGTACTCTGAATATCTCACTTGGCATATTTGTTGGAGAAACAAATTACTTACAAAGGACTTCGTTGGAAATACTTCATCATGTGCTTAACCTTTTTCGAAATATGTTGGGGTCGGCTTCCATTCTAACCGAATACAGCTGCATACCAGTATTTCACATGGAGTGACTGCCTATCTGACCTCCACAACCCAGTGACTGGGTAATACGATACCCCTTGGAAAGACTGGTTGTCAGACCTTCAGGCTTCTGACGACCCGTAACGACTGTCAAAGATTTACGAATGACAGCCGGGATCAACGGCTTAACGTGCTTTCCGAGGCACGGAGGGGTCCTGGTATGTATACAAGCTGTAACTTTAATAACACACAACCTCATAAGGGGTCATTGTATTCATCATTATGAACAACTTTTACTATGGGACCAAATCTGAAATCGCGAAAAAAAATCAGCTGTTCCCTACATTATGACGAGTTATGCGAACATAAAGGGAACAGCTGATTATTTTTGTGCTACTGGGGAATTGGTTGCGGCATTTCTTCTCCCCAGCGAAAGCACTAGGAAGTGGTGAAGGGCGGGCGTTTTGGGGGTGTCTTTTGTAATTTTGACGTTCAAAAAGTGTTGATTCTCAGCCTAGTTTTAATAAATGACTTTTGATTTTGAATCATTTTTTTACAGCAATGAAATTTCTGCAAAACTGTAAACTACACCTACATTTTTGATGTACATAGTTTAGCTTTGGTGAACGTAAAACATTTTGTTGACAATACAAGGACATAACTGTTATAATATTTATTCAAATTGTACTTTATGGAGGTCCCGTGGTCCCTTCGTAGAGAAAGCAAAACTGTTTTGTAAATAAAAGCTTGAAAAAGGTCACAGAAGGAAAACTTTTGATTTATCTCAGGTCCATGTTGTTACTGTAAATTATCTTCTGTAGATTTCTGCATGCCTGGTACTCGAAAGGCATACTTTTGGAACACCGAAAGCTAGGAATTTGGCTGAGACGACTCAAACTCAATGCATTTATTAACAGGCACTTTTGAATTGTCAAGGAGACGGTCACCTAGTCCGAAAATTATTTAGCCGCCCATTCTAAAACGTAGATATATCTATGGAGAAGTTCATACGCGTTGTGGATTTAAATCAATGTGATTGGTCGATGTCTGCCCGTCTCCTCTCCACTACACTCATCTGACAACATGAGAAAAATACTTGGTCGAAGCAAGAGTATTTTAAAACAAATGTATGTTTTGAAATAACGTCCCAAAACATTAACAATACAGTTCCCAACGTTATTAAAACTACATTAAACTGTAACACGGGCTTGCAACACTAACATAATACCGCAGACTCTAGTTAGTTCTTAACTAGCTATGACACGTTCAAAGTTAAATTCAAATTCAACTTCCAAGCTGCTAGTTTTCGCATTAGTGCTTCAACACGTTTTCCTAAGCAATCAGGATTTAGGAGGTAAATAGAATTACCTTGCACCTTGAGTGTACATACAACATGTAACGCTAAATGCGCAAAACCTCAGACACCCCAACTGATTTTTAATTCAATTGACCTATTTCAAAGAGAAAATAAGTCTTTAAATAAATTGTAAAGGTTTTATGTGCTGTTTTAGTTTTACTGGTCATTCTGATCGTTTCTTGCGTCTGTGACGACGCTTTATCGAGGGAGGAGTCGTCACCGGGCCGCTGCGCCGCGCTGACATTGGCTTGCTTGACCTATTAATAAATAGACACGGCAACGTTTTTAATGAAGATTTTTTGAAAAATGTGGCCTATATTAAAAAGTGGTTTAATTAATTTTGCTCGTTATTCTGATCAAACTATTTTCAGGTTTTGCGCATTTAACGTTACACGTTGTATATTTAATGAATTTTCATGTTGTTGTTGTGTGTGTTTGTAAATCTTATCTTAGGAGATGTGAATGTTTCTGGCCATGATATTACTCCACTAAAGATATGACTGATGTTTCTACTGACAATCTAGCTACATTCTTAGTTAGATTGTTGAAATGAAAACTTATTAGATTTAATGGAAGGGCGTGCAATTTTTAATTAGATGATCGTTGTACAAATACGTATTAAAACTATGCCTATCAACGAATGTCGGAAGCCGTTTGTGTTCATATTAATACCAATGTCATAGATGTGGCACCTAAATGAATAAAATGATATACATATTGAGCATCCTAATAGTAGTAGCTCAGCTGTCACTAATTAGGCACAATTGAGGAGCGTCGGAACAAAAACCGATATGTCTTAATTAAGACATTATTTTTTTTTTTTTTCTATTACAAAATGTTTAATTATACACCCTTCAGGAAAGAAATCAATTAAAAAAACAGTTAGATCCATCTTAAAAAAAATATCAAAATACTGTGGTCAAATCAAAACCGGCAAATAAATTTTAAATTCAACATGTTCTTGTTGTTGGATTAAAAACCGATAATTCTTATTAAGTTTTACACAATTCAAGAATGGTCGGTTCAAATTCAATTCAGTTCAATACCAACATAATTATCCATTTTGGTTTCGTCAAAAACCGATATATCCAAATGATCGCGTCAAAAACCGATATATCCATACTTGTCCGCCAAGTATCTCCCTAAATTAAGTATCTACCCTCCGTCAAATTTCACACATCAATCGATGTCACTTTAACTGCAAATTGACATGCTATAATTTTCCACTTTTGTAACATTAAAAAACTTACAAGCTTTTTTTTAATTTGTGAAAAATATGGTAAATTCGATACATCGGTTTTCGTTCCGACGCTCCTCAATTACTTTTTCTATTGTTACCGATCTTTAGGAGATTTCTCGACATCAGAGCGGGTATGTACAAGTAACATTAAAGCGACAAGAAGAAGAAGAGAGGAACGCAATAACGGTTTTACCTACAGGATTGGATTTTTTGTGCGCTGCGAAACATTTTATATTGTGAGCAGTGGTGGCTCAGTGCTGACAGCCGTGACATACGAGTCGTAGGTTTTCCAGTCCTTACAGCCACTTTACTTTGTGTACATTATTTTATCGCCACTGCTCTCAAAACGGTGAAGGAAAATATCGTGAGGAAAACGGCGGCTATCTACCAAAGCGCACTGGGCCCGCGTGGTGGATTACGGCCCACTCCCTCTCACGAGGGGAGTCCTGTGTCCCAGCAGTGGGAACATTATAGGCTTATTACATATATTATATGCTGCAAAATATATATTTTCTCATTGTTTGTCTTTTTCTTTCTAGTATATCCATGTATTTATGTATATTTATTTGTGCTTATATTTATATGTAATTAGGTACATATATTATATTTATTCCTCAATTTTCATGATAGCACCTACTACTGTTTGTCTCTGCATCACCCAAAGGTTGACTGGTAGAAAATGCCTATGGCATTAAGTCCGACTCTGTACATGTATGTGCTTGAAGTATTAATTAAATTAATAGGAGACAAATCTAGTCAGCAGTCAATCAATCAAATCAACCTATTGCAGTCCACTGAGCCAACTCCCGGCCAACGTAGGCGCGGGCTTGCGGACGGCAAGCAATGGGCAGTTCGCCGTCCGGTAAGGACCAGGCCCGGGTCGACGACGCGTTGTGTTCCACGCGCGCCTCAAAGAGATGTCAGCAGTAACTGACGGGGTCCGCTGGGGCCGATGTTTGCCAGGGTCGCGGATTGTTCGAAAGAGTTACCGTGGCCCTTGGCACAGGCAACTGAAGGAACACGGGTGGGTTTTAGCCAGTAAAAGTTTAACACGCCCTCCCGCTCCGCCCAGAGCGGGAGAAGTTATTTTATAATTTCCCACCCCAAAAAAAAGTATTAAATAAATAAATAAATGGTCTAAGCAATCACAAAACTAATTGTTATACACTTACAGATCAGGTTCAACATCTGTATAATTCCCTTCTGGGTCGACGAGTCCCACTCTTATAGTGGGCAGAGTCTCGTCTTCATCATCTTCTACCTCTCCTCTCGCCTCCCTTGCTTCTCTTTCTGCTAATGCTCTAGCTGCTATGACCTGTAAACATAATTAAATATTACAAAAATCTGGTGTACCTAACAGTAAAACTAATCATTTGGATTTCCTTATTCTTTAGGGCTGCCGTAGTAAGTGAAAAGAACGAATATTGGCCAAAAATGTAAAGATAAATAAGAATAAGGCTCAGTTTTCTCTATTCCCTTTTCCTCAGATGCGCAGCTTTTTATTTACGGCGGCATAGGGGTACAATGGTTTTTTTTTTTTTTTGTCAGGTCAGTGCCATTTGCGTGATGTTTAATTACGAAATTCACACACAATACATCACGCCACGCCTGTAATATCCGAAGGTTCATACAAAGTACCTATGGTACACCGGCAATCATGTTTAAGTCCCAAAAACCAAAAAGGCATACAGTTATACAAACTGAGCCAAATTCCGCGAACATACAACCCATGGTTTATACGGACAAATAAAGAATGATTCTAGAAAATATAACATTTTTTGAATATGCCGAACCAATATTTCAATTCTGACAACCGATGTATTTATTATTGCTGTGGGTGTGCGTGTGTGTACAGCGTTCCAATTGAAGTACCCGACACCCCTATAATCCGACTGTTCATACATTTCAATATGACAACCCCATTTTTTCGTCGTATATTGAAATCCCCGAAACAAATGATGTGCGTTCAACCATTTTTCACAAAACGTTGTAAACGCGAAAGTACGGATGAAAAACTCTTCCGTTTCAGCATTCAAAGAATTCATGTGTATCGAATACGAAACCAACTTGTTTGAATAAGTATCTTTTATATAAATAAATGTGAATGAATCGGTTAAATAATACTGAGTTTAAAATTTGGTCAACGAACCGCCTTAGCCCAGGTTTCATTGCCTTAAGAGCATCAAGATTGTATAAATACTAATAGGTACAGACGCCAGAACATCAAGCTACTAACAATCTATCAAATTTCTTTAATTCATTTTCAACTTTATCACTGAAGCAGAAGGTTCAAAGTTGATTGGGAAAATTTGACAGTTTAGGTTAGCTTGATGTGCTGGCGTCTGTACTTCATTAAATTTTCAACCAATATAATGTTCCTACTACTGGGACACAGACCTCCCCTCTTTGAGAGGGAATGGGCTGTAAAAATGTGGTGGATTACAGAATCCACCACGCGGGCCCAGTGGGGGTTGGTAGATGTCACATGTCTTCCAATTTTTGGTTTTAGGACATGCCGGTTACCTCACGATGTTTTCCTTCACCGTTTTGAGAGTTGTGGTGACGAAATTATTTACACAAAGCTTCCTAGCCGGCAGGGGCGGATCTTGAATTTGTGGGGCCCTGGGCTAATACTGCTTAGGCGCCCTACCTAATTACTCAATTAATTGCCATTTTGACAAGAAACTGTTTTCTGTAGTGATGTAGGTACATGTAATGTACCGTATGTATGTTAAGTACAGGAAGAAAATAGGAAAACAAAATATTTTATTTATTTATTAAAACATTATTTATTGCAAAATAAATTGACAGGTTATAAATGGTTATGTTATATAAATTATAAAGCAACTTTTTTGCATTTTTGTGCTGCAAATTCTTTTATTTGGTCATCGCACTGTAGGTCCTTTGAGCAATCCGATCGGATTTTTTTAAATTCCAGATAATTTTTATTATTTACAATATCGTCTATTGGTTTCAGTTCGGTTGGGGGCCCTCTGTATACGCGGGGCCCTGGGCTGCAGCCCAAAAAGCCTTTAAGTAGATCCGCCCCTGCTAGCCGGGTTCGACCCCACGACCTACAACTTGTAAGTCGGGGCTGTTATTACTGGGCCACCACTGCTCTCAGGTACTTAATTTTCATACATAATTTAAGCCAGACGCTAATAATTCTGCTTGAGTTACCCAGAGAAAGGGGTTCAAGCGTTCATATTAAGTACAGTAAAACGGGGTGAATAGGAACGCAGGGGTGAATCGGAACGAAACTTTAAAATGGATTTTAACATTGAAATAATATCGTTTTTTGCCAAAACGTCTCTTAATGTGTATACTATATTATAGTTGACGATTAAGTGTAATTGTTGGCTACAAACTATATTATATCAACGTTAAAATCCATTTTAAAGTTTCGTTCCGATTCACCCCTGCGTTCCTATTCACCCCGTTTTACGATATGCACTAAGGGTGCGTTTCCACAGAAGCGGAGCTGGGCGAAGCGGAGCAGAGACGTGCAGGAATCGACTAATCACAATGGTTGAAATCCTCATCACGTCACTCGTCTCGTCTGTTATTGGACGATTCCTACACGTCTCCGCTCCGCTCCGCGCAGCTCCGCTTCTGTGGAAACGCAACCTTACTCCGTCTTTCAACCCCGCATTAGCACAATTAATGCACTGTCACCGCTCGTTCATAGAAACTACAATAGCAACTAAATCCTTTATGCATACGTAATGCAAGACAAACGTTTCAGATCATAAGCTCTCACGTCTGCTGACTGAAAGTGTAAATAATAATAATAATATATTTATTCAAAAATTATAATGCATGAAAATTAGTACAGTTTTGCTTAAATAAAAATTATATTGCTAAGACTTACGTGCCTGAACTAGGTAATCCTGTGTTTCAGGCGAGAAGAGCTAAACTGTTCTTTTAAAATTAATAAATAAACAAAAGTTGAAAATGGACAAATAATAATTATATGTTGAGTAGCTTAACTCTTACTATCTATATTTGTTAAATATTTAACATAGGTGAAAATTGTATACCTATATTTTACTTGGGTGTGTTTCGTATGTAAGGCCGTACGCAAAATACGCGCATTGACGTGGAGTTGCGGACACCAGCCCGTGTTACCTATTACCTACCTTCGTATGTAAGGATCAGTTACCTAGAACCGTATAAGTAGGTTACCATGGATTCAGTATATGATTCTGAATCCCCTGCGTTTAAATTTTTCGTCGGTAATAAAAAAAATGCTTTAGTCGATAGTTTTTGACCATGTTGATATTGCACTTTTTAGGGTTCCGTAGTCGACAAGGAACCCTTATAGTTTCGCCGTGTCCGTCTATCCGTCCGTCCGTCCGCAGCTTAGCTCAGAGACTTAGTACTAGAAAGCTATAATTTGGCACGGATATACATATTAATCACGCCGAAAAAGCTCTCTTGTACAGCCCGCTTCAGAGAAAACGAACCCCCCAAGACTTAAAGAATAATCGCTCAAGCGACGGCGGGCGCGTCACGTGACTGGCCCCGAGCAGCTCCCTCCCCGCCGCCCGCGCCGCACCCATCTCTGTCCGAGCATCCACCGATCCGACTCAAACATTATTTGCATGTTTTTAATAATTAGGTATTGTGGTATTTTTTTCGGCTTGACAAGACAATGTTTATGTTCTTTCTCCAGAATTAGATTACTGATAGGTTATTATACTATGAGCTCATTATACAATTGTTTTTATTGGGCTGTATAAGTCAAATCAGTTTAGTTTTATTTTTATTATATTATTGACATAATCAACCCATTTAAATGTTTTCTAATGAGTTGATTGCAATATGTGGTTAGCTAGTGACCTCGACGATTGATCATATTATTCTTACCTGAGCAACCGGCAGCAAGTTCGTCATGCTCCCTCAGATGTCACTGCTTGCGGTAGCGTCGGGGGTCGGGTTGCCTCCTTCCCTCAAATATGGCGAGGGGGGTAATGGCTGATCTTTGCGTTATGCTCGTGAACGGGTGCTGCTTGTGGTGACTGGTCGTCTTGCTGACCATGGTTTTATTATTGTTATAATTAGTAATAACTTGTTTATTTAGTTTCCTTCGATGGTCCTAGTTTATCATTTGTGACTTCAAGCGACAGCTATGTAAACAGAACCCAGCATTGCATAAATATGTTAGCGGTCACGCCCTTCATACCTGGAGGCTTTTATTTAATTTTCATTTATTAATTTTTGCTTGAGTACCTACGTATAGTTTTTTATTGTATTTCTTGGTATATTGGCGTTGCTAGCTGACATATGGCAGATAATTGAATTTAGTGTCCTGTGTCTTGTAATGTTAATTGCTTTGCATACCTTGTATTGTATTCAGTCAAGTATTTTCTAACTGAACAGACAGCTGTGCTGCTGGGGAGTTTGTTGCGCCACTTCTTCTTCCCAGCGAAAGCACTAGGAAGTGGTGAAGGGCGGGCGTTTTGGGGGACTGTCTTTTGTAATTTTGACGTTCGAAAAGTGCTGATTCTCAGCCTAGTTTGAATAAATGACTTTTGATTTTGATTTTGATTTTTGCTTCTGGCAGAACCGTATACCAAGAATAACTTACAAAAAGACACTACGTGCCGTATAGGATACGAACCCGCATCACCAGGCGCCAGGCGATCATTAAGACCGTGCCTTATACCAATAGGCTATTGGCTCAGTTAGTAATCTCAACGAAAATTCGAATAGCATTACTCCTTTTATCGAACAAGTTTGATAACGGTCTAATCTTCTAGACATTAAGGTTTAAATTTCAACTTCCACCACGTGAGATACACCTACCGTCCACAACCTTGTTTTACAAAATGCAATAAGTAACTCCTCAATTAACTAAAAGATAAGGTTGAAATTAGCATAGATTTCTTGTTTCGTTGAATAGAATGTGCTTGATTCCGATTTTTGCACTACCGTCATTTTACTTCAGAAATTTAACTGCTGTATGAACTGCGAGTTAAGGTTGAATTTAGAATACTTCGTCGCCCTATTTACTAAACTGTGATTGAGGGTATAATTATTTTTCAAATCGTTTCGTTTTCGTGCCGATCAGCTTGTGTGTAATGTCTTCGTCATAAAATTATCCAAATTACGAAGTTTTTGAACAGTTGATTCTATTAACCGATAGTATGGATGATTAACAACTTTTTGAAGGCTAAAATAATTGTTGTTCTCTGGGAACAGGAACAAAGCATATAGCACGAGAAATATGGGCCTAACATAACGGTAAGATTTACGTTAAACACATATATATTTATTGTTACAACCATGTTGCATTATTACTTACAAGGTGGATTTTTTATGTATTTCTAATATTATCGTTTTCATTACAGAGAAAAATAGTTCGTAGATGTATACAAAGGTATTAAGCGACGGGTGATGTGAAATGCGATCTCACCCAACTGCTTACACTAATGAGTCGGAGCGACACCTTGGGACTTACAAAACCTGGGAACTAATTCGAAATAGTGCTGCAAGCTTCAATATGGTTTCGGGCATGAAAAGTCTTCAAGAAGTGATAGACAGTGACTGCCATCGTCTGCGTTATTAATAGACAATTTACTCGGCAGATTGATTGTGTAACTTATCTGATAAAATTGCATTGGAACGTTTGAGCAAGTGTTAATAATTCCCAATATTTGTGGGATCATTATCTCGTAGTTAATCAAAAATAAACAACCTTTTTACTATGAATCCAGTTACTCTTGTTCACAAATAGTCTTGTAGTGTGTTAACGATGCACCATCTGACCTCACATACTTTTCTAATGCTGTGTTAAAAGGGTTATCAGAAATTGTGATAAAAGAGAAAGATGTATATTGCTATACTATTATAGTTTAGCATGTTGGTTCTTCCTCTGTAATTCACAGGCACAAATGACAACATTTCATTTTTTAATCAGGCTTTTTTCCCCATAAGATCATACAGAGTATAAAAAATTATGTTTTTACAACTTTGAAGAAATAAATATTGTAGTTATGTTACTAGAAATATCTATAAATGAACCGTTATCTAATGTTAAGCGTTCTACACCTCACCCAGGGTATATATTTTGTATTTAGTTAATATTTTAAGTAAATAACCCTAATTTAACACAGATAGAAAACTGTATTCTCGTAATAACTGTATATGTGGATTCCTAGAAATGTAATTAATGAAATAAATGAATATTGTTTATGCAACATGCCTGGCTGTTCTTACAAACCCCATACTTAACATTTGTTTTCTTAAATATGGATGTTTTCTGAAATAAAGTTACGAAAATCACCTAATCAACTATTAAAGAAACTAAAAAAAAGAAAAAAATAAATCTCATTCGCAGATTTGAACTCGTGACCATCGAATTGCTAAGCCGCAGTCCGAACCACTAGACCAACACGCCATTTAAATTACTATACGAAAAACTTAAGCATATGATATCACTACCTAAGGGGGGGTCCGGTTTCTTTGAAGCTTACTGTACACTTAATGAGGGGATGTTTTTTTTTCGTCTATATAGACATGATGCGGGGTATCGTTGGATAGGCCTTTTAAAAATATTGCGGGTTTGTGAAACCAATTTTTTGATTAAGGGATCCGTTTGTGAAATATTAAGCTTCACAGTGCTAATATTTTGTTAGAGTCAAGTGTCCCCCCGCCAGCTAAATGGTTGTTCTTGAATATGTGAAATAAAATCACGGTAGTAGTATATTAACGAAATTAAAAGGAAAACTGTCACAGCTAAGTAGGCTTTACAAGTTTACGAGTAATAGTCGACCAACTTACATTTGCAGTTGCAATGTATGGGAGAACCTGATTTTCAAATACAATGTTAAAGCTTGTTCTTGGGATAAATTCATTCCAACTACGGAAACCTTCATTATGCGTGGTTCAACATGCACTTGGGCGGCTTTTTATGATACAGTCTTTTTTTGACATCTGATGAAAAATTTCTTCTCGTCTAGAATCATGAATTTCCTGCCACCCTGTATATACCATAGATAAAATTCGTAATGGCCTGAAAGTTGATTGTTGTAAAGTAGACCTCATTCTGAAGTCACCGTATTATCATTTTAAATAACGTTTATTACTTCGTTAAATATAGACGTGGTTCATCTTGTCTGTGAAAAAATGTCTACACTAGGGAGTCTAGAATTGACGCTAGGGCCGATGCCTACCAGGCTCGAGGGTTGTTCGAAAGAGTTACCGTGGCCCTTGGCACAGGCAACTGAAGGAACACGGGTCGGTTTTAGTCAGTAAAAGTCTGACACACCCTCCCGCTTCGCCCGGAGCGGGAGAAGTTATTTGATAATTTCCCACCCAAAAAAAAGGGGTCTAGAATAATGTGCTGAATTCATGGTTTCAGTTTGCGCGTTAGTGTTTGTGTCAACCTGTATACGTAAATGTATCGGAGCTCGGAGGTGTAAAATGAAGAATGTATTGTGACATGTAATGTTTGTACATACGATGTCGATGAATGTTGGAAGCGTGTCTGAGAATATAGCGCTTCAGGTTATTCGTCTAGATATCTAGGTATTATAAATCCTTGTAATAGAGTTAAGCCCCCGTAGACACACGCGATGCGACGGTGCGACGCGATTCCGGTAGAACAATTTCCATGAAGTTTTCATGGAACTTGTTTGACTAGAGTAGCGTCGCGCCTGTCTGCGGGAGCCTTCAACCGATAACTCAAAGATTTTTAGACATTCAATAAGCTACTACCAGGATCCACTAGGATCTTGCTTTTGTATTTTAGTTTTTATTGCCAGGCTGTAAGTATTATTTTAGTTTACATATTATTTACCTGCAGCAGCTGGATGAGAGTTGCCGAAAATTGAATTGAATGACGTTCAATAGATTATGCAAAATTAAAAAAATGTATCGGATTGACATAAGCTACGAAAAAATTCAAATCTAGTTGAAAGTTGTTGTAGAAATATGAAACGCTTTGAAAGCGATTTACACTATATGTACAGACGCCAGCACATCAAGCTACCCGAAACTGTCAGATTTTCCCAATCAACGTTGAAAATCTATTAAAGAAATCTGACAGATTGTAGTAGCTTGATGTACTGGCGTCTGTACCTACATCTGCCAATCACATTGGGGATATAATTTCGATGTTACATATGTTATCTTACCTGTAACCTCCTCTGTGCCTGCGGCGTGATCTCCACAACCCTGGACCATCGTCGGGACTTCCTCTCGTACTGCCATTTGTCGCTCAACGCGCATTGCTCATCATCAGAGTCGTTCTGTTGACAAAAGATAATATTGTTATTACTTGTTAGTTGTTAGGTAGGAATTTGTACTAATATAATATTCGTAATGGCCTGAAAATGACGATTGCCGAAAAGTGTTAGTTAGGCCCCATTCTGAAGTGTAGTAAGTAATGTTTGAGTGAGGTAATATTTTGACAATTAAAATACTAGTTTTGAAATGACATAAAATTATCAATAGAAATAGCATAAAAAATATTATTAAAATCTCGATTATGGTTGTAAATGTTTGCTTGGTCAACCCCTAGCATCAGTGGGATGACACTGACAGCTCACTCCACGCACGCTTTCACGGTGAGATTTTTACAGAATCGACATGCAGCTTGGTGTGTCTTATTTTTTTTTTCATTGGCTATCACACAACACAAGTTTTCTGTTTAAAAAACCACCTTTATAAAAACTCTACAAAAAATAAGACCACACTTAGCAACCATAATCCAATCGCGATTGAAGCCAAGTAATTGGATTAACACAAATTATTTTACACGCCCGTGCCTTTAAACCGAGTGAATGTAATTGAATTCAATTTAATTGAATTAATCTGTTTTGAGTCGAGCGATCTAAAGAGCGTTGATTGCTTTCAATGAAGTTGTTGTTTCGTGAATATACATCGTTATAGGTGAAGGTGAATTGATTTTGTGGGGGATTCTGAAGCCAAATGTTGTGTTTGGTTTGTGAGGTTCTCTATTAAACTCTTAATGGCGTCGATTACCTTGTACACAAACTAAACTAAATTTAAGATCAGTGCATCTTATTCTTTCTATTTCATTAAGAAAATGACAGAAGATAAATATTAGTTTAGTGAGACTTGACTTGAGTTGGTTCGTTAGTGAAAGTTATTCATATTCATGGGTGGAACACCCTGTAAAAATTTGGAGCCGGTAAAAAAAAGCATGCTGTATGATACTTTTTATCCCGAAATTCCTACGGGCTCGATCCCGTATGCGGGTGAACTTGCGGGCCGCAGCTAGTGTGAAATACATTCACTTCGATAGTATTTATACCATGATTTAAATTAAATCCTCCAAAATTTATTAAACTTTTTAATCCTTTTAACCTGTCCGAACGTGGCTAACAAGCTTAATAAATGGTGTGAAGGTGGCTAAATAGCTGAACTAGCCATTTAATAACAGTTCACATCAATTTGTAAGCATGACGAGCGAACCGAGATGTTATCTGGAGGCTAAAGAGTACAGTCATTCACGTAAATGGTTGGCGATTGGAAGTAAATATTCCATCGTTTTTTTTTTTTTTTTTGTGTGATTGATAAAGAATATCTTTCTTTATCAATCACCCGGGAGGGGCCCGTGGCTAAATAATAACAGCCGCACAGGTCGATCGATCAGGTTAAGCTACGCTTGCCGCGGTTGGTCTGTGAATGGGTGACCATCTTTACATACCGAGACCCCTCCGTGCTTTGGAAAGCACGTTAAGCCGTTGGTCCCGGCTGTCATTCGTGGATCTTTGACAGTCGTTACGGGTAGTCAGAAGCCCGAGAGTCTGACAACCAGTCTTACCTAGGGGTATCGTATAACCCAGTAACTGGGTTGTGGAGGTCCGATAGGCAGTCGCTCCATGTAAAATACTGGTATTCAGCTGCATCCGGTTAGACTGGAAGCCTACCCCAACATAGTTGGGAAAAGGCTAGGCAGATGATGATGATGACGATAAAGAATATCTTTATTTAGGTTGTTTTTGTTTGATGAGGTTACCGTTTTGGAATTTAATATCCAACCAGATTGTAGTAGTATATGAGCTCAACTGTCACTAATGAGACATATAATTACTATTTCTATTGTTTCCTTAATAAGCTTGCCTAACCGACGAGCGGGCATAACGTGATAATATGTACGTGTAATTTTAAGGTACAGACGCCAGAACATCAAGCTACCCGAAACTGTAAAATTTTCCCAATCAACCTCAGCGATAAAGTTGACAATCTATTAAATTTGACAGATTGTAGTAGCTTGATGTGCTGGCGTCTGTACCCTTTTCGTCTTTTTAATTTAAGTTACAATCGATGTCTCACCTCTTGGCGTGCTCTCTGTGCAATAGTTCCTTAGCGAAGGTACTGGGTAGAAGACCTTTGCAAGGCTATTGCTAACGCTGACGAAGTGCTCGAATTTTTTTCGAAACCATTTCAAATATGGAAATGGAATCATCAGTACAACGAGGAAGAAGAACTTAAAGTTTTCCAAATAAACTCTCTATCTAGGTAAAGGCAGACAGGCGCGACGAGATAATGGTAGAACAATTTCCATCAAGTTTAGAAATTGTTCTACTAGAGCCGCGTCGCATCGTGGCATCGCGTCTGCATGCGGGAGCCATTATTCTTTTTAATTTTAAATCAATTTTAGTGAAATGAAAAATAAATCAGCAATATAATAATTATCTTTACGGTTGTACACATACGGATTAAATGACTCGACATAATGTTAAAATAATTTAAAGATGGAGTGATATCGCAAAATTAGTATTTTACTTTTTATTAGCTACCGAGGTCGACGCCTATTGGTCTACGGAGCCAATGTGGCGAGCAGAGAATTGATTGATTTTAGATTATCACTTAGTTACCAATTGATTTTGAGTAACTGATATAGCTTGCAGAGTAAGCAAACTGAAGTGTCAGTGGGCTGGCCATGTCTGTCGAAGGGCCGATGGCTAGTGGAGCAGACGAGACCAGGAGTGGAGACCGCGTATCGGCAAGCGTAGTGTAGGACGCCCCCCAGCTAGATGGACGGACGACCTAACGAAGGTGGCTGGGGTAGACTGGATGCGGAAGGCAGAGGACAGGGTGTTGTGGCGCAGTCTGGGAGAGGCCTATGTCCAGCAGTGGACTGCGATAGGCTGAGTTGATTGATTGATACCAATTGATTTTAGTATTTTGAAGATATTGGAGATCAGAGGTTCCGTGTTGAGCTTTACTAAGATTTTAATCATTGGTTGCTGCAGCAGCTGTAACTGCTAAACTCGGATATAATTTGACTGTTAGAAGTAATTGCACATAATAATAATACAATAATTTACTTATTGTACAGACGCCAGCACATCAAGCTACTACAATCTGTCAGATTTCTTTAATAGATTTTCAACTTTATCACTAAAGCATAAGGTTCAAAGTTGATTGGGAAAATCTGACAGTTACGGGTATCTTGATGTGCTGGCGTCTGTACTTTAAAAAAGTGCTTTTGTGTGAGGGGCTTGTGGCTAAGTAATAACAGCCGCATGGGTCGATCGATTAGGTTAAGCTACGCTTGCCGCGGTTGGTCCGTGGATGCGTGACCATCTTCACATACCAAGACCCTTCCGTCCTCGGAAAGCACGTTAAGCCGTTGGTCCCGGTTGTCATTCGTGGAACTTTGACAGTCGTCAGAAGCCCGAAATTCTGAAAACCAATCTTACCAAGGGGTGTCGTATTACCCAGTAACTGGGTTGTGGAGGTCAGATAGGCAGTCACTCCATGTAAAATACTGGTATTCAGCTGCATCCGGCTAGACTGGAAGCCGACTCCAACATACACACACCGGCAAAATTAGAGGAACACAAAAGAAAACATCATTTTTTGAGATTGAATGTCTATTATTTAATTTTTATGGTTTATTTGAGTCTGTTCGTTTATATTATGCAAGAAAAAAAACAAATTGTATGGTTTATTACGATTTATTTAATAAAAATTTAAAAAAATGCTCTTGACTGAAAAAATTTTATGTTTTCAAATGCGTAAAAACAGAGTTAAATTAAAAAAAAAAGAATTAATAGCGCGTGTTGCCTCCACGCGCCATTATAAGGGCTTGGATACGTCTAGCCATGCTTCTGATGACATCTTCAATCATTTCCTGAGGCAAAATGCCCCATTCTTCAACCAGCGCCAATTTCAGGTCTTCAACATTCCTAGGGGCAGGATTTCTTTCACGAACCCTTCGTCCAATCATGTCCCAGACATGTTCTATTGGATTCATGTCCGGAGATCGTGCAGGCCAGTCCATCTGGGTTACACCAGTCTCACTTAAGTAATCACGCACTATGCGCGCAGTGTGGGGCCGTGCGTTATCGTGCATAAACACAAAATCGCAGGTATGCTGGAAGAGATTTCTTAAGAAATAAGCATCACCTTTGTACCTATTTTTCTGTTCTGTTTTTTCTTGTCTGTTTATATATGTGTGTACATAAATGGTAAAATAAATAAATAAAAAATAAAATCTGGGCCTATGAATGGGGCAAAAGGCATAACATGGGGTTCTAGGATCTCAGTTATGTACCTGTGAGCAGTCAAAGAACCGCCATCAATAATGACCAGAGCGGTGCGTGCCGTCAAACTTATACCACCCCACACCATAACAGACCCTCCACCGTAAGCCATTGTTTCGGAAAAATTTGCTTGATGGTAACGTTCTCCTCGATATCTCCACATCCTCTCCCTTCCGTCGATGAAATTTACACAAAAACGGCTTTCGTCGGAGAACAAAACTCGACTCCATTCATCGGACCAATTTTGATGCTCACGAGCGAACGCTAATCTTGCTACTCGATGGCTCACCTCAAGTTTTGGCGCTTTTGCTGTACGTATGACTTCAAACCAACTTCATTTAACCTTCTCCTCGCTGTTCGTTCACTAACACGTACGTTACGCACTTCTTCTAAGACAGCTCGGGTCTGAACAGCCGTTTGACGACGATTTCTTAAAGTTTGCACCCTTATAAAACGGTCGTCTACGGCACTGGTTGCACGATTTCTGCCTTGCCCTCGTCTGCGCACGTAAGATCCTGTCTGTCTGTACCGTTGCACATTACGGTGGATCACGGATACTGATACACCCAACGTTCGACTGACTGAACGGTAGGTGTGACCTTCCTCAATCATTGTTACAGCCCTGGCGACTTCAGTTGCAGGCAAATCACTGATTCTGTATGCAATACAATGTTAACTCTCCAAAAAAAACAAACGTAATGAGCTAGGGCCACCATTGACTGCATAAACCAACTTTCTTATCAAAAACACTTAGAAGCTTAAAGTATAAATAAACACTTAAGAGGGTACAATTTCTGTTAGAAGGCTTAAAAATGTCATAAAAGCCCATAATGTTATATGAAAAAAGGGCAATCATTCAAATAACGGAACCACTCGTCGAAATACCCACAAGTTTTTAAAAAAAGGCACCTTTTTTTTGTGTTCCTCTAATTTTGCCGGTGTGTGTAGTTGGGAAAAGGCTAGGTCGATGATGTGACTTTAAAAACGTGCCCGTGCCTTTTATGTATGAGAAGAAGCCTCTGTTCAGCAGTGGGACAATAATTGTCCCACTGCTGAACAGAGGCTTCTTCTCTATGATTAACTTATATTGTTGTTAAGTTTTTGAAGTAAAAAAAATATATATTCTAGCTTATAATAATTATAAGCTAGAATATATATTTTTTTTGTTGTTTATTAATTTAATTCATTTAGTTAATCATACACTGCTTGTACAACCATGTTTAGTGAACATGGCTGTACAGACGCCAGACACATCAAGCTACTCGAAACTGTCAAATTTTCCCAGTCAACTTTGAATTTGAACCTAATACTTTAGCGACAAAGTTGAAAATCTATTAAATAAATTTGACAGTTTCGAGTAGCCTTGCCATTCCAAATAACCAGCAAAGAGAATCTCCACAGATGGGGGCTTATGGACGACTCGGATCTCACAATGGACCCACCTTCCATCTTACGCCGCATATGACTTGTGCACTTGAGGATCTTATGACTGCGTCCGCAAACGAAGTTCGCGTGGCTAAATTTTGGGCTAAACATAATATTTAAATTTTGACAACTGTGTTATATGCCATTCATACGCCAAGAATAAGAAGATTCCAAATGTAGTAAGTGTAGTAACCATTAAAATATAAATTAACCCAATTCAAATTTCAACTCGTCCACATACAAACTAGGTACCTACGTGCTATTAATACATGAACATGATCGAAGGTGTTATTATTACCGTAATAATTACTCGCAAGAATTCAAGGACTCGAAACTTAATACTGTACTAATTACTATAACACTGCAAAGGTTAAATGTCGTTAGATCACGTTAAAAGGCTGTGTCCACAATGGAGGAGTTTGAGAAGTTTTTTTTTTAAATCGGAACAAATCCGAAATCGCGAAAAAAAATCAGCTGTTCCCTACATTTATGTTCGTATGAGTCGTCAAAACGTAGGGAACAGCTGATTTTTTTTCGCGAATTCAGGTTTGGTCCCATAGTAAAAGTTGTTTGTTGTCATGAGTAGAATCATGTGTTTATGTATCGGTCACTAATTACAAGCCACCTTATATAAGGCAACTATTTAGCGTAATAATATCCTTCAAACTAGAATAGTAATGAAGCTTAAAATAGAATACTCTATTGTAGTTGGGGTGTTGGTGGGTATTGTAGGTGGTGGTGTCGTGGGACGCCCCTCGCCTAGATGGGCCGACGACCCCAACCGCTCCGATGTCGCGAAATCTCCTAAAGATCGGTAACAATAGAAAAAAGTAATTGTGTCTCCTTAGTGACAGTTGAGATATTATGACAGTGGCTGGGACAGACTGGATACGGAAGGCGGACAGGGTGTTGTGAGTTGTGACGCAGCCAGAGAGAGGTTTTGTCCGGCAGTGGACTACGATAGACTATGTTCATTGATTGTAGGTATACCAAAATATAAATAAATAAATATGTCTCTTCCACAAAGGCGCCTTAAAAATATGAAGACACTATATCTGATAAATCCTTTGTGGGAGACTAATCTGCACTAGGAAAAACCTGCCACACAGATTACCAGCAAAAAAAAAACAGTGTTTGAGTATTAAATCTTAAGATAATGATAACACATTACACAACACATATCCAATATCTCTGTAATAATAATATCACCTGGTTGAGTGTTTTATTGTTAAGTCATCATACGCTAAACGTATGCTGCCAATTCAATTCACAAAACATTGATTGATATTATAACTCGCATCTCACTTTGATTGATGCACAAATGTATCAATCAACTTCACAAATCTGTTTAGTGTAACCGACGCCTAACACTAACAATGATGGAAGCCTGTCCGCGTGATATGATCTCGGAAAGGTTAAAGTAATTATGTGATCTTTATACCTGTGTATATCACTGTTAACAACAGTGTACCTACATATACAAGCTGTAACTCAAATAGCCCACAACTTCATAAAGGGTCATTGTACTCATCATTATGAATAACTTTTACTATGTGACCAAATCTGAAATGGCAAAAAAAAATCAGTTCTTACATTATACATTTTGACGAATTATGCGAACATAAATAGGGAACAGCTGATTTTTTTTTCGCGATTTCAGGCGAAAAAAAAGTAAAAGTTGTTCATAATTATGAGTACTGCGCAATTACTGTCTGGATTCTGGATTTAGCGATATAAAATGACAATAGGCTCGATAAATAAAAAATATAAAAAAAAATAAAAAACAGGTAATAACTGGGGATTCATAACTTAATATGGGTTTACGCAATAGCTCTGCCTAACCCATAGGAGAATACAATTGTTACCAGCTCTCACCGTAGATTTTATGTTCTTACTATTTACCAGTGAATACTGCCAGATGTTCATCGCACCTTTATTTAGCACTTCTATCAAGAATACTAATGGTAAAATTACTTGTTAAATTACCAATATCTTGATACGAAGTACCAGGCTAACATAATCGAAAGGAGATTCGAACAATATCGATTATCGTAAGCCCCATAATATGCGCTTAGCTTACAAAGCTGGGATTACATGGGCAATGTATTTGCACTTTAACGATATTATAGGTATAATATTATGGTAATCTGTTTCGTGTTTACCTGTTTTATAAGTAAACAATTCAGTAGTTTATCGGATAAGTTTGTATGAGATTTTTATAGAGTTTTATTGTGCTTCAATAGTAGTAAAGTAAAACTTTTTTAGCAAAAATGTGTTTTCCCTGTTTTGTTTGTAATTCAACACCCAGATGCCTGTTCCGTAGCGGAATAGAAAAATAATATATATACTGTGAACGTTCTTAAAATTACGAGATTATTGTCTCTCTGTTACCATGGATTCAGTCAAGATTTTGAACCATCCCGTTTTTTTTTTGGGTGGGAAATTATCATAACTTATCCCACTCTGGGCAGAGTGGGAGGGCGTGTCAGACTTTTACTGACTAAAACCCACCCATGTTCCTTCAGTTGCTTGTGCCAGAGGCTACGGTAACTCTTTCGAACAACCCGCGATCCTGGCAGTTCACCTTGAGATGAGAATTTTCGTCGCTTATTAAAATAAAAAATAAAAAAATGTAGCTCCATAAATTTTAATCGCGTACCTAGGATATTGTACTTTTTAAAGCCAGGAAAATTAATTGTTAAGCAAATTGATTACCAACTTAAAATCCCCGTATATTCAAATCACAACTGGACAGTTGTATGATATGGCTATAATACGGAAAATTGGCGTAGGGTGTCAAATGACATCCCTGACTGAACCTAACTACAAACACATTTTCCGCGAAAAACGTGACATCACTGGCAAAACGAGATCGAGTTCGATTCGGTCCACTGCACGACGAATAACTTGCATTCAAGTGTAAAATCAAGACATTTGTATATTTTGCTAAAAGGATGCACACGATTGAGCAAGGAATAAAACTCTGTCCATTAAATGCCACTGACTTGAGAAGGAGAAACGTATTTCCTGTTCACATTTTTAGAAACGTTAAGCTTAATGACGTCATTTCTTCAATTTTCATAAAGTCCCATGTACGGGCGAGTCTATTGGCCTTACAGTATTTTTATCTCACGAAAAGATGCGCGCTTTACTTGTGTTAACAAAATGTGCACGCATGCTCTAAATGGGTCTAAGAAGACGAGTAGCGTCAGCACATAACTCACACATACACACACACTTCCGACTTCGTCCGTGTCTCGGACGGTACCGAGAGCTCCTGCGCTTGTAACACAAACATTCACAGCGTGTTTGTACTCAAGTAAAACGAGCGTCACTTCGTGGGATAAAAACTATAACTTAACCCTTAAATGCATAATGTTGCCATATGGCAACAAAGTACGTCATTTAATTTTTTTAACAATGTGATAGCTGTGAGTTTCTGATGGCACCTCTTTTTGTCAAAACAATATATATACTCTATGAATATTAATATTATTGTATAATTATTATATATTTATTATCTAAATTCTATAGATAAATACCTATACAATAGCATTTTTTGCAATACGATAAAATAAATCATGCATTTAAGGGTTAACATATGAAGGGTACAGGGAAAGAAGGATCATTGTCAATTTTTTTCAATATTCAAATAACAATGCCATCTAGTAGAAAACCTACTGAACTATTAGGCCCTGTAACCCGAAAACGAATGAAAAGGCTCTTGTGTATAAACTGATCTTTTTGATCAGTTTATACACAAGAGCCTTTAAAAGCTAGTATGGATGTAGGAAAGAAAGGTCGTAGTCACCCCTGTTGTTTTAAAAAAGATCATTGTCAATTTAATAATTTAATTTAATTAATCTTTTTTTGTATTAATCATTTTTATATTAATACAAATTTAATAAAAAAGTAAATAATAGTAAGTTATTCAAAGGCATAAAATCAAATTGTAAATATTTTTTGTCTTTTCATTTAAGTTACTTAGAAGAACTACATATTAGAAACATGTAAAAAGAATCATAGTCAAGTGACATTGATCTTTCTTTCAAAAAATCTTATGTAAAAAAAATATAAAAAATATAAACTATATAAAGGCATATGTAATAGGTATAAAATATAATACATAGTAATGCCCTGTTATCATAGTATTAAGATAAGCTTTATTCATTTTTTTAATAAAGTGCATTAATTAGTTAATCAGTTTTTTATTATTATCTCCTAAAGAGGTGTATCTGACAATGATCTTTCTTTCCCTGTGCCCTTCATATATCAAGAGTAGTTACTGAGAGGATTTGAGAAAAATAATTCTATTCTTTGTAGGGGATGAAGAGGCACAGTAAGAAATTATTCTGCATTTCAATTCTTCATCATCTGAGCTGGTCTAATGAGCAACCAAAGACTCTCTATGCAAGATCTGCCCATTACGTATGTTTGCATAACAGTACTTTGACCTGTCACTTATCAAACAAAAAATCTCAATACAGAAGTCCATTCGCGTAAGCCGCCTACAGCATATGACACAACACTGCAATCTGATATTGC
This sequence comes from Eremobia ochroleuca, assembly GCA_949629135.1. NCBI lineage: Eukaryota > Metazoa > Arthropoda > Insecta > Lepidoptera > Noctuidae > Eremobia > Eremobia ochroleuca. Next base: position 13,924,550 of record OX451405.1, on the reverse strand, counting down.
GTAAAATTTAAAACAAAGAGCACCTAATATTAAGCGACAGCTTGGAGCCTTGGAGTATGAATTTAGATCTGTAGAGCGCTATTTTAGTCATTGGAACTTCGAAGGTATTTGATGCAGTGCGGATTGCCGTTAAAAGTAAATAAAATCAGTTTTTACATCTTGCTAGCCGACCCGACAAATATTGTACCGTCTCAGAATCAATAAATGTTGAAATGAATAAATTATCTTCTTTTTTTTCGTGAATTTTTCCCATGTTTTACTAGTTATTTATTCTGATATTTCAGGTAGAGACAAAACCAACAAATCAAATATCATAAAAATCGGTCCAGCCGGTTTTGGGTCATAAATTGTGCAACTAACCCGACTTTGTTTTATTTAGACCTATGTAGATGTGATGTAATTTGATTGGCTATTGTAATTATAATTAACAAATTACAAAGCTAACATGAGGCAAGCTTCCAGAAATTAGATGTTTGTAGGTAGATATTTTGTAAACACTCCCATTTGCCAACAAAAGCAGAGGTGTTGCATATAAGCTTCGCGTAAACTCGTCACAACACTATTCATCATCATTATGAACACCAAATAACCTATAATTTACTATACCTACTAGCAACAGTAGTTAAACACTGTTCCTATAATTACCACGCTTGGAAACTATTTAATTTCCCAAATTCTACGTAAAGAACGACGCAGTAGCACATTATATTTATTTATTTATTTATTAAGGAGCATCAACAACACAAACACAAACATTTACAAATAACAGAGAACAGAGACATGAACAAATCAAACCTCCTATGATTTTCGAGGGTTTCTCTACTCCATATTGCTTTTCACAATGGCTTTATTTATATATTATGTTGCTTAAAATGAAAGAGACGTTTAAACTCCAAAAATAATGGTTAAGTAGACGTTAATTATTATTACTTAACTTGAAGCAACGTTTATACATAAACTCTAAATTTCCAGTTAAGGAAGAACTTCGACGTTATCTGGATACCTTAAAAATCGGACAAGTTGCAAATAAGCTGCCACAGAAATGAGCTGAAAAAGAGCAACCGAGAGCCAGCTGAGAATGAGCGGAATGGCTTCTTTTTCTTCATTTTCGCTTCGACGGTACATCTATGTTTCGTATACTGTTTGGGCCCAGTAAGAGGCCACATTTATTGCGAGTTGTAAGAATTGGCTAGAAAGCTCGCCTCATCCATACTCTGAAGCTAGAATATCAATAATGACAGTGTTCCGAGTCTCGTTACAATCGACCTTTTAAAATAATCAATCTTGTGTTGAAACGATCGCGGGGAAACTGTTTGTTGTTTTACGTGAAGATGAATTACAAATATTTAGATTTAGGTACTTGATTTTGATTACTTTGGCTTCGGTGAAAAACATCACAGATTTAATCTTTTAAGGTTAGGAGGATGATTTGACGTTAGTGATGATATCACGTTGGTTTAATTTAAAATTTAATAATTTTTGATGTTATTAAAAACATAAATTAATGTTTAACTTTTTTTGAAGTGAAAACTTCGTTAGCGGCGTTGTACACTTTTTTGTAATGGGTAAAAAATGTTGAGCTCGCGTCAAGACACGTGACCTGATCGAAAATTCGTAAGACGGATGGAGAGTATACAGCCGGCGCGGCGTAGGAGAGGAAGCAAAAATGCATAACGTTAATATTCAAGTTTTCACTTCTGCCGGCACTCCCAGAGTGCAACCCGTCGTTTTTTTTTTGTATTTAATTCTTTAATAGGAATATTTATTAGAACATTTTTATTTATTGAGTGCGGATTTAGAGCCCCGGGGTGGGCAAAGTTACTATTATTGGGTTTTTCTATTTAAAAGAAAATGTTCGGTAGCAACCCATGGTCTGGATGATGCCACCAGGAACTTCGCTTTCCCAACCACACCGTCAAACTTCACACATTGTTATTGAACACTGTATCAAAGTAATTTAACAGCAGAACAGTAAACTACGTGATAATTCTATATTGTAGCTCGCGACCGGTCACGCCTGAAATTGCCCGGGCATTTTATGATACATTGCTCGGGTGGTAATAGTGTGTGCGGATTAGCTGATAATGTACAAAGTGGGTTTAATACTGGTGTGATAGAATATGAAAATTTTATAGGTTTACCTAACCGCCCCTGCTTCGCACGGTTTTCACGATAATATGACAAAATATTGTGATTACTTTATTGCGTGTGTTTAATATTAACCGGTCAAGCACCGCGAGCGGGCTCTTTTAGATAAATATAGCGGACGATTTTAAGACTTATCTTTACTACAAATACAGTTTTAAATCGGTCGGTGTTTACTGCCACGTTTTTGTGCCGCTGGGGCACTAGAGGTTAATAAAATTTAATATTGATTGCACGCCCTGTCGCCTCTGTACTAAAATCCGCCGAAGAAGAAAAAATAAGGGAATATTCAAACGCTAGTGAAATACGACATGCGACATTCACCCACCTTGTTGCATTTGTTGAGGGATTCTTCGCCCCACAAATGTCTACCTTCGTAAATCATCTTGGAGCTGCAATCGCTGACCGCCGGAATAGTTCTTTTAGCGTTGTGATGGATTGGCGAAGATCAAAAATCTTCATCTCAATAATACGTGCCACTAGCATGTGCGTTGGTGGCATAAGGCATTTTAAACCAATAGCCAAGTTATTCCAAGCCAAGTTATACGGAGGGGCCCGTGGCTAAGTAATAACAGCCGCACAGGTCGATCGATCAGGTTAAGCTACGCTTGCCGTGGTTGGTCCGTGGATGGGTGACCATCTTTACATACCGAGACCCCTCGGTGCCTCGAAAAGCAAGTTACGCCGTTGGTCCCGGCTGTCATTCGTAGATCTTTAACAGTCGTTACGGGTAGTCAGAAGCTCGAAAGTCTGACAACCAATCTTACCTAGGGGTATCGTATTACCCAGTAACTGGGTTGTGGAGGGCAGATAGGCAGTCGCTCCATGTAAAATACTGGTATTCAGCTGCATCCGGTTAGACTGGAAGCCGACCCCAACATAGTTGGGAAAAGGCTAGGCAGATGATGATGATGATGAGCCAAGTTATTCGGCTTTGATGATGGAGCAGCCCTACCTAGACATGACTGATGTGGATGTGGCCAACGAACTGAGAAGACGTCGATTACAATAAGTCGCGATAGATAAATAAACTTGCTTTATTCGTTAACTAGCATCGCAACTTCGTTTGCGTAGAATTCGGAAATCCCACCGTTTAAATCCTATTACCCGTTTTCCCGGAGAAATGAAGCATTTTCCCGCGGTAAAAAGTAGCCTATGTTACTCGTGGATAATGTAGCTTTCGAATGGTGAAAGAATTTTTAAAAACGGTCCAGTAGTTTTTGAGACTATTCATTACAATCAAACAAACAAACAAACAAAGTTTTCCTCTTTATAATATTATATAGTGTAGATTAATCAAAAATTTGACAGTACTATTGTTATAGATTATTTTGTATTGTAATAAATATTTAATATTATTTTTATTTTTTTTATTTTTATAAATGACATCTCGCATTTCAACCTATTAGGTTGTCGACTGCTTAACCGGGCTTGCCTGTGGATGCCTTAATAAATTAAGGCCTCCAGCCAGGGCTTAAGACACTTAAAAACTAAGCGATTACACGCTAAGGGCACCCCCTGTGGGGTACGGACCTCGGCTTAGGGCGTCGCTGGGAGAGGGCAGCAAGGGACAGCCTGGATCGGAATTATTTAGGGACGAATTTGGAACTACAGACTCAGCGGCGCGGGCTGGCTCGAGCAAGGGTCGGACGGGGCAGATTTAATAGTTCGGGGCCCAAACTAAGAATAAATGACAACATGATTTGACAGTCAATTTGGTTAGGTTCATAGAGACTCAAAATATTTAAAAGAAAAATAGTCCATACAATAAACTTTTAGTACCTCCTACTGTTCAGTAACAGAATGTCTCCAGCCAGTAATAAATCGAAATGAAAGAAAAAAATCTTAACCACATTTAAAACAAAACACAATTTAACACAATTAAAGTTATTTTTCACTTTGTAGTGTTTTTTTGGAAGTCGGTTGTTTTATTTTATAAAAAAGTTTTTATTTTTCACGTTTTAGTTATATTTACCCCAAACAAATTCATATAACATTACTTGCTATGTAAATATCAGGGACAGGAAGCTGCATCTGCGTTTATAGGGTACAGACGTGATGTTATGTTGTGCGATTGCGTAAACAATGCATACATATGCGATGGCAGCAATCGCGCTTGTGTTACTGGTATTTTTTGACGAGTTCCGTTGTCTGTCTCCGAAACACATCATCAGATCTTTACGAAATTAAAATGGGACCATTTCGGAATAAACGTCGATCGAACAAAAAAATAATTTTGTAAATCCGTCCATATATGACGGAGTTATGCCCGAACATACATAAAAAAATATATGTATATATATAAACATCCGAATTGACAACCTCCTTCTTTTTGAAGTCGGTTAAAAAAAATCCTTAACCACATTTTCATGTTAGTCTAAATATGAACAAACTTTTCACCAAATCCCTAGAGATTGTCGACCCCTGCAACAGTGAGCAATTCAATGATGACAACTTTGTATTTTGTCTAGACTTTAAAATTAGAAACATTCTCGTACGTTTAAGTTGTAGCTTCATTAGAAATAATATGACACTTTCATAAAAACAGAGGAGAGGCTAGAAACACAGACTTTCCCGTGCCAGTAATAACAAAAATAATATAAAATAAATCCTTACCCACATTTTCATATTACCTAAGCTGTGAGAAAACTTTTCACCAAACACACAGAGATTGTAAACCCCTGTAACGTTGTGAAATTGTCAATTCTGTTAAGACGACTTTGTGTTTCGTCTAAAATGAGGAACATACGTTTAGATTGCAGCTTCATTCAATATTTTTTCCTTAATTGATGTTATACTTTATTCACATTACAATCTAGCATATTAGCTTATAAGTAATATAAAAAATATCATACCGGCTGACTTTTTATACCGTCTGGACAAAAACTAATAAAGAAAACATTGCAATAATAAACCACTTTCACAAAAATTATAAAATTGTACATTTTCATATTACCAAACAAACTGAACATACTTTTCACCAAATCCCCAGAGATTGTCAACCCCTTTTACACTATCAAATTGTTGAGCGCTCCTGTTATAACGACTGTAGAGTTTCCCTAGTTTGCAAATCGTGTGGAGCACAGCATTAACTTATGTTCGCTTAATTAAGTTTTGAAGTAATTAACATTTATTTAACAAAATACGTTGGTTGATACATTTATGTAATTTTTAATAAGCTATTTTACTTTTATTTATGGAATAAGGGTTCATTTTAGGACTGATTTCGGAAAAAAAAACGACTATTTAGAATCCTCTATTTCTTTCTGTCTGTGCCTGTTTTGTTAATATTTTATATGTGAACAAAAAGATTAGACGACAATCCTCGAGATATCATCATCACCCAGAGCAGACTACACCCACTGCTGAGCGAAGGACTTTCTTTTCCTGTGTCAATCTCCACCCTCCTGTTTTAGCTTCATCCAGGTTCTACCTGCGACAACAACGATATCGTACGGTCATTTCGCTAACGGACGACCAAAATGGGCCTTACAAAGTGAAAAATACCCTTCAACCTCCACACACTGCAAATTCAATCTAGCAAAACAGAAGAAACCACCATATATTCAAGTTATCATAGTTTTAGGCAATTTAAATTCAAATGCAGTACCTGTTTTAACCTAAAAGTATAAACGCACACTCAAACGTGCTGTCCAAGCAATTTTTTTCATGATCGTAGTTCGTTAGCAGGGACATATTACGCATGCGATAATGATAACAGGCCATAAGACCCTATAAGACCCCATAATGGTATGGGTACTGAAGGAATACACGACATATTAAGCTAAATATGTTTACCTAGTTTATGCTGACCCCTCAATGTGCAAGATTTCAATACAATTACAGGTCAGCTTATACAGGGCATGTGGGAAAGCTTGATATGTCGTCACGTGTAAAGCAATAGTCGTAATAATTATAGTTCGTTTTATAACCGACGAGTTGCACGGAAAGATAAGCGGAGTTTTTAATCACAGTTTTTTTTAAAGATTCAGTTCAGACTAGCTTGCTTGATAGGTCTTAATATACGCTGTGCACTGAAAGACAAAGAATTTACACCAAAAACCATAAATCAGCCTTCAAAATAAAGAAAACTCATTGCTATGTGCACCTAAATGTCAACATACTGGCATGTGATTTTCAGAGCGCTTTTATTTAAAACTTTATGTTCAAGTGAAATGCAATCAAACTTGTTTAACTACGGTGTAATCAACTAAATGAAAAGTCAAAAGTATTATTGCAAACGTTTTCTGATTTCTTGCAAATGCCATTTACAGTTTTATGATCCCGCTTGTGACTCGATTATTTTTATTGCTCCATGTACTTTCTAGAATTGCCACAGGCTAAGTGAGGCCGCTTATGTTTGTTAAGAGGCTATATTACAAGGGTTGGCAAAGAATCACAATTATATGAAACTACTATGGGATCGAATCCGCAACGAGGTAATCCAGCAGAGAACCAAAGTTGTCGATATAGCCCACAGAATAAGCAAGCTGAAGTGGCAATGGGCCGGCCATATTAGCCGTAGAACCGATGACCGTTGGGGTAGACGTGTTCTTGAGTGGAGAAAGCGAATTGGTAAAAACAAAAAACAAATGGTACAAATGTTTTCTGATTTCTAGCTGAAGCTATTTAATGTTTTTTCAATCCGTTTATGATTAGTACTTTCTAGAATAGCTGCCGGCTCAGTGGAGGCGACCCTTGTCTACCCCAAGCGTTGGTAACAAATAAATCAAAATTAAAATATTTTATTTCACTTAAAACCTACATGGGCACTTATGAAACGTCAGAAGCTAGGTGCACGGTTCCAATTGGTCGTAAAAATACAAACATTCCGGCGCAAATTATTGTTAGATGTTTAACATGTGATGTTATATGCCTTTCCTGTTCTTTTCCCTACACTCTGTGAAAGTTAGAGCAGCAAAGGTATCGTTTAGACAAGCAATCTTTTGCATAAATTCGACCCTAGGCAAGCCAGACTGAATCAGCTTGGTAACGGATACGCAGTTTTTGACAGCGAACTGAATCAGCTTGCCTAACAGACGAGTGGCTATGGAGAAGAGCCTGCGAGAAATTCCACGGTTACTCTCTTAAAAATAATTTACTTTTAAAATGTTTTCAAATTACAGTAGGTACGGGAGGACAGCGTAGGCCTGTCAACAAATACCAAGTACTTGATAAAATAAAACATGGTCTACAGACCTAAAGTCTACAAGGCGTACAAAGTCCTGATATTTACAAAATAATCTATCACAAGGATATATACAAAATAAAAAATAAAGGGAATAAGTGTATTTGCACAACACAAGAACCACATTAGTTATAATACTCACGAATTAAATAGATATGTTTACAGATGGAGTCCGATGAGTAGAGTGGACTGTATATACAGGGTTATTTTTCAAAGACCAGCCAATTTTAAGGGTGTGGTACAGACCATCAAACTGAACAATTTTGTCCATGGGACCAACATCGTATTCGCAAATAAAAATTCAGCCGTCCCATACGTTTAGGTAGAGTAGGTATTTAAGTATTCTAAGGGACAGTTGATAAATTTTTCGCGAATATGATATTGGTCCCGTGGAGAAAGTTGTTCAGTTTGATGGTCTGTACCACATCCTTAGATTTGGCTGGTCTTTGAAAAATAACCCTGTATAAATGATGATTACGTATATTACATTTATAACATAAACGGCAAACAAGTAAACGTTTAGGATGCGCGATCGTGACCGGTCGACGTAGTATGTTGTCGGGCACTGATAATACAATACAATACAATAATTACCCATACTAATATGTAATTTATTAAGCTGAAGAGTTCGTTTGTTTGTCTGAACGCGCTAATCTCTGGAACTACCAGTGGGATTAGAATATTATTTTTTTTGCATTGAATAGCCCAATTCTTGAGGAAGGTAATAGGTTATTTACCATTACTCAACGGCTCTTAGAAGCTGAGCAAAATGAAAAAGTCAGAAAAAATGCAAAGCGAAGAACGAAGAAACGAAGTAAAGCTACGGACACGAAGTAAGCGGGCGCGGGGCGGTGGCAGCGGCGGCGCAGGGAGCGGCGCGTTTCAATGCATAGATTTATACAAGGTGTAACTTAAATAACGCACAACCTCTTAAAAAAAATCAGCTGTTCCCTACATTTTGACGAGTTATGCGAACATAAATGTAGGGAACAGCTGATTTTTTTTTCGCGATATCCGGTTTGGTCCCATAGTAAAAGTTGTTCATAATGATGAGTACAATGACCCCTTAAGAGGTTGTGCGTTATTTAAGTTACACCTTGTATAGAACAGCCGGTCGATTCTGGAAAAATCTCACCGTGATAACTAAGGTGAAGTGAGCTTAGAGTGAGCTGTGAGTCATGCTGATGCTAGAGATTGACACTATGGACGACTCACTCCACGCTCACTTCACCCAAGTTTCCACGGTGAGATGGTTACAGAATCGCACGGCTGGCCTCGAAGGCAGCGGCGCGGGAAGCGGCGTACGAGGGATGCGCACCAGACCAGCGGTGCCCGCGCGTCTGCATTGACGTAGGGTAGTGCATTTTATTTTTTGCTTTAAATGTACGTGTTACGAAAAAATTTGTATCAAAAAGATGTTGTCGTCGGTATTTAGATATTTCGTTCGCGAACAAAGACACTAATTTCTCATAACACAACACTACGCCTTTCTAGCACCGCGCGATCTGCCCGGTGGCTCTTGGAGACCGGCACCCTAATTGCGTAATACACTATTACTTTCAATTTGAATCATTTTGAAGCATATTGCTAATCCATTGCTCCATATGTTGGAAAAATGTGTCTGCTCAATAACGTAAATAACGCAATGAATGTTGTTGAACTGTCAAAATGAAACCCATTGCAAAAATTATTTTTTTCGTAAGTAATTGACAGTTTTTACTTTTCTCAGAGATCTGAAGTTTACCAAAACTTTCTTATATAGCGACAATAATGGCTATTGTTAATTTTAGGTTGCAAATCCTGACACACGCAAATAACATTACATACACACAAAGTGACATAAGCATACCAGGAATTCGCAATACATTATGTAAACAGAATTATTTTAAACAATGTATACTACAATAACTATCGAAAATAACGAGCCTATCTCCACTTTAATATCTCAATAACTTATCTAACACTAATCAGGAAACTATAAAATACTTTACACATCATAAACCCCACACATTTTACGATCACCCCTAACTTTACCTGTCTTAAATTCTAGAAGATTTTATATAATCAACTAGCTTCTGCCTGGGACTTCGTCTATACTTAGCGTTCTTTCTGCCTTTTTTTCTTCTTGTTCGACACCTAAGTGTCGTTGCGTGAACTTATACAAGGTCTAACTTTTACTATGAGACCAAACCTGAAATTGCGAAAAAAAAATCAGCTGTTTCCTACATTTTGACGAGTTATGCGAACATAAAATGTAGGGAACACTTGATTTTTTTTTTCGCAATTTCAGGTTTGGTCTCATAGTAAAAGTTGTTCATAATGATGTGTACAATGACGCCTTAAGAGGTTGTGCGTTATTTAAGTTACACCTTGTATAGCCTCCTCAAGAATTGCGCTAAGGCTATCAAATGCCAATAATATTTTTTTTAATCCGACTGATAATTCCCGGGATTAGCGCACTCAAACAAACAAAAACACTCTTCAGCTTTATTATTCGTAGAGTAACGATAGATTTACGTTAAGAGTCAAACATATAGCTTTGAACCTCGTTCATTTTATCCGATGCACTCTTTACACGGCCAATAATCGTAAAACAAGCTGTTTGCTTAGTTTGCTAAGCTGTGGTCCAGCGATTCTCAAGTTAAAGTGATCGACCCCTGGGGTGAGCAATCGAGAGCGCTCGCCTTTCAAGTAAATGGGGGCGTTGACTTGATTGGATGGATTTTGTTGTCTAGGACGTGCTTGTACGTCACTAGGTACACGAAAGCTCCACTACTATAATTTTTAAATTTATTATATTAATAAATCATCTGCCTAGCCTTTTCCCAACTATGTTGGGGTCGGCTTCCAGTCTAACCGGATGCAGCTGAATACCAGTATTTTACATGGAGCGACTGCCTATCTGACCTCCATAACCCAGTTACTGGGTAATAGGATACCCCTAGGTAAGACTGGTTGTCAGACTTTCGGGCTTCTGACTACCCATAACGACTGTCAAAGATCTACGAATGACAGCCGGGACCAACGGCTTAACGTGCTTTCCGAGGCACGGAGGGGTCTCGGTATGTAAAGATGGTCACCCATCCACAGACCAACTGCGGCAAGTGTAGCTTAACCTGATCGATCGATCTTTGCGGCTGTTATTATTTAGCCACGGGTCCCTCCTAATATATATTAAAAAATAATAATCAATAATTAAAATAATTATATTATCCATCATCTTCCTCATTTTAACCGAAAGACGTCCACTGCTGAACTTAGGCCTCCCCCAAGCACCTCCACTTCGACCGGTTCTGTACTTCTCCCATCCAACGGGTTCCTGCAGCCTTCACAAGGTCGTCGGTCCACCTTGTGGGCGGCTTTCCAACGCTACGTCTTCCGGTACACGGTCGCCACTGCAGAACCATTCGGCCCCATCGGCCATCTGTTCTGCAAGCGATGTGCCCTATCCACTGCCACAATATATCACTTATTGCCATAACGTATTATAATAATTATATATTTTAATATTTTTTATTATTATTTTGTGTTTTTTTTTATTATTTAAAGATATGCTGTGGATATCTTTTAGAAACTTTGTCTAGCAAATTATACAAGATTTTATTATAATCACGGGAATGTAATTTTATGTAAAGGTAGAGAAAATGCTAATTACCCACTAGCAATAATAATAATTATGAATTTTATGTCTTTTCGCATAATTGCGGCACAAATAATATTTAAAACTTTCTTGAACTTACCGGAAATGTAAACTTATATTTCAAGTTATATTTTCCGGTAAAAGCCAAGTATTTACAATAAATTTCAATGTTTATCACTACATAGTATAAAACAAAGTCGCTTCGCTGTCTGTCTGTCCCTATATATGCTTAGATCTTTAAAACTGCGCAACGGATTTTGATGCGGTTTGTTTTAATAGATAGAGTGATTCAAGAGGAAGGTTTATATGTATAATACATGCATAATATAGTAGAGAAACACTGATAATTATAGAGGTTTCTAATGTAATGTCGTAAATAAACACATTTTTTTCCACTTACATTGTAAACGCTGGCTGAACCCGTCGAGATAGATCAAAATAATGTACTACAGTATTGTACACCTTAAAAAGGTCTACAAAAAAGTCCGCAATGGTATATGTCTATCTCTTAGGGATAACCCACAATAATCATTTTTTATCCTATACTTTTTACGAGAAATAATGGCTCTAAAATTATCAGTGTTTCTCCATTGCACCCGTGCGAAGCCGGGGCGGGTCGCTAGTTTATTAATAAATAACGTTTATATGCGGCCAAATAGGTTCTACTGCCGTTTGCACTTTCTTTTTTCATATAACTTACAGCATTAAGTAGTAAGGTACCGTTAGATTTATTTTACGAGTAATTAGCTTTTCCTATTGATCGGAAACTGAGTTACGCTAGGCTACGTCGTCGGAGATTCTAGGGACTGAGTAAAAATAAAATAGTAAGTATAGGTTTCTAGAATCCCCGACGGCGTAGCCAACCGTTGCCAGCTTCCCATCAATAGGAAATGCGCGTATTATTTAATTAGCCGATAACTTAATTAAAACCTGCTTTCTAGTTCTTCGTTACACAATGTAGTTACCTATGTAGGTATACCTACGTAGTGAAACACCAATCTTCTCAATAATTATACCTGCCGGTCGATTCTGGTATTATTTGCTTTCTAGGTCGCTTATCTAAAGTCTGGATATACAACGTGTAACGTTAAATGCGCAAAACCTCAGACACCCCAAGTGATTTTAATTCAATTGACCTAATTCAGATAGAAAATAAGTCATTAAAAAAATTGTAAAGGTTTTATGTGCTGTTTTAGTTTTACTGGCCATTCTGATCGTTTCTTACGTCTGCGACGACGCTTTATCGAGGGAGGAGTCGTCAACGGGCCGCTGCGCCGCGCTGACATTGGGTTGCTTGATCTATTAATAAATAGACGCGGCAACGTTTTTAGTGAAGATTTTTTGAAAAATGTGACCTATATTAAAAAGTGGTTCAATTAATTCTGTTCGTTATTCTGATCAAACTGTTTTGTAGGTTTTGCGCATTTAACGTTACACGTTGTTTATGAATAAGCATTGATCAGGTTTTCATAAAAAAATAAGTTTTTTTTTAATGATTCACAAATAAACCGCTTAACATTTTTTTAGATACTTTTAATTAATTATCCTCTAATGTTACTCAATCTTTTACTTTTTTTTTGTGGTGTCTTTTCAAGACCAAAGAATACAATGAAGCGTAAAGGTAATCCATATTTTTTATTTGGCAGGCCTGTTAGTCAAGTGGTCAGTACGCAAGGTCGTGGGTTCGATTCCCACCCAAGACAAATATAACGAACACGATGTGATGAGCACGATCATTATTTTGTTCTTTGTCTGGGTGTGATTTATCTGTGATATGTATGTATTTAGAAATATATATGTATGTTTATCAGTTGTCTAGTACTCATAGCACAAGCTCTGCTTAGTTTGGGATTAGATGGCGTTGTGTGAAAGTTGTGGAATATTATTATATTATATTATTATTATTTAATAATAAATATCAACTGTTCTTAATTGCTTTGGCTTTGGAGAGGTTTCGTTAACAAAAAGCCATGATCCTATAAACTCGTAATAATATTATTTGTGTCCTAAGTGACTAAAATGTTTTGTTGTATCTAATATGCTGTTCAATAAGTTTTGTCGTTCGATTAGTAACTTTTTTTTTGGGATGCAAAAAGAATTTCGTTTATGGATCACCTACAAACTGGTAACACAATAAACGCAGATTATTATTCTAACCTTTTGGACCTAGATCTGAATGTAAAAATTCGTGAGAAAAGACCTGGTTTGCAGAAGAAAAAAAAAAAAACATTTTTCATCAAGATAACGCGCCCGCTCTCACAGCTCAAAAAACCATCGCGAAAATCAGTGAATTAAAGTATGAATGCTATTGCAACTCTATTCGCCAGACTTGGCTCCCTCTGACTTCTGGCTGTTCTCACTTTTCAAATTAGTCAGCACCTGACGTAAACTGACGTATTTTTAGTAGCGTCTAAACTTGTCTATGGAGTATCTTTATTTGACAGGCCTAAACTAATATTTATCTTCTTTCCTTCTCTTAATGAAAGAGAAAGAAAAAGATGCACAGAACTTAAATTTAGTTTAGTTTGTGAAGAAGGGAATGGACACCAGTATTTATCAAGATTTGCTACGTATCTGAAGAAGAAATACTAATTAATCGAATATTATCAACAAAAGTTCTGACTTTTTCTTGCTAAATGGGCTTTAGCTTACTTGAACAACTTTTTTGATAAAAACACGATTATAGATCGGAAAAAGCAAAATAGAATAGAATAGAATAGAATACTCTTTATTATGTACACCATATAGATTACAGACATAAATATAGAAATTAAAATACTTTCCATGGAAAATGATACACTATCTAAATTTGAAAATCTTGAACTTAATAAACGAGATTGCCAAGAATATTGGATTAATCTCTTCCGTGAACAGGTCAACTAACAGGTTCGGCTCGTTATAGTCTCGGAAATAAAAACTATGCTCAACTTGAAATTTTTTCTATTTTAAAATGTCATAATTCAAACCACTTTTGGACCAAATTCTAGAAGTCTACAAAAGGGGCGAAATTTTGGGTCACTCTTTCACGCGAACGAAGTCGCGGGTAGATGCTAGTGAAATATAAAATTATCAAATTAGTTAAAAGTTGCCATAGAAACACTTCACACACAGTTCAAGTTATATCTGTATTAGGTACTAATCGTAGAACAGCTGGTGGATTCTGTAAAAATCTCACCGTGAAATCATAGATGAAGTGAGCTTGAAGTGAGCAGTCAATAGTGTTAATCCCTAGCATTAGTCTACTGAATCTCACTTCACGCTCACTTCACCTAAGTTCTCACGGTGAGATTTTTATAGAAAAGCACTACAGGCTTAAATATTTCAGTTAATCTCTGAAGTTGATAGATCAATTAAATTAAAATTTTCCATTAACACGATCAATCCCCTAAAATATTAACTGCAAATTGATTCATAAATATTAATTATTGGGCAGTAATTATTAAAGTCTGTGGGAATAATTTTTGAGTAATGATGGTTATAATTATGTAACAGATTCCCATTGGTTGATTAAATTTTGTAATAACATTTTGATGAAAAGTGCTGTTACTTAAGAATAATTTGTTAGATTTATTCAGTCCGTTATTTATGATTTGTTATCCCTGTATTAACTTTATTATAAATAAGTTTTTCTAATAAGAAATATTTTTAATCAACCCGCAGTATTTTTTCTCTCGCCAGTAGATAAGCGACCGCACAACAGCGGTAAGGTTACGGACACGAAGACAGAAGGCGCGGGCCAGCGGCGCGGGGAGCGGCGCGTTTTAATGCATAGATTTATGTGGAACTGGCTTCGAAGGCAGCGGCCCGGGGCGCTACAAGCGATGCGCATTGCGCACCACACCAGTCTACCACCGGTGCCCGCGCGTCTGAATTGACGTAGTGTTGTGCATATAATTTTTTGCCTAAATGTTACGTTATGAAAAAAATTGTGTCAAAAAGATGTGGTCGTCGCTATTTAGACATTTCGTTCGTGAACAAAGACACTAATTTCTCTTATCACAACACTACGCTCTAGCGCCGCGCGATCTCCCCGCTGGCTTCGAGACCTGCAGGATAATTGCGTTCATTGCTATCAGTAGCAATAGGTTTCATTTTGACAGTTCAACAACATTCATTGCGTTATTTACGTTGTTGAGCAGACACATTTTTCGAACATATGGAGCAATGGATTAGCAATATGCTTCAAAATGATTCAAATTGAGAGTAATAGTGCGTTACGCAATTAGCTGGCGGGTCTGCGTTTGCTACGCGGCGCCGTCGGCTAACGTCGGCGGACTGTCTGCATATTTTTCCGCTTCGCAATTCAAACTTAGTAGCAGTGTTAATCTGCTCAAGTTGACATTTCCCTGGCGATAATTTATTGATTGTGTTTTTTTTTTCCAAGTAACTAATTATACAGGCATTGGTAGGTGACTTACCGATCTCTTTTGATGATGGTGATGTTCTAACTTCATGTTGGCACATCTGTTCAGCGCCGTCAGACGTCTGAACAACGACTGAAGAGAGTCGGCGTCTAAGAACGGGTGGTCATTCTGTACGCCTGATACGTCTATTGGGAACTGGAGGTCTGGAACAACGAGAAAATGTAATTAATAATGGGATTATCATTAAATAGGTTGTGAGAGGAGCAGTTGTGGCCCAATGGTAAAGGCCGCGGCTCGCGAGTTGTGGGTTGTCAGGCGTTTCGTACAGCCAAAAATTCTAAGACATGTGATATCCATTTTAGACTGACAAGCTTATGCTTATGCTCAAGTTTGCGGAGAAGTAAAAAAAATTTTTTGAATTAATTTTTCTGATGTATAACGTCAGAAACCCTTTTTTTGCTGTCGGTATTGCAATCAAAATCAAAATATTTTATTTCACATTAACCAACATGGGCACTTATGAAACGTCAGAAGCTAGGTGCACGGTTCCAATTGGTTGTTTCCTATGGAGAAGAGCCGGCAAGAAACTCCACGGTTACTCTTTTCTAAATAATTGGCTTTTACAATGTTTTCAAATTACAGTAGGTATGGGAGGACAGCGTAGGCCTGTCAACAAATACCAAGTACTTGATAAAATAAAACATGGTCTACAGACCTAAAGTCCCCAAGCTTACATAGTCCTCACATTTACAAAGTATAGGTAAAAGAATCTATCAAAATGATAAATTAAATATAAAAACATATTAAAACCAAGTGATATTATTGCAATGAAAGCTAAGTCCTGTTGATGCTTTTGCACAGTGTATTAATAGTCCTGCTGTTGCATCTGCCCTTGACGCATATCGCTCGTGGTGTGTAAGTGTATGCACGCATAAGAACAGACGCCAGCACATCAAGCAAATTTCTTTAATAGATATTCAACTTTATTGCTAAAGTGTAACGTTCAAAGTTGATTTGAAATTTGACAGTTTCGGGTAGCTTGATGTGCTGTCGTCTGTAGCTAAATGGCCCTTTAAAAACATATATACACACGCTTCAAAAACACGTCTAAAGGATCTGTTAGGCAAGGGAACAAAGCATATTTGGTCCCCAATTATGAACAACGATATTCACACAAAGATCCAATAATTATCTTCTATATTTAAATATCTTCGATCGCCTTAGAATGCCGAAACCATTATCTGTCAACGGACTTCATTTTCAACACCAACGTTATCAATTCTCCCAAAGCTTTTCACTAGTTACAGGTAACGATACTAAATTCCCACATCACTTGAACACTAAATATGCACGTCACAAAGCACCATCAGAGGATACGTCACTCTAATGACGTCACTATCTCACAAGTACTTGTCTAGTACTCAATAGGTAAGATTAGAAGATAATGTAGACATAGTGACGTACAGTGGTTGATTTAGGTGTGACGTGCGGCTTTTAAGTTTGGGCGTTTGTAAGGGTGGGTTTTAGGGCTGTTTTGCTGTGGCAAGCGTTTCTATTATATTTGTCAAGACGCGCAGCCGTGAGGCTTACTTTCCTGTTTAATTACTTACATCGGACTTTACACTTTTTTATTTGATTTTTATTTGTTTTTCATCTGATGTATGTCTCAGGTGTACTGTGCTAAATAAACGTATTTTCTTTCTTTCTTTCTTAAGACCAAATGGAGATAATTGTTTATAGATACTTTGTATCCTTACTGCTTATTGTCGTCTGTCGGATGAAGTAAATCAATAGCTTTTATCCGTCTCTTCATTAAATTTACGGGTAGTATTTCGTCAGACATTTATTTTGTGTAAAGTCTGTTTTGTTAAAAAGTTTATTTTGTTTAAATTGGCAAACAAGTGGCCCCTCAACTATGTGATAGAAAGTGGTTGTCACAGCTTAACCCTGCAGCCAATACTGAAAGCTACAGCAAACTTTCGGGCTTCTGACTACCCGTAACGACTGTCAAAGATCTAAAAACGACAGCCGGGACCAACGGCTTAACGTGCTTTCCGAGGCACGGAGGGGTCTCGGTATGTAAAGATGGTCACCCATCCACAGACCAACCGCGGCAAGCGTAGCTTAACCTGATCGATCGACCTGTGCGGCTGTTGTTATTTAGCCACAGGCCCCTCATTATAACACCAAAATAATACAAAAAAAATAATCTCCATGCAATAAACATGCTTAACAAAAATAATTCTTTCTCTTCAGGATTAAGAACTCCAACGATATGAAACTAAAAACTTTTGATATTAATTCCTAGCCGCACTCAATTTCAGTAGATTTTACTAACCCTTCTCTTTTAGTATATGAACTGCCATGTTGATCAGAAATTGCATTACTCTCCCTGCATGTCCTACCGGCAACCCTTTGCGCACTACCCGCCAATATTACGCGTATACAGGGTGCTTGTTTCCTGCGAAACTCGGTTACCTGTCCCTTTGTTGTGGTGATTCACTCAAACTGGCCTTCAGTTCCGTGTTTCAGGTTGTTTTTTTAAATCAATCAACATGTTACAGAGGTTCCTTGAAAGGTAAAAGCCGCAATAAGAGAAAGAAAGATTGTGGCGACATTTTGTAGAATTTGTGGCGACATTTTGTAGAATTTGTGGCGACATTTTGTAGAATTTGTACCGTGTTTAATATTGAGAAAAACGCACCTGATATGGTATTTCTTTGTCAAACAATTACTAAGTTACCGAGACATCTCCCTGAATTCTAAAGGCGTTGGATCACAGAAGGAAGTTTCTGTGTATTTAATAAAAAAATATTCTAAAACACTTTAATAACCTGACCCTGTTCATTAGATGTATGTACAGACGCCAACACATCAAGCTTTTAAGATTTTCAACTTTATTTAAAGCATAAGGTTGAAAGTTGATTGGGAAAATTTGACAGTTTCGGGTAGCTTGATGTGCTGGCGTCTGTACAAGAAAATATTGATTTAAAAGGAAAATCAACATGTTGTCACAATCACAACAGACACAGATACACAATACAGCCTGCAACTGTCATCGCACGCTTCAACAATGTTACAGCAGTTCTATAAATACAGAAAAATAGACACATTTAAACTTATCGCGGGATACAAAAGTAGGCCGGTTGTCACAAAGCGTCCCGTATCGTAGTGACGTCAGCATCCGGCCAGGAGAGGGGGTAACGGAAGTGGGGAGGCGCAGTTGCACGTCGTATGTCGAGGATTTAGGTCGCGTTTGAAAATAAATTGGCGAGCTTGAACATATGGGAAATTACGTGATATTGCTGGGATTTTATTTTCGTAGTGGAACGATCTTTCAGGTTTTTTTAATGTTTTTTTTTATTCATTTATTTATTAAACTTTGTGCACTAAAAAGGTATAAAGGCGGACTTATGATTATTTTCTTAGTAACGATATTTCGTGATGAGGTAGTTTTGACTTTCTTAAGTAATAAACATTGCAATCGACCTTAGTACGTGTTATGTTACGGCTACATTGTCGCTATAAACGTGAACTAAATTTCACGCGCTCTCTCTCACACCTCTCGACGTTTTGCTGTCCAACAGAGAGCGCGCGAAGTGTAGTTCGCGTTATCGCGACAATGTAGCGACAGAAAATATGAATAATGCTATAAATATTTTCTACATGATACCAACGAAGGATTACGAGAGGGGATCGTGGCTAAATGATAACAGGCGCACGGGTCGTTCGAAGTTTAGCTTACAGTTACCGCAGTCGGTTCGGGGAGATCTTTGACAGTCGTTACGGGGAGACAGAAGCCCAAAAGTCTGACAACCACTCTTACCAACAGATATCATGTTACCCATTAACTGGGCTGTGGAGGTCAAAAAGGCAGTCGCTCCATGTAAAAAATACTGGTATTCAGCTGCATCCGATTAGCCTGAGAGCTGACCCCAACGTAGTTTAGAAATGGCTAGGCAGATAGATTGACCAATGAAGTTAATCCTTCTTCCTTTTGGCCGGAGCCGGAGGTAAACGAATAAAAATGGGATCGTAAAAATATACATTTTCCCGTAAAAACCTATCGTGTCACACACCGGATAACGCGATCACAGAATAAGATATTCATCTCGGGACCCTCAATATAAACATACTCGACTTTATTAAATGTGCTATATGGCAGTCGTTGGCAGACGATGTTAAACTCAGTATATGCTCGGCCGTAATAGAGATGTTTTTAAGCGTTACGATGGGAAGGTAGGTAAATAGGTCTGTAAATATGATGTATTATGGAGAGTGGTCGGCGGGTTTTTCTCACCAAGCCGCGTCTTCTATGGCAAAGAAAATAGAAGAAAGAAAGCAAATAGATCGGGAAACGAGCTATGGAACTCAAATGGAGTTGGGCAGGACACCTGGCAAGGCGTTGTGATGACAAATGGAGTAAGGAAGTTACGAAGTGGCAGCCAAGGACTGGAAGACGAAATGTCGGTCGTCCGGAGGCGAGATGGGCAGACGACATTGATACCATCGCGGGTAGAACCTGGATGAGGCTGGCACAGGGGTGGGAGCATTGTTATACGAAAAGAGAGAGATGCTGTGCAGCATTGACATTGATGATGATGATTGATAGTGATGATGAATGCTTTCTGCCTCACATAATCCTAATTCTACTATAATAATATTATAATCGAGAAAGTTTATAAGGATGGATGGATGGATGAATGGATGTTTGTTACTCTTTCACGTAAAAACTACTGAACGGATTTTGATGAAACATTAATATAGCTTATATCGTCAGAATAACACATAGGATAATAATAATAATAATAATATAATAATAATAATAACTTTTCATCCCGATATCCCCATGGGATCGACACTTACTGAATAGCAATAGAACCAAATCGAATTTTATTTTTGCTCAAAACGCTTGCATTTATTTAACATAATTAATTAATCAGATGAAATTATTTATGCAAAACCAATTCAAACTCAGTTAACGAGGGCTCACCAAAAAAGACAAAACCGAACCAAATAGAATTTTATTTTTGCTCAAAACGCTTGCATTTATTTAACATAATTAATTAATCAGTTCAATTTATTTATGCAAAACCAATTCAAACTCAGTTAACGAGGGCTCACCAAAAAAGACAAAACCGAACCAAATAGAATTTTATTTTTGCTCAAAACGCTTGCATTTATTTAACATAATTAATTAATCAGATGAAATTATTTATGCAAAACCAATTCAAACTCAGTTAACGAGGGCTCACCAAAAAAGACAAAACCGAACCAAATAGAATTTTATTTTTGCTCAAAACGCTTGCATTTATTTAACATAATTAATTAATCAGTTCAATTTATTTATGCAAAACCAATTCAAACTCAGTTAACGAGGGCTCACCAAAAAAGACAAAACCGAACCAAATAGAATTTTATTTTTGCTCAAAACGCTTGCATTTATTTAACATAATTAATTAATCAGTTCAATTTATTTATGCAAAACCAATTCAAACTCAGTTAACGAGGGCCCACCAAAAAAGACAAAACCGAGTTTTAAATACATAATTGCCATCAATCAACGGAAAATAATGTTACCAGACTGCAAGGTAGCGCCTGTTTATTTCTGCTGGCAACATATGTCATAATCTGACGAGGGTGCCTGACATGACGTAGGTTCGGACAGCAACATGAGTTGTTGTTGATTGTTGTTAAGAGTTGATTGTCTGATAGGAATTGTCCAATGTCCAAGAGGGACTAATTTTATCTAGAGCGTATCTCTCAAGGCCTGGCACATGAGACGTTTTTACCAAAATATGACTGTGAGAATACGCGTTAAAAATGCAGAAATTAATTATTAAAATCAAAATCAAAAGTCACTTATTCAAACTAAGCTGAGAATCAGCACTTTTCGAACGTCAAAATTATAAAAGACAGTCCTCCAAAACGCCCGCCCTTCACTTACAGAGAAAAATGTTTGTATTTGTGTCCTTAATATTATTATATCTATCTGTCTATCTGTATATACCACTGAACCGATCATTATATTTGACACATACGACACTTAGTTTAAAGGCACTTTTCATCCTCGATATTTGTATTAAAAAATGATGAAATACAAAATACCCGTAGTCGAATTTGCAGGCA
The DNA here is from genome assembly GCA_949629135.1 of Eremobia ochroleuca. Taxonomy (NCBI): domain Eukaryota; kingdom Metazoa; phylum Arthropoda; class Insecta; order Lepidoptera; family Noctuidae; genus Eremobia; species Eremobia ochroleuca. The sequence continues at coordinate 13,903,084 of OX451405.1, read as the reverse complement.
ACAGCTAGCAACATCATATAATAGAAGCGTAATAAGAGCATTTTTTTTTCCTCTCAAATAAGTCTGATTATATATTTCTATCTGGTATCAGTATTTGATATGCAATGGCTTATGTAGCACTACAACTACGAATGTACATACTAGTGCGAATCTTGGGGTTCATTCGATTAATCGAGACTGGTCAAACCACGCTGGGGTCGGTGCATTTCATTCATTCATTCATGGTATCAGTATTAAGTTCTATTTGAGAATTGCTCAGGATTGAGAATCGATCTACGAACGTACATATAGAACATAAAGAGTAGGTAAAGAAAAAACAAAACCTGCAGAGAAAGATTCTTAAATATTAAAGTAGTTTTTGTAAAGTCGCTAATTTTTTTAACAGACTTACTATTCTCTTAATTCACACCCAGAAGGAACCGCCAAGCACCATTCGGCACCGCACAGCACCCTCGAACGAAGTCAATACGATAATTAGCTGAACGGTAGACGAACAGAAAAAGGCTTTCGCACTTTTTTACTGGGACTGACAGATACTCGTATTGAAGCAATTTCCTTAATGTTCCTCTACCCATGAAGTGGCGAAGTTTTTGTTCTGAAAAAACTCATTCCAGTTTTTGAAGGGCTGAAATTGAGACCGAGTAGAAATAAATTGGTCAATTATTTGATAGCTGTTTTATTCCTTTGTAATTGGAAAGGAAATCTTATTTAAATATTTTTTTTTGCCCTTCTTAATCCTGGAACTTTTATTGATAGATTTTTTTCAATGGCGGAATCTGTTTTTTTTAATATATTATGTATATAATATAATTAATATGACGGAGATGGTAGAGACGCCAACACATGAAGCTACGCGGAACTGTCAAATTTTCGCAATCAACTTTGAACCTAATGCTTTCGCGATAAAGTTGAAATCTTCGCAGAGATTCATGCGAATACCGTGCCGAAATAATCGTATTACTTCATTATTACTAATTTATATATAATGCCTGTTTAAATTATTTTACCGATCAAGATATAGCAACAAAATCGTGCCTTTAAAACATGTTCACACCAAAACAGAGAAACTAAACAATGAAAACGAAACGTTTGCGTCAGTGGTGGCGCCGTTACTTCTTAGCCCTACGACCTTTTAAATTTATTTTAATAACAATATTATATTTACTATACAACTATTACATATTTTATGAAAGTCAAACAGTGGCGGCCGAAAATAGGCATCATTAGGACTACCTTTTTAGGTAAACACTATCTGGACGGAAAAGGTACCCTTGGATAAATTCAGTTTATTTAGGCTTGCCTTATTGTGAATTTGTATTATTTCCGAAGTCTGTTTGTTTTGCTGGTAAAAAGTTTTTTTTTTTTTGTATTTTCGTAAGATTTATTTTTTATAGAATTTTGGATCTGTAATGTTATCCACGTATTCTATATTAATATAAACTGTTTTTATTAGGTACAGACGCCAGCACATCAAGCTACCCGAAACTGTCAAATTTTTCCAATCAACTTTGGACCCTATGTTTTAGCGATAAAGTTGAAAATCTATTAATGAAATTTGACAGATTGTAATAGCTTGCTGTGCTGGCATCTGTACATCTATGCCTAACGCTTGGGGAGTAATGGCATATTGTTGTGCAAAAAATAAAAAAAGGCAATTCAGTACAGCAAAATAACTGCACGCAGATTTTCATATTTTATTTTCGTGTGTCTTACTATTAAACACAGTTAACGTTGAAAGGATGACAGGTATTCACAACACTGGTTTTCTTTTCTTTTCATAATTTAAAAGAAAAAAAACCTCAGTTATTACAATCAAATATTTTAGTTTTTTTCTGGTTACCGCAATAAATAATACCCGGAGTCAAAGTCAAATCATTTGTTTTCAAATAGGCACACAAAACGCACTTTTGAACGTCAAAATTTACAAAAAATAGAATTAGCAATATTAGTCAACTAGTCATGTCAAATGAATTCAGAAATCAGAATATAGTAATCCATTGGCTGTGCTACGTAAATAATCCATTATTTATCTCTGTACCTACTCTTCGTTATGATTGCACGACAGTGCACGTAATGTTAGTAGTGTAGCTTCAAAAACCACTTCCACAATTTGTAAACTCCACCCTATTTAATTACCTCGACCTGTACCTTTTTATTACACGACAGTGTATATAAAACGCGAAAAAAAAAGAACTCTATACAACGTGTAACGTTAAATGCGCAAAACCTCACACACCCCAACTGATTTTTAAGTCAATTGACATATTTCAGAGAGAACATAAGTCATTAAAAATTTTTTAAAGGTTTTATGTGCTGTTTTAGTTTTACTGGCCATTCTGATCGTTTCTTGCGTCATTTCTTGCGGCAACATTTTAATGAAGATTTTTTGAAAAATGTGACCTATATTAAAAAGTGGTTCAATTAATTCTGCTCGTTATTCTGATCAAACTATTTTCAGGTTTTGCGCATTTAACGTTACACGTTGTATAAACAGAGCGCCTAAAAACATAAAAAAAAAAACAGTTTCATCGAAAAAGAAAATGATGCACCCTGTTTTCATTCCCACAAACCGTCATATACTATCTGTATACACCTGTATACTTTACATTGCACGGCAGTGTACATACAACCCTTCACTCGGGGCCATGTTTAAAATTAGCACGCGGTCGCCAGCCTGTGAAATGTACATACGCTTGAATGCCCTCGCCTTTTATCCCAAATCCGAACCTAAACCAGTGGAAGCTTTCATGTATATTGTTATTTATTTATCGGAAAATCCACCCTTGAAAGGCATATTTTTGATAGCAATAAGAACCATATTTGAGTGCTTATGAGGCTTCTGTCTTTGTTACGGAAATGAAAAGGAGTGAATTGATTGTTACATGTAAATCAGCATCCAATGAGAGTTTTCAGGTTTGTGTGTATGTACTCGAGTATTAAATGTGAGGTACATGAAATAGGTTGTCATCCGCCTAGCCTTTTCTCAACTATGTTTGGGTCGGCTTCCAGTCTAACCGGATGCTGCTGAATACCGGTATTTTACATGGAGCGACTGCCTATCTAACTTCCACAGCGTTGTTACTGGGTAATAATACCACTTGGTAAGACTGATTGTCAGATTTTCGGGCTTCTGACTACCCGTAACGACTCTCAAAGATCCAGGAACGACAGGCGGGACCAGCTACTTAAGCACGGAGGGGTCTTGGTATGTAGAGATAGTTACCCATCCTCGGACCAACCGCGGCAAGCCTAGCTTAACGACTGTTATTACGTAGTCACAAGCACCCGCAGTGCATAAAATAGGATTTGCACATTTATTTTATGATATGTGAAAATGGATATAAACAATCAAAAATCAAGCGTATTCAGATTATTGTTGAAAATAGATGTCATAATTTAACATTTCATAGAACTCAAACCAATGTAATATTTTTGTCATTATAACTATTATGTAATCCGAAGGGCTTGGCAAACTCGTGACAAACTTACTTGTTTGTTGGCATTGCCTTACTAAAGTTCCAGATATGAAGCCGTAAATCTTGCACACTTCAAGTTTGAAACTAAACTGAAACTTCAGCAGTATTTGAAACTACTAAAATTGTTTCAGACATTTTATTTCAAAATAATGTGGGGTCTTAAAGCCGGCTGCAAAGCTTGCTAGGGCTTACTATCTGACTGTGCGACAAAGAAGACCAGCAACACTAATTGCATAACACAGAGTCAATCACACTCTGAACGATTTTGAGGATATTGCTAATCCATTGCTTCATATGTTCGAAAAATTTGTCTGCTCAACAACGTAAATAACGCAATAAATGTTGTTGAACTGTCAAAGTTAACGCTATTCCTACTGTTAGTGTGTGCAACTACCTCAAAAGTCACATTTCAAGCATTCTGAAGCAGTTGATGTCATATCTGAGATTGAACTAAAATCAACTGCATGAACTGCATCCGACTGCTTGAAGAGTGATTTTGTTTTTAACTTTTTAGTTGCAGTTGGGTTTTTGTTTTGAGGGTTCGATGGTCAAGAAGGAAACCTTATAGTTTCGCCATGTCTGTCTGTCCGTCCGCAGCTTAGCTCAGAGGCTCTTAGTACTACAAAGCTATAATTTGGCATGGATATACATATTAATCACGCCGACTTAGTGGTAAAATAAAATCATGATGAAAACATTTTTTTAGGGACCTCCTGTACACGTAAAGTGGGGATGGTTTTTTTCTCGTCTAACCCATGGTGTCGATATCGTTGTCGTCCGACACGCACTTGGCCGGTTTTTAATCTTTAAAGTACTGCAAAAACAACTGGATATCTAAGCGTTTTAGCCCCCCTACAGGGTGACGGGACATCGATGGGAAAATTGTATCCATGAATAATTTTTTAAATTAAAAAAAAATTTTTTTTTTTGAAAACTGCAATAGGTAGGTACCTACGCGGTCAAAATCGTAGGTGGGTTGAGAATCATGTACTAAATTCATGGTAATAGATTGCGCGTAGATAACAGTGCCGTCCCGTGTAAATGCCTGTACATAAATTATACTGGATGATTTTTTTTTCAAAGCTCCATATTTTTACAGGGTGTTCTACTCATAAATATGAACAACTTTCACTATGGGACCAACTCTGAAACCACGAAAACAAAATCAGCTGTTTAATACAAAAGTTCAATACCTACTTGACCAATATATGTATGAAACAGCTGTTTTTTTTTTTTCGTGAGTCCAGAGTTGGTTCCATAGTGAAAGTTGTTCATATTCATGGGGGAGGGTAAAAAAATCATGCTGTATGTCATTATTGCATGGAACTATTAAGGCAACTTTAGTGTGCCTTTTATGCAAATTGTACCAGAAAAAAGCACCCAGTTTTTTTCTTATGCTTTTTTTTAAATATTTTCCTCCTAAGGGACAAAGGCATTCAAGTTCACGTTAGAGTAAATGTATTCATATATTATTCTGTCGGATAGACAAGTGACTCGGTGACTGGCAGCTTGACGTTTGGCATGTGAAGTAGGCGCCTTTTGTCCGCCATTTGTATTCTTTAAGACAAGCCTGGTAGTAAATTTTCCTTTTTGTGGACAGTATATTAAGTCTTTTTAATGGTGCTTGTCTGTGGAATGTTTTGGGCAGTTTTATGTTTTATCTGTGTCTCACGACACATGTATGTCTTGGAGAATTTTTTTTTCCTAAAAATATTGTCACAGTATGGTAAAAAATACACGGTTGAGTATTTTTAACTAAATTGTTCAATGACTACGATTTTAAGCTCACGATCCTTTTTGTAAACTTACTGGGTAACCCATATTTTGAAAGTTACTAGACCAAACACAATATTATATGAATAATTTTTATTTATTTTATTTATTTATTTTCTTAAAAAAAACTAATAATCCTTTACCAAAAAATGTTCTTGCTAGTACCGAAAAAATAACCATTAACAAAAATTAATAAAGATCGGTAACCTTTCTTCTTAAGACACGAAATATCAAAAAAAGAAGATAATTTAATAACGTACAAAAACGATCAACAAAGAACACCTTAGCTAACAGCCAACCAAATTTTTAATAAAGCTAACAAAACACCGAAAAGTTTGAGCCAAAAACTTTGCATAAAGCTAAATTGGTTTAAGCCTTCGTTTTATCCAATATTTTCCGTTGACACCAATTTTCCAAGAACTTTTCAACGAAGTGAAAGGAAAAAGAAGAAAATTTAAAAGCTTTAATTAAATCGTTAACTGGGCGGTTTTATTTGTCTTGAAGTGTACTGTGGGTGAGTGGTTTGTGAGGTAAAGGACAAAGGATTTTTTTGCTCGCAAATTACTGAATTAGATGACTTCATGATAGAGGTGAGAAAGGCTAGTAATAAAACTAAAACTAAAACTAATACAGGTAATTTCGTAACAAACTAACAGTAGTGATGGTATTCATTTTGGCAGTTCAACAACATTAATTGTTTACGTTATTCCTGGTATTTACGCTATTTCTTATATAATTATTTACGTTGTTGAGCAGATACATTTTTCGAACATATGAAGCAATGGATTTGCTGATCACAATCTGAATGATTTTGTAGGACACTCCTACCAAATCATTCAGATTATACGAGTAATTGATCGTGTGCAATTAAGGGTGCAGCCGGTGGATTCTGGAAAAATCTCAACGTGACAACTAAGGTGAAGTGAGCTTAGAGTGAGTCATGCTGATGCTAGGGATTGACACTATTGACGACTCGCTCCACGCTCACTTCACCCACGTTTTCACGGTGAGATGGTTACAGAATCGCACGGCTGTATTGTAAAAAAAATAGGGGGTAAAAAATTAATTTAAATGCGAGTAATATGACCGACATTATTGTGCTAATCTCATAAATATAATCGATGAAATTTTAAAATTCTAAACCATACTTTTGCATACAGTTGACAAATAATATAAAGATAAATAATTAGATTTTCAACTTCTACTATTCTACTATTAAATAAACTTTATCGCTTAAGCATTAGGTTCAAAGTTGATTGGGAAAATTTGACAGTTTCGGGTAGCTTGATGTGCTGGCGTCTGTACCTAAGGATCGTAGCAGGTGGCGTTCAATAGCTTCTGCCTACCCCCAGTGGAAGAAATCGTCATTTTATGTATGTATGTATGTATTTCTATAAGGTCCTTTTCTTCTTAAGTATGTATTTATTTCTGTGCATTTTGGTGTTGGCAAGCTTGCACGTGGCTCTTCCCACGAGACACAAACCAAATCAACCCCAAAATTGGCTGCGTCAGTAATCTAAGCGTATCTCTTGTTAATAGAGGAGAATTCAATAAAATTACGTATCAGAATCCAATTAACAGAGTCGGTCAGTGCGACGGTGCTGTACGTAGACATATATAGGTTAGCCTTTGTAACTAAGGGCGGCAAAGCTCTGTGTACAGTTGGGAGCAGAGTATAATAAAGATATTGACTGCCACGTCGGACTCGTGGGTAAATCGACTGCCGCAACAAACACTATCGAAACTGCAAATCACGTACCTACTTCAAAGGAGAGCAATTCAAAGTTGTAATTCGATGCAAAATATTTTGTATTATTAACTTCAGTAAAATTATATAATATATAATTTTACTGAAGTATATTATATTCTATTTCTATTTATTTTTATCTGATACTAGCGACCCGCCCCGGCTTCGCACGGGTGCAATGGAGAAACACTGATAATTTTAGAGCCATTATTTCTCGTAAAAAGTATAGGATAAAAAATGGTTATTGTGGGTTATCCCTTTTGTAGATCTTTTTAAGGTGTACAATACTGTAGTACATTATTTTGATCTATCTCGACGGGTTCAGCCAGCGTTTACAATGTAAGCGCAAAAAAATGTGTTTATTTACGACATTACATTAGAAACCTCTAAAATTATCAGTGTTCCTCTACTATATTATGCATGTATCATACATATAAACCTTCCTCTTGAATCACTCTATCTATTAAAAAAACCGCATCAAAATCCGTTGCGGAGTTTTAAAGATCTAAGCATATATAGGGACAGACAGACAGGGAAGCGACTTTGTTTTATACTATGTAGTGATTTTGCATCGAATTACAACTTTGAATTGCTCTTCTTTGAAGTACGTGATTTGCAGTTTCGATAGTGTTTGTTGCGGCAGTCGAAATAACATCAGCCGCACGGGTCGATTGAAGGTTAAGCTACACTTACCGCCGTTGATTCGTGGATGGGTAACAAGAATTTTAATCAAAACTATTAAACATAATAGCAACTTCTAACGCAAATAACAAAACAACCTAGTATTAATTAATTTTTTGGCACGTTTCATAAAAATCACAATAAAAACTGTTCCATAACAAAAACTAAAAAGTGTTATTCATCCATTAAATCTACACTAATGTGCCTCTCGAAACACACTGAACACATGTATTTTACATGTTCGGTGCAAAGTAATTGCTGGGCGCGTGATGAGCAAATTGCCGCACGTTGGTACACGGCCTCCACAAACGCCTTGCTGCGCGGTCGCAACGCCACTGAGCGGATCGAGAATTGCGTCAGGGGAGAGGGGGTGAATATTTAGGAAGGTACTTAAGTGCTTGAATTGGTGTGGCATGGGAAAGACAAAAAATTTTTGAATTAGATTTTTGTGTGAGCAAATTGCTCATAGCGCGCCTTCTCACGGGTTAAACATCGAGTCCCCCTTCCTGTCCCAGAAAGCATGTTAAGCCGTTGGTCCCGGCCGTCATTTTTAGATCTTTGACAGTCGGTATTGGTAGTCAGAATCCAGAAATTCTAACAACCAGTCTTGCCAAGGGAAGGGAAAAGGCTAAGCAGATTGATTGATTTACTGCCCCTTTGGTCTCGTGGTAGCAGCGACTGCTGAGGGGTCGTGGTTTCGATTCCCGGGTCGGGCAAATTGTTATTGGGTTTAAAGATACTTTATTTATTCTAAAAGAACATACATTGCTCAATTAGCGAATAAATACATAACTAAGGTAAGGTATAGTCCAGTAGTTATAAGTTTTGTTTACTTAATGTAGGTAAGTACGATGTCGACATAATTATTATTGAGGGAAAGACTAGGGTAATTCGTTAATTTAATAGTTTTGTGTTGTTTGTGACGTACTGTTTGAGCTTAGATTTAAATAAATTGAAGGAAGATGTGCTCCTGATATCTGCCGGTAGATTGTTATAAAGTTGAACACCTTCGTACTTTATAAAACTTCCTAGCCACATACAAGAACTAAGCATTAATAAATTCAAATCTTTCATAAAGCTAAAACTATGCCAGAAAGCCTATTATACTGTAAAAGACTATATTGAGGACAAAAAAGCTTGGGATTGAGCTGCTCCAATAGGTCTAGACAGTGAATGTTGTTTATTTTTTATTTTGCTGATTTACACTTTGGTTTTTTTTTTTTCTTTCTTTCTAAATATCTATTACAGAATATAATACAGAATGACATGAACATTTACTGTTTAAAGTCTTATATTATTTTAATTATTGTGAATGTGAGGACTATGTGGGTCATTGTTTCCGTTTTAATCATGGTCTGGCAGTTTGAGTGGTGTATGCGGTCTACACAAATGTCCTGTCCCTGGTATTGCTCGTCGAATCGTTGAGCTCCTTAAGTTCTGAGTTGAGCTGCACGGTTACTGACGAATGCGTGCACTGACTGCACAGGTCCACTCAGTGTGGTTCTTTCCTCAAAAGACCACTTCAGACACCAATCTACATGGTCCTCAAAGATTATATCCGGATTTTTATATACACATTGACATTGATGAATTTTATATAAACAATGACATGGATATTTACTTTGTAAAGGATTTTTATTATTATTACTGTGAGTGTGAAGACTATGTGGGTCATTTCTTTTTTTCGGTTTTCCTTCTTAGTTAGTTTTAATCATGATCTGGCAGTTTGAGTCATTTATGCGGCCTACCCAAATGTCCTTTCATTGGTATTGTTCGTCGAATCGTAAGGCTCCTCAAGTTCTGAGTTGAGCTGCACGATTTTTGACAAATGCGTGCACTGACTGGACAGGTCCGCTCAATCTGTGTGGTTCTTTACTCAAAAGACCATTTCAGACACTAATCTACATGGTCTTCACATTATCTGACCAAGATTATGTCTGGACTTTAAAAGAGACTGTCACCTCTGAGTTTGTTTCGGCCTTTCTTCTCAGAGTAGTCAGATAGGAAACGCCGACCTCATCTAGTTTAAAAAAATATGATTGACATGTAAAAGTGTTTGTACAAACCTACTTACAGAAAATAAATCATTTATCATTTATCATTTATATTTTTCCTGCCATATTGGGTTTTTCAGTAGTACATTTCTTAGTAACAGCCCGGAGTTCGGTGCTCTCCGCTGAGTTTGGTCATCATGGCCGAAATTCGGTCTGTAGCACTTCTTTTTAGACCTTATTCTTAATGTTTGAAGGCAGAAAACTCACTCAGAGAAAAAAAAATTCTTATCAAATGATTTATTACTAACTGGCTGTTGCTCGCGACCTTGCAATCCAGGATGAAAAGTAGTCTATGTCTACCCAGGTCTGTCTGTGGGTCAAATTTCATCAATTCGGTTCAGCGGTTTTAGCGTGCAAATCAATTGTTAGAAATTCGCCTGAATTCATTCTTTGTTACAAAATGTCGTGGCGATCGTGAGTGCGTGAGCCGTTTCTCATTTAGTTTCAACAAAATCTAATACATCTGGCAAAAAACAGATGAATATAAATGTTCTACAAAAATATCCTTCACTTTCGCTGTTTAGTTTTTTTTTTTTTTTCGTTTTGGCTTTTAGTTGTTAACCCACGTTTGGAGTACCGTACAGTCGTGGCGAAAACTGCTAACGAGAAAAAAGGTTTTTCTTCTAATAGAGCATAATAAGTTTACATAACATGTCTTAAGATTTGCAAATGGCTATAAGACCAAGGAAACGATGGATGGACTGTAAAAGATAAATGGCTAGAAAGGGGGGTGAGCACCGGGATGACGACTATTAGAGAAGTGTGGAAGAATAAGACATGTTGCAAAGACCCCAAAAAAGTTAGGAGAAGGGCAAGAAAATGGTCATGAATTTTGCAAATGGCCACGTGAAACTGTCCCATAGGAGTTTTGAATACAAAAAAAAAAAAACTTACAATATTTTGAAAAGACCCACTAATCATCGATTTAATTTAAATTACGAGATGATTTAACTTCAATGTCGAATTAAAAATGAATGATATGAACGGTAACAAAAAAAAAAAAATATACAAATACAAAGACGGTGAACGAACAAGTTCTCTTCGCCAAAATTTTTATATTACATTTTCCACCTGATATGTAAGTTCGAACTCCATTTTCCCCGTTTAAAATGAAATCCTAAGCGTATCAGCATATTCGATTTTCCGTAACACTGCAACTACTTCCATTTTACTTTTCAAAGAGTCTCCATAACTGTATTTCTCCGTAGTCAGCAAACATTGGCTCCAAAATTGAATCGAATAAGAAATCCTTCGACTCGAGTCCCAGTATCAAATATTTATACGACATTCTAAGTGTAGAATTTCTAAGAAATGAAGAATTTAATGTTAAATTGATATTTCTCCTTATATTTTGAATAAATTTTATTTTTGAAGGAGCTGTTACTAATCAGAATTGCTTGGTATCTGCCAAATAATGTCTGTATTCTATTTTTCTATTAATACCTACTTATGACTAAGTCCTGAAGTTTCAGGACTTCAAGCTGTGGCGGCAGATACTTCCTCTGCCGTATGGTAGAGGAAGTGTCATTTGTGAGAAGAATTATACCCTAGTTTACATTTCTCGTTGCCTCTAGTTGGTGGATGGTCTTCTCATGGTGGTGGTTGGTGGGTGATTGGTGGTGGGTCCTCTTTAGTTTAATTTACTAAGAATATTGTTTTAAGTCTTGTCGCTTTGGTCTAGTGGTTGCAACAGTGAACCTATGATAACATGGCTAACCTTTCACTTCTTGTAACTTTATGTTTACAATATTCTATTATGAGGGGCTTATGGCTAAGTAATAACAGCTGCACGAGTTGATCGATCAGGTTAAGATACGCTTGCTGCGGTTGGTCCGTGGATGGGTGACCATTTTCACAAACCAAGACCCCTCCATGCCTCGGAAAGCACCTTAAGCCGTTGGTTCCGGCTGTCATTCGTGGATCTTTGACAGTCGTTACGGGTCGTCAGTAGCATGAAAGTCTAACAACCAGTTTTACCAAGGGGTATCATATTACCCCAAGTACCTGGGTTGTGGATGTCAGATAGGCAGTCGCTCCATGTAAAATACTGGTATTCAGCTGCATCCGGTTAGACTGGAAGCCGACCCTAACATAGTTGGGAAAAGGCTAGTCAGATGATTGTTTTAAGTTCAAACCTGTTACTAACTAAAATTTATGGAACTTTTTATGTTATGGTATTATGGTATTTTTTATATTGCCCGAAATAAAAGCTTTTTAAGTTGAAGTTAAGTTAAGTTTAATTTTTTATTCCCAAGTTTAAGGAAATAAAATAAATTACCTACATAAAAACATTTGTTAGTTGTATCACGTAGCGTTATACGTAACTACGCAACATGTAGATGAACTAATAAATCAATCAAGTGTCAATCGTATACGAGTACTAAGGCAACCGTACAAATTACTTTGTTTATTACTTAATCCTCCATTTTTGATCAAATAAGGATGAATACGAGTTGGCGTCAAAAGATTTATCATAATACATATACAAGATCATTCATAAATTATTGATTGATGACAATGGGCTTGCCTGCTATTGAGGAAAATGAGGGAGCTACGAGTATATAGATATAATACTCTCTGCTTAACCAGAGGGGCATGTGGCTAAGTAATAACAGCCACACAGGTCGATCGATCAGGTTAAACTACGCTTGCCGCGGTTGGTCCGTGGATGCGTGACCATCTTCACATACCAAGACCCCTCCGTGCCTCGGAAAGCACGTTAAACCGTTGGTCCCGGCTGCCATTCGTGGATCTTTGACAGTCGTTACAGGTCGTGAGTAGCCCGAAAGTCTGACAGCCAGTCTTACCAAGTGGTATCGTATTACCCAGTAACTGGGTTGTGGAGGTCAGATAGGCAGTCGTTCCATGTAAAATACTGGTATTCCGCTGCATCCGCTTAGACTGGAAGCCGACCCCAACATAGTTTGGGAAAAGGCTAGGCGGATGATGACTCTCTCCTTAACCGTTCAGAAAATACAGTCGCAATAAAATGTTAGATGTTTTTATCTGTCATACCAACGTAATGCAAGATCGGATAAAAATCATCGCAGTCCTCCGAGCTTCGCTGAACTCAAAAAAAAATAAACTAATATCTGCCCAACCATTTGTGTCTTCAACAGTACATCAAACAAATAGGGCTGCCTCACTCCGCAAATTAAAACCAATTCACAAAGCCCTGGTCAGTCGGCCGTGTATTCGATTAACTCGGCATAAATGAATTCATTCAATACATCTTTTTATCTATTTTTAACCGACTTTTATTGCAACAGGTCGACTTTCGTTGGTCTATTGCCCCTTTTTACCTTGTTTATGCAATTGATTGGGTCTTGTATTTTTATTTTTTTCGTATGATATGGGCAAAGATATTGTTGTTATTCATATGGAGATAAATATTATGTCTGACAAATAAAAACGTAAAACGGCGCAGATTTCCTTGTTCACAAACTAAATTTAAATTCGGTGCATTTTTTTCTTTCTATTTCATTAAGAAAAGGACAGATGAAAAATATTAGTTTAGTCCTGTCAAATTAGTCAGCGCCTGACATAAATTGACATATTTTTAGTAGCCAATTTTTTAATCACGTCTAAACTTGTCTATCTTAATTTGACAAGACTAAACTAATATTTATCTTCTGTCCTTTTCATAATGCAATAGAAAGAAAAATATGCACTGAACTTAAATTTAGTTTAGTTTGTGAACAAGGAATGCGGCGCCAATATCTCTCCCTTTTATTTTGTGTTTATTTTGTCATTGTTTCTCATATATACTCTTATGGATGATCCTGGTACTTAAGAAAGAGGGTATGCTAGTATGAGGGCCAGTTATTTTTATGTAAAAGGTGCAGCATTTCAACAATAAACTTTTTTTTTGTTGCATGGTGATTTTTCTTTGAAATGTGAAAAAAAAATGTATTTTTGCAAGAAGATGCATTTTTATTACTTTATAGTTTTATTTTAGTTTTCCACTTGCACCCAACGACAGTTATTTGCGTATTTAGTGCATTTATTTAATAAATAACTTGTAACATTCCCGTGAGTTTGCTTTAAGTATTTGCTAATGAATCATCTTACAAACAATACCAATAACAATGAAAATACAGTTATTAGTCCAAATTCCAAATATTAGTCTCATTGCACGTCAACGTACCCACAATATAGACTAACAATAGTATACACTAACAATTGCTTTTCAAAGGGTACTCTATCATTAGGGCTTAGCCGAAATTGATAACATTGTTCACTAAGTGATAGAATTTAGAATAGAATTGGATAATTGTGTACTTTAGATAAGGGGTAACGGTTTTGTCCGCAACTGTACTTTGCATTGTGTTTTAGATTTATGTTACTATGAGTAATCTTGAACTGTTGGTTAAGATTAGTTTACGAAATAGTGAAACACTTTGGTTCTTAGGTAGATACTTTCTTTTCCGTAGTTTTAAGAAATATTTTGTTTTTGAACTTGTGGCTACCGCAAAAGGCAATTTGAAAAACTTTAATTTATTCTAATTTTATCATTTTCTGATCTTCCATCATTTTCAGATTCGCTAATAATAACATACTGCATTCCCTAATTTGCTTGACAATAGTGGTAATTAAAAACACTCTTACCAAGCGGTATCGTATCATCCAGTTACTGGGATGTGGAGGTCAGATAGGCAGTCGCTCTATGTAAAATACTGGTCCTGGTACTGGTGGTCTGGTGCTGGTGGTAGCTGCATCCGGTTAGACTGGGAGCCGACCCCAAAATAGTTGGTAAAAGGCAGGCATATTCAATAGTGGTTATAAAAGAGATACAAATTCAACGGACGATATTAAAGAAGCGTGACAAAGTTAGCTTGATTCATAACACAAAATTTTCCAACAGATGAAGTCGAAATCATGCACTAATAAAACAAAACACTATCGAAATGAAAACGACTTCCTTTTTCAAATTTGAGTTTAAAAAAAGAATGTCGCTCACAGGCAGCTCTTCTCCAACGTCTAAACAATTCGCGAGTGATAAGCTTCCAGCCAGTTTAATTGAACTAGATAGATAATTGGAATCAGCAAAGATACTGTTATTGATGACAATACCTACACATTTACGATCAACGTGCGGGTAGTCACGCATGTTTATATGCACGCTTGGTACAGGTTTTGGGGTAGGCAGTGTTCGAAGACATTTTTATACTTTACTAGCGACCCGCCCCGGCTTCGCACGGGTGCAATGGAGAAACACTGATAATTTTAGAGCCATTATTTCTCGTAAAAAGTATAGGATACAAAATGGTTATTGTGGGTTATCGCTAAGAGATAGATATATACCATCGCGGAATTTTTTTGGAGACCTTTTTAAAGTGTACAATATTGTAGTACATTATTTTGATCTATCTCGACGGGTTCAGCCAGCGTTTACAATGTAAGCGCAAAAAAAATGTGTTTATTTACGACATCACATTAGAAACCTCTAAAATTATCAGTGTTTTTCTACTATATTATGCATGTATTATACATATAAACCTTCCTCTTGAATCACTCTATCTATTAAAAAAAACCGCATCAAAATCCGTTGCGTAGTTTTAAAGATCTAAGCATATATAGGGACAGACAGACAGGGAAGCGACTTTGTTTTATACTATGTAGTGAAGCTCACAAATGTACAGAGGCGGCTTTATGCCATGGGCATTTTCTAGCAGTCAACCTTTGGGTGATGCAGAGTCTAACAGTGGTAGGTGCAATCATGAAAATTGAAGAATACTTCTTTTTAAATATAAAGATACGTATAAACCTATTTAAAACTATATATAAGGTCCCATTAAAATAGATGGACAAACTTTTAGAAAACATTCAGACCACCAAAATAAGGGCAACGGTAAAAAAATATATTAAAAAAATGCATTACATACTTACAAGAAAAATAATCAGCTGACGAAAATATACTAATGTGCCGGCAATTTATTAATTTTAGGTCAAAATAAAATCACTTTAACCAGTGTTTTTTTTGCTTGGATATCTTTGATTAGACGTATAGAGCGCTTAAAATTTGCGTGTTAAAATTTGTCCCTCTATTTTAATGGGACCCTGTATACAAGCTGTAACTTAAATAACGCACAACCTCATAAGGGGTCATTGTACTCATCATTATGAACAACTTTTACTATGGGACCAAACCTGAAATCGCAAAAAAAAAAATCTACAGTTCCCTACATTTATGTTCGCATAACTCGTCAAAATGTAGGGAACAGCTGATTTTTTTTTGCGATTTCAGGTTTAGTCCCATAGTAAAAGTTGTTCATAATGATGAATACAATGACCCCTTATGAGGCTGTGCGTTATTTCAGTTACAGCTCGTATTGTTAGTTTCCAATGAAAAGTCATCTTTTTGTTTGATTTAGTATCACGGTAGCGGTCAACCGAAGCCTTCTGGTGGCTTTTTAATTTCCACTCTCTGCCTTCTTCCAAATTTTACCTACTTCCTAGCTAAACTATGTGAAAGCATATAAATAGAATAGAATATTCCTATTGTTCAGAATAAAAAAAAAGTGTTCCAAACACTTTTTTTTTTAAATCTACGAAAATTTGAAAATTCCTCCTTTTCGATAAAAAATTCTGTATCTTAAATAAATTAATGACCGGAATATGATTATTTTATAACTGAAAGAATATTCCATATCAATATTGCAAAACAAGGCACGGAGGGGTCTCGGTATGTGAAGATGGTCACCCATCCGCAGACCAACCGCGGCAAGCGTAGCTTAACCTGGTCGATCGACCTGTGCGGCTGTTATTATTTAGCCACGGGCCCCTCTCTTTCAAATCACAGAATATATTACCAATCATTAAATTACTATACCGCCTAATTCTCTCGTCACGATAAGTCACTCATCAACCAATCATGATTGATGCATCTTGCAAATTAACGTCAGCTGAATATTAATTAATATTATTACGATCAAAGCGCATAAACCATGAGACAATATGGCGTCGATCATATTGATATGGGATTAGTGAATACTATTGAAAGTCCTGGCGGGGTAATTGCGTAACGCACTATCAGTAGTAATGGCTTTCATTTTGACAGTTCAATCATATTCATTGCGTTATTTACGTTGTTGGGCAGACTAATTTTTCGAACATATGAAGCAATGGATTAGCAATATCCTTCAAAATGATTCAGCTAGTGATTGATATTATGTTAGGTATGCAATTAGAGTACGGAAGTACCTATAATACCTACCTAAGTATGCATTACGACAAACAAACAAGTTAAAGTCATGGAATTATTGGCTTCAATAAACGGTTTCGTTCCGTTTTTTGCAATCGCAAGCTTTTGGTAGAAATTATTGAATTTGTTCCGTAGTGAAATCTTCTAAATTTTAAATTGCAAATTAACTTTTCAGAATCTACGAACCCACAATTCTTATCACCGAAGTTTGATGAAATAATAGAGAGTGAAAGTAGTGATTCGATTACTTTTTGAGAATTTACTACACATTTTTTTTTTGAATTGTCATTTACGTTTGATAAACTACTGATCATACAACGTGTAATGTTAAATGCGCAAAACCTGAAAATAGTTTGATCAGAATAACGAGCAGAATTAATTGAAACACTTTTTGATATAGGTCACATTTTTCAAAAAATCTTCATTAAAAACGTTGCCGTGTCTATTTATTAATAGGTCAAGCAAGCCAATGTGAGCGCGGCGCAGCGGCCCGGTGACGACTCCTCCCTCGGTAAAGCGTCGTTGCAGACGCAAGAAACGATCAGAATGGCCAGTAAAACTAAAAGAATAGAATAGAATAGAATACTCTTTATTATGTACACCATATAGATTACAGACAGCACAAACAGCACATAAAACCTTTACAATTTTTTTAATGACTTATTTTCTCTCTGAAATAGGTCAACTGAATTAAAAATCAGTAGCGGTGTCTGAGGTTTTGCGCATTTAACGTTACACGTTGTATATCATAATACTTACAATAACAATAATATTGAAAAGATAATAGGTAAATATGTAATCGAAGAAAATGTTACATTAATTTATTGTTGTGTCTGTTATCATTAGCTGATAATGGTTCTATCAGTCAAATTCCAGTTAGGACCTAATTGATATCTATTATTAATTAATAACTCGTGATTATTTAGTTATTAACGTTTCTTGTTTACTTGTGACAAATATTTTCATGCTTTTAACCAACACTTTTGCTCCAATTATGTTTTTTTTAAGAAGATAAATTCTGAGCACGTATCTTACTAGATGGTAGAGAATCAAGTTCGTCTAACTGTACACAGACAGCTGTGATGCTGGGGAGTTTTATTCCCCTCTTCTTCCCAGTTAAAGCCATAAGAAGTGGTCAAGGCCGGCGTTTTGGGGGACTTTCTTATGTAATTTTGACGTTCATAAAGTTCTGCTTCTCAATAAATGACTTTTGATTTTGATTTGAACACACTGCCCGTTTATACTTTGTTCACCAGAATGTTAAATACGGAAAATTTAAAGTTATGATGCAGTATGGGTCCTATGGGAGAGCCCAGCAGTATACCGATTAGACTTAGTTGCCTAACACTTATCAACTAAAGAAAAACCTGGCTTTATAAATATTTTTTTAACTGTATTGCCACCATCGAAACACAAAGAAAATCCTTTACCCAAACAGCCGTGAAAATGAACAAAGCTCCACCACATTCTTCAATACATTGCAAAAAGCGCAAAATATAATATTATGTTACAAAACAGGAGAGTAAAAAATTTAGGCGTAGTTTTCTAACGGTTATCTACTAATTAAGAACCTGGAATAAGATAATCTATTGCCACCATTGACACACAAAGCAACATAAAAACCTACCTCTGCTAAACTCCTTACCCAAACAGTCGTGAACATAAAAAAAGCCCCCACATTCTTCACACGCATCACAGAACTGAAATAACAAATGGCTTGTGGTCGGGGACCAAGTGCAGTAAGCGCATCATTGCACAATTCAATTGGACCCACATGCAAGTACTAAGGTCAGTCATACTCGTACTGGGCAAAATAGATTGCTAGTGGAGTAAGGTATGAGTGGAGAGCGATTTACTACCTTTAGAAATCCGGAAGATATTTTGCTGGTATTAAAAACTTCGTTGTCATTGATTTTGTGGCATCGTGAAAACTCTGCATAACTAAAGAGTTGTGCAGAGCGTTCACGATGCCATAAAAGCAATTACTATTATGCATAAGTAAAGTTACTTACGCATCATAGTTATGTACTTTAAAAAATACTGTAATATTCATCTTAAGAGTTTTCTAAAATCTAATTATTATCGCTGATATTGAACGTTTTCAAAGCATTAAGTATCTTCTTCTTCCTGTCCTTGTCTCATTTTATTTAAGGTCAGCGCAACACGTTTTCTTCTTCCATTCTTCCCTGTTAGACGTCATGGCATCATTTACCCCTTTCTCTTTCATATCATTCCTCACACCATCCATCCATCTTTTCTTTGGCCTTCCTCTCCCCCATCTTTTCTTTGGCCTTCCTCTCCCTCTCCATCCAAAGTAAAAGCTCATTCAAAGAAAATTGCTTCATTTTCCAACTAATGCTCCGTTTGACTCACGCCTTCTTTCAGTAGATAGAAACTACAGAATGCCACCTGCTACGTACATACTTCTTTTGCTTCTATAAAGTTCATATATCTGAGGGAGAATTCTCGTAATTTTAAAAACGTTCACAGTCTGATCTCAATCTGAACCTGTCAAGAAATCCTTTTATTTCTTTAAAAAATTGGCAGAAATATAGATTTTTGTCAATTTTTTGTTCAAAATCAAAATCTAAAATCAGTTATTCAAACTAGGCTGAGAGTCAGCACTTTTCGAAAGTCAAAATTACAAAAGACAGTCCAATAAAACCATGATCAGCAAGACTGCCCTTCACCACAAGCAGCACCCGTTCACGAGCATAACGCAAAGATCAGCCATTACCCCCCTCGCCATATTTGAGGGAAGGAGGCAACCCGACCCCCGACGCTGTCGCAAGCAGTGACATCTAAGGGAGCATGACGAACTTGCTGCCGGTTGTTCAGGTAAGACTAATATTATCAGACGTCGAGGTCGCTAACTAACCACATATTGCAATAAACTCATTAGAAAACATTTAAATGAGTAGACCATGTCAAAAATAAATTAAAATAACATTATATAATAAAAACATTGTCTCAGTTAATCAGGGCGACCAACTATTCTTATCGTGATTGTCGCTGAAATTGCGACTAGATTTTGAACGTTTTAATTACGGGATTTGGCCTGCTTGTCATACACGCACGGCGGTTGAGAGTACTACGCATATGACCTTTCTGAAAAACATCACCAATAAGGTCACCATATTATAATTGTTATACTTGTCAACCGCAAGTAAAGCGCGCGTCGCTTCGTGAGGTAAAAATACTATAGTAGTCTTGGTAGTAACTAATAGAAAATTTGCTAATATATGGTATCTTCGTTAGGCAGAAAATGTTCTCAACTACGCACGGAGTAAAGAAATGAACTTTAAAAACGTATGACTTGTCGCATACAGCAGACGATTTCAAGCGAAACGCACAAGGTTAATCCGCACATGTGTTGTAAACTGTATACAAAGATAGTTATTGTGTTGATTGATTGCTGCTCAACCGAACTGCCCACACAAATAAAATAGATAACCAAGTGAAATAGGTAGGTATTGTATTCTATTATACACTAATTACCTTCGAGTGGATAGGCAAATAGCTATCTATCTGCCTATCCACTCGAAGGGAATTATAAATTTATAATAATATATAGAATATTTTAATTATGTATACCATATATATTACAGATATATAATTATATAACTAACTGTGGACAAATAATCAGCTGATCGCTTAGTATGGGGATGGCCTGAAACACAGGTTTTTATTAACCTACCTCAGGCAGGTCGCCACAAGTTATAATGTCAGTACCAACGCACCTTTCATAGAAATTATAACATATAAATTAAACTAGTTTTTAAATAAGTATTTAAGTCAATCTGTAAAGAACCTGTATACTTCTAAGTATTTATAAGCTTGTAAATTTATTACTTTGTAAAAACCTAAATAAAATTTTTATTTTTTTATTTTATTTTATTTTTTAGATATAAATTTACTAATTTTCCAAGGTGTGATACAATGGGCAAATAAGTACCTATTGGAGGTTTTGCAAATTGAAAAAAATATTCATCCATAATTGACGGAGATTTTTAGGTAATAGCTCCATAATAACAATTAATCTGAATACTAGATTAATTTAGCAGCTACCTCATAGGTGAATTGTTAGAAATATAGCCAAAAGAATAAAATAACAAGAGATGAGGTAACAAGCGACAAATGATACACAACTTTGTATCCAATGCTCTTGTCTTTTGGGCTCGTTTCCGGATGATCGACGCGAACGATGCGGACGAGTACTTCAACGCAATACAAAATACGAAATACAAAAGGACATTTAATGTCCTTTTGGTATTTGTATTTATTTGTATAGTTAGTTGTGTTAAATATTGTAAAAGTTGAAAACAAAAAAAAAAAAGCTGTTTCATTTAATATTAAATACCTAATGCCAATTGATCTTCATCATACTTAATGCTTGCCTTTTCATACTACGACAGCTACTTGGATAATCCTTATCAAACAAAAATGTCCAACAAAACGACACCAAATCTGTGGTATTTGAAGAGATATCCTTATCAGATTCTGTCTCTATGGTGAATGCTCGACACGTTACAAAGATATTTCGACGCGGACGTGACAGAACGCATGTTAGGCCTATTATGTGGTTGATTTCGGCATGTTCTCCGTTTTTGGAGTTCTTTCATATCTGATTTTTTTCGTATGTCAAGAGTCTACAGGTACTTAAGATTTGAAAAGTTCGTTGGATAGTTAGTTTACCTACAACCCTAGCACGCTTCTTTGTTTGAGTAGGTAAGTATCACTTATGTTTGTCAAAAAAAAAACTTGGGTTATTCTATTAAACAGTAACTACTCAGGTCTGGGGGGTCACACCAATAGGATACATCCAGACAGATGGGCCAAAATCGTCACACAGTGGGTGCCTGAAGACGGACAACGTCACCGAGGGCAAAGAAACGCTGCACTGACGATTTGGACTCGTCCCTAACAGATTGAACGGAGAAGGAACAGCACAAAGAAAAATGGAAAAATATGTGGAGACAAAAGTAGGTTAACTAAAAAAAATAAAACTACTCTCTCCATATGAACTATTGAAGCACTTTCTATAATAAATGCTAAACGCCAGTAATAGATCTTAAAAATAAAAAATAAAAATACTATATATTGCCATTATTAGGGAGGCTCTCACAAATTAGTGTGAGTAGACCTGAGAGACTAACAATTTAATAAATAATAACTATTCATAAATAAGTCACAAAAAGAGGTCGTATGTTGTTATGGCACATATATTGCGGTTTGGACAATTTCCATACAGGAAATTTGGATATTTAATAAAAAAAGGTTATTCCCCTGATTGCCAAGTGTGTAATAAAGTCGAAGATATCCAAGATTTGCTGGTGGAATGTGAAAAGAACAGGAGAGAGAGGAAGATAGTTATGCGGGAGTTAAAAGTTAATATGTATGATATTGGGGCTTTTATTAAAAATTGATTGCTTTTATTTTTCATTTTTATCTACACTTAACTCGAGAGAAGCGAAACTGATTTATGAAATGGTTGCTGCATCACTATCTGATCGCTTGCGCAATGATATGTAGGTATATAATATATTTGTATTACTAATTGCATGTAATAATAATTAGTTAGATTAGGGTATGATAAATAAGTAAAGATTAAAAAAAAAAATATTCCCTAAATAATCTGGTCATACCTACTTCTAACATTAGCGTACCCAAATCTTGTCCAAGGCTTAACACTGCCCGGTTATAGCCAACAATGCCCATTGCTAATTTTCCCCATAACACAGTATCAACTTTTCACCAACAACAAAGCAATTCTTTTCAAACGTGCAAAAGATTATTGAGTCATTCCATCGCGTCCGTATAAAGCATAGAGGAAACTTGGCCCAGTTTCCCCTCCAGCTTGTATGAAAGACATTCATTAACGGTGACGTTAAAGGGTAGCGGCGGGAAAAATGGCAATGCAGCTGAATCGATGAAGTATTTATATGTGTGTGAAGGCCTGAAGAATAATTTACATATATTTTGACGTGTAAAGTACAAGTTAATAGAATATTCTTGGACAAAGTAGGTATTAACGCTCAAGATAGTTGTGCAGCCAATCTGTTCCGTAAATATCTCACCGTGAAAACTTAGGTGAAGTGAGCTTTAAGTGAGCTGTCATTCCACCTGATACTAGGGACTGACAGCTCACTTCACTCAAGTTTTCACGGTGAGATATTCACAGAATACCACTGCTGCAGTGGACTGTGATAGGCGGAGTCCACTGATTTATTGATTGTATACTCTAAGGTGGCACTTAAAATTCAACTGTCTAACTATCACGGTTCATGAGATACAGCCTGGTGACAGACGGACGGACGGACAGCGGAGCGGGAGTAATGACCTAAAAATGACCTAAATGTGCTTGACAAATGTATTCCTTGACTGTACATAAGAACAGATGAAGAACAGAGAAAGAGAGAGAGGAAAGGTGCAGATGTATGAACATTAAAGAAGTATTTAAGGATCGCGTGATGTTTAATAGTTTCTGCCTACCCCGCGGGAATAAGGCGTGAGTTTATATATGTATGTGTACAGTCACCAAAAGAGATAAGTAACCAGGGCCGTCGGATTTAGTTGATGTTTAGTAAGAAACCGATGAATGTTTTCGAATGAAATTTAATTTGATAAATTAACTGTTAGTTTTCTATTAACTAAATTAAATTTTATTCGAAAACATCAATCGGTTTCTTACTATACTTCAACTATATCCGATGACCCTGGTTACTTATCTCCTTTGGTGACCGTACATAAGAATTCGCAACTCGTGGCAGAAGATCAACCTTTTTTATGGAGCCGCATATACAACGTGTAACGTTAAATGCGCAAAACCTCAGACACCCCAACTGATTTTTAATTCAATTGACCTATTACAGAGAGAAAATAAGTCATTAAAAAAATTGTAAAGGTTTTATGTGCTGTTTTAGTTTTACTGGCCATTCTGATCGTTTCTTGCGTCTGCGACAATGCTTTATCGAGGGCGGGGTCGTCACCGGGCCGCTGCGCCGCGCTAACATTGGGTTGTTTGACCTATTAATAAATAGACACGGCAACGTTTTTAATGAAGATTTTTTGAAAAATGTGACCTGTATTAAGAAGTGGTTCAATCAATTCTGCTCGTTATTCTGACCAAACTATTTTCAGGTTTTGCGCATTTAACGTTACACGTTGTATAGTCTCGCGGAGTCTCGCCCACTTAACACCTAGGTTAATTATTTCATTAACAAGTCAATAATAAGGATCAGGATGTCACCAAAGGCTCAACGATGATGATCATCAAAGTGGCCGGTCATTGTTCACAGCTGCAGATGTCTTCATGATTGTCTTCAGTAATTAAAAGAAGTGACGCTTAAGCGTGTTGTTAGTTTGCCAGTATTTATGTTTTATGTTGCCTTGTTAATTGTTTTGTGTGTAGAGGATTATTGTGATGAAGCGGGATTGTTTAACGTACTTTATCTACACACATGCCATAAATACTCTATAAAAGTTTCTGAGACAGTTAGCTTATTGACAACATTAAAACAACCAGTGTCATAGTAGTTAACCATAATATCAATCAAATGAGAGTTATAATGTTGTAAGTACTAAATTTCATTATGCAAATCCTTTGCTCTTTCGATCCCTTCCTTACTCATCAAACAGCCACATTCTCACTACTCAATTCGTGGTATCTTTATGAATTTCAAAAAAAGGACATTGTCATTCCCGCGCGTTTCACTAGCATAGCGCCGTAATAAAAAAAAACTTAGAGGTTATTCGAATTCACTTCGTATCCCGCCATTTTTGTTCGATATTAGTATTGCAAAAAATTAATACATAGTTTGTTTGTATTAGGTACTCAGCAATTAAACTTTCCATTAATTTACATTGAGTTCTTACAACACCGTTTGGTTTCAAAACAAATAAAATGATTCAGTTCGCCATGAAGACTTTTTGTTTCTCTGAATGTTTTTAAAATTAAGTTAAATAAGTAACTAAAACCTTACCTGAAAAATATGCATTTAAATAATGAAACCCCTATCCAAATCAGATCAGTAGTTTTTGAGAAAATCGCGGTCATACACACACACATAATAACCTCCTTTTTTTTTAATAAAGAACTCAGACGGACTCTTAAACGAAGATTTTTTGTTTCATATTTCGTTTCGCATTTTCCGAACTGAATGACTCATAGAAATTAAATCACCTTTGACGTCATCAACAATAACGTCACCTCATTTGCTTGGCATTAAAAAAAAAGACCTTGCATTTTAAATTGGTCATTTATTAAGATTGCCATTTAGATCAAAAATTAATTTAATCACTTAGAAATTCGTTTTTTTCCAGCAGAATTTTAAAATATTTATCCTCTAAAACAATTTATCCTGTAAAAATAATCAAGCTGGCTGGTAGATACGTCATTTCAAATGTTACAATATATGTATAGAAAAATAATTTATTTAGCAAGCTAATACCTACGTCATAAGTTTGAATATACTATGTATGCGTAAAGGTATCAAAATTGATACTTAACGTAGGTCAAGGGCAATTTGACGTGTGAGCAATATTCAAGATGGCGCTCTTACGTACAGACGTCGTATAAAAAATATTGCTCGCTTTTGGGTTTATTACAGAATTTTGTTTACGCCTGCCTAAATGTGGGCGAATAACTTTCGGAATATTAACACCTTGTATTTTTAAAGCTTTGCTAACGTTCAGGTATAAAAAAAAAACTTAATTTCACTTTGTATACGTATACTAGGTTCTTAGGTACAGAAATAAAGAATTTCCAAAGAGGTAAATAATAGACCGTTCCTTCAATAAAATTATAAAAGTTAAATAATCTAGACAGTTTCACTTTCAGGTGTCACCACGTCAAAATACATAAATAAACCATTTCAAAAACATGACACTCCTTTTGGACTTTGTCGCAGTCGGGTAAATGTGTCAGCAGCATTTTAAAAATCGATGACAATCACTTCATTCATAACTGACGTCAGTTTCCTTGTAAGACATTATTAACTAATAGTGTTAATAGATGGGCTCACCGCACCGTTAATTTTAGTCATAACACCATGTAATATGTGTGTTCAGAAGGACCATACTACTGCAGTCATAATTATTATACACAGTGAAACACATGCTCTGGGCACAGCACCCTTAATTTCGTAACAGAATCTCAATCTGAATCATTTTGAAATAAATTGCTAATCCATTGCTTCATACGTTCGAAAAACGTTTCTGCTCAGCAACTTAAATAAAGAAATGAATGTTGTTGAACTGTCAAAATGAAACCCATTGCTACAGATAGTGTGTTACGGAACTACCCCGCAGGTTTAAACTTATGTTCAAAAGTGAGGCTTGTGATTGAAAAAAGTAGGTTGGTAAGTACTATAGGTATTCGAGCAACCTTTTTTTATATGCACGTATTTCTGTGACAGTATAAACGTCTATCTTTTTTCTTCTATCTTTTCTTTCAATTGCAATCCTAAAAATGTGGATGCTTTTTTTATTTTTTTTTTGGTGGAAAATTATCAAATAACTTCTCTTGCTCTGGGTGGATCAGGAGGGCGTGTCCGTCTTTTACTGACTAAAACGGGTGGGCCGAGTTCCTTCAGTTGCCTGTGCCAGGGGTCACGGTAACTCTTTTGAACAACCCGCGACCCTGGTAGGCATCGGCCCTAGCGGACCCCGTGGATGCCTTGAGGATTATTTTGTTATAGATGTTTTTTTTGCGCCTATAAATCTAACCTAAGACATTATATATTGTTTGTATGTATATAAATGTCACGTATAGTAATTGGTTGCCATTTTTTTTAATGAAAATCTCCAAACATGGTTTCGCTATCTGATTTTGATATTTTTAGATAAGTTCAAGGGGTGCTTTTTTGCTATTTTTTAATGCAACGTTGAGTATGGCCCATTTTACGTGCTTGAGTATTTTTTGTGTCATTCGTCATCTCGAGTGTAAACAGATGAGCTGCATTCCTACAGCTTATCCTCTACAAAATGTGGGTTTGTTAGTGACACTCGAAAATTGCTAAATTGCGACTGATTCCTGCTACAACTTTTTAATTTTTTTTAGTTGACTAACGAGTACGACCCGCCTCATTTTCGCACGGTTTATGCGACCTAAAAAAATATTGCGATTTCTATATTATATGCAAGTTTAATATTAATGTTCAACAAATAAAACTTCCGCAGTTAATTTTCTAAACGATATTGAAAACCGCATCGAAATCCGTTGCGTGGTTTAGAAAAACGACGCGGTCACATACAGATAGGAAAAGCGACTGATTTATAATAAAACATCTTAGTACACATTTACATAACATATAAGTTAACAGATTTAAAATAAAATTAGTATAAATGTGTACAGTTATATTAAAAAAAACAGGGACAAAAATTTATAATACTTATAGATACGCATGAATTTCCCAGCTCTTTGAATAGTATGAACTGTATTATTAAAAAAAATAAAAAATAATCAAAAGTCGTTTATTCAAATGAGGCTGAGAATCAGCCCTTTTCGAATGTCAAAGATGGCATGTGCACTGTGGACCTTCTTAGTTTTTTATTCGGTACGTCCTACGCTGGACCGGTCACGCCTACTTAGTCAGGTGTGCTTTGAGAAGTCAATATGTAGTTGATGTAGGATATGGGTATTTAGAAGGTCATTTAATAGTTCGAGGAGGTATTTGGTCACATTTTGAAGACTGGTTTCAAATAGTATTCTAGCTCTAGGTAGGTGATTGGATATCGGCACCTACGTGACGTACCTATCGTGTTATTTATTTTCTAGAGTTTAGTAGTTATTTTTGATTATAATATTTTTCTTATTCACGTGAATAATTTTTTTACTGTATGGTTGCAGAGGTTAAAGCCTCACAAAAAATTGCATAATTAATTACGTAATGGACAAGTAATTATGATAATGGCTGCTTCCAAAAAGTACCTATAAAAATCTTTTTGAATCGCATACCAAATATATCGCAAAAAATGCTAAATATAAAAAAAAAAAAAAACACCACTTACCAACGATAATATTGTGCAAACAAATACCTCAAACAGGGCAGTACACTGTGCAAAATATAAACGTACACATTTCTAACGATCGAAAGTCACAGAAAACACAAAAAGTTCGTCCGTCCGTTGCAACATGCAGTCACCCACTGGTCCATACCTGAACTAATCGGAGAAAAAATAAACATTTTGACGGATAAGTTTGCCTTGTCAAGGATACCGACCCCCTATCGCTACACTCCGGATACAGCACAATTTTAATAACAACAGTCCAAAAAATAACAATACAATACCTATTTCAGCGGAATAGGAGCTATTTTTGCATGAATTAATTTTCAAAACGCAGCAAATATGTTTGGTCTTATGTCAAAAATGTGTCAAATAGATATTCTTATTGTAAAAAGTTCGGAATTTAGTCATTTTCGAGAAATATTTTACCTGTGTAACAGATAAGACTAATCAGTTACGTTCTGTTTGACTTTAGGATGACGTAAACGATCATTTATTGTGACCATAGCATTATGTTAGTGGGTATCAAATGGGTGGGCGGGAACTTTCACAAAAAAAAAGGTTTTTTACTTTAGTTTTTTTAGCAAAATCTTTGGATTATGTCATTGGAACGGTCATTTTATTTATTGTTATGTTATTGTGGGTCATTTGAAATCGTTTCGAAACTAGTTCAAAAGGCCGAATAGGTGAGTTATTAAGGTCCAGAGTTTTATAGAGTCAATAAAATGTTACTATTTATAACCGAACAAATAACTTCTTTAGTATTCTATTCTATTCTTCTTATTAAGTTACGCTGGGTTTATTTTTGTTTATAGTTATTGCAATTTATCGGTAAATCTGCACTATTATAGTAAATTTTATTTTTATGGGTTAGTCATTGACGTACCTACAAGCCATACGCATCTTAAATATTTATTATGTAATTGTTAGAGCGATGATGGCCCAGTGGTAACTGCCGCGAGTTTCAGGTCACAGGTTCAAACCCAGACAGGCACTTTACTTTGAATAAATGATTTCATTACCACTGCTCTAAATAAGGTGAAGGAACACATCGAGAGAAAACCGGCGTGACCAAGAACCACAAATTCCAAGACATGTGACATTCAGCAACCCGCACTGAGTTCGCGTGGTGGATTACGGCCCACTCTCTCTCTCAGAGAGGAGGCCTGTGTCCCAGCAGTGGGAAAATTGTAGCCTAATTATGCTATTTGTTAGAGAAAAGGTCTCAGATATTAAAAATAACTATGCACGTAAATTCGGTGAAGGTTACAAAATGTTTTATTAAAAAATATTTAAACCTTACAACAAAGTAATTAATTTTAAAGCAATTAAAAACGTGAAATTTATGTCTTTTCTTGTTAATTTCCTCAGGTGTTACAGTTTTATGAAACCCGCAATAAAATGCAATAAAGTATTTTTTTTAAATACAGAGTAAATAATTTAAGATTTAATTATACCTATAAATTGTGTTTAATACCTTCCTTAATACTATAAAACATTCAAATAAAGACTTATATAGATTGTATTACGCGTTTTCGTATTATTTCCAAGAATTGAATGCTTTTTAACACTGGGTTTTACATTCATTTTACAGATAAAAGACATTCTGGTCATCGGTTTGTCATTTATGGAAAATGCAAGTATCATTAATTGTTTCTAAATGTATTTAGACTTGTCTGATTCACATTTCTTTTGTTTTATTATTTTATAACCTAATTTGTGACTGGCCTTAATATCCTCATATACCTAAGTACTGTGATGTGATACAACGTTATAATTATTATGTAAATTCAAAGCGAACGTGTTTATATCAACGCGCCTGTATTATCACGGTTTTGCGAAACAAAATACCTACTCTAAATAATTTGAAAGCTTATTCGAAATTCGCTTGAATGTTCGAATGCAACCAGAGTTATTTTTCTGCCGGCCTGCACAACATAAGGTAGATTTTTGCAAACAACCCTTACAGAACTCAGAACCAGAAGTCTGTTAATAAAACTAGGTAAACACGCTATATGTCGATCTAGTCTATAAAAATCTCACCGTGGAAACTTAGGTGAAGTGAGCTGTCAATTTTTTTATTTGTTTTTTTATAATGGATAACAAAAAAAAAATGCAATTTTGGTGGTTATTTAATTATCTGTTACTGAATTATTGACATGTAATTATTTATTATTTATATTGTTCCATTTTGAATGCGTAAAGAATTTTTAATATGAACGTAGTTAAGGTTTTTATTTTAATTATTATTATTTGATTTATCATCAGTTCATCACTGTAATATTTTCAACGCCATGTATTTTGTTTTGAAATAAATAACTTATGACTTACAGATTAAATAAATAATTTAAAAAAAAAGTATCAATTTCATAAAACTTAACACTACAAGTGAATACCTAGTATGTTCTACTTACATAGCATAATTAGTGTTTTCCTTTGAAAATCACTTTTATTACCACTGATACACTGTACCACGTAACGAATCACTAATCAAATTATGTCCATTTCCCACCAATTCGAACTCAACTGGAATGAATCACCAACAAAATCACAGGAAAAAACGCACGAATTCTTAGAAAATGACGGAATTTCCGATAAAGAATACTACGTCATAGCAGAAGGAAAGTGCGTCTATCAATGATAGAACACGAATGTAAACAAAGTCTTCTGCTTCATATTTTTATGTAAGCGTTATCTCAAATTATGATAAGACCTTGGAAATTGGTGTTTGTCATACAACTTTAACCATACGTGTAAAGGAAAATCAGCCTTATATATAAGAAAATAGAGTAGAAGTTACCAGCATGGTGAATGTTGTAAATTGTATCAGAAGTAGTTGATGTTTTAAAAAATATATTGATACAGTAATGGATGCGAGCGTTTAGTAAAAAGTGTGTTTGAAGAGCTTTTTAAAATATATTGACGTACAGACGCCAGCGCATCAAGCTACCCAAAAGTGTCAAATTTTCCCAATCAACTTTGAGCCTTATGCTTTAGTGATAAAGTTGAAAATCTATTAAAGAAATTTGATAGATTGTAGTAGCTTGATATGCTGGCGTCTGTACTTACACTTTTGTGTGATGATCTGATCTTAACTTTATATAGTAAACCTAGCTTCCGCCCGCAACTTCGCCTCCGTTGTGGTCAAGTAAAACATACCTTATGGCACTCGCCAATAGTGTAGCTTTCTGCCACTGAAAGAAGTTTCGAAATCGCATCAGCACTTACTTCCAGAGATTACCTCATAATCCAAACTTGCAAACTATAATAATGTAGAACAAAAAATAATCTTGAAACTTTTTTCCAACTATTCCACTACTTCGAACCAATGTGCAAGGAATCGATCACATGAATAAATACAGAGAAAAAAGAAGAAAAAAATAAAGATCACAATCAAAGTCCTTTAAATCTCCATCTAATTTAATTATTCATAACCCGCAGGTCATCTTGGTATAAAAAACCTCCGTCTCTGGATTCCATATTTGGAGAATGGATTCCATCTGAGGCTTCATAATGGAATATTTACGTCACAAAGAGGAGAGTAAGCGCTTGGTCCTTTTGCTCCTATTAAAGGATAATTTACTTTATATTGTCAGCGTAGATGTAATATGGAAGGATGGGAATGTTGTGGATACGCTGGGTAATATAATATAGTAAAGTAAAAGCTTTTTGTAACGAAACAACCAGAACTTTGAATGTCAAGAAGGAGATGGAAGAATGTATTTAGACTACCTACCCATGATACCAGCTTTTTACTGTCCTGCTATGCTTGCTATTGGTTACGCTTGGAGTTTCCCTACGTGATCATATCAGAAATTAACCACGAAGAACCAAGGTAACCGACATAGCCTGAAGAATTGCCAAACTTAAGTGGCAGTGGGCAGGGCACATTGCTCGCAGAAGAGATGACCGATCGATGGGGCTGAAAGGTTCTGGAGTGGCGACCGCGTACCAGAAGGCGTAGCGTTGGAAGGCCTCCCACAAGGTGGACCGACGACCTTGTAAGGCCGCAGGAACCCGTTGGATGCGAGAAAATAAAACCGGCCGAAGTGGAGGTTCTTGGGGGAGGCCTATGTTCAGCAGTGGACGTCTTTCGTCTGAAATGATGATGATGATGATGACTGTTCTGCTGCTAGGCAAAATCCGTACCTCATACAGAAAAGGCACCAGCATTGATCACTAGTCTTGCTCAAGCCAGGTTGGCGATTTCAAACTTATTGACTCTAAGTCCAAATTTCCTGACGATGTTTTTCCTTCATCGATGTCAGTAATGTTCAAGATAATCAATCAACTCAGCCTTTCGCAGTTTACTGCTGGACATAGGCCTCTCCCAGAATGCGCCACAACAACCTGTCTTCCGCCTTCCACATCCAGTCTACCCCAGCTACCTTCTTTAGGTCGTCCGTCCATCTAGCTGGAGAGCGTCACACACTACGCTTGCCGATACGGGGTCTCCACTCCAGGACTCGTTTGCTCCACCGGCCATCGGTCCTTCGACAGACATGGCCAGCCCACTGTCACTAAATAGAACCAAATAGAACCTAACTGCTTAGTTCTAATAAGATTAGCCACTCATCGCAAATTACTGGGAATAGTAGATAAAACTTATACATATAGAACGCTTTTATCGCCGATTCCTATAATTTACGGACCGTCATTGGTTAAAATTTAGACTCTTGTGTTTTTACCAATAATGAAGCAAAACCTCATAGCTTTGCATATTAGACCCTCCCATATGAAAGTAGCTATCACAGGTAAAATTAGCTTACGTATCTTTTTGTATGCCCAGTATGGCGGTAAAAAATGCTACTAGTGATGAGCAAAATTGGTCTCGGTTTTGCAGTCTTGGTCTTGGTCTTGCAAAAAAGCAAGACCAAGACCAAGACTTTTTATACACTAGCAAGACCAACGCCAAGACCGAACAAGCAAGACCAAGACCAAGACCAAGACTGAGTAAGCAACACCAAGACCAATACCAAGATTGTCCCAGTCTTGGTCTTGGTCTTGCTTTGCTCATCACTAAATGCTACTATTGGTAAGCAAAATGATTCGTTTTTCTTTGTAGGAAACGAGCATTAACCAGCACAATTTGCGCTCATAAGATTGCATAATGTTATCAACATTGCACATAAATCTAAAAAATACATGTCATATCCTGCCATGCCATGCCTCTAATAACACCGAAAAATAAAAACGAAATATCTTCTGCTTTAACCCTTTACCGCATAGGAAACCATAATATATGGTTTGACATGTTTGCAGTTTATTTACTCTAAAAAAATAAAAAAACTAGCGTATAAATCCCAATGGGGTTTGTTTTTCATATCATTAGCAATAATAAAACACAACTATTTTGTCTTTCATCACATACCACTTGACATAAAAAAAAAAAAAAAAAAACGGCGGGTTGCACTCCGGGAGTGCCGGCAGAAGTGAAAACTTGAATATCAACGTTGTGCATTTTTGATATTTTGGAATGGTTAGGGAATTATTTTGCACGAATTGCTTTAATTATCAGGTACTATCATTTATGTGGCAGAATACAATATTATTTATTGCGCTATCGTACACAAACATGACAACCGCGCCATAGAAAGAGAGGGGGATACTTCCTCTCCTACGCCGCGCCGACTGTCTACTCTCCATCCGTCTTACGAATTTTCGATCAGGTCACGTGTCCTGACGCGAGTTTAACATTTTTTACCCATTACAAAAAAAGTGCACAACGCCGCTAAAGAAGTTTTCACTTCAAAAAAAAAAACAATATAATTAATTCTGAAGCTTTAATAAAGACATTAACTTAAAAAAAAAAATTGTCACTTATTTAATATATCATGCAGTAAAGGGTTAAAAACAATCAGCAACCCATATACAAAAGGTTCAGAGCACTCGAGCTTGTGTAAGACAGTTCGGGTCAAACACGACCTGAATTGTAACTACGAAACAAATTGAGTGTGAATGAAACCGTAAGAGAAAAGATAACTGAAGGTAATTCGAAACTGAGAGGTCCTAGAGGACAGAAACGGACCTATCACGTCGAATTGGACGCTGTCTTCGGAATACGAAATTAAGATATCTCGAAAATGTGAGAATGGAAAGTTTCTGAGCTTTTTAGATTTTTGACTTCGTTTTACGTGTGAATTGTCGATTGAATACGTAATACGTAGAATCTAATTTACTTATAAATAAAACATTATAAATTCATTATTATTAATAATGTTCCGAATCCTAACAGACCATTTACCTACTTCGTTGATTTTTTCTTAATTTCTTTATTTGTTTTCATGCAAAACTCTCAGTACATACAAAGGTTGCCTATAAGGAATCGCGCAGTGCGATCCGCTGACTGTCCACTAACTGCGCATTAGACACTAGTTTTAAATATGTTCTTCTTTATTGGTATAGTGTTGCATAAATAAACGATAAATATTACAAAGTCTTAAAAAAAAAAATACTAAAGGTAAGAAAACAGACGAAACCGCAAATAAAAAAGCAAACCTTTTATTGCATGTTCACGTATAAAAAGTCCAATAAAATCCCTGTCAGTTGCACAAAGTTCTTTACCAAAGTAAGAGGTATATCCACTTAATTCTCTCATTAATAATTGTAAGAATAGCGATCAATTGAGTGGGATTTGGCTTCATCTGGCCAGCTGAGCTTCGTTACCGGCTCAGTGGTACCTACAGGGTGTTTGAAAAATGTGTCGAGGGATTTGTAGGCTTACTATTGCGAAGGACATGGTCTGTGCTGTGTCATATGATCCTATTGTTCATTGGACGTTATAAGTGGACGTGACGCATATTTCTCTAACTTGTTCTTTTTTGTGTTTGTGTTCTTTCTCTGCGTCATGTTTATTGCAAATAAACGTATTTTCTTTATTCTTCTTTGTTTTTTGATAAGGGCTTTGGATTTCCGTTTAGTTTTACTGTTTTTTTTTTAATTTCATGATGAATCTAATGTTTCGGCAACCATACAGCTCAAGGTTTTTGTGATACAAGAACACCTAGCACAAGAAGAGCAAATGCTCGAGAGGTGCTTATGTGTTGAAGTGAAAAATAAATAAATAATACGAGATACCATTACAATTAAATGTCGATGGTAATACTATATAAGTATAGTACTATATAAGTATACTATCTTATTTTTTTATTAAAACATAAATGCATTGATTTTCCCCAAAAACTTCTATGCTACTAAACGTTTGCTGGCAAGAACCAGAATATATTATTGCCTTGACTTGAATGTCAGAAATTACACAGATATTTTAACATTTACATCTCTACTGGGTTTTTCAACCATTCATTAAAAAACCTGAGCAAATCAAATATTCCGATAAAATACGTAACTATATGATTGCTACTTGAAAGTTCAAAATTACCCAAACATTTTATATTTGTCGGAGATGGTCAATAGTTTAGACATTAAACGAAGCGCAGCACGAGTTCCGAGAGATGGCGGCACCGTCGCGATGACGTACAGACGCCAGCACAACAAGCTCAATGACGAGTGAGTCACGTTTTCTCAATGAACTTTGAACCTTATGCTTGAGAGATAAAGTTGAAAATCTATTAAAGAAATGTGACAGATTGTAGTAGCTTGATGTGCTGGCGTCTGTACCTACATAAATATTATTGGGACTGTCCTTAATAGGCAAGGAGTTCGTGGAAACCCTTGCTTTATGTATTGTGAATTTGTTGGGACGAAAGTTAGTGTATACTTTAGAGAATCGTTATGATGTTATATTTTGTGGGCTAAGCACGTAGTTGAGTGTTAGTTATTTGCGTGAAAGGGCTTGGAGACAGATTCATATTTTATTGTGAGCGTTGATAGTTTGGATAAGTGTTAATATTTTCTGGCTCTCGCCATCTTTATATCAATTGACAATACTAAGAAAGTAGGTCGAGTATAGATATACGAACGAGGAAAAGCTTTGTATCCTTGATAAATAATTGAATTAGTAGCTCCTGTCTATATAAAATATAATTCTCATAAGAAGATCTTTAAATAATTCTGATTACCCGTAAATTGCCTACATAATTTATTACCTATCTTAGCGGAATTCGGGCGTCCAGAAATTTAATTTAATCAAAATCAAAAGTCATTTATACAAACTAGGCTGAGAATCAGCACTTTTTGAACGTCAAAATTACAAAAGACAGTCCCCCAAATGCCCGCCCTTCACCACTTCCTAGTGCTTTCGCTGGGGAGAAGAAGTGGCGCAACAAACTCCCCAGCAGCGCAGCTGTCTGTTCACTTAGAAAATATATGATTGAATACAATACAAAGTATGCAAAGTAATTAACATTACAAGACACAAAACACTAAATTAAATTATTCGCCATATGTCAGCTAGCCACGCCAATATACCACCAAATACAATAAAAACTGTTATGTACTCAAGTAAAAAAATAATAAATAAAAATTAAATAAAAGCCTCCAGGTATAAAGGGCGTGACCGCGTACATATTTATGCAATGCTGGGTTCTGTTCACTTAGCTGTCACATGAAGTCACAAATGATAAACTAGGACCATCGAAGGAAACTAAATAAACAAGTTATTACTGATGATAACAATAAAACCATGGTCAGCAAGAGTAATGTTTTGTGTTTCGAAATGTTAATTACTTTGTATAGAATCAAGTTTTTCTACAGAAGGCTGTGCTACTGGGGAGTTTTCTGCGCTACTTCTTCTTCCCAGCTAAACACTCGAAGGTGATGTAGGGCGGCCATTTTGGAGGACTGTCTTATGTAATGTTGACGTTCAAAAGTGCTGATTCTTAGCCTACTTTGAATAAATGACTTTAATTTTGTTTATATTTAGCAATACAACGTGTAACGTTAAATGCGCAAAACCTCAGACACCCCAACTGATTTTTAATTCAATTGACCTATTTCACAGAGAAAATCAGTTATTAAAAAAATTGTAAAGGTTTTATGTGCTGTTTTAGTTTTACTGGCCATTCTGATCGTTTTTTGCGTCTGCGACGACGCTTTACCGAGGGAGGAGTCGTCACCGCGCCGCTGCGCCGCG
The DNA here is from genome assembly GCA_949629135.1 of Eremobia ochroleuca. NCBI lineage: Eukaryota > Metazoa > Arthropoda > Insecta > Lepidoptera > Noctuidae > Eremobia > Eremobia ochroleuca. The sequence continues at coordinate 13,866,111 of OX451405.1, read as the reverse complement.
CTGACATTGGGTTGCTTGACCTATTAATAAATAGAAACGGCAACGTTTTTAATGAAGATTTCTTGAAAAATGTGACCTATATTAAAAAGTGGTTCAATTAATTCTGCTCGTTATTCGCATTTAACGTTACGCGTTGTATATCAATCAAAATGGTACGAGTACACGACTGTATCCAGTGGTAGGAAACAGGTGCTTATCTATAGGTAGGCAATGGAGACACATACCTTCGTACATCTGCGCATACTGCGGGAATCCTGCTGCCCTCAGCCATTTGCATGCCTCCGCCGCTTCGATCTCTGAAACAACGCAAAAGAAAACAATAAATTAATTTGCTGAAAATATGCATTTTTGATGGTAATGACTAAAATGACAATGATACTGCAGACAGGTCTGAAAAGACCTCGTTGCTCTGCGGTTAAGAAAGATTTTTGCAGTTGGTGAACACTAATATCGATACTGGAAATATGAAATAACCTAAGGGACAAAACTAAGGTTTTCAGCAGAGCAAAAATAAGATATTTTTCTTACAAAACTGATTAGGTATAATTTTTTTACTATATGTTTTATGTAAAAAGTATTTAGGACAAAGTTTCTTAGATTTCATTTTTGAAGCTTAAATAGCAAATAATCAATAAAACATTAGTTTTATTTATAGTCATTTTCGACAAAATGTCCCTTAGGTTATGTCATATTTCCACTATCGATATTTGCTGGTCGTTTAGCCTGGATTGCTGAATCTATAGCCTGTTTTTGTAAAAGTGCACAGGTAGGTACAGACGCCAGCACATCAAGCTACTACCTACAATCTGTCAAATTTCTTTAATAGATTTTCAACTTTATTGCTAAAGCAAAAGGTTCAAAGTTGATTGGGAAAATTTGACAGTTTCAGGTAGCTTGATGTCTATACTATTATTAATACGTCAAAAGCTTAATGCTTCCTAATTCTACACGAAAACATTACCTATACCCACTATTTTTCTAGTTTGTGCTTGAAAAACTTTAAAACAGAAGACCAGCCGTGCGATTCTGTAACCATCTCACTGTGAAAGCTTGGGGTGAAGTGAGCGTGGAATGAGCTGTCATTCGCTAGGGATTAACACTATTACGTGCTCACTTCACTTATGATTTCACGGTGAGATTTTTACAGAATCGACCGGCTGCTTCAAAAACGTTGTTGCCCTCAATATTGAACAAAGTAACAAAACACGTGTGTTTTCATTTTCTGCATCGTTATCATGGTCCCGATAACTTCCAAATAAATTCAGTAAAACTTATCTTACATAATGAAGTCTTATGGAAAGTTCATCACTATGAAAGCCAATAGAATTTTTATTGTCTCATTTTAGTTTATTGCTGAGTTTTTATGGGAAAACAATGGAAAAACAGTTGTTAGACCCACGCTTCAAAAGTCGTAACTCGCAGTAAATGGCGGTACTATTTAATTTTGTACATAATTTATTGTTGTATTTTGCATAAATACTTGTATAAGTCGGGGTTTAAAATTGTTTTATGGCAATTTAATGTTTTGTAGATTTAAATCTGCGTTGGAATTTTATTTACTGTGGGTATTGGAGAGAAAATATAGAAATACAAACAAATTACACTTTTGCCGTTTCTCTAATAATAATTTGTTCGTAAATTATTATCAAAGGATTGAATTTAAATATTGTTTTACACGCATCTGCGTGTACTCATTCGTGTTACAGACACATTATAAATAACTTTGGTTCTATTGTGCATATTTTTTTTTTATAAATTTTGCACTGCACAATGACTAATATCTTCATGATCAGATGGACCATTCTCGTAATTTTAAAGACGAGTCCGATCTTAGTCTTAATCTGTCAAAAATACCTCAATTTTTTCTACATTTTTAACAAGTTTTTGACATTGATTGTTGCTGAGATAAGACTGCGATTACATTTTGAACGTTTTTAACTACGGGAATTGGTTTTCTGAACATAAACAGGTATTTTAAGTTTCCAAGATTTAAGTTTTTATAGTCAGAAAACTCCGCTACAAAGATGAGATAAAACAATCTTGTTTGCACGGAAATACGATTTTTCCAGCGGTTGACTTTCAATATCTACACAGGAAATCAACAATTTTATTTTAAAATTAACTCAATTCGGCAATGCTTTGGGTATTTTTCCTGTTGACAGCGATACGGACTTATTATTGGATGCCCTATGATTCTTTTCCCTCCTTTTTTGGTATATATTATACGAGTACTTCATGTAAACTCAATTTGCTAGACTAAAATGACTGCTGCGCGCGACCTTTTTGTCAAGATGACATTATTTAGTTATGCTATTAGCTGTCATTTTGTTTTAAGCTGCAAATTAAAAATCTGAGTTTAGATATTATTCTTTTGACTGAAAGCTACATAATTATATTATGTGAAAATTATCTTCTTTGAAAATAAATAATGATAATCTTAGTTTCTCAGTTAGTTTTAGTTTTATTCATTATATAATGCAAATAAAATTATGTATAAATATGAAAAAAAAAATGTCAAGAGGTACGTATTCTTGGCGCAGTTATTCCACTAATTTCCTTTCAACTTTTATAATTTCATCATTAGTCGTCTCATTATACACAGTAGCGTCACAATACTAATTGGCTCACACAACTAGTTAGGATTCCGTAGAAAAAAAAAAAAGAAAACAAACAAGAAGGCTTTCACTAATAAATATTAATATGCCAGAACCAGTGTACTTGGCCTCTGGACCCTTAACAAATGCTGAAGGTATCAATCAATTTGTACCAGGCGTCAGAGGTCAAAGTAAAATGGCCGTGTTGGAACTGTCTTACCGAAGTACAATCAGCAGTATTGTGGACGTGACGGGTACAAATGCCTAAATAATGGAGAGGAAAGCGGGTAACGGCATCAGTGAAGAACTTGTGGATGCGGTAATGCGAGTTGGTTAAGTTGATTGTGGTGTGCAAGTATGCATGACGATTTGGTTTATTTAGCATTATCGATAGAAAGGGAACATGTTAAGTGTCTTATTAAGTATGTCGACAGGCTGTGTTGGGTTTACAACATTTTAAGGGATTCGTGTCTTCGTCTAAAACTAGACGTACTTGTAAGAAGGTATGATCTTTCACTTGATAGCCAGCAGGGTAATTGCGTAACACACTATCAGTAGCAATGGGTTTCATTATGACAGTTCAACAACATTCATTGCGTTATTTACGTTGTTGAGCAGACACATTTTTCGAACATATGGAGCAATGGATTAGCAGTACGCTTCAAAATTCAAATTGAGAGTAATAGTGTGTTACGCAATTAGGGTTCTGGTATCAGATATGATGGTCAAATGCTATTAAATTAGCAACAGTTGTACAATTATTATCATTTCAGCCATAATTCCGTGTGTCCCTCATCCAGGTGTTTTCCGTGAAGATATGGTCAACCCGACGCGGTTTTGAACGACCCTGACCCCCCCGACCCCCCCTACCCTGGTCTCTTTGGCCAAACCTTGGCCACCTCGTTGTATGCGAATTCACAATTCTATAAAGTCCAAACTCCAAATTCAAACAATGCTAAACTCCTCTGTGGACATCACCCCAAAAAGAGTTAACATAAAATAACTTTATCTTTACAAATACCACATCAAATCATTAATACCTCCCTACTCCATTACCTTAGCGGATAGTGGCAAAGTGCGGATCGATTTTTCATAGGCACTTTTAAACGTATGATTTGTATGGTATCTGTTTGTACTGACGACAAAATAGTTATGTATGCAGGTGACTAAGAATCCATGACCTCCTGATTGACCGAATGCATGGGCTGTGTGAAAGATGATATGCCTAGAAAGGTGGTGATACCAAAGACTAATAAAGAAGTATGGAAGTAAAAGACATGTTGCGCCGACCCCAAATAAATTGGGATAAGAGCAGGAAAATAATAATTAATTTTGGTGGTTATAGAGGATCTTCACTTTTAAAAAGAATAAGATCTACAGGGTAATTTATAGCATATTCGGCACGCATGGCAGGCGAATTGGTGATACCCGTTTATTCTGAGTAGAAAAAAAAGAAGAGTGAATATTCTGATTTTTTTTTTTAATCTCTTAGCTCTTCTCACCACGATGAATTACACGAACGGAGTCAACGCACTGCTTTGATTAAATTCAAACGCAATTACCTACCTGTAGACTTATTAATTTTGCTGTCCGTACAAATGTAGCCTATCGGCCACCGGCGTAGTGTCGACAGCGAGATGTATGGCCGTTTATGGACTGATAATACGGGATTGGGACACCACTCTTTGTTTTGAATAATGCGTTACAAGATACACCGAAACAAACCAATGTTATTATGAAGATATTGTTTTTGGGTGCATGAATAATTATGACATTAAATGATTTTAATAATACGTTTTGGTTGTGGTGAAAGACAGAGTTATTGCTGATAATTTGTGGTGTAAAAGGTGTGTATGTCGAAAGTTATAAAATCGATTTTTCTTAAAGGAAGATACAGCAATAATTTGGTGTTACCTAACTGCTGTTATATGCGATACTTTCTTTATGTAAATGCCTGTGAAAAAAATTACAGTACTTACTTAAAGTTAAAAAAAAAAAACACGAAAATACAGAGTTAAATTAACTTACTCAGCTAAACTTCTTTTTGCAAAAGCGTAAAACCACTTTTTCGGAAAATGCAACTCGTCAGCGCTCGCTTTTTATGTTGTCATTATGCCGTAACGAACAGCCAATTAAATATTAACAAAGTTGGTAGTTGAACGGACTGCCCTAAAGTCCAGGGCAGTGTTGGGCACAATTGAATTAATTTTTTAATTGTAGAGGCCAACAATTACAATTTTTATTTCAACTAAATTAATTGCAATTAAATTAATTCAATTATTTTTTAATTGTGAAATATAATTAAAATCAATTGCAATTAAATCTGTTAATTGTGGTTTACAATTAATTCAATTGCAATTAAAATTTTATTTACAATTAAATTAATTGTTTTAAACAATTAATATTTAATTTAACTACGTATTTGATTAAAGTAAATATGGCAGGAGTAGTGTTGTAAAAATACCGTATAATACCAAAAGGCTATGTATTAAACAGGTATTTTATTAACTTACGGTATTATTGGTATTTTATGTATTTTATATTTTGATTCACTTTTTAAGATCCTGCATTATTACGAAGAGTTCTAGTTTAATAAATAAAATACATTTTAACTGTCGATTGTATTCTATATTTTAGAATGACTAATTTTAATTTAATGATTACTTTCATTTATTTATTTATTTGCAAACATGGGTAAGAAATACATAGATATTTTATTATTATTTATTTACTTAGTAATTAAACTTCACACATATTATTACAGTATTATATTTCCGTCTATTTTCATCATCATCATCATCATCATCATCGTGATCGCCATCGTCATCGTCATCGTCATTATCGTCATCGTCATCGTCATCATCGTCATCTTCATCGTCATCGTCGTCGTGATCGTGATCGTCATCGTCATCGTGATCGTCATCGTGATCGTCATCGTCATCGTCATCGTCGTCATCGTCATCGTCATCGTCATCATCGTCATCTTCATCGTCATCGTCATCGTCATCGTGATCGTCATCGTCATCGTCATCTTCATCGTCATCATCATCGTCATCCTCATCCTCATCGCCATCGTCATCATCACCAATCATCAATCCTGAATTATTCTAGTTAGGTACCTGTGCTACACTTTTACGTAATGTTCTGGCTTAAATCCAGGCTTTACATACCTTTGAGAATATTAAGGAGAATGCTCTTGCATTGTTTGCATTATGTTTTTCAGTTAATGACATTTATTAATTGTTAACTGTAATTGTAAACGTGTATCAAACAATTAACAATTAATCAATTGTAATTGCAAATTTTTACAAGCACAAATAATTTAATTGTAATTGCAAAGTTTTACAAGCACAATTAATTAATTGTTAATTGCGATACGTTACAATTACAATTAATTATTTTAGTTGTTAGTTGCAACTGAATTTGGCAATTTAATTGTTAGTTGTTAATTGCTTTCAAAATTAGTTTTTGCCCCACTCTGGTCCAGGGTAAGTAGGCCTACTTGCCTATTCTTCCTTCGCAATTTAGTTTCCAAAAATGTAAACAAATATGATTATTTAGAAAAAATAACTAGAACACCTGCACATAAAGTTGTGTGCGCTACAATTCCAGCAATTGTATGACTTTTCCAATAGTACTAGTCATTCTAAAGTCAAATTAATTTACACTAGCATAAAATTGATATAATATTTTTTCGATGTCTATACGTTACAAATAACAAAAACATTTTTTTTTAATTTCTGTCTGTCTATTTATTCCGGCTAATCACCGAAACGTCTGGACCTATTTTGACGGAACTTTTACTGGTAGATAGAGTAACATATAGACTATTTTTTTGCCCCGCAGCATGTTCCCGTGGGATTATTTCGGACAACCCCGCGGGCGGAGCCGCAGGCAGAAGCTAGTCAGAAATATGATTGAAACAAGGAAGAATGAATGTTCATAGAACAATTTACTCAATGGTACTTATCAGACAGGAAAATATACTACAAAATGCATAAAATTAATAACCATTCTACACGTGTTCAGTTCCTAGTTACCAGCAGTGTGATTCTGTAACCATCTCACCGTGAAAACTTAGGTGATGTGAGCGTAGAGTGAGCTGTCAGTGTCATCCCACCTGATACTGGATTGACCAAGCATACATTTATAATATTAATCGAGATTTTAATAATATTTTTAAACTAAGTAATTCTATTGATCATTTTATAGTTATAATATCAAAGCAAGTATTTTAGTTATAAAACATTACTATTTTGTGGGGTTATAAAATAAAATAGCAAAACAGAAACTTAGTCAGAATATCAATTTTGCTGTTTTTTCTTTTTTGTCCTAAACTAGTCCTTATAAGGACTAGTCTTGTATTTCCTAGATTAAAACCCCACAAATTAGTAATGTTTTTACAGTAAAAATAAAAAATAAAATAAGTTTATTGACACAAAAACTATCTTCGAAGTTGTATAAAATGATCAATAGAATTAGCATAAAAAAATATGATTGTAAATATATTCTTGGTCAGTACCTAGTATCAGGTGGGATGACACTGACAGCTCACTCCAGCGCGAGCGTGGAGTTACTTCACCTACGTTTTCACGGTGAGATGGTTACAGAATCGCGCTGCAGTACTAGATAGTTCATGTTATCTGCGTATTGTGCATTGATTCTGCCGGCAGTCAAGTGTTTATTAGGTACTTCAATGACGTCAGATAGAAGTTTACTGGCAAATACAGACATACTAAACCACACAGAGATTAGTTATTTAAATATGGGTGGCGCTTTAATCACTATAGAAAATATGTAGGTATGTGTTGGGAAAATTTTATGTACAGACGCCAGCACATCAAGCTACTACTATCTGTCAAATTTCTTTAATATATTTTCTACTTTATCGCTAAAGCATTAGGTTAAAAGTTCATTGCGAAAATTTGACAGTTTCGGCTAGCTTGATGTGCTGGCGTCATACAAATGTTGGTAGATGGGGTTGGCAAAGGGTTCGTAGATGTCACATGTCTTCGATTTTTTGGACATGCCAGATTCCTCACGATGTTTTTCTTTACCGTTTTGAAAGCAGAAGTGATGAAATAATGTACACAAAGTAAAGCGCCTGTCTGGGTACGAACCTACGACCTATGACTCGAAAGACGCGGTCGTTACCACTGGGCCACCACCTGCATAAAATAAATGTTTTCGCAATAGCGGGTGAATCACCCTCTATTTTGAAGCAGCTGACTTCTCTTTAAAGCCGCAACGCAGTTGCAACTGCCAGAGTTTGCAGCTGCCTAGCAGATGCAAGTAAAGCGCAGTATGCACATACACACATCACCCTGACGTCACGCAAAATCCTACATCGCGCAAGCAGGGTTTACCGCGCAACTAGCATATACAACGTGTAACGTTAAATGCGCAAAACCTGAAAATAGTTTGACCAGAATAACGAGCAGAATCAATTGAACCACATTTTAATATGGGTCACATTTTTCAAAAAAAAATCTTCATTAAAAACGTTGCCGTGCCTATTTATTAATAGGTCAAGCAAGCCAATGTCAGCTCGGCGCAGCGGCCCGGTGATGACTCCTTCCTCGGTAAAGCGTCGTCGCAGATGCAAGAAACGATCAGAATGGCCAGTAAAACTAAAACAGCATAATACATAAAACCTTTACATTTTTTTTAATGACTTATTTTCTCTCTGAAATAGGTCAATTGAATTAAAAATCAGTTGGGGTGCCTGCGCATTTAACGTTACACGTTGTATACAGCGTCCCGACATCAACCGTCAAAAAGCTGGATGTTGTGAAGGAATTAAATAAACGCGTTTTGTTTTTGCCTCTTTGATTTGGTGGTTGTTGGGCTTGAGCAACCATTTTTAAGAGACCTTTGTTGGAAACTTTGACTGGAGAAATTGCCATCACATTTTTCAAAGGAAAAATTAAAGCCATATGTTGAAATTCTCCGTTTTAAAACGCATTCGGGACGCATAAACAAATTCTCTTATAAACCCTTTGATCTAAGTTACACTGTTATATACATGCCAAACTTTTATAATTATGTATATCTTACAAACACGTCAGCTTTTCATTCATTTCATTTAATAAATAACAAATACACAGCTATTTTTAACTTTACGCAACTCTTCAAAACTTGTTGGAATGTATGAGCATGAAGTGAAACATCAAAAGATTGGCGATGTCTTAGTTTACTATCAACCTAAGAGTTCGTAGTATACGCAGTTAATTTATAATCTACGCAACAGCTGTTCGGGAAGCCGGTTCCAGGAATCGCTTTGAAATAAACTTTAACAATCACCGTTCGCTATGTGGTTATCCAGATTTGGTCAGTGGGTCGTCTTAGGGGCGGAAGTCTACCATCTTTTAAAAGAACTGTTTTTCAAGTTTTATGAAGAGGATGGGATGTTACAGTTTCTTAGGGTAGCTGCAGATCATACTCCATTTGCTGGAGTGCCCTAAGTGCCCGTTCACTTGCACCGCGGATAACCTAAAGAATGCCATTGATGCCGCAATCAACGTGGACACCTACTGAGGTCTAACAGTATTAAAAAAACAAAGAAGAGTGCCATCAACACGAAATGAAAAAGAATTTATGGCAGTTAAAGACGGCAGGCAAATACCTTTATTGCCTGCCTTCTTTAATTGCCATAAAAAAACTGACCACAAAATCACAGCTTGGGAATCAGCCATGATACTAACCTACTGACTGACTCACGGTATATTATCTGCCTAGCCTTTTCTCAACTATGTTCAGGTTGGCTTCCAGTCTTATTGGATACAACTGAACAACTGAACTTTTACATAGAGTGACTGCCTATCTGTAGTCCCAATTACTGGGTACTATGATACTCCTTGGTAAGACTGGTTGTCAAACTTTCGGGCTTCTGACAATCCGTAACGACTGCCAAAGATCCACGATTAACGTTACGCGTTGTATACGTGTGTACATAAATGATTAAATAAATAACTACAATACATACTTACATAATAAAGAATTGGACAGTTTTTTTATGCAGCATAATTTTTTGTGTGTGTTTTTTTTATAGCAGGGTCATTTGTAAGTCATGTGGTGGATGAGAGTGGCGCCGTTAGGTTTGAATAATTCCCGGGAAAAGTGTCGCGTTTCTCCTGCGGCGATTGTTTTTCGCGCACTGGATTTTCAACATACTACACTATTTGCGCTGTAGCATGGTGCGGGTGACAGTTGCCCGTATGACGTTTGTCAGTACCACGTAGGGATGTGAGGTTATGCAATTCATTTTTATCGCTAACGATACTCGCAGCGTGAATCTAGTTCTCTTTAATATTGTTATGAAAATTAGTGTATTATTCAGTTGTGCAGTGTAACTACGTGTGTGCTACGTGTATAAACTTGTCAATATAAATGTTTTATGGCTACATAATTATCTTTGTACTTATATAAAATAATCAAAATCGGGTTTATGTTTTTTTTTTCGTGACAACATTTTTGCTCTATGGTGCATCGGCGCGGCGGCCATGTTGTTTACCCGTGCGATGCTGTGAGTGCGAGTACGAGTGCAAGCGCGTTATATTGTGACTTAATGTGACACGTATTACGATTTCATTGTTTGTTTTCATTTTTGTTAAATTGTTATTTGTTATAAGTTTGTTGAGTTTGTTGTTATTACCATGCCTAAGCATACAAAAAAAACTGTTTTGGGTAGTCAGGCCAGGGAGCTTGTTGTTCGCCTCCGAGACTACTTTGAAAGAGAACAACAAAATAATGGACCGTTGTTACCATTGAATCATATTGTAGAACGAGTAGCCGAAGCTCTTGATATTGGCCGCAATACTGTTTCGCGTATAACACGTGAGAAAATTGGCCAAGATGGGATGTTTGAAAATAAATTATCGACACCCAACAAAAAGCGGACCAAGGTGAAGCCAATCACAGATTTGGATGATTTTGCTAAGGTTGCTATTAGAAATCATATTTATGATTATTATAGAAGAATGGAGCTACCCACATTGCTCAAGCTTCTAAAATCATTAAAAGAAGCTGACTTGTTGTACAGCAAGTGGATTCGTCCCTGATTGTTTGCTGGCTTTTAAGTCAAAAAAAACTACGGAGTATCATGAGGAGATGAATTACGAAAAATTTAAAGATTGGTTCATAGGTCTATTAAACAATTTAAAAGAGCCTATGACCATAATAATGGACAACGCACCCTACCATTCGGTGCAAGTTAATAAACCCCCAAACCAATCCAACCGCAAAAGCGAGTTGGTGAAGTGGCTGAGTGAAAACGGAGTTACAGCAGATATAAAAATGTTAAAGACGGAGCTTATTGCCTTAGTCCGACGCCATAAGCCACCAACTCCTACCTATGCTCTGGACGAGATGGCAAAAGAAAAAGGCCACCAGGTCCTTCGACTTCCCTACCATTGCCAGTATAACGCTATTGAGCTGATTTGGGCCCAAATAAAAGGTATGCTTTTAATTTCAATTCCCATTTTGAAGCTTTATAAAAAAATCAGCTTTCCGATCGTAGCATGTACCTAGTTTAAAAACATTACCAGATACTAGATTAGGCTGATTGATGATTATTTGAATACTTTTTTTTATAAGTTCGTTTATTTTTAGGTTACGCCGCAAGAAATAATACTTCGCCGCCATTTACGGCAAATAAGATGTTGGCCCTATTACAAGAGGCCATCAACAATGTTCAACCTGAAGACTGGTCGAAGGTCGTGAATAAAACAAAAAGGGACATTATGTCTGATTGGGATCGTGACATACATATTGACAACATAATTGAGTCATCGTTAATAATATCCGTCACAGATTCAGATGATGAATTGAGTGACAATTCAGATGTTCCTGACTCTGATATGAGTTTAGACGAATAACATGTATTTTTTTTTAGCAACCTTTTAAGCAACCTTACCCTATAAATGTTCTGTTGTATAATTAGACCTTTTAAAAATAAAAATTGACCTACGCACAATATACGTTTTTTATTATAAAAAATATCGACTATCCATCGTAGCAGTACATCCCATCACTAAATACGTCTATGGCGTTACGTTATACGCATAACACTTTGCTTAATTTTTCATTCAATTTGATTTTATTTCTTGATTAGAACATTCTGGTTGGGTTTAATTTAATTTACTACAGTTATTAATTATTTAATATATTACGAATGTGGTACAACTGAAATACTAAGTCATAAATTGTAAATCGCGGCAACTTTCAAGAGTGAAACGAAATGTTACTGAAACTGTCACCCGCACCATGCTACAGCGCAAATAGTGTACTTAGCGTCGAAAGTTAAAAATCCAACAGTATGTTTTTTGACGCGCTGGGATACGCTCTGTTGGATTCTCAATTCTCGGCTGAACACAGAGAGTTAAAAATCCAATGCAGGATAAAATCCCGTCGCGCCATTTTTACGTCTGGGCGAACGTCGTTTAAGAATTGGAAGAAAAGGGTTTTCCTGATGCTACTTAATTACTGCTAATTCACACTTATTGCTGTACTTTATGGCGAATTGCGATATTTTCGCGATTTCAGAAGCCTTGCATTCCGAAGGTCAATTCGCGTAATTAAAAACGTTCAAAATGTAGTCGCAATCTCATCTCGGATACAATCAATGTCAAAAACTTGTCAAAAATCTAAATTAGAGGTATTTTTGACCGATAGACACTGAGATCAGACTGTGAACGTTCTTAATTACTTTGTTCGTCTATTTACTTTAACTTGAAACCTATAAAGAACCTACTGGAAAGGGACCACGATTAAGACCTGGATGAGGCTCGCACAGACCTGGGAAGCATATCAGAAAGAGAGGAGGCCAATACTCAACAGTGGGTGGAAAAAAAAGCTGGTAATGATGAAGAAAAAGGTTTTCAAAGAAGAAATAAGGCGTAAATCCAAATAGTAAGTAAATAGAAGCTATACACTGACAATTACAGACATAACATTAATGAGGTTAGTGGTTAGTGGGTGTGGTGGTTAGTGGTGGTTGGTGGTGGTTAGTGGTGTGGTGGTGGTTGGTGGCGTTAACGAACTTTTTCCTACCAAAACTCGACAAAAACAAAAGAACAGTATCCATTGCTCGCTTCTTTTGTTGTTAACTTGACCTCTTCAGTACATAAAGAGCGATGGTTGGTTTTTAATTAGTTTCTTCGTCTAGTTACTTTAACCTTCAAGCGGGCGCGCGGACATTTGTAACGCCAGCGGTCGCGCGTAACCTAAAAGACCTATAGGATATTTCAGGGATTTAAAACACTAATTATTTAATATTTTTTGTATTTATCACATTATCATTATGTTAGGACATAAACAAAATTATAAAATCAAAATAATATTCTAATTTTCTTTGGATTTGTAAGCAATTTGGCATCATAAATGTATCGAGAATCGATCGCATCGCGGTCGATTCGACGCCGCGCGCCCGCTTGAAGGTTAACTAAAACTTTTGTTTAACCAATAAGGAGTCTGGGTAATTAGACGCGTAGATAAGTGTCGCCGTATTAGTTTGTACTTTAGTTAGAGTAGGTATTGTTATCTGTTGCGGTGGCCATATTGTGTTATTGATGTTGTTGTCGATTTAGACTGGTTTGAAGAAAAAATATTTTGTTTTTGTTTTTTTGTACGTTTCTGTAGTAGGGTAGTTTGTATTATAGTTACAGATGTGCCAAATGCAAGGCAATGTAAGGTGAAATGTATTGAGATTATTTATCAAAATTAAATTTTATCTGTACCTATACTTAGGAGTACATACAATATAAGCAAATAAATTATTTCTATTTCTATCGATATAGCGTGCTAGAGTTTACTAGTTTTATTACCTTTGTGGTAGAAAAGTAGGTTAGTATGATAGAGAATTTTGTAAAAATAATAAATTTTGAATTTCAGAATGGTTTGATATTTTTGTTACAACCTAGGTACATAAAGACAATGCCATAAGATTAATATAAAAGTGGATATGTGTTCACACAAAAATATGAGAGCTCTAGGTAGGTAAACACGGAGGTGTTTAAAAAAAAACTGCAGAACACGTTAGTAAAACTAACATTACATCATACCCAGGAATAACAACTCTAAAACGGGTACATTTTAATATTTCGCCATAAAATACCAAAAAGAAAAAAAAATACCTGTTATTTGATCAACACTTAAATTAGGAACACTCATTATGCACTGACACTAAACTACACTAAACGCGGCAATCTTAGCAACATGCATGCTCTTGCGCATCGTTTTCAACACTGAATCACTCATTCAAAGGAAAATTTCGATCTATTAACTGCTATTTGTAACGTATTAACACATTATCTGTTATGCAACTAAATAGCAATTTTTATTGGTTATAACTTAAATCGTAAAAACGTTATATGCATACAGATTTTCATTCAAAGTCTGATCTAACGGTACTATAATAACATCTTAAATTATCGAAGTCTCATTATAAAACACTGGCCACTACGTAATGTTGTCACAAATTGAAACGGATGCGCATTCTTGATTTGATTTGAAATTTTGCTTTTAAACCTCAAACGCTTAAGTTTTAAAGTTATGGCACGTTATAAAATATACACATCGATTTTGAATTTAGAATGTTTTTATTTATGGGATTACTTTTTCTTTTAAAATCGTTTCCAGGCAACGGTTTGTCTCGAAATGTTCTTATATAAAAACTTTTTTAAGAATTGAATCGATTTTGTATATCCGAAATCGATTATTTTAATTTTAAAATCGTACTGATTCGAGTGTACTGTACACGGATGTAAGAAACAAACTAGTGAGACCGCTAGTTGACTAAGAATGAGATTAGTTATCAGTTTTTATCGTATGCGGTCGTTACTGCGTCCTTTAATCGCTGGTCACGTCACCGATAGTGGTCTAGCTATAGACTATTATTAAATCACTTGTATGGATGTGGTAAATACGGCACTTATTTTGTTGTTTACCTTTTGTAAGGAAAACAACATTGATTTAAAAAAATCTAACCAGCGAGGTAATTGCGTAACACATTATCAGTAGCAATGAGTTTCATTTTGACAGTTCAACAACATTCATTGCGTTATTTACGTTGTTGACCAGACAATTCGAACATAATTATGAAGCAATGGATTAGCAATATCTTTCAAAATGATTCAGATTGAGATTAATAAATAGTGTGTTACGCAATCAGGGCGCTGCCGGTCGATTCTGTAAAAATCTCACCATGAAATCATAAGAGAAGTGAGCTTGAAGTGAGCAGTGTCAATAGTGTTAGTGACAGCTCACTTCCCGCTCACTTCACCTCAGTTCTCACGGTGAGATTTTTACAGAATAGCACTGCAGTTTTGTGAATAATATATTTGTAGTGACGTGTAAATAGGGCCTTAGAGCGCTTGTGAGGAATGACATCTTAGACGGGGATTTTTCCTGTATTCATAGGTATGATTCTAATTAACTCCAATTAATCTCACATGCATAATCAAAACACCAATCAAGTAATTAATAAACGCCTTAAATGCTTGAAGTAAAAACATATAATATCTTCTTCGACGTTACCTCAATGCTGAGGATCGCGACCACATACCACATCAGGCGGTCTTCTGCAGTGTGGAACGCTCGGTATATGATACAACAGCCTTCTTGATCGCGTCTGACCATCTTATCGGTACTCTGCCTTGGGCACGTTTTCCTTCCACCCGGCCCAGAATAGTATGTCTTTCTAGACAATGCTTGGGTGAACGCATATCACCAAAATTAAAATATGATTTGTTTAAATTTCCTATTTCTTCGATGTTTTTTCAGGCAGTCTTTTCAACAAGCCTGTTTTCATTAACAAAATTCAGTTCATGTTATGAATAGTTAAATAGAAAAATTATATGTTTACCACGAACGATCACTGACCCAATGTTTTCAATGGTAGGAAAACTATCTACAGTCCAAATTTTGTATCACTGTCCATATCACAGTGATCTCTATTCTCATTCTAATAAGGTTACTGTTGGGATGCTGCCAGTGACAACTGCAACTGCTGTGAACGGTGAAATAACTGTGAACAGATGGAGTACTCCTTAATTTTCCTAACTCCATGTAAAACCCAATGACTTAAAGAATTAAGGCCCACAAATATTTAGGACTTCTTTATCTTTTATGTCATTCATGTTATATATGTCGCAGCCAACTGGTTAACCGCCTGGTCTTTGGAAGTAGTGCTCGCATCGCTTCGCTCTCTCGACTCGCACGCTGTTGATCAGTTCTTACACTTCTTACCTTTTTTTTTTGGCGAAGAAAATGCCCAACGCATACCACGGCCGTCCGGGGAGACGACGTGGTTATGTGCCTCTCACCCACTAAAAACTCCGCCTGTGTACCTACTTTCGCCTTGATGGGTGGGCCGCGAGAATATGTATGACGTTCGCGACCCATCCAGCGTGGCCCACTTCTGGGCTACCTCTTCTTGGCCCGCCTCCGGGCTCCATCCTTCTTCGGCGATTTCCGGGTGCACTGGGACATCACCACAACTCCAGGGACCGTGCATCGTGAATGATAGAGTCCCCGATCTATCATCCGATGGCCCCTCTTACGGCGGGATCAAGTCTGCGTTTCGCCGCCTGCGCTGTCCTGCCCTCCTGCGGCGAATCGGGTCAGCGAGAGAGTCTGCCTCCCTGACTCGCTCCGCCGCTTTTTTCTGCGAGATTACGTCCTTGCACAAAGACGCAACAGCCTTCCATGCCCTTTCACTGCCGACCATAGTCCTGACAACGGCCGACAACGACAGGTCTTCCCCAATTTCTGCCGCCAGAACACGGCGCTGTGCCTCCCAGGCAGGGCACTGCTCAAGAGTGTGCAAGGCTGCGTCCTGTCTGCAACCGCATTGGTGACACACGGGAGTCACCTCCCGTCTTGCCACTGGGTGCAGGTATTTTCCAAAACAGCCAGACCCCGGCAATACCTGCACTAAACGGAAGGACAACGTCGCTTAGTCGTTTAGTTAAAAGGCTAGGCGGTTAACTAAACGGCTAATGAAATCAGTTGATTGCGACATATACATATTTATTATACATATAATGTACTTATGTGTTGTTTGTTTGTATACATGACGTTATTATATAGAAATAGAGTTGAAATGACCTCATGGTGTGGGGGTACTGTCACGGACGGTACGGTCGTGGGAGGTGGGTAAGCGGCCTTATTAGATGCAGAATTGCAATATTTTGGTGTGAGGTTTGGTTTTGAAGGTAAATTTAATTTAGGCTGGACTATCGAGTGAGAGGTTGTGACTTTAAATATTATTTCTTGAAATATTGAAGTGGACTCATCCTAAGTACATTCCGGATGCATTTATGGGTTCACCAGGAAACCTGGAGAGGTTTAGGTCCCTAACCACGTCGCTATTTACAAATAAAAGGGCTTGGCAACCTGAAAACTTCAGCTATAGTTTTTTTTTATCTCACGAAGCGACGCGCACTTTACTTGTGGTTACCAAGTGTACAAATATGCTGTGAATGTGTGTGTAAGCGCAGGCGCTCTCTGTATCGTCTGAGGCAATGGCGAAGTCGGAAGTGTGTTCGTGTGTGTGTTATGTGCTGACGCTACTCGTCTTCAAACAATTCCCATGAAGTTTTCATAGATATTGGCGCAGATTTCCTTGTTCACAAACTAATCTACATTCAAATTCTGTGTTTTTTTTCTTTTTTAGTTTAGTCCTGTCAAATTAAGATCTACTCCATAGACAAATTCAGACGTGATTAAAAATAGGCTGCTAAAAATACGTAAACTTATGTCAGGCGACGACTAATTTGACAGGACAAAACTAATCTTTGTCTTCTGTCCTTTTCTTAATGAAATAGAAAGAAAAAGATGCACTAAATTTGAATTTAGTTTAGCTTGTGAACAAGGGGATCGGCGCCATTGTCTGTTTATATAATAATAATAATAAATATTATTTCATAAAAAGGAGATTGTAGTATATGAGGCATACACAGAGTTACACAAATAGGTTTTGTTTGCGGGAGCCTAAAGGCTATGTCTCCTATAAACTTTCATTGGATGTTGATGCATAGTCCTAAGTCAACTAATCATTCTCCTACACTCAAAAAAAGAACCACTATCTCAAAGAATGACCCTACAGGGTACTTAACAAAATGCCTCACAAAAGACTTCTAAACAGCGTCGCATAACCCTTATCTATGACAGTGAATGTCAATACAGCAGTAAGGTAGTCGGCAGTGATAGAACTCGAGTCTTTTTACTGCACAATAATAATTTTAACGCTGTTTTAATGTCCGCACTTACGTGGCGTGGTGACCATGAGGTTTTAAAAGGCGGGATAAAGTGTTTGCTGTTGTTGTAAAATGATAATGTTAGAATATTAATATTATGTACAGACGCCATCACATCAAGCTACCCGAAACTGTCAAATTTTCCCAAGCAGCTTTCAACCTTATGTTTTAGTGCTAAAGTTGAAAATCTATTAAAGAAATTTGACAGATTGTAGTAGCTTGATGTGCTGGCGTCTGTAAATACCTAACAGAAAAGACAATGACCTACCTAATGGCATACGATAATATCAATCAAAATAAAACAGTGAGTAAATACTTCAGGATTACCTTGAATTTTATATTTTGTCATTCAATCAATCTTTGAAATCTTAGCTCTCTCTTGTCAAACCAGAAAACTCTCTCCAAATATGAATATATTTCATTAAACCTAAAAATGTATATGAAATAGGCTTATTGTTTTATCAGTTCAACAACCTCATTGCTTCTTTGCCTGGGTCAAACTTTCGCCCTTTTTTATATATTTTTTTCTTGCAGGTGAAAAAAATTATCTAATCATGCCCTATCAGTGTCACACAGGGCTATTAAGTAAAAATCTTAGTAGGTTTGGGCCTTTTTTGTGATACCTACTTATATCAGCGGTGTAATAGCGTAACACACTAACAGCAGCAATGGCTGTTATTTTGACAGTTCAACAACATTCATTGCGTTATTTACGTTGTTGAGCAGACAAATTAGAACATATTTGAAGCAATGGATTAGCATTATCCTTCAAAATGATTCAGACTGTGATTCATCGTGTGTACGGTGCAAGAAAAATACTAATGTACAAGCATTGTCTTATTGGCAAGAAAAACAAAAAAGCATCTATCAAACCTTTCGAGAAATTCAGACACGTCAGTAATGTATGTTATCAAAGCATTAACATAACATAACAAAAGTCATAACAAAGCTTGAAATAATCCAGTTTCCGATAGCGAATGCAGTAAAATTGATCGTTATCGATTCCCAGTAAGTCTGATTCATCAAACTCAGGTGTTTACTCACCGAATCTGCAATTTCCGCGGTATGGGGAAAATGTTAGACTAGTAGTTAGACTTGACTCATAAAATCAAAGAGAAGATTTCGAGATGTTTTTGTTATTATAAAGTTTTTTTTTTTTTTCCGTACGCAAAATACGCGCATTGATGTGGAGTTGCGGACACAAGCCCGTGTTACCTATTACCTATTATAAAGTTTCTATGATATTTAATAGTCTTCCAACTTCTTAGTCAGTATATTTTAGTAGCATTGATGATTTTTTGATAATATTCACTGTTTACTTGGATTTATTATAAGTGTTCCCATTTTTTTTTTTATAATTAACATTATAAAACTTTCACTCCTTGTATAAAGTTGTAAAATTTTGCATCAGCATCTTTGAAATTCACAAAAAAATAGTCATGTTAAGTGTTGCTGATACTTAAAAACTTGGGAGTTAAAAACCAAAATGAGAGCGATTTACACAAATGTCAATAAAAATAAAACAAAACTTTCACATTAGAACCACAAACTACCATGAAAAAAAAATCATAACTATCCCAAAACTCGCCAATAACGGGTCGCCCTAGCCCATAAAGTCCTCAACCAATCCGGGCGCAGCAATAATAAACCCAAAAGCGAAATTCCCGAAACTGGAGTGTGGTCACCCAAGTTGCCAGATGCTCTTCCGATTCCGCGTACGTTCGAAATAGTTCGTTTGGGTTATTCGTTATCCCTGTCACTATGCGAAACTACCGGTTATTATAAAAATGTTCGGCAGTTTATATAAATATGTAGACCATCCGGTCGATTCTGTAAAAATCTCACCGTGAAATCATAAGTGAAGTGAGCACTTAATAGTGTTAATCCCTAGCGAATGACAGCTCACTCCACGCTCACTTCACCCAAGCTTTCACGGTGAGATGGTTACAGAATCACACGGCTGTTGTTGGATATACAGTCAGAGAAATTACAAATGGACAGCTTCGTCAATTTGCCGTGTTAACATGTATACACACTAGCGACACGCGTCAACGGCAGAGCAACTGCAGTCGTCGACACTCGTCGATACCCGCCGTCGACAACACTCGTCGATACCCGCCGTCGACAACGTGCTGCTCGTGTATTCGAGTCATCATCATCAAAATTCTCCTGCTCTTATCCCAATTTATTTGAGCTCGGCGCAACATATCTTTTTCTTCCATACTTCTCTATTAGGCGAGTACTTTGAGTACGGTGCTCAAATACACGAGCGGCATGTGGTCCACTGCTTCAGTTACATCTACCGTAGATGAGTGTCACTCGTGTGTATAGGCACTTATGTCAAAGAATGACAGTTGTGATTTGAATATACGGACGGTTTGGGTTGGTAGTCTATTTACCAAATAGTCCAAATACCCCTAGTCTTTTCCTAACTATGTTGGGGTCAGCTTCCAGTCTAAGCGGATGTAGCTAAATACCAGTATTTTACTTGGAGCGACTGTCTATCTAACCTCCACAACCCAGTAACTGGGTAATACGATACGCATTATTAAAGCTGGTTGTCAGACTTTCGGGCCTTTGGCGATCCGTAACGACTGCCAAAGATTCACCAATGACAGCCGGGAACAACGGCTTAACATGCTTTCTGAGGCACAGAGGGTTCTTGGTATGTAAAGATGTTCACCCATCCACAGACAAAACACGGCAAGCGTAGCTTAACCTGATCGATCGACCCGTGCGGCTGTTATTACTTAGCCACAAGCCCCTAAGAGGTAACATCAGAAAAGAGGGATCATAATAGTTACCTACAAATGGAATGAACAGACGCCAGCACATCCAGCTACTACAATCTGTCAGATTTCTTTAATAGATTTTCAACTTTATTGCTAAAGCATAAGGTTCAAAGTTGATTGGGAAAATCTGACAGTTTCGGGTAGCTTGATGTGCTGGCGTCTGTACATTTATAACTTATGTTATTAATATGAAGATTTTCGTTGCTGTAAGTTATGAAATGCATTTTTTTTCGTGTCTTAGCGGAAGACCATTTGATTTTTTTCCAGGCGAAAATTCTCAAGAATCTTGGATAGTGTACCCTCCGCTTGGGAAGAACTGAGACTAAGAGGTTCGTGTATATGCTATGCCTACAAGGTTTTCATTACGGTATAAAATAGAGTGGATATTATTAGGTAATATCGACTTTTACTTTCTTCTACGTGTAAATAAAAGCGGCCAAGTGCCAGTCAGACTCGCTTACGAAGTGTTCCGTGCCACCGTGCAATATTTAACACCACATATAAAAAAAAATTGGTCATGCGCGAGTCGGATTCGCGCACGAAGGCTCCCGTAACATTATCTATAAAAACAGCAAAAAAAATCATGTCTGTTGTATGGGAGCCCCCTTAAATATTTATATTATTCTGGTTTTTAGTATTTGTTGTTATAGCGGCAACAGAAATACATCATTTGTGAAAATTTCAACTGTCTAACTATCACGGTTCATGAGATACAGCCTGGTGACAGACGGACGGACGGACAGCGGAGCGGGAGTATAGGGTTCCCTTTTTCCCTTTGGGTACGGAATCCTAAAAAATGCTTAAAAACACGCCAGCATATCAAGCTACTACAATCTGTCAATTTTTTTAAATAGATTTTCAACTTTATCGCTATTAGCATTAGGTGCAATGTTGATTGGGAAAATTTGACAGTTCCGGGTAGCTTGATGTGCTGGCGTCAGTACTTGAATGGGGATCCCCTTTAATTCGTATTATTGTTGTTACAGCGGCCATTAATAGTAGTACCTATATATTCTGAAAATTTCAAGTATCTATACTATTACGGTTTAAAAGACATAGTCCTATGACAGTCGGACGGGTGGACGGGCAGACGGACGGACAGCGGAGCCTAGGTGACAGGGTTCTGTTGACACACTTTGGGTACGGAACCCTAAAAATATATTGTAACCGTCGCCGCTTCTCGGACAAAGACCTTGTTTTTCACACCACCTTATTTTCTACCTAAGATAGAAAATAAGGTGGCTATTATTGGCTGTTTTCTAGCTGTAATGAAGCCATCAAAACAAGTTATATTTAAAGAACAAGGTCTAACAAAACCGGTCCGTCAAACGATGATTGCATTATCAACAAGAACAATAATATACAAATTAGTTAGATAACGATATCTTAATGTGTGTACTTATTGCCTCCTTTTGGGTATTTGTAATGTAGTAAGTAAATGAGGAAGTATCTTACAGAGACTACGTTTCATATAGTCGCGCTGTGCTAGGTGAAAGTTCATTTTCGTCCCTCTTATCTACAAGAACTTACTGCCCTGCGTGCGCCAAGTGGACGCACAAATATTATGCATCACCATTCGTGGGAGTTATTTATCATCATCTGCCTAGCCTTTTCCCAACTATGTTGGGGTCGGCTTCCAGTCTAACCGGATGCAGCTGAATACCATTATTTTACATGTAGCGACTGCCTATCTGACCTCCACAACCCAGTTACTGGGTAATACGATACCCCTAGGTAAGACTGGTTGTCAGACTTTTGGGCTTCTGAATACCCGTAACGATTGTCAAAGATCTACGAATGACAGCCGGGACCAACGGCTTAACGTGCTTTCCGAGGCACGGAGGGGTCTCGGTATGTAAAGATGGTCACCCATCCACAGACCAACCGCAGCAAGCGTAGCTTAACCTGATCGATCGACCTGTGCGGCTGTTATTATGTAGCCACGGGCCCCTCCTGGGAGTTATTTATAATTATATTAATTAATGTTTTCTTTTACTCATCATAGACTGCCATACGCAAAATACGCGCTTGGTCTTAGAGTTTCGGACACTAGACTGATTAAACAAAACACATACACTCAGTGGGCCAACATATCCCCTGATTCAGAAGTGTTCGAGAACTAGCCAAATAGATGAAAAATATTCTCAACAAAATAATGTAATAATCGGCAAATTTAAAGTGAAGGAGTGATCGTCCGTGACAGTTCATAATCACTCAGACATAGCCATGACACCTCATTGAAATAAGTATGAAGTTTAGTCTCTGTAAGTAATCTATTCCGTGCGATTCAAGATGGCGGCTCCACATCATTATAACGTTGCGAAACATCAATCATTGCCATCAGGTCAAGTGTCCTACTGAATATAAGCTAGACAGCAATTCATGATTATAAATTGGACATATTTGTGTGCCATTCATGCTTCAGGCATTCATAATATTGGTGGTTTCACCTGCGGGGGCAAAGGGTAAATTGATGGGTCTCTATTACCGTGCTTTCCTGATGTTGGACGAATGCCCCCGTAATCCCCAAAGGGGTAACTAGACAGGACTTCTAAATACAAACTCGTTTCGGCAGTTTACTTTTATATTAGGGGGGGGGGGGGGGGGGGGCTTTTGCCACACCACGGGAGATCATAATGTCCAGACTCCAGATTAGTATACAACGTGTAACGTTAAACGCGCAAAACCTGAAAATAGTTTGATCAGAATAACAAGCAGAATTAATTGAAACACTTATTAATATAGGTCACATTTTTAAAAAAATCTTCATTAAAAGCGATGCCGTGTCTATTTACTAATAGGTCAAGCAAGCCAATGTCAGCACGGCGCAGCGGCCCGGTGACGACTCCTCCCTCGATAAAGCGTCGTCGCAGACGCAAGAAACGATCAGAATGGCCAGTAAAACTAAAACAGGACATAAAACCTTTACAATTTTTTTAATGGCTTATTTTCTCTCTGAAATAGGTCAATTGAATTAAAAATCAGTTGGGGTGTCTGAGGTTTTGCGCATTTAACGTTACACGTTGTATAATGAGAATGGTATTACCTAATTATCGTTATCATCTTAAGCGAAATACGTCTTCTGCTGGATATAGGCCTCTCGCAAGCATCGTCACTTCGACCGGTTCTGTGGGTATTACCTAATGGAAAAGTTTAATTACATTGCCCGGAGATAGAGAGAAAGAAAAAGTGGTTTGTTGTCACAGAAACACGACTGTATGCAAAGATGAGAAGTAAAAAAAAAAAACAAATACTATCATCACAAGTATGAACCCCAAATTCTCGTAATTTTAAGAACGTTCCCAGTCTGATCTCAGTCTCAATCTGTCAAAAATACCACTAATTTCCCTACATTTTCGACAAGTTTTTGCCATTGATTGACGCTGAGTTGAGATGGATATGTTTTCAATAATGTTTAAACTATTTAATTGCAAATTTTCAAGTCTCTCGGTTCATGCGTGTGACTGGCTGCTAAGAAAAACCATAAAATAAGTCTGTACATTACTTGTAACATTATGAGCCGTACAAGGTTGTTATTTTGTTTTGGTAAATAAAGAAGTTATTTTTTTTTTTTTTTTATGGCGCGCGACGGTCTGCTGGGAGAAATAATTGTTTAATAATTGTTTAAAAGGTCGTCGCTCTGGTTTTTATGATTGATATTGTTTTTATATTACTAGAATTAACTACTTGCAAAATGTCAAGTCTCTGGGTTCATGCGTGTGACTGGCTGCTAAGAAAAACCATAATGGTCTGCTAGACTGGTCCGCCAGTTTCAGCATCATGATTGCGAGTAGATTTTGAACGTTTTTAATTACGGGAATAATATATGTAATATTAGGCCTTGGGAACCTAAACTCAGCCGTTGCGCTTTCGACTACAAAACCAAAAATGAGACAAACAGCCCATGTAATCAAAACAAACAAGATACAGCCCAAGTCTGACCCAATCTGACCCAAAATGTCATTTAAACAAGCATTAAAGTTTTAGCGCCCAAAGCCGATCCCAATACAAAACGACACGAAATGATTATCACATTAACATGTTGCAGTAACAACCTGTTACCTGACTTACAGCCATCAGTGAGGTATTAAGTGTTTACACGGTAATCCTCCGTTTGAAAGCAAAACTGACGTAATCGGAGATCATAATCAGAGTGGTCGAAGTTGTGAGTGACAGCGATTGTCAAATTTGAAATGGACGTATAAGAAGATAAATAAGTAAGGCAGTATTTTTCTTGAAAAGAATAGAGTTTCTTTCTTTTCCTTGAACAAGAAAACACATTCTAGCCAGATTGAATTTGATAACAATTTTAGGAACAACAAAAAAAAGAAGATTTTTCCAAGTAATCACTAAAATTGCCCATTGTGTCACCTTTTGTAAAATTTCTATATTTATGTCTGTAATTTATATGGTGTACATAATAAAGAGTATTCTATTTTATTCTATAGACTGTAGTCTATTTATATTCAGCGTTTGAAATAGCTATACTTAACGACATACAACGACAGACATCAACCCCCATTACCACCTTAATGAAAGGCCAATATTTTTACAAACGAGCTACCGGCCACAGCCATCGCTTTTTCATACGTTTTGCACGAATTAGTTGCACACGTGTGGCCAGCGGTGGCCACCCGCTACAACAGTACTCACCACCGCGGCAAGAGGCGATAGCCACCGGTCTGCCGGCTCGTGTGTGCTTACCCTAAGTGTAAAGACAGATGCTACTAAACCCTTATTCCAAAATTAGCTGATTGGCGATGCCGTCTAGGCAAGAAGTAGAGTAGACTAGAAAAGTTCAGTATTAAAAACGATTAAAGGTACCTAAATTCAGGGAAATTCATTGTTAAGTAAATTAACTATCAATTTAAATTGTCAGTATATTCTAATCATAACTGTAATTCTTTGTCAGTTGTATAAAATGGTTATAATACGACTAATTCCCTGATAATTAACTGTCCTGACTTCACTGAACTACAAAATCGCTTTCGTTCTTAACTTGTACCCAACCCTAACTTAAAGTCGAGCATTCACAAGCTTCACATGAAACCGCTACCGGGTGGCCCGGAAGCCGCTCAAAAAGAATTTACCGCAGTTTACCGCATTTTATCGCGGTTTACCGGAGCTGACCTCAAGCACTGAGGCGCGTGGTCAAATATGCATGCCTTGCGTAACTCAGTGGGTCTTGGGAGAGCAGTTTAGGAAGCAGCAATAGTAAACAATGTAGGTAGATATATGGTATTAGCTA
The DNA here is from genome assembly GCA_949629135.1 of Eremobia ochroleuca. Taxonomy (NCBI): domain Eukaryota; kingdom Metazoa; phylum Arthropoda; class Insecta; order Lepidoptera; family Noctuidae; genus Eremobia; species Eremobia ochroleuca. The sequence goes on along the minus strand of OX451405.1, from coordinate 13,840,220 downwards.
TTTTTGCGAAAAAATTAGGATGGAAAGCAAGACGTTGAAGAAACACCAATTTAATCAATCAATAAATCTGCCTTCCAATCCAATCCAAATCTTCCAATTCTTTCTTCCTTTAGTCGACTTCCAGTCTAGCCGGATGCAGCTGAATACCAGTAATTGACATCGAGCAATTGCCTATTTGACCTCCGAAACCTCGTTACTTGGTAACATGATATCCCTTACTGGCCTTTCATTTCATCTTTTCAATCCAAAATAATAAACGCAAAAATCACGCTATCTGTAACAAACACCACATGTGACCGTTGAAGAGATCGTTATGACATTTGACACATAGGTAGCCTGGGACCTGGGGAAGTTTATAGGCAATGAAATAGAAAATTCATAGAGACGAATTCAACAGATAGTATTAGAATAACACTATGTTTCTTCTTATTAACTTTCCTCAAACATATGACATGGCTTCTAATAAATATGTACCTAAGTAGGGACAAGTTTATGGCAATCATAAAGGCTTAACAACGCGTGGTGAAAGCTGAATAAATATCTAATAAAAATTCATAATTGTGAATCAAATATACATCACGACTCCATAATATTACTCGTACAAACTGTTCAGCATTTTTATTAAAAAAATATTAATATTTTTGACCTTATCCACAGAAAAAGAGGCGTTACTTTAAACTAATTCATTCAAATTAATTTTTAATTTCAATAATCGTTTTTGCGGTCATAAAGGCTCGTGCAGACTGGCGCGACTTGTCGCGCGACGTGGCGCGGGACGATTCTGCGATATTATCGCGCCGCAACACCTTTCACACTAGAGCGACGCGAATTGCGGCCGCTACCGCGATATCACCGCGTCGCCATACAAAATGTTCCTATTACAGTCGCGACGCAACCATGTTGCGGCGCGACAGGTCGCCACTGTGTGAATTGTCGCGCGCGTTTCCATAGAAATTGATCGCAGAATCGCGTCGCGCCGTCGCGTCGCGCCTGTCTGTACGAGCCTTAATACTTCGTTCAGACGTGCTTATGCCCGAGATACACATGGCTAGTTTTTCAAAGCTAGGATATTAAGAACCTCGGTATACTATCCTAACTTGCTGTCCATGGGATCACTCTCTAAGTCCGCCAACGAAGATACGGGCCCGTCTGAAAGTAGTTGATCCCATTGAATTCATAGAGTCACCCTTTTATTTATCGATCAGTCAAAACTAATGTTAAATTCAATTTTTCGGGCGGACAAAACAGATCGCGGGTAGGAACAACACACAAGTAGTTAGACACTGCACACTAGCCTATCGAACACTAGCTTTGTAGGCCACATGAAGCTAGTGCACAAGCCAGGATTGTAAAATTAGTGGTGGGGGTGCTACCAGCTCAAGAAATAGAACCCCATCCTATTAAACTATCCTAGCTTGACACGCTAGCCTACTAGCTTTCTCACTAGCTAACTAGCCTAGAAACGACTACAGAACTATACTGTCTGGACAAAATCAAACTGCTGTGCGATTCTGTAACCATCTCACCGTGAAAACTTGGGTGAAGTGAGCGTGGAGTGAGTCGTCAATAGTGTCAATCCCTAGCATCAGTATTACTCACAGCTCACTCTAAGCTCACTTCACCTTAGTTATCACGGTGAGATTTTTCCAGAATCGACCGGCTGGTTGCTAATTTGATTGTATAATTTATTATTTTGATGACATTGCTTTACATTCAGTTACTACTTTAACTCACACACTGACTTATTGTTGAAATTTTAGAAAAATCGTATACTTTTACAAGTTTCTCGTTATATCGTGAGCACAATGTAACTATCACATACTTAATTTATCTGTTATTGGAACAGTTAATAGCTTGCTAGTTTACTATAATGGCTTGAGTTACTAGATTCTTGTATCTCGGGCATAAGTGACTCGAGGGACTTACTAGGACCAACAAGAGTGCTGTTCATCCGAATTCATGACTCCCATAGTGTGTTCGAGCCATAAACCATGGCGCTGCGACGTTTTTACGACACCCCATGCCTGGTTAAAAAGTGTTTAGCTACATTATTTTATGGACAGTTTAAAATTCTTTGGTGAGAGATGACATGTTTAGTTTAGTGTGGTGTAGAGTATTTGTGATGATGTTTTTAGTATTTTTGTTTATTTGATTATTATACTTTACGTTTTCGTTTTCTGTTGGGTAAAGGTTTGTCTTCACATCAATCATAATTACGATATGAGATTGTTAGGGATTACTTGAAATTGATGTGTTACAAGTTTAAAGCTAACAAATATGAATCTACTATTAAATTATTTCTTCTAATTATTATTATTTATTCTAATTATTTCTAACTTCTACTTGTTGGTCGATGTCCGTTTCATGTTAAAAAGTAAAATAAATTATTAAATTATAGTATAATTCTATATAAATATAGAAATAGGTATTTTATTTTGTAGAAATTATTACAAAATAAAATAGGTACCTATTTCATAATAGAAAACATTTTTTGTACTCATGTAGACGCCAGCACATCAAGCTACTATAATCTGTCAAATTTCTTTAATAGGTTTTCACCTTTATAGCTAACGGATAAGGTTCAAAGTTGATTGGGAAAATTTGACGGTTTCGAGTAGCTTGATGTGCTGGCGTCTGTACATATTATTTTAAGTCTGTTAGCTAATATTATATTATCTTGTATGAAAATAAATGTATGAAATGATAATTCGATTATCAAAATGAAATTAATGTTCTTGAATTTAAAAGATTTATACCTACTGTTTTCTCAGAATTTCCTCTTACTTTATAATTTATTTCTATCTCAAATGATTCACAGAAAGATTTACTGGGAATCGAATAATTTCCGTTAGCATTCGGAAATGCCACCAAAAATTCGGGGAACATAGATTAAAGAAGTCCGCCTTTATATAAATAACATTTCGAAGTTAACGATTAAAATGTAAAAGAATTATTTTCCGAGAAATGAAAGCTCGTTGACACATCACTGGCCTGTCAAGTTGGCCTACATTTGGCCAATACCCAAACATGGCCAACTCCAAATAGGGCCAACGTTTGTTTTTGGCAATCGATGCAATTATGTACAAGTTCGGCGTTAATTTGTATTAATTGTTATGTAAAAAACTTAATTATCTCTGTGTTTTATTGTATTGAGGTTTGTGTGTGGTAATTAATGTCGAGATTCTTAGTTAAGTTTATAAATTATTTCTGTTTTTGTGCAAATTAAATGGAAAGCATTTAAATTCACTTAATAATTTCAAACCACTTAAAATTTTCCTTTGGCCGGAAGATACCTACGTGACTGAATGACAGACAACACAGTGCCTGCAGCTAATCATAAGTCAATAAACAAACATTTTAGCCACTAGGTCAGTGGTCATTTGGTCAGATGTTTGGTGAAAACATTTGTTACATAAACGCCAACATGTTGTGACCACAGCGTGGTCAAGCGATCGTTAAAATTGACTATAAACAGATGAACATTGCTAGACGTCAATTGGTCATAAATTCTCTGTGGTCCACTAGAGGTTGTGGTGTATAGAAAGCTAAGCGAAGCATGAGCTAGGTTAGCAACGAAAGGTTGTAAAACATTTTGTTTCACATCGAGTTTTAGCAAACGATTGTAAAGCCGATTATCTACAAAGTCGATTGTTATCTTAAACTTGGTTTTGCTCACGGTTAGTGTCATAGTGCAAGTAAACGGTGACACGCTTGGTTTATATGGAAAGTGTTTTTTTTTTTATTTTTTTTATTGCTGAATGGGCCCGCTCTTGGCCTCGATCACGCCTGATGGAAAGCGATGGATGAGGTCTATGATGGAACGAGCGTGCCCAGAAGATGCCTAAGGCATTGGAACTCCCACGTATTGACGAAACACAGCAGGCTGCTTGACGCCCGACTCCAGTGGGAGGGTGGTCGTAAACCAGGCGGGCGTCAGCCCTACCACCGCAGGGAAGAATTGACCAGTCAAATAAGGTGTTGGGGGTGACTGTCCAAGATGCGCCGAGCGCTCGGTTCAGTTGAGTAACTGGCGGAACAAACTGCGCAAGGCTTCTTCATGCATCCCAAAGTAACATTTTGGTGACAATGCCTTTTTCTTTATTATTGTTTTTTTTTTGTTATATACTTACTTGTATATAATATATATTTTTTAAATGTTAGCTTGTATAATAATTATATTGTAATTGTTATGTCTTTGTGAATAAATAAAATAAATTATCGCAGTAATAATTCAAATTAATATTTTTTTTATTTTTGTGCTGTCATCCCTAGCAAATGCGGTCGCCTGTTTGAGTTCTATCCGGGTAATTAAACAATTGTATGCTGGTTGAGTGATCATGCCTACATTTCCTATCGTCTATTTTTGTCCCGATCGATGGCCTGTGTTTAGGTATTGGACCTATTGTGTATCATGTTAGAGAGCGTCTATAAATCTGCAAGGATTATAAAGTTTTTTTTTTTAAACATTGCCCCACACTAGGGATTTCTCCTGTATTGTGGGTGCGTTTACTAACATTTAAACTCACATACACAAACAGCCAGACCCGGAACAACTATTTGTAGGTCATACAAATATTTGTTCCGTGCGGGAATCGAACCCGCGACACGCAGCGCAGCAGTCAAACGCTTAACCACTGCGCCAACCGTGCCGTAAAGTCAGTGTCAGAAACATATTATTCCTGGAAGTGTAAGGCAGAGGTGAACAGACGCCAGCACATCAAGCTACTACAGTCTGTCAAATTTCTTTAATAGGTTTTCAACTTCTCTAAAGCATAAGGTTCAAAGTTGATTGGGAAAAGGAGGATGGCGAGGTTGCATGTACAATGGGACCCACTGTTAGGAGTATCGTGCAGTACGGAAACATATACCTAGTTGTAGAACTATATAAAACTAGCAAAAAAGCAAATGGGCAGTAACTCGTAGAGGCTGGGAGAAAAAAGATATGCAATGTAAAAGATTATAACCTAAAACGAATCTAATAGTGCTTATTTAATAATATAATACAATATCTTGTTTATGTATTATGTAGTTTCAAAAAGTTGATCAAACAGAATAGAAATATTTACCAACACTACCATCGTGTTTCTGTATCAGTCTCTCTGACAAAATATAGGTAGGTACTTACATACCTACTCAAAATAAAAAATACGTCTGGAAGCTAGGAACTAGAAAATAGTGACATGGTCAAAACGAGATATGAAAATGAAATTAATTCTGTAAGCATAGACTGGATTGATATTTGATATAGGATGAAACTACTCGTATAATAACCGACTTCTACTCCTAAAACGAAACACGGTGCGTTTAATTACTGCATGATGACATATTTTTATGTAAATAAAAATCTTTTCTAACTTTTAATTCCCATCATCTAGTGACTCAATATTTTTTATATAATCCTCTTATAAACTGTTAATTATAGTAAATATGAACTTGCAAGTGAACGTCACTTGGTTAATTTATAAATAATGTGGGTCCAAACTCGCCATCCTCCTTTGACAGTTTCGGGTAGCTTGTTGTGAACAATATAATCGGCACCAATGGCCGTCAAAGCTAAACTAAATACAACATATAGCATGCGCTGTATCACAGTCTTCATAATTGTCACTTTCTTTAGGAATGCGTTGTCCGATTTATGACGGTCATATTTTTATTTGTTTTTATTCATTTGTAACACGGCATTATGGTGATTTTCTGAATACGTATTTTAGTACCTATTTTAGCACATTTTCTCACATGGCAATAAAATAACAACGTATTTATTCATAGAATACATTATTTTAAAGAAACTACATGTTTATCACAAAATGTGAATATTTTTATTGCGTGTTTTTTTTTTAATAAGGTATTTTATTTATATCATTATTTTTTAATAAGGTATGTTGATAGTTCTTAGTATTTAGTTGAAACACTGATTTAGTAGCTTTTTTTAAGTTCAGCTGCAATAAAAAAATAGTGGTTTTTTTAAGCTCAGCTGCAATAAAACTATAATTTTTATTTTACTAGCTGCCGTTGCATATTTCTTTTTGTTTATCCTATGAGCATGTTTATACAACGTGTAACGTTAAATGCGCAAACCCTCAGACACCCCAGCTGATTTTTAATTCAATTGACCTATTTCACAGAGAAAATAAGTCATTAAAAAAAATTGTAAAGGTTTTGTGTGCTGTTTTAGTTTTACTGGCCATTCTGATCGTATCTTGCGTCTGCGACGACGCTTTAACGAGGGAGGAGTCGTCAGCGGGCCGCTGCGCCGCGCTGACATTGGGTTGCTTGACCTATTAATAAATAGACACGGCAACGTTTTTAATGAAGATTTTTTGAAAAATGTGACCTATATTAAAAAGTGGTTCATTAAATTTTGCTCTTCATTCTGATCAAAATATTTTCAGGTTTTTCGCATTTAACGTTACACATTGTATACTAATACATTCTTTATTCCCGACTGTGTGGTCCGGAATAAAAAATACACGAATACACACAAGAACACACATGCAAGTAATCAATTTAGTATTAGTAACAACGAAATACAATGAGTATAAACTATTTCTAATAAACGTTTACCAACAAATAATACTTAGCAGCTAGTGCCTAATAAAGGGATTGTCCATCTTGTCAAACGTTGTTTTTAATGCAAGTCTAATAAGTTACAGATAAAAAATAGAAAAACTGCACCAACTTTCTTATCGAAACAAAGACGAGTTGTATTTTCGAATAATCCGGTAGACCAATCCAGCAAAATTAGGAGAAATCGGATGATAATCTATTTAGGTAACCACAATAGAGCCAATGTAGGAAGGAAGGGGCCCGTGGCTAAAGAAGGGGCCCGTGGCTACAGAAGGGGCCGTGACTAAAGAAGGGGCCCTTGGCTAAATAATAACAGCCACACAGGTCGGTCGATCAGGTTAAGCTACGCTTGCTACGGTTGCTCTGTGGATGGGTGACCATATTTACATACCGAGACCCCTCCGTGCCTCGGAAAGAACGTTAAGCTGTTGGTCCCGGCTGTCATTCGTAGATCTTTGACAGTCGTTACGGGTAGTCAGAAGCCCGAAAGTCTGACAACCAGTCTTACCTAGGGGTATCGTATTTCCCAGTAACTGGGTTGTGGAGGTCAGATAGGCAATCGCTCCATGTAAAATACTGGTATTCAGCTGCATCCGGTTAGACTGGAAGCCGACCCCAACATAGTTGGGAAAAGGCTAGGCAGATGATGAATAGGGCTAATGAATTATGGCCGGTCTGAATACAGGGTGGCAGGGACTGCGACGCGCAAATTGTAACCATAAATTCTGGTTATGATTCTAAACCCTCGTATTTAAAAAAATATTTCCTCGGTTAACAAAAACAAAATCTTCCGTTTCATAGATAAGCGCGGTCAAAATCCCCAAACCGACGAAAAATATCAACGCAGGTTCAGAATCAAGTACTAAATCACACAACACAGGTTGCACGTCGATGTTCCTGCCATCTTTTATACTAAATAAATAAATAAATAAAATATCTTTTATACTAGTATGGATGCCAAACTTCCCATCAGTTTGTTTAACTATGTATTTAAATTAAAAAAGTTTTTGTGGCACTCCGAACTTTCGCGCATGATCTCTCACTCACACTCGCTCCATGTCACAATTTGGTTCCTAAAAAAATTGCAAGCAGCCTTCTGAACAAACTTCAGACGATCCATGATTCATGGGCTGTATTGTACTCGGTAAAAAATCCCCCACCTATATTATCCCTAACTTTCTTTTCAATTGATTCACAAATAATTATTATTCCAACACCACCATTGATTTATGTAACTGATACACAACATCCTCCCATTGGTTATATTTCAATACCCTATTGTCTGTTGGATTTAAATAGTACATGCTCTTACTAAATAATCGACAGTACGTAAAGCTGAGGTGTTGCAATTAAAGCATGGAACAGAGTCGTAACAGAACACGCGACGCGACGTGAAGTTTACAGAAATGTAATATAATAGAATCCAGAAATAAGTATAATGAGGTCTGTGACAACTTTTGGTGTAGATTAAAATATATTACATGTATATGTACAGATGCCAGCAGACCAAGCTACCTGAAACTGTCAAATTTCCCCAATCAATCTTAAACCTAATGCTTTAGCGATAAAGTTGAGAATCTATTCAAGAAATTTGATAGATTGTAGTAGCTTGATGTGCTAGCGTCTGTAAATTGCTACCTAGGAATCCTGGAGTTATAATAATTTTCTTATACAAAAGTGTTTGATTGCATCCATGAGTTTAAAACTTTTCAGTCTACAGAAATAATATCATCCAGTAGTAAATAGATACCTTAAAAAGAAGAAGTACAAGATTGTCTTTCATAAAGCATTGGCGTTATTGGTGGGACGGACCCTTCAACACCGTCTCACCGTAAAATATCAAGATTTAACCCATATTTTGTGAAAATATTTTGATTTAAAAGTGTCCATAGAGTTTCTTGCGCGTTCTCCTCCATGGGAACCTACAACACTTTGGAATAGGGATTGGGCAACTAGCTCCATCTTTCTGACAGACCGACCCCATGACAATTCAATAATACAATGAAATAAATACGTTGAGGTTGAGTTTGATATGTGCCTATTTATATCGTGCAGATAAAACGCCCGCGCGCGGTCGTGTCGGCTGTTACAAGTGTGTAACTAAGTTCTGATGCTAGAATTAGCATCTGCCTACATCAGCCTACGTATGACGGACCTATAATTTTATTAAGTTAGTTAAGTTATTAGTCAAGTTTTGACTTGAACTTAGTTTATAGAATGTCTGTTTTGATTTTATGATTTCTGTATTATTTTAGAATTTGTGGGAGATTTTATGCCTGTTTGAAGTGTGGGCTAGTAATTAAAGTGGGCGAAGTGATCAATTCTCATAGTTCCATGGTGTTTAATGGAAGGAAGTTTTCCTAGAAACAAATATAGGTAGGTTCGTTTTACTGTTTTTTTTTTTTTACTCTTCAGTCTTAATTGCAGCAGGCGGCGTTCTGCAGTTTCTACCTACCCTCTCGAGATGACGGCGTGAGTTTATGTTTATGTATACAAGATTGAATACAACGCGATCAATCCATTTCTTTGGAAATCTATCTTGACACCTTATAGGACATGTACAGTGCCCTCCAAACCACATCATGATTAAAAAAAACAATAATCATAAAATTTTTTGTTACGATAATTCCTACGTACTTGAAGTAGTCCGTAAAAACGTTGTAGTGTACAGTTCAAAAATTTTAAACTAAAATTTTAAATTATAATGTGGGATTACAGTTGCCGTGGAAAAATGACAACTAACTTTTTGGGGGCACTCTCATATCATCTGCCTAGCCTTTTCCCAACTATGTTGGGGTCGGCTTCCAGTCTAACCGGATGCAGCTGAATACCAGTATTTTACATGGAGCGACTGCCTATCTGACCTCCACAACCCACTTACTGGGTAATACGATACCCCTTGGTAAGACTAGTTGTCAGACTTTCGGGCTTCTGACTACCCGTAACGACTGTCAAAGATCCACGAATGACAGCCGGGACCAACGGCTTAACGTGCTTTCCGAGGCACGGAGGGATCTCGGTATGTGAAGATGGTCACCCATCCACAGACCAACCGCGGCAAGGGGCACTCTATGTGAGCAACAAACATTCAAAAATAAATATGAGTCAATGATGTTTTGTTAAAAATTCACACATTACCTACGCTTATTATTTTTATATCGTCCAAAAGGTATACCAATCAGGTAGGATATACCAATCACTAAAATAAACTCCGAAATCAAACACAATATTATACTATTATTATTACCCGGACCACTGCTTACCCCATAGTAATCAAAAACCCACACACAAAACGATAATTCTCAACATTTCGCACTGATGACTAACTCCACAGTATACTGACTAGGTACAATAATTTACATGTCAAGGGAAACTTGCAAATTAGATTTTGTAACATTTAATAAGATTTAAAGAGACAACCAATATGTCTGTTAATACAGATTTATGAGCAAAAGGCCTTTTAAACGGAATATCCGTAATTGGAAATGTCATTATGTTCGTGATTGTGTGAAATAGATTACAATGAGTTCTGTGTAATCGATTAGTGCTTAGTAGTCGACATTTCAATATATATTCATAGGTTCACAGCATTATGCAGAGAAATAGCTTTTTTACGTGGATGTGACGCATATTTTACCCCAACTTTTTCTTTTATGTGTTTGCGTTTTTTCTTTACGTGACATGTCTTACCGCAAATAAAAGTAATTTCTTTCTTTATTTAAAGGTTTAAAAACATTTATTTATCTCTAAGATATTAGTTACCGTTTCTGTGATTGAGTCTCTGCTACCACTTTTACGCTGACGCTTGAATGAGTTATGATTTTGGGTTTGATTTCAGGATAAAATAACCCCCCCACCTTCCCTTTTCAATCCATCTAAAGGTTGTCCCACCCATTGTTGTGACCGCCCATTGTGTCACCCTTTGTAAAATTTCTATATTATGTCTGTAATTTATATGGTGTACATAATAAAGAGTATTCTATTCTATTCTATTCTATAGAATAATTACTAAAGAAGACCCAAACAAAAATAGCAGAACTGTGTTTTCACCTTGCAAGTCGGTTGCGGTCAACTTGTATTGCAGGATTTGTAAATCCGTCTACAGTACAGAAATCAGCACTAAAATTCGAATTTTCAAATCAGAACTTCTTTTTCAATTCAACCAAAGCATTTATCACTATTTCGTAACCGCCACTCCTACGCATGTAGTTTTTAATTCCCCTCAGCAAACGTTAAATCTTAAACAAACATTTGTACTGAGATGAGTGACATCATGTTGCGCACGCGCGGTTTTACACGCAGTTTTGTAGGGCCGTGAGGTGTAAGCGGAGACAAGAATAGGGAACTAAAAAGTTTAAAAAACAATAAGATTTTTGTAACCAAACTTCGTACAGCCTTGTGCAAAGTTTATGGTGGCTCTGAACACGAGCCAGGTAACTGCGCAATAGCGAATTCATGTGACCGCGGGGGTGAGGAGTGAAGTACTGTGCAGCGAGTAGCCAACTTCAGAACAGACATAAACTTTGAAGCCACCATAATAGGCGTGGCTAGCTGACATATAGCAAATCATTTAATTTAGTGTTCTGTGTCTTGTAATGTATACTTTGCACACCTTGTATTGTATTCCATCAAATATTTTCTAACTGTACAGACAGCTGTGTTGCTAGGGAGTTTGTTGCGCCACTTCTTCTCCACAGCGAAAGCACTAGGAAGCAGTGAAAGGCGGGCGTTTTGGGGGACTGTCTTTTGTAATGTTGACATTCGAAAAGTGCTGATTCTCAGCCTAGTTTGATTAAATGACTTTTGGTTTGATTTTTTTTTTAATGTGATTTGATTTGATTTAATAATCATGTTGTAGCTTTCCGCTCATAACTTGGACCAACAAGTTACGTTACGTTTAGATCTGTTTAGGCAGCGCAGCACTTAGGAAATATTCAGCGAATCTTGTCGTGTTTGCACAGCACATACTTGTGTATATTGTGCTTGTGTTATGTGTTGTGTGTGTACTTAATCGTTTGATGTTAAAATCTATTTTTATAAACATTTTGTGGTTTTTGAGATAATGTTCTTATAAGTCGCTTTTAATAATATACTGTTTGCAACGGTGAACTGCCTTGTTGATCTAGTGGCCACAAGCTCTACTGCTAAGAATGAGGACCTGGGTTCGATCCCGGGTCGGGCAGTGTTATTGTGTTTTTCGATCAGGAATTCCTCAGTAGTAGCCTGGAGTCTGGATTCGTGCCCGGTTGATGACAATAGGTTCACCCCCTATTAGAATGGGACTTGAACATAATTGGCGGAATTTGTGTAGATAACCGTACAGACGCCAGCACATCAAGCTACCCGAAACTGTAAAATTTTCCCAATCAACTTTGAACCTTATGCTTCAGCGATAAAGTTGAAAATCTATTAAAGAAATTTGACAGATTGTAGTAGCTTGATGTGCTGGCGTCCGTACATATTAAACATTGTTGAGCTTCACTACATAGTATAAAACAAAGTCGCTTCCGTCTGTCTGTCCCTATGTATGCTTAGATCTTGAAAACTGCGCAACGGATTTTGATGCGGTTTTTTTTAATAGATAGAGTGATTCAAGAGGAAGGTTTATATGTATAATACATGCATAATATAGTAGAGAAACCGTGATAATTTTAGAGGTTTCTAATGTGATGTCGTAAATAAACACATTTTTTGCGCTTACATTGCAAACGCTGGCTGAACCGTACGAGATATATCAAAATAATGAACTACAGTATTGTACACCTTAAAAAGGTCTACAAAAAAGTCCGCGATGGCATATGTCTATCTCTTAGGGATAACCCACAATAACCATTTTTTATACTATACTTTTTACGAGAAATAATGGCTCTAAAATTATCAGTGTTTGTGTGTGTATGTTTTGTACTATGTAGTGATCAGTAGGTATTGCACCCGTGCGAAGCCGGGGAGGGTCGCTAGTACGTAATAAATTAAACTTCCGGAATTTTCTTTCTGTTAGCAAGCACTCCATTCTTCCGGACAATGTTCGATATGCTATTGAATAAAATATTGTAGTTTTTTAATTACAAATTATAGCATTAATTTTTTTTTTTTTTTTTCAAAGAAAATATTTCTTTCGTAAAAGCATTTTTAGCATTAAGTTAGTACAATCAGTCTATAATAGTCCCACTGCTGGGACACAGGCCTACTCTCTTTGAGAGGGAGTGGGCTATAATCCACCACGCGAGCTCAAGTAATTACAATGGAATTGATTATTTGTCTGTGGCAAAAAAAAATATATAAAAGGTATTGGTTTATACCTAAAAAAAAATAATATGACGTTAGTATTAAGAACAGTATTTTTTTTTTCTCACATTCTCAAAAGTATCTAGCTTTCGTGTTGTTGTTACAAGTTGTTACTGGATTAATAACTTTATCTATAATACTCAATAGTTTATTTGCATTCTACAAACATCAAACAACACCCACCACAAGCATACATCACACACATCCATAACACACACACATCACACGTCTTAAACTGCATTAGCATAATAAATCACGCAAAATTGATTTTCACACTTAAATCAATAGTAACAATTCTAAACAAAATTAGACCCTTTAAAAACAAAGGGTTGTTCATATGGACTGGATATATTTTTACCATTAAAAAGGGGCTAAATATAGAGGAACACGTGCATGCGAATAATTTTATTATTGGAGCAGTTTTCAAGGCCAAGTCCAGACGTGTGGTCTTTAAGAATAAAGTATGCATAATCAATCTATAATGTTCCCACTACGGGAACATAGGCCTCAAGAGTGGGTCGTAATCCACCACGCGGGCCCAGTGGGGGTTGGTACCATACTGTTATTCCATTTTCAACTGGGATAAATCTATAATGGCGTGGGATACTCTTTACCAGAAGTGATCATCGTATTAGTGGTTCATCAGTTTCAATATCATCAGAATCGTGCAGCAATATAGCAGTTTGCCGTGGCTGAGATCATTTTCTGCCATTAGAAAACAGCCGCTACACAAACAGCGCTCGTTGTCAGACTTTTGGGCTTTTGACTAACCTCATCGATTGTCAAAGATCTGACGAATTATAACCGGTACTAACTACTTAACGTGCTTTCCGAGGCACGGAGGGATCTCGATATGTAATCGTCCTTCGATCGACCCGTGCGGCTGTAATCATTTTGCCATAAGCCAAGCAAACTTTGTATTACGCGTCAAGTATTCCTTGTTGGAGCCCAGACCGAACATGTAGCCTTTAGGTAAGCAACACACGTTCCTTATTACTCCATTATTTCCATTTTTCCTTATACGGTAACCTAGAGATGACAAGATCGAACAAAAAAAAATCCTAGACTTGCACGTGTAAAATAAACGGTCCACTAATTCCAAAAAATGTAGGTGCAAGCTACACTATCAAGTTTCAGTGTTCGTGACGAAATCTAATATGACTCTGTGACAGACAGACAGACAGACAGATTGACACCTCGGTTATTTGATTAATCACCTCACTTCAAAATGGCGCCTAGTTGATACGAGGATATCGGCTGATTTCACGGTGAAATAAGTGGCGTGTCGATTTAATATTCCGTTTTCAATTATGCATTCAAAATTTTCTGGTGTGAATGTTGAATACTTGAGGCTATATGTTGCGAGCAAAACTATTATTAACACCTATGTAATCATGAAGAAGAGGGTTCGTAATTCCTGTGAAGGGCTGTACCTAACAAATACTCAGACATCAATCAAGTATTTTCTTACTGAACAGACAGCTGTGCTGCTGGGGAGTTTGTTGCGCCATTTCTTCTCCCCAGGGAAAGCACTAGGAAGTGGTGAAGGGCGGGCGTTTTGAGGAGACTGTCTTTTGTAATTTTGACGTTCGAAAAGTGATGATTCTCAGCCTAGTTTGAATAAATGACTTTTGATTTTGATTTTGTATTCATACTCAAAACTCTCCACACGACATTTTCTTATGTTATTGTATGTAATTTTTTTTAGTATTTGTTATTTTTCGGATATTTTCCCCCAACTTGTTATTTTTTGTGTTCTTTCTCTGCGTCATGTCTCCAACAAACAAACGTATTTGCTTTCTTTCCATTACATTTCTTAATTGTATCGCCGCCATACTTACTTTTCTGAACACGACCGCTATGTGGCGTTACCTTAATGCTTTAGAAATTATGAATTTAGGTTCTTGTCACTTTCAAATTCAAATGATTAAAAAATAAATAAGTACCTAAGCGTTGATTTTATGAATAACTTTGGAGCAGTTTTTCAAAGATTTGCATATTATTCCGAAATTATGAAGTCCCCTCGTAAAGTTTTGACTTCTTTTTTTATTTGTTCGACCGCACCTAATGATATGCAAATTCCAGATAAATTATTTTTATAAGCTGTATATCAAACCGGAGACAATTTAGTCTTTACCGCAATGAAATAAGGTTTAATTCGAATTGCAGCAACTCTAATAAAATAATTATGTGATCACGAGTTTTGCTAAAATTTATCATGACTGTATTTCTAAAAGGGTCAGGCAGAGACGTACCCCTAGTACACCCACATTTTGCCAGATATGTTTAAGTCCCATATAGGCTGTTTGTGTATGTGAGTTTTAAATGTTTGTAACATAGTGTGCACCCACAATACAGAAGAAATTCCTAGAATGGGGTAACGTTTAAAAAAAAAAGTATAAATTATAATAGGGGCGAGGCTATTGCCATCAAACGGGCACAAATCCACATTCCAGGCTGCTACTGAGAAATTCCAGATGGAAAAACCCAATAGCACTTTTCCCGACCCAGGAATCAAACCCAGGACATCATGCTCGGCAGCAGCGCGACCACTAGACCAACGAGTCATAAATCTATAAAATAAGGATGTGACTTTACATTATCGATAGTTGTATTATTTGCGAGTGAATTGATTGTGTTGGACCACTTATTATTTGTACAATAGCCGATTAAATGATCGAAAGTAGATATCGATTCAAATGAACGATCGATCGATCAAATGAAAGTATAGATCGGTATCTCGCAGTCAAATAAATTTGAAACTAAATTATAACAATGAGATATCGTTATTAATTATGTGTCTATATTGAAATACTATGCTAGCAACATGATCGGACTTTGGTTGGCAACAATTACTAAGAATTTTTTTAATTGAAGTTTTTTTTTTTTTGAGAAAAACGACCTGAGTGGTCTGGAGAAACATCTTTCAAAGCACATTCATTACTATAAAGAAACTTTGCCATTAAATAATGTTCATTACTCCATCAATATTTTAGCAGTTCACCCAGGTTTCCTCCCAAAGCTATACTTTAAGAGCTTAATTTCTTAACAATGGAGTGAACATTTTATGACTCATCATATTTTCACCGACCACTATGGCTTCCTCGAAGAATTTTCATTTAAGAAGTGAAAACTATTTTTACACGAATTTCTGAGATCGCGTTTGGAACTGTACTTAAAAATCCGTTATGCTGCTACATATTTAGGAAGATCTCCTAATGGATTAGGCGGGGCTTTAATATAACTTGTAAAGTATCAAATACCTAAGCATTTCTGAATTCCCAAAATCGTAGAAGAATCTATTGTCAAAAGTATTATTGAGTTTTGTAAAAGGTATGCCAACCTGTACATACTTATAGTACTTAAGATTACTTAAAGCAGATGATAAGTGTTATTTTTTTTTTCTTAAAATTTGTTAAAAAAAACCCTTTTACACGTTCAAAATAAATTATTTATTTATTTAGTTTATATATAATTTATTGTACACCACAAAAATACATTAAAAAAAATTGATCGAATACAAAAAATATACAATGGGTGGTGTTATCGCTTTCTGTGATTTCTTCCAGGCAACCTTGGAATGGACAGTGATTATTGTGAAATTATGATTTAAAACTAAATGAGCTTGGTTGAGTTGACGTCTTTTCTGGCAATTTTATTTAGGTACTAATCTCAATATTACAATCCTCACACGTCCTTGTACTTGAACAAACAATATCTCACTGTACTATTAAGCAAAATACACCAATCGTGAGAATATTAACATTACCATAATCGCAGACCCAGCGAATAATGTGCCGACTCTAGTCTAGAGATTAAACCAACAAGCTCAAGCCTGTACAAGACCGAACTGCCCCCTTTACCACTGTAATGAATGGACACAGCCCTATTTTCTCACAATTGTGAAGGTGATTTCTCACGGAAGTGCATTAAGTGGTGACGCGGCATCGATATGTCGATGACATACGAGTGGTTGCGCGGTCCTACTATCGATACAGGACTGAATCGTGACTGTGTTAAGGAAAATTTAATTTTATGAAATCATTTTTGAAGTTTTACAAATATTGTGACTAATATATCAACTTTTAACACATTGAACGCCGTGGTGATCACCGGTGACCACCAGTGACCACCACTGAACTTTCCATATGGGCTGACGCTGATTCGCGATTTCGGCAAATTTTACACATTATAATTATTTTATTGGCTCATACGGTTCAAAATAGTCAAACCCCACTCTAAATAATTATTTCTTATTACTATTCAAAGAATTAACAAAATAATTGCTGTCGCTCACCGGTGACCACCATAGCGTTCAATGTGTTAACGTTGATATTTTAGTCACAATATTTTTTCATACTCAAAAATTTTCCACATGATATTTTCCTTATTCCTCCGTATCACATGACAACCGATTTCCACACAGTTGTCAAAAACGTTGAAGGAAAATACCGTGAGGAAACCGACATGTCTTAGAACCAAAAATTCGAAGACATCAACCAACCCGCATTGGGCACGCGTGGTGTATTATGGTCCTCTCATAGAGAGGTAGCCTGTGTCCCAGCAGTGGGAACATTAATGGCTGATTATTCTTAAAGATATGAATAATAACAGCATTAATCAACCATGGTGCGATTTGCATTCATCTTAGGTACCAGAGCAAATTATGGAACATGATATGCCGAAATATGATACCTACGTTTTATAACCATTTATTTTAAGACAGCTACATTTTTAACAGCCCAGACCATAGACACATTGTGTCCATAAATACATCAAACATAAATGGTAACAAGTAATAATTTACCCCGAAAAAGGAGTCCGTCTGTTGTTTTGAAACGTTTGCTACAAAATGACGTCTATTTTGTTATTTATTTTGGCAGGGTATGTTGAAATTTCAGTCCAAAACATCAAAATAATAAAACGCGGACAGACCCGCGATGCTTAGCCAGTTAATAAAACTTATATGAGAACATCTAGTAGCCACATCCACATCAAACAATAGGCCTTTATACGGTGGCCTGCAGTTTGTCAACTTGGCCTGTAATTTGTCAAACGCAGCCGTCACTTGTCAGCCGTGGCCCGTGGCTGTGATTTGTCAAATTTGTCAGATAACACTTCCACTGCGGTGGTCTTCCATTGATATGTTCAATAACAATACTAAAACGTGATCGGTTTTAGATTGTGTTAAGCGTGAAATCAATCGTGATTTCGGTATTTGGGGCAATTAGAAATTGTCTCACTAGGAATTGATATGGTATTGAGTGATGGTTGACAGTGGTTTGTAGACAGAACATAAATGATACTAAATCATGAAATAATTTTTGCTGACATTATTTTGAAGGGATAGGAGCCACTGAGTGGATTCCATTGGACTACGTCGCGCCAAGCCAAGGTGAAGATGGCTGGACTAGCTCGATTCCAATCCGATGGCCAATTGCGGTAATTAAAAACGTTCAAAATCTAGTGGCAATCTCATCTCAGCGACACTCAATGTCAAAAACTTGTCAGTAATGTAGGGAAATTACAGTTATTTTTAACAGATTGAGACTGAGATCAGATCAATTAAGAGAATTGCCCTTCTGGGCGCTAGCAAAAGACAGAGTTGTGTGGAAAAGGAAGGGGGATGCCTTTATTCTGCAGTGGGACAGTACATAGTAGTAAGATAAGATAAGAGGCATGCCAAAAAACCAATAAAAAAAAAATGTTATTCCACATAAAATATGATTTTATTAGCAGGACAATGATTCAAACTGACCACCACTATAATCACCAGCCCATTAGTCATATTAACCCTTGTTATTTCATCTATAGGCCGACCGCTTAACTGAGACGTTGCCTGAGGTAGTAGCGCGATGTGGGAGGAGTCTGGTGACGTCATGCGAGAGCTCAGTGATAAGTCTACCTGCGACAACTATCACCCCTCCCGCACCGCGCAGCTACCTCAGGCAACGTCGTAAGCGGTCGGCCTATAATCAAAGTTTCCCACGAAAAATACTCTTTGATTCTGGTTTAATCAATTCAAGATTTATGCTTGAAGTTCAGGAGCTTTTGAGAGGAGTCATAACACACGTAATATCACGCTTGTATTCATAAATGGTCAGGCAAAGGTGTACCCATAGTAGACCCACATTTGACCAGTTATGTTTAACTACCATGTTAAGGGAGGCGATTCAATTGCCACTAACCGGGCACAAATCCAGACACATGACTCATTGAGTCATTTTCACTTTATAAAACAATAATCCATAGCACGATATTCTTAGAACACCAATGAAACACGATACACCCACTCAAAGCGAACCGTATCATTACAATTTACAAGACATTGCATAAAAACGCATTGAAACCCGTCGACCATGTTTTATTCATGGCGAACACTGTATTGTATTCAAATATAGACTTTCGCCAATTATAATGACTAGTGCTTTCGCGGGCAGAGCCTGGGTGCTTCACTAGTGGGTGTGCTTTAGAAACTGATTTAAGAATGTTGGGACATACTCATAGTTCCGTGTTTCATAAGCTTCTTCTTAGAAATGGAAGAAACTTGATAGTCTTTTGGCTAGATTTTGATGGCAATAATACCGAACTGGGCATTAAAAAAATTTTTTTTTTCTCTGTTTGTACCATAGACGCATACCGCAAGGGTGGCCCAGGAAACGGATGCTTGGAAGGATTTTGGGAGGCCTTTCCTCAGCAAGGTCAACAAAAAAAAAATGTGCTCTAATATGTCGTTTGTGTACTTAATTATTTTCCTGTGCCAATAAATAGTTTTTCTTTCTTCCTGTCTAATGTGTTAACAAATTCGACCAAGAAACAGGGGTAATAGTGAGGTCACTATTACCCCTGTTTCTTGGTCGAATTCGAAATCGGATTCTTGTGAAATCAGGAGGTCCTGATTTCACATGAATCCGATTTCATAATAAAATACAGACTAATTGTATTATCGGTATTCATTAAGAACAGATTTTTGTTGAAATCTTAACACAACAATCCTTTTTTTAACAACGGTAACAATGAAACCAAAATCATTAAAAAAAATTAATGACTTTCAAATCATCTTTATTCAATAGATATATAATCATCAAAAATGCATGACACAGTGCTTCATCAAAAGACAATACAGACTTCAAGCAATTAAGTTTTTAAAAGAATCATAAACGAAATAAATAAATAATTACTACCACAGCTTTCTACAAACACAGGAAACGTCAAAGAGCTTTATACAGATATCAATTAAAAGGAAACTAAACATATTAACCGCTATCCGATTACTTTTAATTGTATTTAACAACTCTAAAGAAAATGAAACAATATTCTTTGGAAATAAATAAGGAAATCTTTATATTAAAGGAGAAAAATACTTTTCTTGTAGAAGATTTATATCAACTCCATTGGTAACTTTGTTACCTTTTTGTAACAGCTCGGATTTTTGTCCGTTAAAGGCCCCTTTTTAGGGTTCCGTAGTCAACAAGGAACCTTTATTTAAAAAACCATAGACCTGTGCGAAGTCAAAAAGGCTCCTATCAAGGCTCAGCATGATGCTACGATATTTGAAAAACAAATATCGCAGCACGAAACCTTTTAGTAAAAGAGGGTTTGCATATCAAAAGGAACCCCAATCACCATTAAGAGGAGTACAGACCGGTTGGAAAAGTCAAAATGCTAGCTGTCAATGCGTCCCGCTGTCGACTTTTTGTCGCGTCCAGTCGCAATGTAGTCGCGATGTCGCCTGCCTTAAAAAAATATTGGCAACGGTACATAATATGAGAGATTCGTTTGTGGCTGTGGGAAATTTTGTTTCTATAATATGTATAAGCTTTTTCGGTTCGTTCCCATGGGAGATTCGAAGAAAATCGAACTTCAATTGTATGGGGGCAACAGTGTAATATAAGTTAGTCCTGTTTCATTTATAAATTACATTTTTAAATATTTTTATTAACAAAGAGGTAAAAACATAATTATTTACAAGTATAAAAAATAGTGATCCCGGTGGGTTACTATTTTTCATATTTTATTTATCGGGAACAGAGTCCAAGCTACCGGCGGTCAGGGCTCCAGAGAGAGGACACCTCCTGACAATGCGAGCCGTGTACAGAAGTACTGCCTTCTGAATCAAGCCCTTGATCCAGCTGCCCAACGAGAGCCTCCTCAGGTGTTGGTCGAGGCTCTTGGCTATTAACCCATTGGTTGTCACGACTATCGGGACAATGAACGCTGAGTCCACGTCCCACATGTCGACAACCTCGCGAGGCAAGTCAATAAATAAAAATTAGTCCTGCCGGTCGATTCTGGCAAAATCTCACCGTGATAACTAAGGTGAAGTGCTCTTAGAGTGAGCTGTGAGTCATGCTGATGCTCGGGATTGACACTATTGGCGACTCACTCCACGCTCACTTCACCCAAGTTTTCACGGTGAGATGGTTACAGAATCGCACGGCTGTTATTATTAATGACTTTATTTTTTTTCAACATTTCTTCAGGAAGTGTTTTCATACATAAATAAACATTGCACACACGGCGACACATCAATCTATACTTTTCCAGCACAAGCCGACCCCTTGAATGGACTCAATCGGGTGTTTATGAGTTGATAGAGTGGATTGTATTAAAATGGGGGTAATATCATAATTTATATCTAATATCAACTTTTACATAAAAGCAACGAAGAAATGCTCGTAATGGAGCGCGTCTGTGAGCTGATTGGAGTGGAGCGCACCCAGCGGCCGTCGCGTACCGGGTTTGGTACCTCAACGCCCCGCGCCGTTGCCCTCGATCATACGTGATGCGCCAACATCCCTTACTGTACGGCAAGCCAAACCAATGCGAAGTCAGCTTATACTGGAAACGTATAACTTGATATGTAGCCGTGTGTACCTATTGGTAATACAAATATAGGAACATTAAGTTTCCTTATGAGCTTTCCAAGTATCATAAATTTAATACCGCTATTAACACTGTCAATATTACTATGTAACGTGCCATGAAAATGAACTAACTAAACTATGGTGTAGAACAAGTTAAGCCGTTGGTCCCGGTTGTCATTCCTAGATCGTTTATAGTTTTTACGGGTAGTTAGCCCAAAAGTCTGAAAACCAGTCTTACCAAGGATATCGTGTTATCCAGTAACTGGATTGTGGTATTCAGCTGCATCTAGTTAGACAGGAAGCCGACCCCAACATAGTTGAGAAAAGGTTATAAGGGAGAAAAAATGCAGAGTAAAGCATACGCATGTGTACATAATAAGTCGATAATGTTCTCATTGGTGGGTCTCTGTGAGAGGGACTGGGCCATAATCTACCACGCGGGACCAGTGCGGGTTAGTGGATGTCAAAATAAGTCTTCGAATTTTTTGTTCTAGGACATTTTCCTTCACGGGTTTGCGAGCAGTGGTGATGAAATAATTGAATAAAGTAATGTGCTTGCTTGAGTTCGAATCCACGAGCTACATTTGATGTGATGTATATGCATGTGAGTATATTTAATTTTTATATACTTATTCTGAAAGTTTAGCAAAAACGCCGGCACATCAAGCTAGTACAATCTGTCAAATAACTTTAATAGATTTTCAACTTTATCGCTAAAGCATAAGGTTCAAAGTTTATTGGAAATATTTGACAATTTCTGGTAGCTTGAAGTGCTGGCGTCTGTACCTATAGAAATTATATTTTGTTTCACACTTTTTGACGGGATCGGTTCACAATGTCAATCGCTACTTCCCCCATTTTGTCCCGTGACCCAACAGCACCGATTCATCGACCGAATGCCTATAGAACGACATAATGGACCGTCACCGCGTCACCTGCGCACATATTGATGTTTATAATTATTTATTTGGTGTTATTATTACTGATAAATTATTACCGCAACTTTCCTGTTGCGGTAATGTATAATGTATGTTGTGGTTTTGTGGTATTGAATGTGATAATGATGAAAATTAAAGGAAAATTGGTGAGTGGATGTGTCAGATTTGGAAAAGGCGTTTGCAAAATTTGAACCAACAACTGAAGAATTGTTCGATAATGTTCTGTTTTTAGCATAGAAACGAAGAAAATGTATTTATTGGGAAGCGCACAGGAAGATCACAAGCTAAACTATATACAGTTATAGAAAAATAAAGAAAACAAAAGTATTAAAAAAATAGTTTACAATAAGGGTTCTCAAAGTAACCGATCAAACTACAGGGTGTTTGGCAGAACGTTGAACATACGAAAATGGTGGATAGGTGGGGTCATGTGCTACTTACTCAGCCCTAATTTATTTGGCCCTGTCCCCATCATCTGCCTAGCCTTTTCCCAACTATCTTGGGGTCGGCTTCCAGGCTAACTGGATGCAGCTGAATACCAGTATTTTACATGGAGCGACTGCCTATCTGACCTCCACAACCCAGTTACTGGGTAATACGATACTCCTAGGTAAGACTGGTTGTCAGACTTGGGCTTCTGACTACCCGTAACGACTGTCAAAGATCTACGAATGACAGCCGGGACCAACGGCTTAACGTGCTTTCCGAGGCACGGAGGGGTCTTGGTATGTGAAGATGGTCACCCATCCACGGATCAACCGCGGCAAGCGTAGCTTAACCTGATCGATCGACCCGTGCGGCTATGTTATCCCGGCTGTCATTCGTGGATCTTTGACAGTCGTTACGGGTCGTCAGTAACCCGAAAGTCTGACAACCAGTCTAACCTAGGGGTATCGTATTACCCAGTAACTGGGTTGTGGAGGTCAGATAGGCAGTCGCTCCATGTAAAATACTGGCATTCAGCTGCATCCGGTTACACTGAAAGCCGACCCCAACATATTTGGGAAAAGGCTAGGTAGATGACGATGACGTACAATGTTCCAATATAATACTACTGATCGATTCTTTATACATTAGAACCAATAAATATTAATAGAAAGTGACGTATGTTACTTTCCAAATAATAACATATGAGCACAGTTATTGATATCAGATGATATCATATTACATGGCGATGAGCTTCGACATACTTGATTACGTACAGCTAACGTGGTTAACCGTTACCAGATTTTTTTTGAAGTGTCACAGTTGTCCTTTAATTAATTATTAGAAACTAGCTGTTACTAGCGGGTCTGCCCGCATTCTACACGGAGAAAAAAATCTTAGAAAAATTACTGTGCTGTCTCATAATCTGAGTGCATTTGAGTGGTAATGGAAAAACTACCATGCTAGCACAGTAAAAATTCTTATGCTGTACAGTAAAATTTATAGGAAAAATAGTGAATTTTTCCCAATCTCACTCAGAAAATTTTCTGTAGATGTCCCTTGCACTCACTTTACAGTGACGAGCACAGTAATTTTTCTAAGAATTTTCTCTCCGCGTAGGAGAATTATGTACTCGTACGAGGAACTGAATAACTGAACTGAACTGAGTAACTGGGTTGTGGAGGTCAGATAGGCAGTCGCTCCATGTAACATACTGGTATTCAGCTGCATCCGGTTAGACTGGAAGCCGACCCCAACATAGTTGGGAAAAGGCTAGGCAGATGATGACGAGGAACTGAATAAAAGTGTCGAAATGTTAATTAAGGTCTTCACATGATCTGACCAAGATTCTGTCTGGACTTTAAAAGAGACTGTGACCTCTGAGTTTGTTTCGGCCTTTCTTCTCAGAAATCGGCCTGATCTAGTTTTTAAAATACATCATCTATGTGTAAAACTGTTTGTGCAGACCTACTTACAGAAATAAAATCATTATACATCATGAAGTACGAAAGGTTTAATTTTTAATTCAGGAGGAGAGAATACTCAATGGACCATAACTGAATAATTATGTAAGTAGATGACACCTGAAAAAGAGCCGACCTTTGGGGTAAGTGGAAATCTTCAGTGCCTTGAAACAATGCCTTACACATTAGAAGACAACAATCACACTAATATTATAAAGGCGAAAGTTTGTGAGTGTGTGTGTATGTTTGTTACTTCTTCACGCTCAAACGGCTGGACCAATTTTGATGAAATTTGGCACACAGATAGTTTATAACCAGGATTACGACATATAATACTTTTTATCCCGATTTTCTTACGGGATCGAGACTTATGCGGGTGAAACCGCGGGGCGCAGCTAGTTAACAATATTTGTTATTTCATCTCACCCCTTTTAAACTGGGGCACAACACTACGCTGACTGGTTTTATTACTTAAATAAACGCAGAATTAAATTTCAAGCAATTATTATCAGCCTACCTCCATGGGAAGATGGCGTGAGTTTATGTATGTATCATAATCAGTCAATAATGTTCCCACTGACACGAAAAAGAGAAGAAATTGAAACATCAATAAATTGGAAACAAAGATTTTCAGTCTCCATTTACACTACTACTCATAGCATAATTAATTTATAATATTCCCACTCCTGGGACACAGGCCTCCTCTCTGTGAGAGGATGTGGGCTGTAATCCACCACGCGGGCCCAGTGCGGGTTGGTAGATGTCACATCATGTCTTCGAATTTTTGGTTCTAGGACATGCCGATTTCCTCACGATGTTTTCCTTCCCCATTTTCAGAGCACTGAAGATGTAGTAATTTATACAAAGTAGATCGTCTGTCAGGGTTCGAACCTGCGACCTAGAACTCGTAAGTCGCGGCCGTTACCACTTGGCCACCACTGCTCACATGACACTATCAGTAGCAATCGGTTTCATTTTGACAGTTCAACAACATTCATTGCGTTATTTACGTTGTTGAGCAGACACATTTTTCGAACATATGGAGCAATGGATTAGCAATATGCTTCAAAATGGTTCAAACTGTGAGTATGTATTATCTGCTGTAAACATAAAAACGTTAACCTAGGCCAACCGTTAAGTATGAACATTAAGTTAAACTGCTATCTGGTCCAAGTTATGGTTCAACTGAACGGACAATGTCAGGAAAAGTTACTAACTTTCTTGTACAGATGGCAAAAAAAAAAAGTGTTTGTGAGAACATAGTGGTTATTTTAGTTGTGATTACAAACGAAGGACTTTAATTTCAAAGTTAATTTTATTCGGTTTTGAAAGTGGTTATCGAGCTTAATTTGATACTCATTGGGTTGTGGAGGTCAGATAGGAAGTCGCTCAATGTAAAATACTGGTGTTCTGCTGCATCCGGTTAGACTGTAAGCCGACTCCAACTTAGTTGAGGAAAGGCTAGATGAGATGATAATTTTTTCTTTCTTTGGAAAATGCTAACAATTACTACAGATTGTTTAAGCTTTGGTCTGGACCAAAGAGAACGTTCGTAGGTTCGTACATATTATTAACTTTGATTTGGCTTAATATATGTTATTTTTTCTTTTTCTTTTCGATAGTAAGTCTTCAGAGATTTACTCCTTAAGTACCTACCAGTTACTGAGCTACCTACTCTATTGACCCCATAAAGGCCAACGACCTTAATTTCCCAAGCTTTACTTGCGAACCATACAAAAAGGTTTCTTACCGAAAACGCATTGAATTGAATGCCGACATTGCGGACGTAATGCCTTATAAGGGTTGCCATGGATTGAAAAAAGGCTCAGCACCGTTTAAGCTTTTAAAGTAGTTTCAAGTTTTCTTGAAGTCGGGTTCTGTGACGATTTTTCTCCTTTACAGAATTTTTTTTTTGCCAAAAGATACTGGCAGTCCTCCAGACCATATTTCGGCCATAGCTGCCAATCTCAACGGAGACTAGCCTTCGGCGCGGCAGATATTATAGTGCACAAGTGTGTACATAGATACAGGTGACTTATACTCCTCACTCTCATAATCCGATGGGACGGCAATCTGACATGACCGGAGAGAGATCAGGCGCAGGACCAACGTCTGGTTTCCAAGGCACTTGGGTATCACACCGCAAACTTCCAAACTCCGGGCTGTTACTAAAAAATTTCTAATGGAAAAACACAATAACACATTGCCCGACCGAAATCAAACCCACCACGAGACCAACAGGGCAGACAAACCACACTATAGTGAAGGTGCAAAGCAAGTTTTTCCAGTTTATTTTTCCAAAGATTTCGGTTTCAAACCGTCCGTGTGGTGTTCCAGTATTTTTTCGTGTTTCACTATTCGACAATGTTTTGTTTTTGGTACAGTTTTGTTTTTACTGTAGTTTCCTAAAGAATGTATAATGGATTTCGTGACGAGGACAAAAACGATTTTCCTAAAAGCCATTCTAGTTTCGATTTCACAACCAATTTAGGGGATCATTGTTTGTGTAACCAGTCGGAACTAACCTCTTGATAAATGAGATGTTCTATATTGGCCAACTAGCTTCTGCCCGCAGTCGCGCAACTTCGTCCGCGTGAAACTTCACTGTCCCCCCATTCACCCACTTAGGGGTGGAATTGAAAAAACCCTTTTTAGGGGATACCTACTCTTCACAAAGAACTCACCCTCCAATTTTCATGTCTCTAGGAGCAGCGGTTTAGGCTGTGCGTTGATATATCAGTCAGTCAGGACTTTGAATTTTATACAGGGTTATTTGTAAAACACCAAAAACCTCTTAAGAGGTCATTGTACTCATCATTATGAACAACTTTTACTATGGGACCAAACCTGAAATCGCGAAAAAAAAATCAGCTGTTCCCTACATTTTGACGACTCGTACGAACATAAATGTAGGGAACAGCTGATTTTTTTTTCGCGATTTCCAGTTTGGTCCCATAGTAAAAGTTGCTCATAATGATGAGTACAATGACCTCTTAAGAGGTTTTTGGTGTTTTACAAATACCCCTGTATATACAACATGTCCCAGAATTAACGTACAACCTCTTAAGGGGTCATTGCTCATCATTATGAACAACTTTTACTAAGGGACCAAACCAGAAATCGCGAAAAAAAATCAGCTGTTCTCTACATTTATGTTCGCATAACTCGTCAAAATGTGGGGAACAGCTGATTTTTTGTTCGCGATATCTGTGTTCTGTATCTGTCCGAAGTACAGTCTATCTGTGTTTTGTATATCTGTTCGTTTTTCCTACTCGTCTCTTTAAGGTTTCAGATACTATCTTAAATTAGTACTTTTTTAGACAATAATAAAGTATCCAATGACGAGTTGTATCCAAGAAGCACGCGCAAAGAATTCGAAAAATCGTATGGAACCCCAAAACCCAGCACGACTCTTGAATGAGCGTCCGAGAGAGATGCCCATCCGTTTACATTTAGCTTGTTTAACTTAAAGACCTGAATGAAAAATACATTAAACATTTTTCCTTTTACCATTGCGCAGTAAGAAAAAGTTGCAGTTATGCCTTCACGAATTTTATTATACTTTTTACGCATTTAATTGTCCTGTTTCGTGATCGATCGGTTTGGCACTTCGGGTTTTTTCGGAGTCTCCGATGTTGATGGTAAATTGTCTCTTTTTTTTTGTTTCCGAGTACTGTTATAGTTTCATTCAATTGTAATGTGTGGTAGGGACAAGTTTTTGCTGAGATCGTATGGCTTGTTTTAAATTGATGTTCTTTTGTTCTTTGAAGAAGTATGTAATGATCGTGGCAGGTGGCGTTCTGTAGTTTCTGTCTACCCTCATGGGAAGAATGCGTGAATGTATGCATGTGCATGAGTTGTTTTGGCTGGTACTCCATGATGTTTTATGATTCCTCGCCAATATGTAGACCAATATGTAGACCAATTTGGAGCAATGGTGGCCCTGTGGTAGCGACCACGACTTAGGAGTTGTAGGTCGTGGGTCGTGGGTTGGTGTGGTAGTGGTTCTTGATTAATGTATGTGTTGTCTTTAATCCCTGGCCCTGACATCAAGGCTTTTGGCTACGTTGTACATTTTATGTGTTTTTTATTATTATTTTGTTTTTTATTTGTAACGTGCGTTTTGTTTGTGCAGAATAAACGTTTTTTCTTTCTTTCTTTTTTTTTCTTTCGAACCTTTAAGCAGGCACTTTACTTTGGGTAAATTATTTCATCAGCATTGCTCTCAAAACGGTGAAGGAAAACATCGTAAAGAAACCGGCAACCGGCAAATAGAAATATTTTACTGTCCAGCCGTGCGATTCTGTAACCATCTCACCGTGAAAACTCGGGTGAAGTGAGCGTGGAGTGAGTCGTCAATAGTGTCTGCATGACTCACACCTCACTTTAAGCTCACTTCACCTTAGTTATCGCCGTGAGATTTTTCCAGAATCGACCGGATGGTAATACAGTAAGCAGGTTCACAGGTCAATAGCCAGTTGAGACGATATGCGTAGCTAAAAATAGTACCTACAGCTGGGTTACAATAAATTATTTGCCAGTGAGCCCCAAACTAGACAATTAGTCTGTAAATATAGTTGTTATTGGTGCTAAGTCATGATAACTTAGGTACTAATTTCATTTTTACTAGAATACTTTTCACATAGAGAAAGGTTTTGTTTTTTTTTTTGTTCTCTTTATTTGTTTTGGGGTTTTTATCTAAACATATATGTCAACCCTATCGTGCTTTTTACCATTGTAACATTAACACTTACAATTAACACAAACTATACTAAACAGTTAAACAATATATGAAACACTGATAAAGACAGAAGTCACCGATGTAGGACTGTTATTAAATGACATAGCTTTTTGGCACCTTCCGAAGTTGTTTGGGATAAAATTGATTGTTAAATCCTACGTTAACTGAGCTGATGCCGATTCGCGATTTCGACAAATTTTACACATTGTATTTCACTGGCTCATACGGTTCAAAATAGTCTAAATAATTATTTATTATTACTATCCAAAGAATTAACAAAATAATTACTGTTGCTCACTGGTGACCACCACGGCGTTCAATGTGTTAAGCCTATTTAAGTCTAATTCATTCAAAAGTGACTCCCTCTCGATAAAGAAAGGTGTGATCATTAGCGTCTGCACGACTATTTCCTCCATTCAAAGGTGGCTAGTTTCTAGTTTTCACAGAGCAAATACCTTCTGACCTTACAACCTATTGAAATACAGTCGATAAATATAAACATTATGTCAAATTATGGTGATATAAGTAGGTGACTTGCAATATTTATTTGAATTTAATTGTTGGGGGAATGAGTTGAATATATGTGTGGATGTGTAGACAATATATACATACATACATAAAAGCAAAAAATAAAATAGATATGTCTGTTTGTAATGTCAAAATAACAGCTTTATACTAAATGCATATGAAAGTATATACCGTACTTATAACCAAAGAAAACAATTTTTAAATTTGTTGTCTGTCTCACTGTTTGTTCCGGCTACACTCTGAAACGGTTGGACTAGACTAATTTTGATAAAATTTGTTACCTACTGTTGTACAGACGCCAGCACATCAAACTACCTGATACTGTCAAATTTTCCCAATGAACCTTGAATCTAATGCTTTAGCGATAAAGTTGAAAATCTATTAAAGACATCTGACAGATTGTAATAGCTCGATGCTCAAGCATATCAAGCTACTGTACTTTTTATCGGCATGCCATGCGGCTGAAGCATCGGACGGAAGCTAGTGTTGAATATTTTTCTTTTTCTTTCTATTTCATT
Organism: Eremobia ochroleuca; assembly: GCA_949629135.1. Lineage (NCBI taxonomy): Eukaryota > Metazoa > Arthropoda > Insecta > Lepidoptera > Noctuidae > Eremobia > Eremobia ochroleuca. Next base: position 13,809,887 of record OX451405.1, on the reverse strand, counting down.
AAGTAAAGGACATAAGGTAAATATTAGGTAGTTTATTCCCGTCAAATTAAGATACTCCATAGACAAGTTTAGACGTGATTAAAAAATTGGTTACTAAAAATACGTCAATTTACGTCAGGCGCTAACTAATTTGACAGAACTAAACTAATATTCATCTTTTGTCCTTTTCATAATGAAATAGAAAGAAAAAGATGCACTGAACTTAAATTTAGTTTACTTTGTGAACAAGAGAATCGGCGCCATTTTCTAGTTAATTCATTCTTCAATACAAAAACAAAATCGATTATTATTAACCACTCCTCGAAATCATTGAAGAAATATAAAAACCGGTAAATAGGCAATGAAAATTTAACAAGACCGGCCACCTTACCGATTAATTAATAAATTAACGAGGCGATACATCGATTAAATAAAAATCAACGGTATAACGAATCGATTTTTTGTATAGATTATTATTTTAATCGGTGAACGAAGCTTACAGAGCCTGTCAATTCATGCGCATGGATCTGCGCTTGCGCAGGTACAAAGGGACATAACTTCATTTTATTGGTGGGTTGTTCAGTTAGCTTATAGACTTCTGAAATGCGTTCCAATGTATCGTTTAGATTTATTATGGTGCATGTGGGTGAAATGACGTATGGTCGATCTGTTGGCTTGCTTTATTTTCTTTCTTGAGTTAGATCTGTTATTGTAGACTGGGACTTGTTTTCTTTAATGTAGTTTCGTACGTAATTAGAGGCCTTGAACTTAGCGTAGGTTTTAAAAGAAACAGAATAAGTAGGATAATTATATAAATTAAAAATTAATTTATACAAATTAACTGTCATCAAGACAGTTTGCTTTCATATTATTTGACTAAATAGTTATAGAATTATTCTCATGGCTTTGTTGCTTAATTTAGCGCCACATTTTTCTAATATGACTCAGAGTCTTAAAGCTGGACAGTGAAAAAAATTACAACAAAATTGGCGTTGCCACAAAATAGGCTTCGCCAATTCACAAAAAAAAAACCGAAAAACCGGTTACCAACTGTACTGAATCCAGCATTACATTTATACAATCGACGAGAAATGTTTCCTTTTAAAACGTTTTTTGCCGATCAAGAATTTCTGAGCGCAGCGCCCGCGCACTGAATTATGTATTGTGCGCAAGAGTTGATGTGAGCACGTTCTATATTTTAAATGTGGGTTCCGTTCCTTTTTCAATTTATTCAATTTATACCCTTATCTCTGTTGATAATCAGGTATTTGAAAGTGTGATGCGGTTTTATACTATTACTTTACTGCCTTTAAGAGTTTAAAGCTATTAGAAATTCATGTGGTGTCAACCGTATGACGTCTTTCGAGTCGGTTATTACTTTCGAAATTATAGTTTTGCTTTGGAGACCTACCAACTTTGAGTTCCTTCAATAACTTTAAAACTGAAGGCTCCTGTAACTGAACATGCTAAAAATCTAGTCGCAATCTCATTTCAGCGGAAATAGAGTTTTGTCAAAATTGGATGAAAATTAGGTATGTTTGACAGAATGACACTGAGTATAGAATGCGAACGTTCTTAAAAATACGGGAATTGCCCCCTGTTGTCTTATTCTCGAGCCACGCATTGTAACAAGACGTGGAAGACTTCTCCATTGCCTTCGTCGCCTGACCTTCTCATCAGTAATAACTTCCTTAGGAAGTAGTTAACAACGTATCTAAAAACTATCGGTACCTATTTCGTGTATTGTAAAAAACGTGATCAATAATTTACAAGTTAGTTTGTATTTTAATTTTTAATAATTATATGTTGATAAACAGTTCCGTATCAATAAATTTACTATGACCAATTTCGTAATAGAAATATTGTGTGTATCTTTCCTTACATTGATTGTAAACACATTTGATTGTCAGCGATGGAATTTCAGTTCAATTCAATCATAGCCGTTTGATCTCGACTAAAAATAGATCACCCTTTCGTAGAGAGCTGTGAATCTAGAATTTTATTAAGAGGATGCGCAGGAATGTCTTTTTGTTTTACCTAAAGTTAGGGGTCACAAGAAAAAGGAATTATAACGAACATTTTCAAAGAAGTTTAAATTCAGCAGTCATTGTAGTCGGATTAGTAATACATATTTGATAAAATACTGTACAGATGACAGTACATCAAGCTACCCGAAACTGTAAAATTTTCCCAATCAACTTTGAATCGTTTAACGATAAATTTGAAAATCTATTAAAGAAATTTGACAGAGTGTAGTAGCTTGATGTGCTGGCGTCTGTACATAACTTTTTTTGGCCCATGAGTTATATGAAGAATATGCACTTTGAGTTTGACCAAACATGTTGTTAATTAAAATTTGATCGAAGTATTGTAGTGTAGTAGTGATATGAGACATACGGCGGCATGTCCTAGAACCAAACAATCGAAGACATGTGACATTTACCAACCCGCACTGGGCCTGCGTGGTTGATTACGGGCCACTCTCACAGGGAGGAGGCCTGTATCCCAGCAGTGGGAAGATTATAGGATGATTATGATAGTCATAGGAAAAACGAATAGTCATCGCACTTATCATCATAATTTTAGGCAAAGGAAGTCCACTGCTTAACACGAATCACAGAAAACACTACCATTTCTTGAACCATCTAGGAAATTTTATTTTCGATTCCATTAACAAGTACGGATTTTGTTGGCCTCAAGGATTTGGTCCTCGCTTTGAAGAACCCTAAAAAAGTAACAGATACATTGGTATTTCGTTTATTTTCAATAATTAATTCGTTTTTACTGTCCAATGTGAAAATTTAAACAGTCGTAATTATAATTTTCAACAGTGCAACAGAATTTTTTGTGGACACATTTTTAAACAGTTTTGGTCCTGCATTGTGAGTTGACTGGTCCTAGTTGGTTTACTTTTTCTAGGACCACTTGATCCTTTAGCCCGATATGGTGTGTTGGAAAAAGGATCAAACATTTGGTCCTCAGTTAACAAAGATGGTCCTTTCGAGTACTTATTTATTTTTAAAACTTTAACGTATTTAGTATTCTCTTTTTGTTGTCACATAGGTGATCAAAAGCGTTGTTTATCAAGTTAAATATTGATCATTGGTACCTACCGGATAATTTTAAAAATTTGCATAAAATAAAAAATAATAAGCTATTATTAAAAAATATTTTTGTAGCTTATTATGTTTTTTTTTTATTTTTTATTAAATGATATTATAAAAATATAAATAAAGACCAATTATCAATATTTAAGTTGATAAAGAACGGTTTTCGGTAGGGTGTCCATTTGCTTAGCAACTAATCGCCGTGACTGTTCAGAGCAATTAATTACTAATAAAATTGACACCCTACGTCGATCTGCTGTGTTATAGCCATTTCATACAACTGTCAATGAAAGACAGTTGAGATTTAAATGTAAGGACGGGCAACTTAAGTTGGTAGTTAATTAGCCAGTAGTTTCCTCAAGGAATTTCGAAACAAAGATTTCAAATGGTTGCATACCAGTCTAAAAATAGGCAAACCTAATGCAAATCCGTTTACATCGTTAAAACCAAACAACAGACGTATCTCGTCCATCATATGTCCTTATGATTGACAGGTGCTCCCATTCCCGGTTTAGAAGCTGGTATTTGGGACAATTTTGAACAAAATTCTTGATGCAAATAGCGTTGTTTATTACGTCTTTGTTTTGACTCAAAAAAATGGAATTACTTAACAGTCGTAGGTATTATTGTATTGTGCCACTTAGGACAAAGGCCTCCTTTCCCTCTTTCCAATTTTCCCGGTCTACTGCGATTGTGAGCCATTCCTTTAACCCTTTGATCGCCACGGGTCGCGCAGCGAAAGTGCACGCTGTACGCCAAGCCATTTTTTATTACAGAAAGCCAGTGATGAGGTTAGACTCGGGTATTACTAATATCGATAAAATTATAATCCGTAATATTATATTGATTTTCCATATTTAAAAGTGCTAATTTTTTTATTTAAATGAAAGTTGCCATGGTTTTTAATTGTAATTTAATAAATGAACTATCACTGAACATAACAATCACATAAAAAATCTAAAATTACGAAATTATCGATCATAGCAGATCTCTAAAATGAGAGCCTGTAGCTTGAAAGCGACGATGGCAGACTACTCCAAAGAAAACATTTAATATTTTAGGGTTGAAGTTTTATTAATGAATGAATATCGACTTTTACCTCATCACTGTGTCGCTTTAAAGCGACTATGGCGTCTGGTACGCCTATATTTTTACGAGTTTCAGATGTGGTATGGTATATGGTCTTACAAAAAAATATTTTAAATTTCAAGATTATACGTCAAAGAACAAGCTTTTATTTTATTAGCTTTAATTTGAGGCACTATGGGGATGATATTTATTGGAGGTCGCATATTGTATGCCACTGGCTTGTGTATAATCCTATTTACACATGTCTGTCTGATTTTAAATATTCATAGTTACGAGTTGTTTATGTTTTATACTTGTCACTTGCACATAAAAATATGGACCACGAATATATGTTCAACTATCTGACCACTGCTGCTGTTCTTATTATAATCAATTTTCAATAGGTTATGGGCCCAGAATAAAAGGTTAATAAGTTATTGCCCTTTTGCATGCTCTGATAGTGCTAGAGCATAATAAGTTGAGTGGTTTTAATATTAATTGAGTACGATAAGTGTGAAATTTACGAAATTTCAATTATGTCTGCTGAAGGTGGCATAAGTGGAATAAAGAAGCTGAAAGGATCGTCCGACTACCCAAACTGGAAATTCTTGGTGCGAAATTACTTGGAGAATAAAAACTGGTGGGGAGTAATTTCTACAGATGTAGTAAATGCTGACGTAGACCGGCAGGCACGAACGACAATATGCTTGTTGTTAGAACCAGAGTGCTTTACCCACGTCTACAATGCGAAGACTGCGAAAGAAGCCTGGAACAGCTTACAGAAAGCGTATGAAGACAAAGGTTGGGGAAGACGCATACATATTCAGCGAGAGCTTTTCAACTGTAAGTTACAGAATTTCGATTCTATGGAAAGCTTTATATCCAAAATTACATTCCTGACACAACAATTGTCCGATATTGATGCTCAAATCCCTGATGATTGGATCATATCGATTTTGCTGGGTGGGTTGACTGCTGATTACAGCCCTCTTATAATGGCTGTAGATAATAGTGGAAAAGAGATCACGTTAGAGCAAATTAAAATGAAATTGTTACAAGAAGGAAGTAGACAAAGTAAGTTGAACACAGAGTACGAACAAGCCTTAGTTACACGTAAAGTACAGAACGATGCAAGATCTAATATTAAAACTAACGATCGTAAGCAGAAGTTTGTCTACAAGTGTTATAAGTGCCACAAGCAAGGCCACAAGGCGTCCGAATGCAAGGAGCGGATCAAAACCGCGAATATCTGCCTGAATACAAAGGAGGCGATAAACAAAGACAAGTGGTATTTAGACAGTGGGTGCTCAAATCATATGACCCACGATAAAAACAAATTGTTGTCTTATACACCTGAAAAAGGTAACATGAAGATTGCAGTAGCAAACGGCGAGAAATTGTTGGTTAAAGGACGAGGAAATGCTGAGCCACAAGTCAGCGAAAACGAAAAATTAATTTTAGAAAACGTTTTACATGTTCCTGATTTATCCATGAACCTAATTTCGGTGAGCGATTTGACCAAGAAAAAATATTCCATGAATTTTGACAAAGGAGGTTGCATCATTCAAAATAAGAATCGAATGGTTGCAACATGTGAAGAGGTCGACGGAATTTATGAATTGACAGAAAAGAAAAATAACGTCGTGAATGTGACATTGTCAAAACAAAATGAAAATATTTCGAACATTTGGCATAAAAGATTAGCTCATTTATCGCATAATTATATGAATAAAATGAAAGTTTTAGTAAGTGGTATGGAATTCAAGAGTACTGATTTATGCGAGCCGTGTATTCCATGTGTTGAAGGAAAGACATGCAAAAGTCCTTTTAAAAACCAAGGTACGAGAGCAAACGAGGTCTTACAGTTGGTTTTTAGCGATGTTTGTGGACCAATCGAGGAGCCGTCGTTCAGTGGTTCGAGGTATGTTCTTCTATTTATCGACGATTATACTCGGAAGACGCATGTTTATTTTTTGAAGAACAAAAGCGAAACTTTTGAGAAGTTCCGTGAATACAAGGCGGAAGTCGAGAATGAGACTAGTAAATCTATTAAATGTCTGAGATCTGACAACGGCGCAGAGTACTGTAATGGTAAATTTAAATCATTTTTGAAGTCTGCAGGTATAAAACACCAGACGACTGTACCGTACACGCCGGAACAAAATTCTGTTGCAGAAAGAGCGAATCGGACTATAATAGAAAAGGCCAGAACATTACTGTCAGAATCGAACTTGAGCAAGAAGTATTGGGCCGAGGCTGTTAATACTGTTGTTTACTTAAAAAACAGAAGCCCCACGAAAGCATTGAATAATGCAGTACCAGAGAAGGTTTGGACTGGAAAAGATGTGGATGTAAGTCATCTGAAAATCTTTGGTTGTTTGGCGTATAGATTGATACCAAAACAAAAGAGACGTAAACTGGATATGAAGACGGAACCGATGATTTTTATTGGATATCCAGATAATCAGAAGGGTTATCGTCTGATGAATCCTAAGACAGGTGAAGTGACAACTGCAAGAGATGTCAAATTTCTGGAAAACGTTTTTCTTCAGAAAGAAAACGTGAAAGAGTCGGAAGTGATCATAAACCTGAATACAGATTCTGTTCCTTCCAGTTTAACAAACAGATCAACAAACAGATCAGAACTCTTGGAGACTCACGATGATGCGTACCGTGATGCTGTAGAAGAGAACATAGAAGTATCGGAGGAGATAGGACCTGAACCAGTACTAACAGAGCAAGTACCTGACGACGTATTGACTGAAGAGGAAGTGATAATACCTGAATCAGAAAGAAGGTATCCTTTAAGAGAACGCAGACAAGTTGATCGGTACGGATGCAATGTTATGTATGCCAAGGAGAGCACTCTTGATGGTGATCCATTGAATATTAATGAAGCGTTGGCGAGACCCGATAGTGACTTATGGCAAAAAGCGATAGATGATGAACTTATGTCACTAAGAGAGAACCAAACTTGGACGTTGGTGGATCTTCCAGCTGATAAGAAGCCTATCCAGTGCAAATGGGTGTTCAAAATCAAAAGAGATAGCGATGGCAAGGTAACGAAGTACAAGGCTAGACTAGTAGCGAAAGGGTTCACACAGGTATGTGGTGTAGACTATACTGAGACTTATTCTCCTGTAGTTAGAAGCTCCACGCTACGATTATTGTTCTCGCTAGCTGTTGAATACGGTTGGTTTATTGACCAGTGGGACATCACGACCGCGTTTTTATATGGTAAGATTAAAGAGGATATTTACATGCTCCAACCGAAAGGAGCAGTAGTCAAAGGTCAAGAAACCAGAGTATGTAAGCTGCAGCGTTCTTTGTATGGATTGAAACAAGCTTCGAATGCTTGGTTCAAGGAATTAGACAAAGAAATGTTGAATTTAGGTTTTGTGCAATCAAAAATAGAACCGTGTTTGTATCAAAAGCAGCTTAAAAACAATAAGAAGTTAATTGTCGTTATTTACGTAGATGACCTTTTTATTTTTGGAAATTGTGAACAAGAAAAGCAAAAATTAAAAACCGATTTGCTTGACAAGTTTAAAGTGAAAGATTTAGGCGCGGCTAGGCATGTTTTAGGCATGAGGCTGAGAAGAGATAAAGATGTAATTTGTCTAGATCAGCAACAGTTCATTTTAGATATTTTGAATGACTTCAACATGACAGACGCCAAACCAGTTTCGACCCCAATGGAAGTCGGTATGAAATTAGAAAGATCGACAAATTCCCATAGCAATCTGCCATATCAAAGCTTAATAGGGTGTCTAAACTATTTAGCCTGTAATACGCGACCAGACATAGCACATGCGGTAAGTGTGCTTTCACAATTTAATTCGTGTTATGACGAAATACACTTTAAATGTGCGAAACGGATCTTAAGGTATTTGAAGGGTACGTCTAACCTTTGTCTTACTTTTAGGAAGTCAGGAGATTTAGACTTACGAGGCTACGTTGATGCAGATTGGGGAGGGGCACTTGATAGGAAGTCTTTTACGGGGTTAATTTTCAGACTAGGTAAAAATATTGTGTCATGGGAGAGTAGGAAGCAAGCGACAGTATCCTTGTCCTCCACAGAGGCAGAGTACATAGGATTGAGTCAAGCTTCGAAGGAAGCTCTTTATTTACGTAGTTTACTGAGCAGTTTGACAGCTGTGGATAGTAAAGCGGTAGTAATTTATAATGACAATCAGTCGGCGCATAAAATTGCAGCTAACAAAATGATGCATAATAGAACAAAGCACATAGACATCAAGTATCATTTTATTCGTGAGTGTGTACTGGATAACAAAGTTGAAATAAGGTACATGTCAACTGATAAGATGATAGCGGACATTTTAACTAAAAGTGTTCACAGCCCGAAGCTTAGAGAATTTTTAAAGGATTTATCCATGTCAAATTATTCTATTAAGAGGGCGAATGACTAGTTAGATGTTTTGATGTGTTATGTTTTTTAATAGTGTTTTGTGTAATAGATAATTTTTTCTAAATTTTATTTCGTTATGCATGCCTTATTTTGTTAGATTTCTTCTGTTTTTGTACTCTACTTTTGGGTACAGCGTAGTACAGACGGACACAGAAGTGTTAGTAATTTAATTAGTTTTATGTACCGAGTACTGACAAGTACAGATGGGATCATACGCATGTGTAATAGATTAAGGGGGCGTATTGGAGGTCGCATATTGTATGCCACTGGCTTGTGTATAATCCTATTTACACATGTCTGTCTGATTTTAAATATTCATAGTTACGAGTTGTTTATGTTTTATACTTGTCACTTGCACATAAAAATATGGACCACGAATATATGTTCAACTATCTGACCACTGCTGCTGTTCTTATTATAATCAATTTTCAATAATATTAAAAAAAAAAAAAACTGTTAAAATAATCATAACTATATTTCCTATAAAGAAGGGTCAAATGTGTTGTCGCCTAAAGGCGTCGTTGGCGGTCAGGACACTTTTTTTACTCCTTCTTAATCCTTTGACCGCCAACGCCGCCTGTTGGCGGTTAAAGGGTTAAGAAGGAGTCCCGCTCATCCCGCCATCTCGTACTGGGCTCTGACATGCGACACATGTGGACAGCCCATTTCCATTTTAGTCCAGAAGCTGTGCGGCCAGCGTCCACTATTTGTGTGTTAGAAGTTTAGAACAAAGTATAGAGTTCCTAATGCGGTCTGTCAGTTTGACACCTAGTATACTTCGTTCCATAGCTCGTAGGTATTTCTTTTGTCGTGACGGAAGTTCTGAGTACAAATGTGGATGGCTATAAGAGTAGGAAGACAGAAGAAACAATGTATGGACTGCGTGAAAGGTGATATGGCTAGAAAGGGAAGTAGGTACCTATGACGAAGACGTGCTGCGTTGACCCCAAAAAAAAAAAAAATTATATAAAAAAAAACAACCGACTTCCAAAAAAAACACTACGAAGTGAAAAATAATTTTAATTTTGGAAGTCGGTGTCGTTGGTTCCGCATTTTGGTTTTTTGACACCGACTTCCGAAATTAAAATTATTTTTCACTTTGTAGTGTTTTTTTGGAAGTCGGTTGTTTTTTTTTATATAATTTTTTTTATTTTTCACTTTTTAGTTATATCTACCCCAATCAAATTCATATAAACACTACTTGCTATGTAAATATCAGTGACAGGAAGCAGCATCTGCGTTTATAGGGTACAGACGTGATATTATGTTGTGCGATTGCGTAAACAATGCATACATATGCGATAGCAGCAATCGCGGTTGTTTTGCTGGTATTAATTATTATTATAATAAAAAAAAATTATAACCTTTGTAGTGAGTACAGGCGTGATATTATGTTGTGTGATGGTGTAAACAATGCTTAGATATGCTATAGCAACAATCGCGATTAATCTGCTGTTATTTATTCAAATAAAAAAAGAATCATGAAAATCGGTTCACCCAGTCGGTTATTATGAGGTAACAAACATAAAAAAAAAAAAAAAAAAATACAGTCGAATTGATAACCTCCTCCTTTTTTTGAAGTCGGTTAAAAATAGGATAAGGGCTTGAAAAGGATAATGAATGGCAACGTTGGCTGTTGCTAAAGACCAGCGCTGGGGCTCTGTCTCTCACAGGGTCGTACCATTATTCTGACCGATGGCCGTTTACCGTGAATGTGACGCATATTTCCCCCCAACTTGTTCTTTATCTGCGTCATGTTTACTAAAAATAAACGTAATTATTTTCTTTTGTTTTTTTGTATTTTTTTGGAAAAGTACTTTTTATTCCAAACATCGTTGGTTGATTAATTGTTTTAATTATTCAGTCCTAAATATAGAACAAATCCCTTCAATAAATAACATTACAATTAATCTAGGACTCGGCACAGATTTCAAAGTACAATAAGCCACAGACTCGATAAATCAGGGAATTTACACGGTCACAAAATGAATCTATCCAACAATGATGCCGGTTAAAAACGTAGGCTCGGCGGTAGCATCCGAAGGATTTGAATATATTTCATATTTATTAGGATAATCCTCTTACGGTCGGCACGGACATGGTTCACCGGACTGAACTTTGTGATTTGATGTTTTATTGAGGTGGGTTTGTTAAACGTTGGCTTGGTTGGCTATTTTAAATTGAATTGAATTTTAAGTCCTTTTCGTTCTACTGTTTTTTAAGGGCATAGGACTGACTAGTTTACTTTTGAATTTTAAGTCCTTCTGCTTCTGCTCCTACTGCTTGTTAAGGGCATAGGACGGACTAGTTTAGTTTACTTGGACCTACTATCTTTTTTTTAGGCAGATATGAGTAGAAACGCCGGGAAGTAACGCCATAGAAGGATAAATTGACATATTATCCCTAGAAAGACATTGGGGATGTTCTTCAGAATGGTCAGGTTCATAGTTCTAGCAACTGGCGTGCGTGTGTGACCAGATTATGAACGTAAACGAAGCAAGAAGAGTTTGTTAGTATCATAGCAAGTAGGGTTTGTACTCTCTGCCTGCCATGGGAAGACGGCGTGACTTTATGTCATTTGTCTTTTTTGTAGGTAGGGCTAAGATATATTATTTTTCTTTTAAACTCATGTTCTAATTTTGAATAATAATTCATCTTTATCCACTGTTTTTGGGTTGTTTTTAATTGCCGTCAACACTATGACCTATATCCGTATTTCACCTTGCAGCCATGTTTTTCAATTTTTTTCGCAAAGATTGTTTCTTTTTTTTCTCAATCTGGGTACAGGAACAGAACACTTTCTGATAGCCTAAAAAAGAAGACCCAGATACGGACAACACACAAATCCAATAAAAATTGGGACAGCTACTTTTGAGAACTTCTCAGTATACAGGCAGTCGAATTTTCCCCATAGCTTTGCATTTTTCATTCTGATAAAACCAATTTCAGCGCAGTTTTAGTTTACCTTGTTCGGCTAAAATACGATTGAAATATTCAGAATAAAAATGTTCCTGAACAGAAAAGTTCTTTTAGACCAAACTCGATTGCAATTTCAAGTTTCCGTGAGATATTTGAAAATAATGCTCTTTTTCTTCTCATGCACCGAGCAAATGCAATTTATTTTCAATAAAAATGTTTTTATATCAAACTGAAGTAAGTATTTCTCCTGAACACTTTTATTCATTATGCATCCGACAAAATATAGTTTACGAGCTTCTTCACCTTCTGCGACTTCGTTCGTGTGAAGATTCTTATTTCTACATAAAATATTATATTCTATGATAATCGGGAATACCGCAGCTTCCCATTAGTGTAAGAATTTTCGGAATTGGGTCACTAGTTCGTATAAAGTCATGTCACCGCTAGAAAGTATAACACGTTAAAAGACCCAGTAGCCAGAATACGAAAGAGTATTAAAATTTGTCGGTAACCACATAAGCCATTGTCGAGTGGAATATTTCAAGTAAATATTTTAATCTTATAAACCGAAAGTTGAAAGATTAATTTAACTTTTTTTTTCGTTCCCATGAGGGACCTTTATACTTATTTTTAAGGTAGTTTTACTTAGTAAGTAGACGTTATTTATAAGCTTGTAAGATGAGGAATTAGTGAAGTATAATAGAGTGGGTTTTTAGAAAATATTTCATGATTTATTGAAGTTTTATATGAAATAACTACTGCTTAAAAAGTGTAGTATCAATGATCGTAGATATATCATCCTTTTAATTTAAAAATAGTAACCTCTACAGGTTATTAGAGTATTATGATAAATAGAGTGATGAATACAATGGTCAAATGAAATTAGCTAGGGAAACTCTGCAGACGTCATGGGTATCGATATGTAAACACGATGGGTATCGATATGTAAACACGATGGGTATCGATATGTAAACACGATGGGTATCGATATGTAAATTATTATTATTATTATTATTTATTTCAAATAACAGAGATCCATTGGGTTAGTAACAATAGTCTTAACCTATGTTAGTGCTTAACTAATAACCTAGACAATGTACAGGTGACAAGTGACCTCACCAACGGGCTGTCATGTCTCCCGGCTATAGCGCGTAGAATGCTGCTGGGACTCTAAATGCGTTGTTATACTGGATGACCAACTAAAAATAAAAACACTTGATGGTTTTTTTGGGTGGTAGTGTTTTTAAGTATAAGTTTTTTTTTTGTTTCATTATGTTTTAAGAAGACCCACCACGTCAGTGAAGTTTACACAAATAATACATCTTTTTTAAACTGATGAAATGACCTCAAAAAAAAACTGATCAAATTAATTTCTTTTTGATTTAACACTTTAGTTTCGCTGACTAATTTACCTTGAACTTGTATTCTATAGTTATCCTAAACTTATATCGTCGTTTATCAACAAATCCTTAATACTTCAGATTCAATGTAGGTACCATACCTGAGGGGCAACTCTCGTAATTTAAGGAACGTTCACACTCTGATCTGAGTCTCAATATGTCAAAAATACCTCTAATTTCCCTACATTTTTGACAAGTTTTTGACATTGTTTGTCGCTGACATGAGATTGCTAGTAGATTTTGAACGTTTTTAATTACGGAATTGACCTTCTGTTAGTATGAAGCTGTAGTTACCGTACCTACATGAAAAATAACTGACGAAAACATTTTATCATATTTTACCTTACTTCAGAGATTTTCAGACTAAAAGCCTTTCCCGCTGTAGGTGGATAAATTGGTTGAAAGGATTCCTTACCTGGAACAAAAATGAAAACAGAATAAGTTTTTTTATTTCTTTAAACAAGAACAACTTTTTCTTATAACATTATTAACTAAGAACTGAAATTGCACTATGCAATATTAGTAATAATATTTTTACCGACGTCAAATTTGTTTTACAGTGTACTACTTTTTACCGATCTTTTCTGGCTTTATTTGGTTATTTTTAATGTAACTATGTTAGTTTAATATGCTCGTTTTAATTGCTCTAAGGGGGCCCGTGGCTAAACAATAACAGGCGCACAGGTCGATCGATCAGGTTAAGCTACGCTTGCCGCGGTTGGTCTGTGGATGGGTGACCATCTTTACATACCGGGACTCTTCCATGCCTCGGCAAGCATGTTAAGCCGTTGGTCCCGGCTATCATTCGTGGATCTTTGACAGTCGTTACGGGTAGTCAGGAGCCCGAAAGTCTGACAACCAGTCCTACCAAGGGGTATCGTATTACCCAGTAACTGGGCTGTGAAGGTCAGATAGGCAGTCGCTCCATGTAAAATACTGGTATTCAGCTACATCTGGTTAAACTGGAAGCCGACCCCAACATAGTTGGGAAAAGGCTATGCAGATGATGATTTTAGTTTTAATGCTTCTTTTTTAAACTATGTATTTGTATTTACTGTGTCCCAATAAAAATAAAACTTTCTTTCTTTCTTTACCGAGTTTTAAAAGAGAGAAGGTTACTAAACATTCTGCATGTTTTTTTTCATGTGATTTCCAATAATATCCGGGCTGATTGTACCGGTTGAATGTCGTAATTACAGAAACAATTAAAAAGCCATTGTGTATAACGTGGATCCACGTTATACGAAAAGCCGTTCATCGGTGGGAACACTTTGAGTTTACCATAAGCCGCCTATAATATTCCCACTGCTGGGACACAGGCTTCCTTTCTGTGAGAGGGAGTAGGCCGTAATCAACGACGCGCGCCCAGTGCGGGTTGGTAGATGTCACATGTCATCGAATTTTTGGTTCTAGGACATGCAAGTTTCTTCACGATGTTTTCACCGTCCGGTAAGGACCAGGCCCGGGTGACGGCGAGGGTGATAGGGACGGCGTGTTGTGTTCCACGCGCGCCTCAAAGAGTTGTCAGCAATAACTGATGGGGTCCGCTGGCACCGATGCTTGCCAGGGTCGCGGGTTGTTCGAAAGAGTTACCGTGGCCCTTGGCACAAGCAACTGAAGGAACACGGGTGGGTTTTAGTCAGTAAAAGTCTGACACGACCTCCCGCTCCGCCCAGAGCGGGAGAGGTTATATGATAATTTCCCACCCAATTTTTTTTTTTTAAGTCAACTTACTCTGGTTTAATAAGGTACGAAAGACTTGCGGCCAAAAGAGCCTTTCTCATTCACCCCCATTTGATATTCCACATTAAAAAACTAATGATCCACCACCACGTCATCTGTTCTCAGAGGAAGTAAAGTACGTCATCTTTAACTTTAAGACCGCCATCAAAGAGGAGAGGCTTGTAAAGTAAATAAAAGAGGCGCAGGCACCTGCCTTCGGACGATAACTAACGTATAAATCAACAGTGTATGCTGTAAATCCATCACCGGACGCCCCATAAAAACGTCACTGATTTTTAGGGTTCCGTAGACTGTGTTTGTTGGCTTTGTAGATCTACTATAGTTTATTCATTCCTGTAGCAAACACCCTCCCCTCCTCGTCCTCCTTCCTCGTTACGTATCAAATATATATCTAAAAATTGCGTTTTAAAAATTAAGAGACATTTTTGTTTTGGTATCTATCTATTTACTGTATGTACTTAGATAAAAAATTACATAAACTTCAATATAAAAAATAAAATAGGGAACAAAGAGAAGTGCATTTCATTAGAATTAAAAATAATGGTAAATTAATTAAGCAAAACTATCTATGCCACAGTCGAATGCATTCACCATTTATTGTTAAGTCAAAAGTGAGCTAAGTAAATGCTGAGAATAAAAAAAAAAAAACAGCAATCAAAACCTTACCTAAATCTTATAAAGTAACTTAAACTAAGCTATTTAATGCAAGACAACTAAGAACTTTGATCCAAGTAACACAAAATAAACACGATCGAAAGACAACGGGAACCCACTCACAAACTACGATAAAGAATTAACCAGAATTATTTATTCCAAACATCAAAAGTAACAACAAAGTCGTTACTGGAGTTTAATCAGCTTAACAATTAAGCCCGGCTCCAATTACAAAGATATTATCATATTGGATCCAGTTCATTCCATTGTTTGTTTAGGTGAAGAAATCAACCCTTTTGGTAGGTAGCGAGTAGTGAGAGGAGTGGTGGTGGTGGCACACTCGTAACGGCCACAACCTAAGAGTGTAGGCCGTAAGTTCGAACCCTGACAGGACAAAAATTCGAAGACATGTGACATCTACCAACCCGCGTGGTGAGAATAGGCAGAGGGAAATTATAATGCTGATTATGATGAGTTGGTAGCGTTCGGGTTGAATAAGTGATGTGTGTGAGTTGATAAGGAACATACCATCCGACGGCACGGTTGGCGCGGTGGTTAAGCGATTGTCGCGGGTTCGATTCCCACACGGAACAAATATTTCTATGACCTACAAGTAGTTTTTCCGAGTCTGGCTGTTTGTGTATGTGACTTTAAATGTTTGTAAACGCACCCATAATACAGGAGAAATTCCTAGGGCAACGTTTTAAAAAAAAAAAAACAAAAAAAAACATCCATCATATGTCTACCAAATCCTATTTAGACCAGCGGGGTGATTGCGTAACGAACATAAAATGATAATCAATCAAAATGCCTTTTTTTTGACAGTTCAGCCACGTTCATTATGTTATTTACGTTGTTGAGCAGACGAATTTTTCAAATCTATAAACCAATGGATTAGGAATAACCTTCAAAACCCTCGGTTTGTGATTGAAAGTGTGCTTAATTAGGTTGCTGGTGGAACCTGAGTTAAACACTTTAAATGGCAACACTATTTATTTTGAAAGTAACAGTATCATTCATTGTGTTATTTACATTGTTGAGCAGACTTATCAATCGGGAAGCTATGGATTAAGAATTTCCTACAAAATCCTCCGGATTGTGATCAAAAGGACGCCACGCAATTAAGTTGCTGGAAGAAGAGTAATAAAAAATAAATGAAAGAAATACATATACAACGTGTAACGTTAAATGCGCAAAACCTCAGACACCCCAACTGATTTTTAATTCAATTAATCTATTTCAGAGATAAAATAAGTCATTACAAAAAATTTTAAAAGTTTTATGTGCTGTTTTAGTTTTACTGGCCATTCTGATCGTTTCTTGCGTCTGCGACGACGCTTTATCGAGGGAGCAGTCGTCACCGGGCCGCTGCGCCGCGCTGACATTGGCTTGCTTGACCTATTAATAAATAGACACGGCAACGTTTCTAATGAAGATTTTTTTTAAATGTGACCTATACAGCGTGTAACGGAAAGGGGGTATCAACCCTGAAGGAGGTGAATGTGCTCATGAAACTCAACAACTTTCCCTAAAGAATATAGGTCGAAATATGAAAAAAAAATTTGGCCCTCCCATAGTAAATTAATCAGCTGGTAGTCAGTTTTGTAAGGGAGGGCCAAATTTTTTTTTCATATTTCGACCTATGTGTAATGTGCGACCTATGTAAGTTGTTGAGTTTCTTGAGCACATTCACCTCCTTCAGGGTTGATACCCCCCTTCCGTTACACGCTGTATTAAAAAGTGGTTCAATTAATTCTGCTCGTTATTCTGATCAAACTATTTTCAGGTTTTGCGCATTTAACGTTACACGTTGTATAGTATCAAACAAAGTCGCTTGTCGTGTCATCCCGTATCCACGTTTGGTTCTTCTAAACTACACGATGGCTTATGATGCGGTTTCCGCATAATTTCAAACATGTATAATAAGGAAATCTCGATGTTTTGCTAAGTCATAAAAGCCGTACGAAGGCGCAGGTCGCTAGTACAGAGGCCAGCACATCAAACTACTACAATCTGTCAAATTTCTTTAATAGATTTTCAACTTTATCGCTAAAGCTAAGGTTCAAAGGTGATTGGGAAAATTGGATAGTTTCGGGTAGCGTGATGTGCTGGCGTCTGTACCTTAATAATTATCAGTAACTGTTAGCGACATTGGTCAAAAACCAAGATAGGTTATTCTATTGCAAATCAAATAACAAGCCTACAATGTGGGTGATACATTCGTTTGCCGTTTGCGGTACATTCACATCTTGCTCTTTCGGCTCTTGAGCGGCATTTCTCGTAATTTTAAGAACGTTCAGAATCTGGAGGTTAATTTCAATAATTAAAAACGTTCAAAATATAGTCAATAATTCACAATCTTATCTCAGTTACAAACAATGTCAAAAACTTGTTAAAAATGTAGGCAAATTAGAGGTATTTTTGACAGATTGAGAATTTTGAATGTTTTTAATTGCGGAAATTGACCTTTTGGCGTTTTACACTTTAATATACTTTTCTTGAATCGTACCGGCTGACACGAGCGATGATAAACCAATTGAAAATTCAATAAGCTCATTTTACGATCCACACAATCGTCAAACAAAATCCATAAAACGACCTATCAAAAATTCCCCTTAAAAATTTAAATAAATGACCTTTCCACCCGCATATTTAAAAATAATATAACCCCCTACTGCATCCGTGTATACAAAGCTTAAAAAAAGTTTGTAATAGCATAGTATTCTATTGTAACAGGATGGCATTGTCTGTCCACCATTCACCATTTAATGGTAACTTCATTCATTCGAACCTTTATTTAATTTACTCGGCCTTAAAAAAATAGTGAACCCTTTTTTGTTGAAAGAAGGGTGAACCATGATTTGCGTTTCGTAATTTGTTTGCTTAGATGACTTGGTTATTGTATTTATATTAGGTTTTTGTGAAATAATGATTTTTAGACCCGTCTAAACAGATTTTTTCATTCAAATCTCGCACAGGGGCCGGTTTTAAGATATTAAAAAATTCGTCAGGTAAAACAAAGATTTCGAATTATGAAACAGTGATATATGTATATGTAGTCAGGGAAGTTATGGTCGAGCAAACCGATGGGTACCTACACTACGTAAAGCTGTGTTATACCTTATTCATACGACAGATGCGGACAAAATTTACAGTTTTGTATTACAATCCGTATTCCAGCCTTTACATAGCGTATGTATTTTACGATTTCAGTAAATAGGAATATGTGTAAAATGTATAAACCTCCATCAAAAAGGATCCTCAATTTTTTTCCAATAGATTTGCGATTTGTGTGGAAGATAATTACGGAAGCTGTCAAAGGTAGGCGCATGTTTTAAATTTAATTTTGCGCTCCAGTTGCGTCATGTAATCAGCTCCTGTTTGTTGTAGGGTGACTCCATGTTTAAATTACGTAGAAAGAGTTAATTTACACAAAATTCATGAAGTGAAAATGAGGAAGTACGAGAATGCGTAACGTGATCACCGTAGAAACAGAAGAAACGAAATACACAATGACAGATTGTAGAAAGATTTCCACGGCGTGACGTCAAAAATCCAAACATGAAAAGAAATGTCACTTTATACATAAACACAGGGGCAATTCCCGTGTTTTTAAGAACGTTCGCATTCTAATATCAGTCTCAATCTGTCAGAAATAACTCTAATTTCCCTACATTTTTGACAAATTTTTAACATTGATTGTCACAGAGATTGCGATTTGAATTTTAACGATTTTTAAGTACGAGTATTGACCTTTTGATATGTCGAAGAGCTGAGCTTGCAAAAGTCCTTGTGATTGGACCCGACCTGAAAATTATTTGCCATCTACTTCTGTATTGTTATTTGTTTGCAAGTTAACGTTTCTTAATGATTTCTTCCTTTACCAGAGGTTAATACTATCTTAAATACAATACTATAAAAAGTGATACGACAAGATAATTCCCACGCCGCACCGAATTTAGAAGCTACGAGCCTCAGAGATCGAAATTACGTTGGATCTAATCACCAATCAGAATCATCTTTTACAACACCCATGAGAACATATTTAGACCCATTTCAAACCCAATTCTATCATGTTTATATCTACTAGGTCCGAGTAAAATATTCAAAAAGTATATAAAATTAAATAAAGTGAAAACAGGCCTATTCAATGTGATAATTGTACGCACACCGCTCTAAGTGATCATTACACTTTTATATCGGAGATCTCGTTAAGATTGTATGTTGAACATAAGTTATGTTATGTGCGTGACCTGTGTTGGTGTCAAGCTTTTATGTTGATGGTTACTCTTGTGAACTGTACTTGACACGTGGTTGGGAAGTTGGAGGAGCCGAAGTGCTTGACCATTGCTTGTCTATTAATTATTTTTGAGTTATTTGTTGTTTATTAGTTGACAAAAAAGGTGAGTTGTTGTGACTGATAGTCCAAACAATAATGCAGGGAAAGGACATCAGCCGGTCGATTCTGTAAAAATCTCACCGTGAAATCATAAATGAAGTGAGTAGTGTCAATAGTGTTAATCCCCAATGACAGCTCACTTCCCGCTCACTTCACCTAAGTTGGCACGGTGAGATTTTTACAGAATAGCGCTGCAGAAAGCCAATTCTCATTACTAAAGACGTTCAAAATCTAGTTACAATCTCATCTCAGCGACAATCAATGTCAAAAACTTGTCAAAAATGAAGGTAAATTAGAGGTATTTCTGACAGATTGAGACTGAGATTAAAATGCGAACATTCCTAAAAATACGGGAATAGGCCCTCTGCAATATCAAAAGAATAATTATATAGGTATATCTACATAGAGATGGGTGGAAGTAATATTCCCTGTGTGTTTGACATACACCCTAACATTTTAGATACTCATTACTACATTATAAGTGGATTTATCAATTTCACGACATTTCGTGAATCGGGTGAAGTGATCACTCCACACAATCTACGTGGGTTCTATGGTCCATCAGCCAGGCACCAACAAAATATAATACTAAAGTTTTTACAGCTAACCTGCTACCTTTCAAATTATATAAAATGATCAATAGATTAAGCATAAAAAATATTGGGTATTAAAATCTCGATTTTGATTGTAAATGTATGCTTGGTCAATCCCTAGTATCAGGTGAGATGACACTGACAGCTCACTCCACGCTCACATCACCTAATTTTTCACGGTGTGATGGTTACGGAATCGCACGGCAGGTATCAATGCACTTTTTTCCCAATACAAACACTTTACAATATCAAAAACAACATTTTGAAAATCTCCAAACATTCGTCGAACAACAAAGCCGTAAGTATCACTCATATCAGCATTCGTGACCGTAAGATCGTTATTAACCGACTTTAAGATAACACCAGTTAAAAAAAGGTTTACCGACCAATTTAACAGTGGGATGTACGGGAAGATGCTGGCTGCAATTATCTCACGTAAAGTGTTATTTAGCGCTTTTGGAGATTAGCAATGTTGATTGATCTTTATTTTATAAGTTGGTGCTAAAGGGGCGTGAGGGTTATCTGTCTTTTTCTTACAATTACTTACATGCAAAGCCATAACACTGAAAGGCTGAGAGTTTGATGCTCGTTTTCACTAACACTACGCGGCCTAAGTATTGCACTGTTGGATTTTCAACGCTCGGTTAAACGCCGAGAGATCAAAATCCAATAGTACCTACGCGTTTATTAGGCATTACTTTAAGGTTTTAGCTTTGCGATAGTAAAAGCTTTTGTTTTGTATCAGCAACGCGGAAAGAAAATTTTCTTAAGCAATTTTGTCGCCTGACATATACATATTACCTTTATATAATAAAATAAAATCTTTTTAATAGCAGATCTGAGCAGAGCACCTTAGGCATCTCAACCGCACGTCAGTACTGACATTTGAACTACAAAAACCGCCCTTACTGCTAAGATATAAAGGCATCAGTGTACATGTACATTACAAAGGTTCACCGATGTCAGAAGCCATGTCTCCAGACTGACACATAGTTTAATCTTCAGCCTTCAAAATATTTGACATACAAAGCTTAAGACACGTTTAGGTCTAACCAGCCAAGTTTTAACCCTACAGAGCATGATTTTTCTTATCGGCCTAAAACGATTTCAATAGCCTGCAAATATGATGCCATTTCTCGAAAAAATCATAAATTCATAACTCAATAGAAACGTGTTTTTGTTTATGACCCATATATGGCACATCACGCATTATAATGTGAATATGTGTTACGTAGTATCAATGAAATTACAAGATTAGACGTAAAATGACAAAATATATGAACATGAACTTACTTTTACTAATTATTTCCACAGTGAAAAATTCAATTTTATCATTTTTTGCGATTATTATGCGCCGCTCGTTAATCGTATTCAAAGTACCTATCGATTTTTTCGATTAATTCCGATCTATCCAAAATATCTGGCACTAAATTCGAAACTCAAATACATAATAGTTAATCTTGTAAACACCAGGTTACGCTACTTGGATCGATTTTTGAAATATAAGATATTTTTCGGTATGTCCCATGTGTGGGACACTATGCTCTGTAGGGTTAAGACGAAAACCACAATATTCAAGAGACGTAAGTAATTTACAATCAAATTGACAATTACACAATATTCATGAGACGTAAGTAATTTATAATCAAAGTATTAAGTCGAAGGCTTTGTTAGGCTCAAGACGAAACTTGTGCAAATGTGTAGACTATAGTTAATTTAATTTTCATTTAGTATGCAAAATGGTTACATTGTAATTTGGTTGAGAAAACTCTTGAGGGCTTCTGGCGGGGTTTCAAGTCTGGATATTTGTTTAGGGTTTCAGAAGAGAATAGAATTGGGGGTAAAGTTTGTAACACATTGATTGATCAATGATATTAGAGCTCATTTGCCATGCATTTGCCTCATAAGATTATCTAATTATAATAATTTAAATAAAATATATGAATAAGATTTTTTTTCAAGAGTTGTTAACGTGAATGTCTTGCCTATTCTTCTCCATAGGAGACTAACTTTTGGAAGGAGCAACTAGATTCAATTGTTCTTCGTCTTTTCGTGTCGCTGGTACTCATCATCTGCCTAGCCTTTTCCCAACTATGTTGGGGTCGGCTTCCAGTCTAACCGGATGCAGCTGAATACCAGTATTTTACATGGAGCGACTGCCTATCTGACCTTCACAACCCAATTACTGGGTAATACGATACCCCTAGGTAAGACTGGTTGTGACTTTCAGGCTTCTGACTACCCGTAACGACTGTCAAAGATCTACGAATGACAGCCGGGACCAACGGCTTAACGTGCTTTCCGAGGCACGGAGGGGTCTCGTTATGTAAAGATGGTCACCCATCCACAGACCAACTGCGACAAGCGTAGCTTAACCTGATCGATCGACCTGCGCGGCTGTTATTATTTAGCCACGGGCCCTCCTTCGTGTCGCTGGTACTCTTCTTCGATATTTTATGTTGTTTGAGCCCAGTAGGAGGCCACGTTGATTGCGGCACCAGTGGCTTTAAGCCCTTCAATATTTATTGAGGTGACAATAAGGGCGGGTTTCGATAGTTGGTAGTGGGTGTCCTTGGAAGGGTCGTTATTGTTATTTGCCCCTTATAAGGGACGTTGGTCATGGCTCTGAGGGGAGCCGTTTAAGTGTACATACCATCTTTGTGAAAGGAATAGTCAGCTAGACTCTGCGTTACCGAGTGCTCGCTGTCTAGGGTGCGCCGGGCGTTTTAAATTTTCTTGTAAATTTTGACATTAGAATGGAAATAAATGCTTTGACTTTGCCACGGTTGGCCCTTGAATACAAAAAATCATTTAGTAGTGTTCTCAGTGTGATGAACTGATCAATGTTTTAATACCTAGCTTTTGTTTTATATCAAAAATGCAAATTCGTATTCACGCATCTGCATTTTAGAAGTTTAGAAGTTTTTTTCTATGCGCACCCTATGTATTCACAAAGGCTGCGCATGGAAAAAAACTTCTAAACGTTAGCGTATTTTTAGACCACTCACTTTAATGGTGTTCAAAGGAAAATCGTCACAAGCACTCTTACGTAAGCTATTAAGCCAAAATTATTGCTCGTACCTGATAAATAAGTGTAATATTTTTGTAAAATTTAAGTAAGTGTTGCGACAGAAGCGTAAGTGCCATATCAGCTATCAACAATTTTAATAAATTCCCTCTTATTTCTTGCGTAGGAAAAAAATATTCATATTGGATACACATTTAATTACATTACCGATATTCAATTGAAACAGATCATCAAATAATGTTACCACATTCATAAAGTAAGTTTTATAGTTTGATACAAAATTGAAATTATGCAACAGAAAATAATAATATGAAGACTTTTTGAAGCAACTTGATAATATAAAACGTACAAAAATATATCGTAACGCATAAAACTCCTTGAAATATGATCGACACTTGACCTAAATTGTCGATGAACATAAAAATATTTATTTTCATAAGGTCTTAGGTATCTATTTACCCTAGGTACCAAATTAAAACACTAGCTAACTATATAAATAAATACAAAAACAAAAGGATATTTTTCTTTATACAACGTGTAACGTTAAATGCGCAAAACCTCAGACACCCCAACTGCTTTTTAATTCAATTGACCTATTTCAGAGAGAAAATAAGTCATTAAAAAAATTGTAAAGGTTTTATGTGCTGTTTTAGTTTTACAGGCCAATCTTATCGTTTCTTGCGTCTGCGACGACGCTCTATCGATGGAGGAGTCGTCTCCGGGCCGCTGCGCCGCGCTGACATTAGCTTGCTTGACCTATTAATAAATAGACACGGCAACGTTTTTAATGAAGATTTTTTGATAAATGTGACCTATATTAAAAAGTGGTTCAATTAATTCTGCTCGTTATTCTGATGAAACTATTTTCGGATTTTGCGCATTTAACGTTACACGTTGTATAAAAATAGTGTATGAATATGAAACACAATTTTGTTTTTCCTACGTCCTGAAAATAGAAACGTTTCTACAAAATGTTAAAGTTTGAAATTACAATGATATATTATATTAATTGAATTAAATAGTAAAATTGTATTTGTGTGTTTTGTATTTAATAACTTTTTTCTTTTTTCATTTCTAGGAAAGTTTTTTTTGTGGACCAATAATTACCAAATACATTAATAAATTACACCTTTACACTCCCCTTTACACTCTGATAGTGTATATTTTTGGTAGCGCCCTCTTTTTTTCATATAACATAGTTACAATATCTTTAATACAGACAGCAAAATCAAAAACAAATGACGAATATTCTTCATTCAAACTTCAACTTAAAGGCCACTAACTATCTTTACTGGAATGTCAGTAAATTCTAGAATCTCCTAGACCAACTACTGAAGCCGACTTTGAAGTCGTTTCCCTTTGATGTGCCGCAAACGCGTTACACGTGAAGGCTTATTACGATAACTTCCGTTGGAAGTACTTGCTATGAAGCATCAATTGTTTTTCAACCTATAAATATTCTGAGATAAAAATAATGATAGAGGCACTCAAAGACTTCCTGTTACGAAGGATGTTTTAAGTTTCATAGTTATGCGTTGGTGGTTGGCTATAAAAGGGCCATTTCTATACAAGTTCAAGTCTTATTTTTTATATTAAAAACCTGCATTAAAGTTGATAAGGCTATACTAGCATAGACTGGTAATTATTTAGAGTAAAATGCTGGCATTCCTAAAGATTTAAGGATCACGGAGATAAAAAAATACATAGGTAGAGTATAGGTAATTTATTATTCGAACTAATCTCGTTTCAAAACCTCGTGTAAGGTACCTACCTAGTGGTAAAAAACTTAGCCAGCCAGCAATAAGTATTAGGTCCGGAATTATAACAAAAATAATAATATTCCACAAGTTTTACACAACGCCATCTAGTCCCAAACTAAGCAGAGCTTGTGCTATGAGTACTAGACAACTGATAAAAATACATATACAACGTGTCCCAGAAATCAACGTCAAGCCGAAAACGGGCAATAGGCCAAGTCGTGACAGCTATTAGAAAAATATAAAAAAAAATCTTGGTCATGAACTTTTCGAATTATAAGCATTCAAAAATAAATCTCAAAAAGTGACACCCTGTGATGATTTTTCAAGTCCTGTGACTACATTATTAACATTTCGGTAGTTTTTTTCTCTGTGATCTAACCATGAATAACCCTTCTGTAAATTACAGTTAAAAGTTAAAACGTAACTGCCTCAGGTTTAAATTAAATGTTAGATTTTTGCCCAATATTGAATTCAAAATAATGACATCACCCAACTTTAACCGACTGTACTGAAAAAAAAATCTACTACACTATTTTGGCAAGTAACTTTAAAAGATGGCGCGTTTAGTCAGGATTCCAAAATGGTATAACACATACTAATTGCTACTTCTTAATTGAGGAAAAAAAGTACATTGTTGGTTTTAGGTGCATTTGAAATAAAATTCAGTCGTTGGATTTCTTTTATTATAATTTTTATTAAATCAGATTTACGAAGTTTTATAACAAATGTTCAAACTGTTTTCCTTCAGCTGCAATGCAAGTTCTACATCTCTTTAAAAATGATCGCGTAATAAGACGGGCGTATCTTCTTGAGTTGATGTATTCAGCGGCTTCTGCAATTCTTTGGCGCAGCTCGTCTAAATCTTGAATTGGTTTAGAGTACACTTTATCCTTTATCGTACCCCAGTAAAAAAAATCTATGGGGTTTAAATCGGGTGAACGGGCAGGCCACGAAATTGTACCACCCCGCCCAATCCACCTATCGGGGTATTCTCGATTGAGAAACTCTCGTACAGTGAGAGCATAATGCGCTGGGCAGCCATCTTGTTGATACCACATGCTGCCGTAAATGTTCAGTGGCACTTCTTCCAATAATTCTGGTAATTGGTTCTGTAAGAAGTTCAAATAACCCTGGGCATTTAAATTCTCCGGCAGCTCGATTGGACCAATAACTTTACCATTCAAAATTCCCGTCCACATATTTACTTTAAACTGGTACTGAGATCTATCTTCCCGCATCAAATTTGGATTTTCCACGTGCCATTCGTGCAAATTGTGGAGGTTCATGTAACCGTCCTTTTTAAATGTTGATTCATCGGACCATAGAATTTTTTCAAAGAATCGCGGGTCCTCTCGGTGCCTCTGCAACATCGTTCGACAAAATCGTACTCTCTCTGGGTAGTCTCGGGGTAGCAGACTTTGTACTCGTCGTACATGGTATGGGTGAAACTCGTTCTTTTTTAAAATACGATGTGCAGTACTTTTGGGGACTCCTATGCTCTGTTCAATTCCACGTACTGAGATACTTCTGTCTTCTTCAACTGCTTGCAAGACTTCGGCTTCGTAGGGCATAACGGGTCTTCCCTCGCTAACCATTTGGCTAGGAAATCGACCCTCTGATAATGACCGATGCACATTAATAAATACTCGATGATCGGGATGACGCTCAGCATTCGGGTATCTCTCACGATACACTCTTGCTGCGGCATTGGCGTTGCATAAGCATTCTCCATAAATGAGATGCATGTTGGCGTATTCCTGTGCGGTGTATCGAGATGGCATGATAAAACACTACACAAACACGGGGTTGCGATTAAAACAAGTCCGGGGTTGTCAGAAAAGGTGCAGATAAATCCAAATTACAATGCAAATCAAGTCCAATAAACAAAGCCACAGTTGTAAGTACGAAGTCAATACGAATACAAAAAGATGTGCAGTCAACGAAAGAGCGTAACGTACTGCAGTATTGCACAATTTGCCGACGCATCCCTGTTTAGCCAGAGTAGCGTCTCTATCTGTTTCACTCACACATATGAAATGATGTGTCAATCCGTCTCCCTCTTAGTTAGATAAAAGTAGCGTCACTATCTATCTCGCTCCCACTTGTCAAAGTAGCGTCACCTCACATTAGCTAAAATGAATCTTTCTCGCTGACACTAGTCAAAATAACGTCACTCTTCGTCTCAATCGAACTTTTATGAAATACGGCTTCATAAAAAAAAAATGTTTTTTCTCAATTAAGAAGTAGCAATTAGTATGTGTTATACCATTTTGGAATCCTGACTAAACGCGCCATCTTTTAAAGTTACTTGCCAAAATAGTGTAGTAGATTTTTTTTTCAGTACAGTCGGTTAAAGTTGGGTGATGTCATTATTTTGAATTCAATATTGGGCAAAAATCTAACATTTAATTTAGAACTGAGGCAGTTACGTTTTACTTTTAACTGTAATTTACAGAAGGGTTATTCATAACCATGAAGTTAGTTTAGTTTTTTTCTCTGTGATGTAACCACATCACAGAGAAAAAAACTACCGAAATGTTAATAATGTAGTCACAGGACTTGAAAAACCATCACAGGGTGTCACTTTTTGAGATTTATTTTTGAATGCTTATAATTCGAAAAGTACATGACCAAGATTTTTTTTTATATTTTTCTAATAGCTGTCACGACTTGGCCTATTGCCCGTTTTCGGCTTGACGTTGATTTCTGGGACACGTTGTATAATAATAATAATATTCCACAACTTTCACACAACGCCATCTAGTCCCAAACTAAGCAGAGCTTGTGCTATGACTAGGTACTAGACAACTGATAAACATACATATATATTTTTAAATACATAAATATTATATATAAATTACACCCAGACAAAGAACAAATGATCATGCTCATCACACAAACATTTGTCCTGAATAAGCCTATAACTTGAACAAAAGTATGCACACAGTGAGCCATAACAATTTTTGATTGGCGAATACCATACTGGCATGTAAGGCTTTATGGTAAAAATAAATATTTTTTTTTTTTTAAGAAAGTGACAACATGGGTGGAGCCGGTCGATTCTGGAAAATCTCACCGTGATAACTAAGGTGAAGTGAGCTTAGAGTGAGCTGTGATTCATACTGATGCTAGGGATTGACACTATTGACGACTCACTCCACGCTCACTTCACCCAAGTTTTTACGGTGAGATGGTTACAGAATCGCACGGCAGCTATTACATTTGCAACATAGGTACATAAGTAGAATCTCAAACAAGGGTCCCCTGGCTCCGAAACTAGGTCTATAACTGTGACTTGGGAGTCAAGTTTCCTACATTATAAAAGTCTTTGCGCATGTCGTTGGTTGTGAAAAAGAAAACAAAAAGGCACATTTTTTAAAGATTAAGTATGTACAGACGCCAGCACATCAAGCTACCACCATCTGTCAAATTTCTTTAATAGATTTTCTACTTTATCGCCAAGGTATAAGGTTCAAAGTTGATTGGGAAAGTTTGGCAGTTTCGGGTAGCTTGATGTGCTGGCGTCTGTACAAAAATAACAATAATGAATTGTGTGTGATGGTCAACGGTGTTGTCACATCACTAAATGGTCGTAACGCTTAAAAAAAACCGGCCAAGCGCGAGTCGGATTAGCGCAAGAAGGGTTCCGTACCATTATCTATAAAAACGGCAAAAAAATCATGTCTGTTGTATATTTAAATATTTATTTTATTCTGTTTATCTGTGAAAATTTCAACTGTCTTACTATCACGGTTCATGAGATACAGCCTGGTGACAGACGGACGGACAGACGGACGGACAGACGGACGGACAGCGGAGCGGGAATAATAGGGTTCCTTTTTACCGTTTGGGTACGGAACCTTAAAAATAAATTGTTATTATGTATTGGCGCAATGTTTGTATTCAAACAACTAAAGGCACGTATAAAAAAAAAGTATGGTAAGAAAATGTTTAAAAAAAATCTCAATTACAATATAAATCATGAGTCGGTCAGACAATTCATCATTCATCAATATCTTGCATACTTCCTAGTGACCTAGTCGAAAGTTCTCCTTATTTTGTACGTACACTCAAAAATCAAAGCCGGCACCTCTACCTACCCTCAATCCATCACGTCGGTAGATACCACCAAACGGTATCAACATGTGATACCAAGACCGATGGGTGCCGGGTTTGACTCCTATGTAGGTCAGGTTGAGAGGACAACTTGTTTGTTTGAATTTTAATTGTAGTTAATGAGCTTTCTTAATCAACGTTTTTAATTAAGAGTAGAATTTATGGGGTTTTTTGGTGTTTAAGTGTTGAATTTATGGGTTTTGGCATTAGGTGTTGATGTGTGAAATTAAAATATGGCGGGTTTTTTCCTTAAAAGTTACTGTGGAATAATTTATCAACAGCATTTATCACCTTTAGGTTAGCTATTACCATAGTGTTTTGCGTCATCTAAACATTTTTTTTCGCTCGTATCCATCTTTTTCACGTCGCCGCGCACGCGCGTTTAAGTAATGTAATTGACGGATGGTCGTTTAGTGTTAAACTTAACAAAAATAATCAAATACCTATGTTTTTAGTATTAAGATATTTATGAATAACGGGACTAAGTCTACATCACAATAATGCGGGGGAAGTTCGGGATTCCCTACACGCCTAGTTATAAAATACAACTCAAATCTATGACAGATAACTTAACATATTTATGAGCACATGTCACCACATGATTGTTCCCGTCGCCTACATAAACGAATTATTTGTACGACATCAACAACTCTAGTTCGTGCAAACTACATCATGTCGCAAGGTGTTGTCGCGACACTTTGTCTAACTTGATTCTGTAGGAGTTACACTACAACTCGGTGTAGTTTTCAATTATTATTTCGAGTAACTAAGTTGTATAAACTTCTGTAATAAGTTCTACAGACTTCTACACCGCAAATTTACGAACGTGGAGAAATTAGACAAGGGGCTAATTCCACCAAACTTTTATACTTAGAATAAGTCTTATCCTGTGAATAAAATTTGATTTTTTTATAGTTTTGTTAAACTGGAATTGTCAGACAACGATTTTATTCCGCAGATAAAACATATGTGACTTTGGTAAAACCAGCCGGTCGATTCTGTAAAAATCTCACCGTGAAATCATAAGTGAAGTGAGCACTTAATAGTGTTAATCCCTAGCGAATGACAGCTCACTTCACCCAAGCTTTCACGGTGAGATGGTTACAGAATCGCACGGCAGCTCTTAGTGTATTAAAATTACCAGACATGGTTACTTCTTAATCTATTTCTTCTCTCGCAAGAGCTTTAAATATTTGAATAGATCATAACGTGGTAAAATTTCAAGCCAGGTATCAAGGTTCTAGCGGAGTTGACTGCTGAGAATTCAAAAGATCGCATTAACTATCGCCCCGAGTGGAGCAGTGGTAGCCGAGTGGTAACGACTACGACTTACGAGTTGTAAGGTCGTAGGTTCAACCCAGACATGCGCTTTACTTTGTATAAATTTTTACTTCATCACTCCTCTCAAAACTGTGAAGGAAAACATCGTCAGAAAACAGGCATGTCCTACAACTAAACATTCTAAGACATGTGACATCTACCAACCCACACAGAGAGAAAAAGCTTAGAAAAATTACTGTGCTGTCTCATAATCTGAGTGCATTTGAGTGGTAATGGAAAAATTACCATGCTAGCACGGTAAAAATTCTTATCCTGTACAGTAAAATTTTTTTGGACAAATAGTGTATTTTTCCCAATCTCACTCAGAAAATTTTCTGTAGTATATCTTTACAGTGACGAGCACAGTCATTTTTCTAAGAAAATCTCTCCGTGCACACCGGGCACGCGTGGTGGATTTCGGCCCGCTCCCTCTCACCGAGAGAAGGCCTGTGTCCCAGTAGTCGGAACATTATAATTATATAGGGTTTATTATAATGATATATGACTCGTAGAGGATTTTATATTAGATACCACCTATTAAATATAAAAGCATAAGCAGCAGTAACACCTGTCAACAATGGATAGCGCAGAATGAAAAATTGCTACACCGAAAAGTACCCAGCACTTAAAATTGAATGAAAACTTAAAAGATTCAATTAATATCTCTCAACTTCCGTGGGACGAGTAGCTGATCTTCTCAGCGTTTCTCACACCATCACATAAAACAATGGGATAGTAACAGTACAGTTATGTTATTATTACCATAAAGAGCCCATAATTATAATTGTGTAACACGGAGCGGCGGTAGCGCTTGCGCAATCCTGCAGAGAGGAGATTCAGAAGGATTACTTCTTCGACCCATTGTAAGGCTCTCGCGAGATACGTTGACATTGCGAAAATATCGATGCTGGAAATATGAAACAACGTAAGGGATAAAACTAAGGTTTTCAGGAGAACAAAAATAGGGTATTTTTCTTACAAAACTGACTATAATTTTTTAACTATTATGTTTTATGTAAAAAGTGTCTAGGACAAAGTTTCTTAGATTTCTTCATTTTTTTATGCTAAAATAGTAAAAAATCAATAAAGCCTATAGTTTTAATATATAATTCATTTTCGACAAAATGTCCATTACGTTATTTCATATTTCCAGTATCGATATGCAGATAAGTATCATGAACTAGGCTTTGCATTTCGACAATTGTTATTAAGTCAGGCTGTGTTTTCATAAAACATGGCAGAGAGGGCATGCAAGGACCATCAATCAAATCAAGTAACTACAATCCAAGCTGCCGGTCAATTCTGGAATAATCTCACCGTGATAACTAAGGTGAAGTGAGCTTAGAGTGAGCTGTGAGTCATGCTGATGCTAGGGTTTGACGCTATTGATGACTCACTCCACGCTCACCTCACCCAAGTTTTCACGGTGAGATGGTTACAGAATCTCACAGTTGGTCCCTCTCAATTGGGCCACAAACTAGATTTTCCGCCTTCCACATCCAGTCGGCCAGATGCCTATTTAGGCTAGTCGGTTGATCAAAGCCAAGCTGCGTCGCACGATACTCATATGTTGTTTCCGCTAGAAGACACGTCTGCTTCAACGATAATCAGTCTTTTGACAGACATGGCCGGCTCACTACTACTTCGGCTTGCAACCACATCAGAAATTATCTTTGCTGGTTTACGATCACTGTCTATTCATTCATGCAGATTATGTATAAGCCTCCCACCGTCATGGGTCGGTACTTCTGTAACTGTCTATAGTATGACAACGGCAATAGGCGCACGCGCACCGTATCTGAGTGATCTGTATGCGCGGGAGTGGAGCCGTTATGTTCAGGGTTGATAGAGATTTTTTTAACGATTTCGGAAGTCGTAGTTTTTTGTTTTATTTTGGGTCCTAAATCGCCTTGAGTTCATTTTATGTGGTGTTGTTTTTACTGGCCTTTGTATTTTCGGTTAAGATAGATTGATTTATGTATTAGGTTCGGCAATTGTTTAACTAGATAAAATTATGTAAAATATTTATAACGAGCCGCAGCTTCTCACACGGACTACTGTAGTACGTCGCTTGATCCTGCAACACTAAGTTTGACTCTCCGTATATTTTGGCTGCTGAGAGCCACACTGCAGATGAATACAGGGAATTTTTATGAAAATGTGACTGTTACTTTATTATTTATTTAAACGTTTCGCACAAAAAAAGTTACAAAGGCGGACTTATTTATATTATTTATATTTATTTTTTATCAATATTACCTGGCTTGCCTGCCACGCTTTGGCATACTAATTAAAAGTTTTCATTGAATTTAATAAAAATAAAGTCCTTCAAACCATATTTCGGTCACGGGCCAATCTCAACGGATACTAGCCTTCGGCGCGCGAGATATTATAGTGCACGAGTGTGCGCGTAGACACAGGTGCACTCCCTCTTCCCTCACTCTCATAGTCCGATGGGACGGCAATTCGACACGACCGGAGAGAGATCAGGCGCAGGACCAACTGCTTACCGTGCTTTCCGAGGCACGCGGGTACCACACCGCCAACTTCCAAACTCCGGGCTGTTACTAAGACTTTGCCCGACCCGGGAATCGAACCCAGGACCCCACGCTCAGCAGTCGCTTGCGACCACGACACCAATGGGATGAGACTAACTGTCTTGTTTGGGGCTCACTGGCAAATAATGTATTGTAACCTAGCTCTAGGTAGTATTGTAACTTAGCTATAGGTAGTATTGTAACCTAGCTGTAGGTAGTATTGTAACCTAGCTGTAGGTAGTATTGTAACCTAGCTGTGGGTAGTATTGTAACTTAACTGTAGGTAGTATTGTAACTTAGCTGTAGGTAGTATTGTAACTTAACTGTAGATAGTATTGTAACATAGCTGTAGGTAGTATTGTAACCTAGCTGTGGGTAGTATTGTAACTTAACTGTAGGTAGTATTGTAACTTAGCTGTAGGTAGTATTGTAACTTAACTGTAGATAGTATTGTAACATAGCTGTAGGTAGTATTGTAACCTACCTGTAGGTAGTATTGTAACCTACCTGTAGGTAGTATTGTAACCTACCTGTAGGTAGTATTGTAACCTACCTGTGGGTAGTATAGTAACTTAGCTGTAGGTAGTATTGTAACTTAGCTGTAGGTAGTATTCTAACTTAGCTGTAGGTAGTATTGTAACTTAGCTGTAGGTAGTATTTTAACCTAGCTGTAGGTAGTATTGTAACCTAGCTGTGGGTAGTATTGTAACTTAACTGTAGGTAGTATTGTAACCTAGCTGTGGGTAGTATTGTAACTTAGCTGTAGGTAGTATTGTAACTTAGCTGTAGGTAGTATTCTAACTTAGCTGTAGGTAGTATTGTAACTTAGCTGTAGGTAGTATTGTAACTTAGCTGTAGGTAGTATTGTAACCTAGCTGTAGGTAGTATTGTAACTTAGCTGTAGGTAGTATTGTAACTTAGCTGTAGGTAGTATTGTAACTTAGCTATAGGTAGTATTGTAACATAGCTGTAGGTAGTATTTGAAGCTACTCATGTCTTCGACTTATTTTATCCAAAGTTTTTAAACTTTAACCTGGCACTATTGGCAACCCTACATCTTAGGCCGAACTTTTTTGTTCTGCAACAAATGATGGGATTTGTATTATGATGGGAGATGGTTATCTTGCGTTGTTATATTTTTTCTTATGTGTTAAGTTTTTATGTCTCTTGAATAATTTATATCGTTTTGTTAAAATAATTTATTCTTTGAAGGGATCAAGCTAGACTAAATAAATGACAATTGTATTCTGTAATATTTTTTTTAAATTTAATATTTTGGGAATAAGTTAAAAAGCAACTCGGTGGGGATGATGACAAAAGAATTGGATATGAGTAAATGAATGGTTTTGCGTGTAGTTGCAATTGGAATTCATGAATTCAAAATAGGTTACGAATGATCATAGATACGTGGACGGGTGACCATCCATAGCATACCGAGTTTCGTGTCGCGGAAAGCACATTAATTAGTCCTGTGTCGCTCCATGTAAAATACTGGTATCCAACTGCATCCAGTTAGAATAGAAACCGACCTCAACACAGATAGGAAAAAGCTAGTTAGCTTGATAAATGACCATACTTCTTTAAAAAAGTAGTTTTATAAATATTTTTATGGTTGCCCGAGTAAAAATGATTTTCGGTGTGATTTCGGCCTCATTTCGGCATGTTTTTGGAGTTCCTGGTAAAAAATACCCTGTTTTCGGCGTATTTTCGGCCCGTATTTTTTGCCAGGGTACTAGTATGGCTATCGCAATAGTTCCACTTGCACAATCCATCTACCCGCCTATCGATCACCATACCATAGACGGCTATATATACCATAATATATACCACAGACGGCCATGGCTATTGTCGCCTCGCAATGGGCCATTGTTGTACTCATAAGTGATGAGAGCCACAACTTGTCAACTTGTCACTGATACACCGTTACGACCTATGACCTGACTGCAACATGTCATTGAATAGTATCTACCTACGTTTCTGAGTACAACCATGACTTATAATTTTTTTTTCTTTGGTATATTATTAAGTTTGATACTCATGAACTTTTTTGCCAACGTTATTTGGATGCCATTATGGATATAAGTTGCCGTTTTGAATAAAAACCCTGTGATCGGAGTGTGATGCATTTTGGCGTAAAAGAATACAAAACCTGAATATAGTTTGATCAGAATAACGAGCAGAATTAATTGAACTACTTTTTAATATAGGTCACATTTTTCAAAAAATCTTCATTCAAAACGTTGCCGTGTCTATTTATTAATAGGTCAAGCAAGCCAATGTCAGCGCGGCGCAGCGGCCCGGTGACGACTCCTCCCCCTAGGTAAAGCGTCGTCGCAGACGCAAGAAACGATCAGAATGGCCAGTAAAACTAAAACAGCACATAAAACCTTTACAATTTTTTAAATTATTTATTTTCTCTCTGAAATAGGTCCATTGAATTAAAAGTCAGTTGGGGTGTCTGAGGTTTTGCGCATTCAACGTTACACGTTGTATATATAATTTCTTCAAATCTATCGTAGTCTAAGATGTGATGTGACGGTTAGGTAATACATAATTTTACCGTTTAAAAAATGGTTTTGTATTAAAAACCGAATATTTGACGGCACGATTGGCGCAGTGGTTAAGCGATCGACTGCTGCGCTGCGTGTCGCGGGTTCGATCCCCGCACGGAACAAATATTTGTATGACCTACAAGTAGCTGTTCCGAGTCTGGCTGTTTGTGTTTGTGACTTTAAATGTTTGTAAACGCACCCACAATACAGGAGAAATTCCTAGTGTGGGGCAACATCTTTATAAAAAAAAAAAAAACTAAAAAAAATACAATATCAATCCCAAGGGTTCCTACAGAGTAAGAGGTGTATTCTTTATAGGTATACATCTGCAGATATTCTTGAAAATACTTAATTCAGTAGACCACACCAAACTTTGTTTCATTTGGAAACGCTACTTTAATATAATTATAATCAGCCTTTATTGTCTCACTGCAGGGAAGAGGCTTCATTTCCTTTTTCCACTCAATTCGTTCCGGGGCCAGTATAGACCAATCTATCCTATAATCGTCAAAATCTTCCCGCCATCTATGCCTCGGTCTTCCGCAATGCCGTTGGACGTTTTCAGGAACCCATTCTGTGATGGTCTTAGCTCACAACGCATTCGACATGCATTCTGATTCATACTTTTATTTCTACCCCTGTACCAAAAAGGTCTTTCGCTCTGCTCGCCCCTCACCAGATCAAGCGTAAACCCATCAAAGGTCACCCAATCCCACCTGTCTATTGTTGAACGGAAGTATTACGACGAGTAATTACGTATGAACGGAAATTGTTGCCAACATCAATCATTGTTGGTTATTTACATTCAATGGTGTGAATGCTGACTCAGAGAGGCCTTTGTGTCAGGGATTTTGGGGGACTGGTGTAATTAGGGTAGGACCAGGGTCTTTAAATGACCGAATAACTAAGGGGAACCCTGTGTTTTTCCTTTTTTGTGGGATATGTAGGGTTAAGAGAAGCGAGCGGGGGATTAAGAAAGATTACTGCTGTTGATAAAACCTATTTTGCGGTCATTAAATTATTGTAGTTTGTGGTATTAGTTACTCCAAAAAAATTTCTGTATAGTGTTTTTTTGAGAGATTCCGTTTTAAAAGGGGACGAATTTCAGGGCAACTTATGGTGCCATTTTAGCAGGACCATAATTCCTGGAAATATACATATAGATATGGATATTTCGGTAGCTTGTCCACACAATAGTATTGCATGTTTTTGGATAACATGATATTCAACGCCCATAATTTTTCCAAACTGTAAGTGGAATTGCTATGATAAATCCTTTGTAGAGACTACAAGACAATCCTTATAGATACACTCGTAACTGCACCAAAACATACAACCAACAGCCAATAATTTCACCTCAAACATCTTATTCAATTGTACGAGTTCTACGACATTGTCGAAAACACAGCTTTTCGTTCCGGCACAAGAGGTTACAATATTTATGAGTTAATTCGACAACCGAATCTTGTTTAGCAATACTTGGTCTCCAGTGTACACAATGCTCCGTGGGCGTCCCATTCAAAGGGTCACGATACCATGTTCCTTTATGGAGTCAGTTTTGTAACAGATAAATTTATAGACGAGACCCTTTAACGGTGAATGGGAATTGATAATGCAAAATGATGGTCTGCCAAAAGTGGAGGGATTTAGGTGAGAGCAATTTTGTGTGGGAAAATTCTAGCATGTTCTACATGAATCAGTATAATTGCATACCTAATATCGTCTTTACCAATAACTTGTATTCTTATAAGTAGTAGGTAGTGATATTAACGACATTACACAAAAGGAAAAAGAAACGATTATTTTAATTTTTGACCAGAAGGCTGGATTGTTCGCCGATGTGAACCCCTCCCACCGTTATTTGGGAACCCGATGGTGGCGCGTTCCGAGGACCATGAAAACACATGGCCGCGGACTTGTGCAGGGCCACCTCGAGTCCCAGTTGCCGGATCCTCTCAACGACTGTCGCAACCCCGCGTGTCACTAATTCAGCCGCCGCCTGGTGCGACCTCCCCTGCGCCAGGACAAGCGTGTCGTCAGCGTAGCAAACTACACTGACGCCGCTTGGGAGGTCGGCGCGCAGCACCCAGTCGTACCCGATGTCCCACAGATGCGGCCCCAGGACCGATCCCTGTGGGACACCGCACGACATCTCTCGCCGGTTCCACTCTCCCTGGTGACCGGGGTAAATGATGGCGATCTCTCGCGTCCGGCCCTGGTTCAGGCCATGGTACGGAGCGAGAGTGCATGGGAAGCCGTCACCTCCTTCTGCGAAGCAGTAATGCTTGCGAAGGAGGAGGCGGAACGCGTGAGGGAGAGGCAATCTTTGCGCCCTCACGCCCCTAGTCGCCACAGGAGACGCCCTGGGCGTCGGGAGTCAAGAGCTGACTCCCGGCCACCGTAGGCGCGGGCTTGCGGACGGTGAGCAATGGGCAGTTCGCCGTCCGGTAAGGACCAGGCCCGGGTCGACGGCGCGTTGTGTTCTACGCGCGCCTCAAAGAGATGTCAGCAGTAACTGACGGGGTCCGCTAGGGCCGATGCTTGCCAGGGTCGCGGGTTGTTCGAAAGAGGTACCGTGGCCCTTGGCACAAGCAACTGAAGGAACACGGGTGGGTTTTAGTCAGTAAAAGTCTGACACACCCTCCCGCTTCGCCCAGAGCGGGAGAAGTTATTTGATAATTTCCCACCCAAAAAAAAAAAAAAAAAAAGGCTGGATTGTTCTTTGGCCAATTAATTGCCATTCAACGTGGCAATGCTGTCAGTCGGTGCGTTTCCGGACATCACCATCATCCAGCGTTGCGGGGGAGTTCTTCGACGCCTGAGTTTCCTTTTGTTTTTTTCTTGATTTGTATAGTTCTCAGCAGTCATTTCATATAGTACCTAGTGTAAATAGTTAGCTGTGTTAAATATAGTGTAGTTATGTAAGTGAAAAAAAAATCATTTGTGTTAAAATTTTCACATTTCTTAGTAAAAATGGCAGCACCTTCGTCTATCGAAGCATATTATTATTATTATTATTCATTTATTTCAGAATCAAAAAATATTCCATATATTGTTAGAAAATCATTCTTATAATTACTATGTTAGTATATTATTATTGAATGTCAAAATTACTTGTAAGTGCTATAAACCTTCTGAATGAGAGGCTTGTGACCAAGTAATAACAGCCGCACGGGTCGATCGATCAGTTTAAGCTACGCTTGCCGCGGTTTGTCCGTGGATGGGTGACCATCTTCACATACCAAGACCCCTCCGTGCCTCGGAAAGCACGTTAAGCCGTTGGTCCCGGCCGTCATTCGTGGATCTTTGACAGTCGTTACGGGTCGTCAGTAGCCCGAAAGTCTGACAACCAGTTTTACCAAGGGGTATCGTATCACCCAATAACTGGGTTGTGGAGATCAGATAGGCAGTCGGTACATGTAACATACTGGTATTCAGCTGCATCCGGTTAGACTGGAAGCCGACCCCAACATAGTTGGGAAAAGGCTAGGCAGATGATGATGAAACCTTCTGAATGTTTAATATTTGTAAATTGTTTAAGTTATTTCATATAAGGCCTTAAACGAAATACTAAGTAGATTTAAAACGACGTCGTATAATTTTGCGAGCATATTGTGGTACCTAGGTATACAAACCTCAAACCTCCATATTTACATAATTATATACCTACCCATGTAGCTAAGAAGATTTTCCTTTTATCCCCAAAATAAATGTATCATCAAAAGGGCTCGTAAAATCAAATCCATGCATATTAATGACGTTACAAATACCGCTTAAAATGTACAGAGTAAAGATCGTTCGTGTAAAAAAAAACATTGTTGCGTTGTCGGTGTAACGTAGCGTTTTGTGACGTCAGCGCCACGCACAAAGGGCGGGGGCACATTGTTGGTCCTTGATTCGGCGTTACTGTGTATTTAGGCCTTATAATGAGGTAGCGTTGGGAAGAGCAACGTCCTTTTGCTAATAAAAATATACTGCGATTAAATACTCGTACTGGGTGAAATTGTAGAACATACATGAGGCGTAATATTAAAAGGAGACCCCAGTACAGAAAAGATTTTATTTAACTATAATCGAAATCCATAATTAATTAAAACAATAAACGATAAGAAATCGGTAAAAAATAAATACGAGGCGTAAAAGGACCCATTACAGCCGTCATTCTGTCCATCAAACTAATAAAATACAATAACAAACATTGTACAAAAATAAAATTGCTGTGATCCGAATTTTATTTTTGGTGTGAACATTTGATGTTTGCAATAGTGCGGACTTTTATACAAACTTTCAACTTCAAGGACAAGGGAATCGGCGCCTTTATCATAGTAGGTCACTACCACCTGTGACCATAGGTTTTATTTATTTATTTATTTACCATTTATGTACATACATACCTATATGAACAGACAAGAAAAAACAGAACAGAAAAATAGGTACAAAGGTGATGCTTATTTAACTACTGCAGGCAAAACATTGCACTTACAGTATTTTGTCTTATCGTTAGATTGATTGGTAACAGGATAGTCATACTCATTACTCATTGAGGCCCCATAAGTTAAGACGAAAGTACCTACAGAATCTTCCTTGATAAGCGTGTGCGTAGTCAAGGAAGATCCAATAGGTACTTGCATTTCAACATAGCTATATAAAGAAATTCTAAACTTCCATGCCAGACAGTCAGGAACTAAGAAACATTGGATGCATTCAAGTACAGTCACACAGTATGCATTACACATGAACCCACAAGGAAACGGATGGATGGACAGACGTAACGATATATGTATGGATGTACAGGGAAACTGTTAGGTGTTTGTTCGGAAGTCAGGAGAATGTAAGATTCCCAGGGTCGCGGGTTGTTCGAAAGAGTTACTGTGGCCCTTGGCACAGGCAACTGAAGGAACACGGATGGGTTTTAGTTAATAAAAATCTGACACGCCCTCCCGCTCCGCCCAGAGCAAAAGAAGTTATTTGATAATTTCTCACCAAAAAAAAAAGGCGTGACTTTTCCATCTGTATATACAGAAACGTCTTGCGACCTGTTACTATGGAAACAATACAAAAACTCAAGGCATTTATTTCAAATAAACTCATTACAAACACACGTCATACATATTTATGTCTGTAATTTATATGGTGTACATAATAGAAAGTATTTTATTATATTCTATGTCCCGATAATTTTACATTATTCGCCACATCTTTGTGATAAAGATGCGAAATTAGAGGAATCCGAAAGTTTTGGAATCTAGTTGACAATACAATAACTCTGAAATAAGAAACCTTGCATTTTAAATATTTTCTATTGAAATATGCACGATCTTAAAGAAAACACTGAAAAACAAACCTAAACTTGAATAGTCTGAAATCGAAAATCGTGTATTCATACAAAACAAACAAGTATTTTTAACTGCGGTTGATTGTTGAATCAACCGTAGTTACAAGTGGGACAATTATTCTGTAACCATTCCTTCTACGCCATGCCATATAAATAAAATCATCATCATCATCACTTCAACTGAAAGACGTCCATATTAAACATAGGCCATAAAAAAAAAATCTCATCTAACTAGCCTGTATGTACTGTCCCACTGTAGGGCAAAAATAGGGCTCCCTCTCCCTAAAATAAATAAAATAATAAGTTTTATTATTTGTCAGAATACAACCTCCATCGAACATGATTGAAAACACGTCATACTTGCAATTATTAACACTAGACCAAAGAATACTTCAAGTTATTACTGGCTATAAAAGAACATTCTAAAATTAAAAACAATAGAATTTTAAATGAGTTCGTGTTTAGAATTTCAATGGAACCGTGGCTTATTATGCAGTTGACTCGCACGAATTTACTCGCCCGAAATGTGCGAATCGTCACTTTTAAATAATATTATTTTTTCTAAAGGCGACTCGCACGAATTGGCACATTTTGAATTTTATGCAATAAAGGGATAGAAAAATGTTGAAATATAATTGATAGAAAAACATTGGACACTAGCGCACAGAAATGATACGAGTTAAACGTGTACTTTTTCTTAACTTCTTTGTTGTTTGCCGACGACCTCAAAATTGTCCCTCGCGGTAAAAAGCGGTGATGACTGTATCAAGCTACTAGGGAACATTGATAGGGTATTGAGCTGGAGCAAAGAAAATCTCTTGCAGTTTAATAGCTCGAAGTGTGTGACCATCACTTTTTCTTGCGCACACAGGCTCATATCACATATCTATCATATTGACGTGTTGCCTATGGCACGGGTCACAGAAGTCAAAGACGGGAGTAGGCTTTAACACAGGTTTGACTTTTCGTGATGACATCATGCGTAGCTGTAAAAGAGTGCCGCATTGGATTATATCTTGTAATGGTACATGTAGGTAGATAAATAAATAAACTTCATTGCATAAAATTCAAAATGTGCCAATTCGTGCGAGTCGCTTATTGAAAAAATAATATTATCTAAAAGTGACGATTCGCCCGTTTCGGGCGAGTTAATTCGTGCGAATCGACTAATAAGCTGAAACCGTTGGCATTTCTGATAAGTATTTCAAGACCTATTCAAGCGAAGTTTATGGAATTCGTCAAGGTGGCTTTGTCTTAGCTGGCTTTAGAATTTTCTAGGTTCTTTTGTCGGACTGTCATTTGGTTTTTTTTTTTATTGACAGAAGAATTTTTTTGAATAGATGGTAAGGTGGAATTTTTTGTTGTGCTAATGTGGCGTCATTGACCGAATAGAAAATTTGGATGGCAATAAAAAATCTATGAATTTTATTGTCTATGTCGTTGAACGTGATTATCGATGTCGATCAAATCCAGATCTAAACTTAATCTAATAATCCTCATTATGTTCTTTTTCTATCATTAAAAGATTTCGTTCGCGTGGTCAGAAAACAATAATGTGTATTTTTACTACCTAATGCTTTTTATAAAAAATATAAAAGTTACGCATAAAATTATCCTTTTAACATCAGCTATCTGCCAGTTAAAGTCCTGTCAAAATCGGTCCAGCCTTTTCGGAGACTAGCCGGAACAAACAGACAGACAGACGGACTAAAATGAAAAAATAGATTTTTTGTTATGAGTACCGTACCGTACCGTGCATTTAGTAGAAAGCTGTTATTTTGACATTTCAAACAGAAATTTTAGTTAAAAGTAGACAGTGCCCTAGTCTAGAGCGGGATGGCGTCTGTCAGACGCCTCATAGTACATTCATCCATTTTACGTTATAAAGGGTAAGTAAGTACCCTTTGAACTATTACAACTGAACAAGTTCCCAAAACTCAACGTCACCCGCACGTCGCCGGCGCACGATTTGAATTGCAATGAGAATGCGTGCGCGCAGGTAACGGGACACATTATTGATTCGTTGACATTTCGTAGATGGGGGCTATATCAAGGGTATATGCGTGGGAAGAATTTGTAATAGGTAGGTACTATGATGCGTATTGGGTAAGAAAGTGTTGTTTGCTTAAAGTGGGACGTAAGTAGGACGACTGCAATATTACGAGATAGTCCAAAACCTTACTCAATAAGCGTCTAACATCATCTGTCTGGCATTATTGCTGAAATCACATCACACATACATTGTTTTTTTTTTTCTTTCATATCCAAATTAAAATCAAAACAAAAGTCATTTATTCAAACTAGGCTGAGAATCAGCACTTTTCGAACGTCAAAATTACAAAAGACAGTCCCCCAAAACGCCCGCCCTTCACCACTTCCTAGTGCTTTCGCTGGGGAGAAGAAGTGGCGCAACAAACTCCCCAGCAGCACAGCTGTCTGTTCAGTTAGAAAATATTCGAATGAATACAATACAAGGTATGCAAAGTAATTAACATTACAAGACACAGAACACTAAATTAAATTATTTTCTGTATGTCAGCTAGCCACGCCAATATACCAAAAAATACAATAAAAAGTATACGTACTCAAGCAAAAAATAATATATCAAAATTAAAAATGTAAACAAAAACTTACTATATAAATAAAAGCCTCCAGGTATAAAGGGCGTGACTGCTTACATATTTATGCAATGCTGGGTTCTGTTTACATAGCTGTCGCTTGAAGTCACAAATGATAAACTAGGACCATCGAAGGAAACGAAATAAACAAGTTATTACTAATGACGAAAATAAAACCATGGTCAGCAACATGACCAGTCACCACAAGCAGCACCCATTCACCAGCATAACGCAAAGATCAGCCATTATAACCCCCCCCTCCCCCCTTCGCAATTTAGAGGGAATTCGTTCCATGTCAAATGGCGTTGTGGTGAAGCAGCCAGTGCTGTGCCTCCCACTTATAGAAGGTGGTTCCTCTTCAGCCTTTTTATCACTAACAATTTCATTACTAGTGAGGTACTTAAGATCCTAATTTTTTTTTTTCAAATGTGTCACTTGCTTATGATACTCTGCCATAAATAAACGTTTTCAGGGTTCCGTATCATAAGCAAGTGACACATTTGAAAAAAAAAAAAAAATAGGATCTTAAGTAGGTACCTCACTAGTAATGAAATTGTTAGTGGTAAAAAGGCTGCCATAAATAAACGTTTTCAGGGTTCCGTACCCAAAGGGAAAAACGGAACCCTGTTACTCCCACTCCGCTGTCCGTCCGTCCGTCTGAAGGTCTGTCACCAGGCTGTATCTCATGAACCGTGATAGTTAGACAGTTGAAATTTTCAGAGATGATGTATTTCTATTGCCGCTATAACAACAAATACTAAAAAAACAGAATAAAATAAATATTTAAGGGGGCTCCCATACAAGATACAACAGACACGATTTTTTTGCCGTTTTTATAGATAGCTAATGGTACGGTAACACTTCGTGCGCGAATCCGACTCGAGCGATACTATGTGCACCTATACACAAAATGCACCCTGGATAACAGCTCTGCTACCATGTTGCTACCTAAATGACCCATTTTTATCTAAGTGTAGTGTGTTGATACAAGAGAAAAAGTTCGGAATTGGTCAAGTTGATTCTCAATATGAGTAATGTATTTTTAAGTGTCAGAATTGCGGTAAATCTCATGCGCGATGTTAAACGCTTACTTAGTTTTTTTTTTTTTTTTGCTGATACAACTCGACGAAGTAATTAATATGCGGTGCGAAGATAGATGGTTTTATTATTCAACACCAACAGCCTAATCGTGGTAGATTAGACTCTCACCTTGAAAGGTTTTTCACGCTGGAAAAAT
This sequence comes from Eremobia ochroleuca, assembly GCA_949629135.1. NCBI lineage: Eukaryota > Metazoa > Arthropoda > Insecta > Lepidoptera > Noctuidae > Eremobia > Eremobia ochroleuca. The sequence goes on along the minus strand of OX451405.1, from coordinate 13,765,093 downwards.
TAAGGTAAACATGACGCAAAGATTAACAAACCGTTCTGTTCATATTTTTGTTCTACATGACTAACCACACGTTTTGATTGTATTGTCAGTAGAATTTAAGGAAATCTAGTTTATTTTTTCTACAGAACAACACAATTTTCTGGTGCAACATTTTGTCCACTACTCGATTCATTTCCGTACCGTATCTATAACATCAATGTTACCGTATTAGTCCTCTTAACGCTGTCCACGCGTCCAGAACCCAAAAAATTTGTCAGTTTAAATCAAATAGACGACCGCTATTCTGCCGACCGCAGCACCCTAATTGCGTATCACAATTTGAACCATTTTGAAGCATATTGCTAATCCATTGCTCCATATGTTCGAAAAATGTGTCTGCTCAGCAACGTAAATAACGCAATGAATGTTGTTAAAATGAAACCCATTGCTACTGATAGTGTGTTACGCAATTAGCCTGCTGTTTGTTGTCGGGGGCAAGGCAAATCAGGTTATCGAAATGTGTCATTTTCGGACTGTCGGATGGTTGTGAATATCTATGCTGGAGACCTCTGTCAAACTCTCTCTCTCTCTGTCAGTATAGATAAATTGTCAAAAAAGCTTAGCTCTGCAGCATACGCCGTTAGGAAAATTCGTGACTTAACTGATTTAGAGACAGCCCGTTTAGTTTACTTTAGTTATTTTCATAGTGTGATGTCATACGGTATTCTGTTGTGGGGAAATGCCGCCGATATTCAGACAATTTTTATTTTACAAAAAAGGGCAATTCGTTCCATTTATAAGTTAAGTCCCAGACACTCCCTCAGAGACAAATTTAAAGAGATTAATATAATGACTGTGCCTTCTCAGTACATTTACGATAATCTTTTGTATGCACATAAAAATATTAATCTGTTTAAAAAATACAGTGATATCCATAATATAAATACTAGGAACAAACACAAATATGTTGCTCCTACAACAAGGCTCAAGAAAATAGGTGGCTCGTTTAGATGCCAATGTATACGTTTTTATAATAAACTTCCTAGCCACATTCAAGAACTAAGCATTAATAAATTCAAATCTTTTATAAAGCTAAAACTATGCCAGAAAGCCTATTATACTGTAAAAGACTATACTGAGGACAAAAAAGCTTGGGATTGAGCTGCTCCAATAGGTCTAGACAGTGGATGTTGTTTATTTTTTTATTTTGCTGATTTACACTTTGGTTTTTATATCTATTTATATACAGAATGACATGAACATTTACTGTTTAAAGTCTTGACTATTTTAATTATTGTGAATGTGAGGACTATGTGGGTCATTGTTTCCGTTTTAATCATGGTCTGGCAGTTTGAGTGGTGTATGCGGTCTACACAAATGTCCTGTCCTTGGTATTGCTCGTCGAATCGTTGAGCTCCTTAAGTTCTGAGTTGAGCTGCACGGTTACTGACGAATGCGTGCACTGACTGCACAGGTCCACTCAGTGTGGTTCTTTCCTCAAAAGACCACTTCAGACACCAATCTACATGGTCCTCAAAGATTATATCCGGATTTTTATATACACATTGACATTGATGAATTTTATATAAACAATGACATGGATATTTACTTTGTAAAGTATCTTATTTTATTATTATTACTGTGAGTGTGAAGACTATGTGGGTCATTTCTTTTTTTTCGGTTTTTCTTCTTAGTTAGTTTTAATCATGATCTGGCAGTTTGAGTCATTTATGCGGCCTACCCAAATGTCCTTTCATTGGTATTGTTCGTCGAATCGTAAGGCTCCTCAAGTTCTGAGTTGAGCTGCACGATTTTTGACAAATGCGTGCACTGACTGGACAGGCCCGCTCAATCTGTGTGGTTCTTTACTCAAAAGACCATTTCAGACACCAATCTACATGGTCTTCACATGATCTGACCAAGATTATGTCTGGACTTTAAAAGAGACTGTGACCTCTGAGTTTGTTTCGGCCTTTCTTCTCAGAGTAGTCAGATAGGAAACGCCGACCTCATCTAGTTTAAAAAATATGATTGACATGTAAAAGTGTTTGTACAAACCTACTTACAGAAAATAAATCATTTATCATTTATCATTTAAACTTCGAACTCACGACCATGAGTTATACCCAACGCCAAAAATTAAAAAAAAAATACACGGTTGTCATAAACACAACAGCTCAAATTAACAATGATTAGTCCTTTCTCTCTCAGTCCTTAGTCCACAAACAAAATTAGGCTCCGCTTAAAATCGTCCAAACAAAGCGGGTAGGGCTGGGTGCACACGAGCTACAATTATTGCGGGCTATTGTTCGTGAGCAGCGATCGGCTCGTAATTACACGCTTTACTGACAGTTCAGGCTATGGCTGGACAATTTGTTGGTTTAGCAAAGGTTTAGGGGTGTGTGGCCGAAAAGAGGTTAAGTTTTTATTTATTTTTTAATTCAGGAGTTACAATTTGAATTGAATTAATTTAGTGTTTGTCTAAGTAAAAAAATATATGTGTCATTGCCAGCGGTATAATTTTTAAAGAAAAGTTACATTGTTTATTACATTTTCATTATAGAATCATAATTACGTACTTATTTGTGAGGAGGATATTAAACAAATAACAACAAACGACAACAAATAAACACCTACGGTTAATTTGCCTACATTTAACATTATGACAAACCTAAAAATGACGTGTAAAAAAAAATTGTCATTTGAGGCTTGAATAAAAAAATACTAAGGGAAAGCAATCGTTTTAAATTAAACACCCCTAAACATTATGCACTGTCCAGTAACCGCCACGAGTAATTACCGAATGGTTCCTGTCTGAACGATCGGTCGGTGTGTCCCCTTCTTTACGACCTAACGAACTCTGTCATTTTCTTGCCTCATTGCCGAGTTATTAAATTTGGGGAACTATATTTTCTATCACCAAAATTTATATTTGTCATCAAGTTGTATCACCTAATAAATAGATCTATCGCCACGAAATATTTTCGTTCTCAGATAAACAAAAATTGTTCCCAGGTATGAATTATCAAATTAATGTTAATATATGTGTAAAATAAGAGATCGATAACCAATAAAATTATATTGCATTACATGAATATAAACTTCGTTCTTATAATAACAGTTTTGTTACTTAAATAATAGCTCTGTGCTCAGAATGGTAGATCTGTCACCAAATAAATACCCACCCCGACACGGACAGGTTAGGTTCGAAGGGGATGACGGGGGCTCAAGTGAGCGAGCGGAGCGAGCGAACGAGCCCCCGTCATCCACTTCGTGTTAGGTTCCTTTAAACCCTGCAGACAGAAATAGGGGCCCCGCGAAGCGGGGCTCCGTCGACTACACCTGTGATTTATTGGTGATCTCTTTAAATTAGTTTGCTTAAATACTTATTAGGACACACCTATTATAATACACACAAAGACATTTATTTGGTACTAGACCTTATATCTCAGGATTTTAGGTGATTTATTGTGGAACTGATTTTGCATTGTTTGGTGACTACATTTTGGTGACAGATCTACTATTTTGAGGACAAACCCTATTATTTAAGAAACACAAAACTAATTAAATTGGTGATAGCTTAAATGATACCCTTAAATTTGTAAATAAATGTACTGTTATACTGTGTATCTGTATATGTGTGTATGTGTGCGTGTTTATGTCTGTGTGTGTGCGTGTGTGTGTGTGTGTGTGTGTGTGTGTGTGTGTGTGTGTGTGTGTGTGTGTGTGTGTGTGTTTCTGTTTGAGTGTGTGTGTTTCTGTCTGAGCGTGTGTGTGTGTCTCTGTCTGTGTGTGTGTGTGTGTGTGTGTGTGTGTATGTCCATATTTGTGTGTTAAAAGACTGTGAAAACGTATACATCATCGCTGAGCATAGGGTGGAGGAGTGACGAGCCAAAATTACGCTGGTGAGGATATTATTATTGTTTGTTGAGTAGTTCAAGATACGGGGTGAGAAAAGCGAATGAAATGAAAATTGACCTAGTAGTAGATTCCGGTGGATAGGTGAATGTTGAGCAGCCACGAGTTTCCCAGTGTAGATTTTTGTTCCATACCTGAAACAAGATGAAAAAGAAATTAGTTGTTTAGACAAATGTTCTCACTTAAAGTTTTTTTTTTTTAAATTATCTTTAAATTTAACAAAGGAAAAACATTTTTCTTTATGTTTTTATTTTGTTTTTTTTTTTTCTTTTTGTTCTTTTTGCTTACATTTAGTCACATCATACTTTTGTAGCAGTAAAATACATATGTACGTAAATAGTAAAAATACTCAAGTGCTGTAATCCATGGGGGATCGGAACTGTCACTCCTTCATACAGGTTATACTGTAACCTAGTTAGGAGATCAGAACTGCACCCACTACGATTGTAGCAAATCGGCAATTTTACCATGTATAAAATTGATATACCCCTGTACTGCAATATTTGTAACGAGATCAATAAAGATTTTTATTATAAATAAGAGGTGTCACAAAAGTTGCCTCGTTGATCTCGAGGTAGCAAGCGCTACTGCTGGGCTTGGGTTCGATTCCCAGGTTGGGCAAAGTGTTATTGAGTTTTCCATCTGGATTTTTTTAGTAGCAGCCCGGAATCAGGATTTGTGCCCGGTCGATGCCAATAGGCTTGCCCCCTATTACATGGAACTTAAACATAGCTACGAAATATAGGTGTACTATGATATACCCACGCCTTCCACGCCGCCCACTACAAGAGTTAGGCAGAGGTGAACCCATGGTTTCATCTTCGGGAACTTTCGGGTTCGGGGAAACGAGGCGTGATGTTATGTCACAAAAGTTGTGTGTTTTTAATCACAGTAATATTATAAAGGCGAAAGTTTGTGAGTGTGTGTGTTTGTATGTTTGTTACATCTTCACGATCAAACGGCTTAACGGATTTGGATGAAATTTGGTACACAGATAGTTTCTAACTGGGATTAACATATAGAATACCTTTTATCCCGATATTCCCACGGGATCGACACTTAAGCGGGTGAAACCACGGGAAGCAGCTAATGTATCAATAATCATTAAAATTTCCCTGAGAAGAACACAAACTAATTATCAAGATTTCAATCTACTAATCGAAACAATAGATGATATAGCTACACTTTTCTAAGAAGATGTAGTCAATTAAGAAAATTGATAGTCTTCAAGTCATGCCAAAGTAACACTACAGCCGGGAAGTGATCCATTGTATGTCATTGATATATGCAAATATTGGGACGATACAAGATGTTAGCGATGAGCGATCAATTGTGAGGACGAAAAAAACGAATGTGAAAAACACGTGCGACCAGAATTAAAAGAAGTATAAGATAAAGCAGTACAAAGTTAAGTTACAGGACATGGTTAAAAACCTTGGCGCAAAAAGCTGGATCCAAAGGTGATCCAAGCGAAGAAAACACAGTATCTATTTTGCCGATGGTGATATTAATCATTAAGTAGATGGTGGATAAGAAGTTACACTATAAATTTTTGATGAATCTGATGCTGGAATGGGAATAGAATACGACAGAAGACTACAAAATCTTTGAAATTGGTTTAGAAAACGCGCGTGTTGATGAAGAGAAGGTTATGATGGGTGTCGATATAAGTGCTAAGTTTGTAACTTGGGACTCGCACTATATAATGATATTTTGATTGATTCATTATTCATATTGATGTACAAAAAAGTCAATTATGCTGATGGGTTAAATATATTTCTGCTTAGAATCATATTAGATAGGCTTTTTATTACAAGTACCAACGCACAAAATGGATTGTTTCGTCTCACGCTTAGTTACAAGTATATAATACGTTTAAAATTACAGTAATCATGTTATGGAAAGTTTGGTTTGAAGTGATTGTTTGAAATTTTCTTGTTAGTATAAAATCTTCTCTATAGAAGCAAATGGTTAAAAATTATACATATTGTAAGACATAACGACTTCAGGAAAGCTTATGAAAAGAATTGTAGAAAACATTCATACCAATATTTGAAATTAGAAAGTGTCAAAACTGTCTATGTGGTTATCCTTTTCACGCCTAAACCACTGAACGGATTTCGATCTTTGGCAAGGAGATATATGGCATCATGGAGAAGGACATAAGCTTTTTGTCCCGGTAGCACGTTCCCATGGGATAATTTCCAACATCCACACAGGCGAATTTGCGGGCAGTACTATTTATTATTAGTTACCATATAACGGACCACCTGTAAGCTCAAACATTAGAAACATTTTTACTCTGTCAAAGTGGTCAAAGTTCTTTCTAGCTTTACTTCGTCTAGCCAAGACTGTTTTGTCTAGTTCTTTTTGTCTCCTATGCTACTCTTATAATATCTCTCTATCTCCCGCTTCAATATATCTAAGTTTGTTATTAGATTCTCACCGATAAAATTCATTCACATTCAATTTCAACACCCCCAAATAATTTCCCAACTTTTACCAAGAAATGTCTTACACCATAACTTTCATAGTGATCAATGTAGGTATCTCTTTCTACATCCGTACAGAACAATGCTTGAACATACAAAACAATAGTATCGTCCTAATGATCTCATTTATCCGATAACTGATAAGAAGAAACATAGGTGTGTTATCAACAGAATTATCACGAAGTTAATTTCATTCAATCTCACAAATGTTCTCACACGGTCCATTGTTTTTGGTGTTATGTAAGCGAGGGAAGACGACAGAAGGTTTACTTGATGCGTAGGGTTGAAAGGTGAAAGGTTTCAAAAGGAAATATAAAAAAAAATACCTGAAACATGTCATGTGAAAATATGAACGGAAAAAAAAAGTTGGCCGTCACGGGATACTCGGGAGATGTGAAACATAGAAACTGATAGCAAGCCAAAAAACAATGGACGGCGGCGGAGAGGTAACATAACGGCATAAGAGTCAGCTTCATTCCCAAGGCGCGCCGATAGATGTTTCACATCAAAAACTATGAGGTACCTACCTTAATATTTATGTCTAAAGCAGATTTAAGAATAGTGACAGTTGAATATTCGGTGTTGAAAGAAAACATGTAGGATTAATAATAGACATCAATCAATTTCTGTCGTTTGAGACTAAAAGACGTATATAGTGGCTCTATACTTAGGAATGGGTCTTTCCATGAGATAAATGGTGTGCAGATGGCAGAATACCCACGTTAGTATATTTCGAGTAGGTAGTAGAAATAATAATTGTTATTGATGTAGAATATTTTTGTTTAATATTCACACTAACCAAAAGGAAGCCATACGATTGCCATTGGAAGGAATAAGGAAGCCATTGATTTTCTGTTTCCAATTACCCACTGACAAAAAAATTACCATAGATTGTACTCACTGGGGGTTCACCCATGACCGGCCATAATGATTCCAGAGACAAATAGTTACTTGATGCAGAAAGACATGTTACAAACAATAATTGAACTGTCAGTGTGATATGAACATCCGTCATGTAGATTTTGTATGGAAATGTTTATTGTTTTCTACAAACGACAATATTATTGCGTGTTTGTTTATTTACATTTTTGGCTAGGGTGACTGTAGTGCATATTTTTTTTTTTATTATATTTATATCTGTAATTTAAATGGTGTACATAATAAAGACTATTCTATTCTATATTTAATAGATATGTAAACACTGTCTCATTCACACAAGCGGGGTAGCTGCTGTCACTAATGTCATCTGTCAGTCACAAGGAATGCCGGGAAAGAGAGTAAGTGAAGCAGGGTCTGCACGGTAGCGCTTGGTGTTGTAGTGAGCCAGTGAATTGAAATGTTCAACATAAATACGGAATCAACTGAATTGTACAGTGATTATAACTAGGAGGACATTTGGCAAGGTGCAGTGACTAGTGGAGTTAGGCAGTGGCCGAATAGCGTCCAAGGATAGGAAGATGAGGTGTCAGTCGTCCGGCGCGAGATAGGCGGACGATATTGTTGCCATCGCTGAGTAAACCCTAGATGAGGTTAGCACAGGAGCTTTGGTGTTGACGCGTAATTTGGGCTTAAAGATAGTTTATTTATTCTAAAAGAACATACATTGCTCACTTAGCAAATAAATATATAACTAAGGTAAGGTATAGGTATATATATTTACCACGCGCGCCCCTCTTAGACGTCGCGGGGAAGTCCTCCCCCCAGTTGTAGTTTAAATATTAACAGATAATTTCTTTAGAGTCAAGAAAAACATTATAATAAGATTTCGAGTTTTCAAACGCTTCTCCTGAAATATTACATCATCTGCATAAGTGACGTTCTTGCACCGTAGGTGCGATATATAGATTAAATCGTAATTCCGGAAGATATCCTCACATTACTCCATACTTTGATAGCAAACAGCATATTTCAAAGATTCGTGACCATTGTGCGAAGCGGAGCAATAATTATTTCACAATTTTATCTTGCGTTCGATTATTTTATTTATAGACAGGGCAGTAGACGTTCCCACTGTGCTGATCAGGGGGGTTCTTGCTAGGGATGGAAAAGGAATTTAAGTTTTATCGACTTTATCGACACTTTTTACGTTAACATGATTCATCACTACTCAAAGTGTACGGTTTTTACTGATCTTTTATCTTTTCATATCAAACAACATACAAGCAAATAGATCAGAATCAATTTGTATAGCAATAGTGTACGATATTATTTTTATATTTAATTTAATTTAATTTGATTTAATTCTCTGATGAATGAATGACACTGTTTTTGACATTTCGATTTATTTTTATCTGACATACTTTATGATACTGCTTTTTTCAGTTTTTTTTTCAGGCATGTTATAAAAAAGAACGGTTCATTATTTTATAAAATATACCTATAGAAACCTTGACAACTGGAGGTAAAACTATTTAGAATTTTTATTTGATTTTCTTTTCTGACTTTAGCGACCAACATCGATGCGATGATGATGCATCGATGGGTCCAACATCGTTATCGCTAAAAAAATATAATTAATCTCGTACAAAACTTCAATACCTACTCCACCTAAATGTGTGGGACGGCTGATTATTATTTTCATTTACTATTTTTTATCGATATCACATCGACAATCCCTTCCCTACATACATGGTGTTCGCGTGTAAGTAGTGATATCATCTATTTATAAGTGAACGTTCCGCTCAGCCACATATCACAAGTGAATGAACACTTTTGTTAGTGCAACATTACTTTAAGTTTTGTAGCTCTGTGGAGGATTGGGATAAAATGCTGAAGTTATTTTGCTGGAAAGTTTTTAATGGTGGAATATAACGCGTAATCCAGGACGAAATGTTGCTAAAGAAACATCCCAAATGAGACACTATGTTTCAGCCATGATTCTCTGTGTGTCAACAAAACAGTGTTTTATTTGCCCCTGCTTCACCTGCTTCGTACAGTTTTTACAAAAAACATATACCTCGAAGGTGTATGAAATTAAAATTTTACAAATTTTCGAGATTCCGAGATTTCTTCATTATATGTAAGAAAGAAAGAAAAAATGTTTATTCTGTAATAATCTACTTAGCCTTATTCCCAACTATGTTGGGGTCAGCTTCCATTCTAACCGGATGAACAACGTCGTTTCTTATTTATCACTTATCAGTATTGTATAATGTAAATAAAATTTAATTATGCAATGAAAGAAAACGCTTTTTACCCCATTGGTCCTCTCAAGTAATTACAATTAACATTCCACAATACATACGGCGATACATTCGGCGACTGTACCATTCACAATTTCGGTCAAGACCGAGTCGTACAACTTTTAGTTAGTTATAAAAGCTTTGGGGAACTTGAATCTTGGGGAGATAGGGCATTATTTTCTAACTGAACAGACAGCTGTGCTGCTGGGGAGTTTGTTGCGCCACTTCTTCTCCCCAGCGAAAGCACTAGGAAGTGGTGACGGGCGGGCGTTTTCGGGGACTGTCTTTTGTAATTTTGACGTTCGAAAAGTGATGATTCTCAGCCTAGTTTGAATAAATGACTTTTTGATTTCTGATCACCAATTTAGAAAAACAACGCGGTCAGACAACAGACATGAAATGCGACTTTATATGAAATGCGATATTATATTAGATATTGCACTGTTATTCTTATTACTGCAGCATCTCAAACATTGTTCACAACAATAAAGATCATGCTGTCTCATTTTAAATGATTTCCTTGCATTGATTTAATGAAATAAAACATCTTTTCACGACGTTACTATGTAATCAGGGGCACTTTTTAAAACCAAAACTTTACGAGGAAATTCCCTGAAGAGTACGTGCATGAAACCGTACAATCATAAACGTGTAACTGCAAAACTTACACAATTACAGAGTCGAGCGTTTGTAATAAAAGTACAACTTTCACTTACACGCCCCTCATCGGAATAAATTAGTGCCATAAACATCAATTAAAATTAATGAACACAAACCCACATATTAAACGAACTTCCTACTTAGCATTTCTACTCCACCCTTTTCAATTGTTAGCGAAATAACATAAATGCTGTGTCATTATAAGGACATTGCTCTCATTTACTATGATGAGTCCCCGACTTAGTGGTGACGAAAAGGGGGACAAGTGTTTGTACGTTTGCGTGTGGTTTCGTTATTTCTTTTTAGTGACCGTTTGATTTCTGTTCGGATATAAATGTAAATTTAGGTTATTATAATGATATCGAAATAGAAAAATAAAATTCGGTGATCACAAACATCAATACAAGAAATAAAATATTCAATAAGAAGCTTATGAATTAATAAATTTAAGTCTAAATTCCCTCAAATAAATTTTTGTTGTGCATAATTTCATCAACTTGTACAGTTTCACACTATCAACATTCAATAATCATGTTTTAGAAACACCAATAAACAAATAAAAGACTTACAAAAATAACTTTCCATGCATAATTTCTAACAATCTCGTATTACACGTAATACCGCCGATAAAAACCGTTAAAATTCAAATACTGCTACTCGAACACAACTAGCACTCCCTATTACGTAAACAGTTTTCTGACACAAATTGCTATTGACAAATCAATTGGTATTTCTAAACGGTTTCTATTAGACGTATGCTTATTTACATACCATACGATTTGAATTCAATGTAGCGGATTCAACTATCAATAAGTTTCAGAAATACTACCGTTTGAGTGGCATTGAACAGTATTTATACGGTGTTAGGGTGCTTTCACAGTGAGATGGTTAAATGTGGTCATGTCACGCGAGTAAATTAACAGTAAGGGCCCTTTCCCACGGCAAGATCCCGTTTTTTCCAGGTACGGTTTTTTGCAGGATCCCGTTTAGTAGTGTACGTGTTTAAATATATATATTCACACAAGCATCCTGTTTTCCGGATACTGCAAACAAGATGCTTGAGTGAATATGTATATTATATATTATTATTTACGCCCTAAGGGGGTGTAAACATGTTGGCTTAGTAAGTATTTTTAGTTGTAGAGTGTGTGCCTAGTCTAGACAATGTAGAGACAACTAAATGAAATCACTGGCAATACTAATTGCATAAGATTATTCTGAAACTATCAAATTAGTTATTCTAGCATCGAAATTAAAACAGTGATTTTTTTCGAATAAACTAAATAGTAATGGAGGGGCCCGTGGCTAAATAATAACAGCCGCATAGGTCGATCGACCAGGTTAAGCTACGCTTGCCGCGGTTGGTCTGTGGATGGGTGACCATCTTTGCATACCGAGAACCCGGAAAGCACGTTAAGCCGTTGGTCCCGGATGTCATTCTTAGATCTTTGACAGTCGTTACGGGTAGAGTCAGAAGCCCGAAAGTCTGACAACCAGTCTTACCAAGGGGTACCTATCGTATTACCCAGTACCTGGCTTGTGGAGGTCAGATAGGCAGTCGCTCCATGTAAAATACTGGTATTCAGCTGCATCCGGTTAGACTGGAAGACGACCCCAACATAGTTGGGAAAAGGCTAGGCAGATGAAGTTTTGATATTAATTTCGACTTGATAACTCCACGCGTGCCTTAGAAAAAGGGTCTTGACAGACAGACAGACGTACAACGAAGTGATCTTATAATTAATATAAGGGTTCCGTTTTTCCTTTTGAATTGCGGAACCCTAAAAAACGCAACATAAACAATAGGCACTTTCATGTATAATAGTGTCGGCCTACAGGGAGCATCCAATTTCCCTTAACAGCAGGAATATTCACAAATGCTAAGTAATAAGCAAGTTGTTCATGAAATCACTGTGAAATCGTTATTACCGGTAGTAAAATTTACAGTTACTGTAGTGATGAGCAACGGGACGGAAAATTGATTCAGCGAGGCTGTTGAATGGGACGAAAATAGTTGATTGAAGTTATGTCAACTTTGGCTGGAGGAGACCAAATATTACAAAGATAATCGGATGTGAGAGACGATTTAGATTCATTTTTACACTGATATCTGTAATTCGTATAGTGTAGAATAAAGAGTAGGTACCTATTCTATTCTATTCCATAATCCGCGAGTTGACAAATTTTTTTTTATTATTTAAATTGAAGCTTTTTTACCTCACTAATAGCTTGGTATAAACATTTTTTTAATATTTTAAAAAATTGAAAAGATATGAGCGTTCAAAACTCTCAATTAGACAGAGAGGGAAATACTGAATTGTGACGTCATAGTTCAGTATCGCTATATAAATTACATGCAAAACTTCGTTTTGCAAGAAAGAGATAGACAAAAAGTTTCTATAAGTTTTTTATTTTTTAACCGATTTCAAATTAGATTTCGAATTCTATTATTGTATTACATGTGTGGATATATTATCTACTAGAATATATAGTATTCAATATCATGCAACTAACCAATTGTAATTCCATAATTGACGGCACTGTTGGCGCTGTGGTTAAGCGATGGACTGCTGCGCAGCGTGTCGCGGGTTCTATTCCCGCACGGAACAAATATTTGTATGACCTGAAAGTAGTTGTTCTGGGTCTGGCTGTTTGTGTATGTGAGTTTAAATGTTTGTAAATGCACCCACAATACAGGACAAATTCCTAGTGTGGGGAAACGTTTAAAAAAAATTGATTGAGAGAAGAAAAAATCGTAACTTTAGCAGATCGAAATGGTTTTAAAGAATCTTTTCGGCTCTTGGCATTTTGATTATTTCAGAGGACAGTGTGGCTCCAATGTAACTTCGGCAACAGATTTTAGCAGTGTAAACATCACTGGGCTTACAACTCGTCATCTTCCTAGCATTTTCTCAACTATGTTGGGGTCAGCTTCCAGTCTGACCAGGTGCCGCTGTACACTAATATTTGACGTAGAACGACTGCCTATCTGACCTCCAATACCCTGTTAACCTACCCTTTGGTCAGACTGGTTGCCAGACCTTTTAGCTTCTGAGTTCCCGTAACCGCTGTCAAAGAGCTTACAACAATATTCCACAAACCATAAATAATAAAAATCGATAGTTACCTACAATAAAATACATATTTCCTTTTAACCCAACTATAAAATACGTTGTTTATAGGAAGTAACACACAGTAAAAGCGAAATCGGTGGTAAAACCACACATTATACAAACAACAAATAACAAGTTCTAATCTTCACATCGAATATCCATGTTTGTGTATTTTCCACAACAAAATCGATGCGAGTCAATCGATATACGAATAGAATAGTGTGGTAGAATGTTGTTTGTCGCAGAGTATGAATAAAGCAAGCTCTAAAACCATGCATGCTAGTACAAAAGGGTGTCATTACCAGTATCCACCACGGGTGCCCAATGCGGATGGAAAATGTCACATGTCTTTGAATTTTTGGTTCTAGGACATGCCGGTATGTTTTCTTTCACTGTTTTGAGAGCAGTGATGAAATTATTTACACTATGTAAAGCGCCTGCCTGCGCTCAAACCCACGAAGTGTCAGAGCTGATAGCACTGGCCCACTACTGCTCTCTCACCGTTGTGGTAGCACTTTACGTTACACATTATTGATACAACCGCTCATTTTAATATACTAGTAGCAGTTTTCAATTTTTTTTTTTTGTGATGGGCTGGTGGCTGAGTAATAACAGTCGCACGGGTCGATCGATCTGTTTAAGCTACGCTTGCCGCGGTTGGTCCGTGGATGGGTGACCATCTTCACATACCAAGACCCCTTCGTGCCTTGGAAAGCACGTTAACCCGTTGGTCCCAGCTGTCATTCGTGGATCTTTGACAGTCGTTACGGGTAGTCAGTAGCCTGAAAGTCAGACAACCAGTCTTACCAAGGGGTGTCGTATTACCCCGTAACTGGGTTGTGGAGGCCAGGTAGGCAGTCGCTCCATGTAAAATACTGGTATTCAGCTGCATCCGGTTAGACTGAAAGCCGACCCCAACATAGTTGGGAAAAGGCTAGGCAGGTGATGATAAGTTTCCAGTTTTTTTGAGGTGACTAGCATCGTGTCTCAAATGTTTGAGGAGTCGAGAATGCGGCTTGCATTATTTTTTCTTTGTTGCTGAAAACGTGAGTTCAACACAGTTAGGTACTATTTTTGCTTTCCTAATGTTTTTTTCTGCTAATTTAATTCCGAGCTTCGTCAGCCCTTTTTATGAAAGTTTCACTCGTGAGAACATAAGTATTAGACGTTATCTTATCCATACTGCGAGGTCATACAAGTGTACGTATCACTTTCATACCGTCGATGGTAACTGCACGCTGTCGATTGTCAGCACACCTTTCTCAATCAGTTTCACCGCAAACATTTGTGTTCCGTCGATTTATACTGAGCGTTTATAAGGCACAGCGCATATTTAGTAGCTCTTATTTTCGAACTAATTTCATTTTATTCTCCGTCATCACTCTTTTGCTCTTGTCCAATTTTATTTGTGCTCGGCGCAACATGTCTTTTTCTTCCATACTTCTCTATTAGTCATCTCGGTAGTCACCCCCTTTCTAGCCCATATCATCTTTCACACAGTCCATCCATCGTTTCTTTGGTCTTCCCCCACTCTGATAGCAATCCACATTCATACTCAAAACTCTCCTCACGAAATTTTCCTTATTCCTCCGTATCACGTGCCCATACCATGACAGCCGATTTCCACATAACGTTTCAGTCACCACTTTGGAATTCCTCTTATATTCTCATTTCTTATTATATTCATTCGCGTAGCGATTGCCTTATATGAAAAAAAAAAAAACAATTAAGGCAATTTCTAGTGAAAGCAATCTCTAGTTAAGGCAATCTCCGAGTTAATCCGATCACTAACTTTGCAATTATTTCGTCGCATGATTTGTCTACTACTGGTTAGGTTGGTACCTGTTTGCAACTAATGCGATTGGTAATCTTGAAGACTGTTAACAAAATGAAAAGCAAGGAAACAACGTTAATAGCTCCTGCAACAATCTAGCCGAAACAATAATTTCAACTTATAAATGTGTGAACATACTGAGTGGAATTCCAATATCATTTGGGAACAACCAACGCCACAGTTTTTGTCAGAAACAATAAAACGAAATGCAGTGCCAGCTTCAACAAGATTTAAAAGTGAAGATCCGAACAAAATATCGAACTAGAGTTGCAGAAATGCAGAGTTCAGATCGGCAAATCGTAGACAATCAGCATTTTGTCCGTGAGTGGACTTGGGTCCTTAACTCGATCGAGTGACAATTTTATCGCCAGCGGCAAATCGATTGACAATCGATTCGTTAGTCGCTACCGTTGCTTATCGATGGTTCTTGCGCATCACTTCTTTTGTAAGCACGGTTGCTTTTAGATTGCTATCGAGCCGATTATGAGTCTTGAACTTTTTATTTTTAATGTGATTTAAAGTTTAGAGCGGGTTTCTTGAGGTGTATTTTGTCCGGATGACTACTACTTGTTACCCGAGCATTTATTTGTTTTTAATTCGTAAACCCGCCTTGTTGGCATAATCAGTCTACATATAATCTTCCTACTGCTCCTCTCACACAGGCTTCCTCTCTGTGAGCCATAGGGCACGCGGAGTGCGTCATAATCAGTGGTCGGAGTAGGTAGAGCTGTTTGGGGTGAATGACCGCAAACATTGATGTTAACATGGATATACCTCTGAAATCCAGGGATTTTGAAATTGTCGATTGATTTAAGTGAGTTAATATGGGTTTTGAAAATTAAATTATATATCTAACTCGATCATCGCATTTTATTTATATTCCATGTCTTCCATTTACTATAGTAAACTAATAAAAGTGGATTATCCATTTAAATATAACGTTCCAATTAAGCACTGACAAAATAAACTACTTAAATATTTGTTTTTTTAATTTCGAGAATTTCCGGGATTTTCGTAAATACTTGGCATATCTATGTTATGTCCGCATGTAGCAAATAACAAAAATACCTCTACCTACTCCTATAAAAACTACTTAAACAATGGTTTTTTAATTCCGAGAATTCCCGGGATTCCGGTAAATATTTGGCATATCCATGTTATGTCCGCATGTCGTAATTAGCAAAAACAGCTCTACCTACTCCGACCACTGGTCATAATCCATCACGCAGGCTCAATGCAGGTTGGCGGATGTCACATGCCTTCGAATTGCCGGTTTCCTCACGATGTTTTCCTTCACCGTTTTGAGAGCAGTGATTATGAAATAATTTACACAAAGTGCCTGCTTGGGTTCGGACCCATGATCTACAACTTGTAAGTTGCGGCAGTTACCACTCAACTCGGCCACCACTCCTCTTAGCCGCCTTGTTAGGAGCTTTAATTTATTTAACTAGTAAACCCGACTGTTAGGGAGCACAACAAGCCACTTACCCTGTATGTAGTACCTAGCCTATGTACCCGATAAGATTATAAAAGAACAGATTTGTATTGTAATAATAGAATAGATCGCCTCCTAAAGGATTTATGTTTGTTATTAAATACCGCTTCATGGTGACGTAATTTGTAAATAATATTGCATCATCTTTCGTATTGAAGCGGACAGGTTCGTACCTGCCGCAGCAACATTGGCTAAATAATATTGCATCATCTTTCGTATTGAAACGGACAGGTTCGTACCTGCCGCCCTGGGCGTGCCCTGGGCGCTCGACAAGCAGCGACCTGATCCCTAGAAGAAATCGTAGAAAAATGGGCGAGTATAAATATACCCCACTCTGGAATTATGAGTCAGTCGTAAAATATCACCGGTCGAGTAAGACCACGCGAAAGCTACCTATGCGCGACTCCCGGGTCTACTCGCGGTAATTAGCATTAGAATCCAGTCTTAACGTGTATTGTATTAGTCTCATAAGTTATTGTGAAAAACTCCTTTGCGTATGTTACGCTATTGTCTTTTCTTGTGTTTATGTGTGTCCGTCGTACTAATCGATTGATTACAAGTGCATTTTACCTATGAAATTCACTTGTCTCATTTCACTGATCACCACACCTTATCCACCCTTGCGCCTATATAACGAATAATTTGGTCCTTCGAGCCGGATTGGTGGTGATTAGTGATGAGTGAACATAGTCCGATAATCACGAGAAGCAAACTGCGTAAGTTGGAGGTCGAGATGAACAAGCGTCGCGGCCTAGAAGCTGACTCTGGGGTGCCGTCTGAAATGGCACCCGGTTCGCCGTCAATAGCACCCTCAACGTCGACGTTTCCTGCCCCTGTGACCCCACTGGCTGGCCCCGGTCGTGTAACCGACCACCGTGAAATCGCCACGCCAGTGAGGTCGGTGAATGTACAGAGGGTAAGATCCACGACGAGCCACGTCTCCTCGAAGAGCGGTCAGAAGAGTGCCGACTTCCTTCGAAGGAGGGTTGAGTACGAGGCTCAGAAGGAATTGGTGCGCCTGAAGGAGAACCTGATACAGAAGAAGCTGGAAGCAGATCTAGCCGAGATAGACGCCGCAGCCGACGAAGACTTATCAGACGATGAAGGAACAACACGTCGAGTGGAAGACTGGGTTTCAGAGACGACTCCCGCAGTAACTAGTGTAGTGCCCGCGCCCGACATGTCCGACCATCCGCCGCCGCCGCGATTAGAATCTGTGTACGTGAAACCCCGCGAGGTACCAGTGTCAGTGCCGCCGATCACATATACACCCGCGCTCCGACAGAAGGGTGCGCCCGCCGCAGTACAGTTTCGTGAACCGACGTACCTCACTACGCCCGTCGCGACGGCGAGCGCCCCGCTAGCGCCGCCTAGGGAAGCGCCGGGTAGAGACGCACCTGAGTGGGAGGACACGTACAACGACGACACGGATAGAAGTAGGTCACGTGACAGGAAAATAGACCAGCTCGCGGACGCTATCTCGAACATGGCGCGACCGCGACCGGTACCGAGGCAAGCATACGAGCTGCCACACTTCAATGGAGACCCAGCGGAATGGCTATCGTATAAGAATATGTACTACGATACGACAGCCCTATACAACTTTAAAACACACGAGAACCTAGCGCGCCTAAAAACCTCACTACAGGGGGAAGCTAAGTTAGCAGTGGAGGACCTATTACGAACATCAACTAGCCCGTCAGAAATCATGAAAACATTAGACGAAGAGTTCGGGCATCCGAACCTAGTGCTTGAGTGTGCCCTAAGAAAAGTGCGTGCGTTACCTAAAGTAACAGAAAGTGGCCGCGAACTTAGGAAGTTCTCCACTACAGTGCGAAATTGTGTATCATTGTTAAGAAGTGTACAGGCAAACGGATACCTAAATAACCCACAACTGGTAAGTGAATTATTACATAAGCTTACACCTATACAACGTGCTCAAAACGGAGATTTTGCAATGGGTTTGGCTACCAACCAGGGCATAGATGTGCGAGTGTCGCCGAGCCTAGAAATACTCGCGGAGTTTTTGAGCCACCTAGCCAGAGCCACCTCATATTACTTACAGATGAGTGTAGATGTACCTAACAATGTAAATAATACAGTGAAGCCACGAGGCAACACGTCAGCAAATAGACCACCCAGAAACATACAAAGGGTTCATGTTACATCTACAGAGAGCGAGCAATCTACGAAGCCGTTTATAGATAAATGTACTCTATGTGGGCAGGTACACAACTTAACTAAGTGTGAAAAGTTTAAAGAACTGAAGGTCAATGACCGCTGGGACCATGTGAAACAACATAGATTATGTTTCAAGTGTATCGTGAAAAAACATGGAAAGAATTTTTGCCGCGCAAATAAATGCTCGGTTTGTAATTATCCGCATCATATACTATTACATACTGAAGTAAATAGTGAAAGTGTCACCAATGTAAGTGACTATAATGGAAAAGCGTTGCTAAAGATAATACCAGTATGTGTAACAGTGAACGGCAAAGATAAGGATTGTTATGCCCTGTTGGACGACGGAGCCACAGTGTCGCTATTAGATGAATCGTTAGCGACGGACGTCAAAGGTCAACAAGTGCCGCTAGTGTTACGTAGTGCGCGCGGTCAAGAGATCGTGGATAGAGCGTCGCGGGTGATCGACATAGCGGTGCGCGGGCCGAACGGACAATCCTATGAAGTGAAGTGTCGTACGTTAAAGAAATTGGACTTGCCTACTCAGACAGTGCCAGCTGCATTGATAGCTGAGCACGCCCACCTTCGCCACTTGGGTTGCGAAGAAATGAGAGGCGCCCGGCCGTGTCTGTTGCTGGGGCAGGACAACTGGGAGTTGCTGACCAGCCAGGAGATTCGACGAGGGAAATCAGGTAAGCCAGTTGCCTCGTTAACCAGTCTAGGGTGGGTGGTGCACGGGCCTGTGGGTAGCAGTCACACTAGTGACCAAATTGGTCATTGTGTAGTCGAGTTAAACATTGATTTACATAATATTGTGAAAAAACAGTTCGAGTTAGAGGCTATTGGTATCTCAGAGGTGCCTCGGACGCACCAAGACATTGAAAGAGCGAACAGTACTCTGGATACCACCAGTCGCCAGACAGATAGTGGCGACTGGGAAGTAGGTTTGTTGTGGCGTCGGGACGACCCACAGCTACCAGATAACTATAAACAAACGCGTCAACGTCTAGCGGGTATCGAGCGCCGCTTACGTAGAGACTCTGTGTACGCCGCTGCCTACACGGCACAGATAGATAGGTTGATAGAGGAAGGGTACGCCAGTAAAGTAGAAGGCGCGGTCAATTATGACCCTATATGGTATTTACCCCACTTTGGGGTAATGAACCCTAATAAGCCCGGGAAATTAAGGCTAGTATTTGACGCCGCGGCAACTTGTAATGGAACCGTTTTAAATAAAAATGCCGCTCAGTTTAAAGATATATACCCCGAGGCAGTAGCAGCTATACATAGCAAACATTACATGGATGACTACTTGGACAGTACGTGGTCTGTCGAGCAAGCCAGCAAGTTAGTCAAGGAGGTGACCCACATCCACGCCAAGGGCGGGTTTGTCATACGGGGGTGGGTCACCAACTCTCAGGAGCTGCGCGACAGACTGCAAGTAGCCTACCTAGCGGGGACAGATCTGAATGGGAAGAGAGGGGTAGCCATGGTTACCGGTAAGGCTAGAGTTGCGCCACAGAAAGTTGTGTCCGTTCCCCGTTTAGAGATACAAGCCGCTGTCTTAGCATGTCGACTAGCCGACACAGTAGAGAAAGAGATAGGTATTCCGATAAGTACTAAATACCTATGGACAGATAGCGAAACAGTATTAAAGTGGATTAATTCCGACGCTTTAGAATTCCAAAGGTTCGTGTCCCACCGCCTAGCGGAGATAGGTTTCAAGTCACAGCGAGGCGACTGGCACTGGATTTCCTCTGCGATGAACCCAGCTGATAAGGCCACCCGTACGGACTGGCCCAATAACGGTGACGAGTGGCTGTCGGGGCCCTCGTTTCTTTTATGTCCACAGGAGGAGTGGCCCACGGGCGTCGACCTCGACGCGGTGGTTGACACACACATGGAAAGAGTACAACGAGTGCACGCGGCTGGGGTGCCGACCGAACCGCTGCTGCGACATGAGCGGCTGCCGACATGGACGCGCGCGTTGCATGTCGTGGCGCGTGTGCTAATTTTCGCAGAGCGCTGTCGCAGGCAACGCACCTCATCCACCGTGCGCGCAGCCCTGCGCGACCTGGACCACGACAAGGTGCAGAGCGATGCCACGGGCCGTGGCATCGCCTGGCACTTCAACCCCCCGGCATCCCCGCATATGGGCGGGTGCTGGGAGCGACTGGTGCGTTCAGTTAAAAACGCACTCAAGGCGACGCTTAGAGAGCGTGCTCCGCGCGAGGAGGTACTCTACACCCTCCTCGCAGAGGCCGAGCTAATCATAAACAGCCGGCCTCTCACCTATATCAGCAGCGACAACGAGCACCCGGTGGTGCTGACGCCCAATCATCTCCTGCTGGGCACTGCCGCAGGAGATGCTCCATGAACGCGTGGGCACGCCACCGACCTCGACTCCCGCCGCATGTGGCGACGTGTGAACGCGCTGGCCGACCTCTTTTGGAGGCGATGGCTGCGCGAGTACCTACCGACGCTGCAGCAAAGAAATAAGTGGGCAAATAACGTGCCAAACGTGAAAGTGGGGGATGTTGTTTTAATTACCGATCAAGGTAAACCCCGTAACCAGTGGACCCGAGGGGTCATAAAAAGTGTCTATCCCGGTGCGGACTCTATTATACGAGTAGTAGACGTTAGAACAAATCATGGGGTCCTGCGTCGACCCGTTGTCAAGGTTGTTGTACTTCCTACGAACGGAGAAGTAATCGGTTGAACCCTCTTACTGGGGGTGGGATTGTTAGGGAGCACAACAAGCCACTTACCCTGTATGTAGTACCTAGCCTATGTACCCGATAAGATTATAAAAGAACAGATTTGTATTGTAATAATAGAATAGATCGCCTCCTAAAGGATTTATGTTTGTTATTAAATACCGCTTCATGGTGACGTAATTTGTAAATAATATTGCATCATCTTTCGTATTGAAGCGGACAGGTTCGTACCTGCCGCAGCAACATTGGCTAAATAATATTGCATCATCTTTCGTATTGAAACGGACAGGTTCGTACCTGCCGCCCTGGGCGTGCCCTGGGCGCTCGACAAGCAGCGACCTGATCCCTAGAAGAAATCGTAGAAAAATGGGCGAGTATAAATATACCCCACTCTGGAATTATGAGTCAGTCGTAAAATATCACCGGTCGAGTAAGACCACGCGAAAGCTACCTATGCGCGACTCCCGGGTCTACTCGCGGTAATTAGCATTAGAATCCAGTCTTAACGTGTATTGTATTAGTCTCATAAGTTATTGTGAAAAACTCCTTTGCGTATGTTACGCTATTGTCTTTTCTTGTGTTTATGTGTGTCCGTCGTACTAATCGATTGATTACAAGTGCATTTTACCTATGAAATTCACTTGTCTCATTTCACTGATCACCACACCTTATCCACCCTTGCGCCTATATAACGAATACCGACCCTGGCGGTCTATTCTCAAAAATCTCACAGTGAATAATTAGGTGACGTGAGTTTAATGTGAGCTGTCAATAGTGTCAAGCCCTAGTATCAGGTGGAATGACAGCTCACTTCAAGCTCACTGAACCTAAGTTTTCACGGCTGTGAGATTTTTACAGGATAGCACTGCTGCTTCGGGTTTTGTGGCGACATGTCAGAAAATCAAGATTTCTGTGCTACATTTACGTTTAAGTATATCTGTTTTAATACCTAGTGTAAAAAGTTGCGGTAGTACCTAATACAGTATAGGTATGTAGTTTACCACGGAATAAATGTTCTAAATCATAGCGAAAATCCATTGTGTAGTTTCGAAGACTTTAACTAACATTGTAATAATTAATATACAAATAGATCGTCATCTGCCTAGCCTTTTCGCAACTGAGTTAGGGCCAGCTTCCAGTCTAACCGGAAGAAGCTGAGTACCAATATTTTACATGGAGCGACTGCCTATCTGACCTCCACAACCCATTTACTGGGTAATGCGACACCCCTTGGTAAGACTGGTTGTCAAATTTTCGGGCTTCTGACGTCCCGTAACGACTGTCAAAGATCTACGAATGACAGCCGGGCTTAATAAACAAATAGATAATTATTAAATATTATTATAAGGTTTTTACTCACAAAGTGGGTACAGCCGTCCGATTCTGTAACCATCTCACCGTGAAAACTTGGGTGAAGTGAGCGTGGAGTGAGCTGTCATTAGGGATTAACACTGTTGACACAACTCACTTCAATATCACTTCACTTATGATTTCACGGTGAGATTTTTACAGAATCGACCGGCTGAACAGGAAGAGTTCTAATTCGAGACTCATCATCATTTTATTATTTAGGTTAATCTCGTTGTACATTAAAAAAAAAACTAAATTATATTATTTGTTTCTTTCTTTTTATACCTAGAATTCTTCGGAAGTGGTACCACTTTTGTATTCCTAGATAATTAACTATTGAATTAGCTCCAACAGGAATAAAAATAAAATGACCCACTTTCTACCCCTAGAAGCATGAGAAGGGTAAAAGTTAACAGTATCTAGGGAAAAATCTTACAGCCGTTAATATTTATACCCTAAACTTTTTACGCTAACATCGCTGCACCTTGTAGCATTGTGGTTATAAGAACTTTTTAGACATTACGCCTCCTTTATGTGACGTAATTGCAAAAGTTTTTAATAATTGTTGATTTCTATGCTATACTGAAAAGGAAAAAGCGGAAAACTTTAACTCGAGAAGTTTTCTTTTAAAAGTCTTAATAAAAGGTTATGTGGTTGTCTGAGAAGCAAAAGAAAAATTCTGGCGCCGCGGTTTTGTCCAGTTATGGGGAAATTTGGATGCCAGTGTTACCTAGATATGGAGAACTGCGAGTTACGCGAAAAAAATGGGGCGAATAAGGAACAAACTGCGTGGCGAACAAGGAATATCAAGTGTGGGGGCAAAATTTGTGAGGCGAATGTAGATCAAATCATGAATTGAGATATGCAGAGTTATTGTTCGATAGATTGATAAAGATTGTACACGATCGGCCCTTTAACTCTGTATTATAAATCCTACTAATATTATAAATGTGAATGTTTGTGAAGATGTTTGGATGTTTGTTACTCAATCACGCAAAAACTACTAAACGGATTTGGATAAAATTTAGTACACAGATAGTTTATAGCCAGGATTAACACATGGCATTTTTATTCCGATATTCTCACGGGATAGAAACTTATAAGGGTGAAACCGCGGGGAGCTGCTAGTTTGTAATATGTAGTAAAATCATAATATAATAATTAACTAATTCCATACGGTCTCCATTTCAAAAGACTAGCATAAACTATCCATTTTAAAGCAAAGCTTACACAATACCGGAAGATATCAAAGTGATAATTGCTCGCTGATATGCACCGGCATATAACTGATATGGTTCATGTTCATAGCTCGGTTGACCAACTCTCTAAGTGGTTAACTTGAATCTTAGCTTTAATAGTTAATTTAATCTTTAGCTTTTAATGGGACTGGCTTTTTAGGTTATCGTTTTCACGCAATTTAAGAGTAGGTTAAAAAATATTAATTTTATACAGGGTGTCCCTGAAAGTATGGATCAAATCGAATAGGGGCGTGGGCAAGGTCATTTCCAAACGCTTTAACCTGCCAGCACGTAGCCTTTGCAGTAAACTTTTTGTTTTTCTTATTAAACACATATTTTCTAGCTGCGTAAAAATATTACCACAGGAAGGGTTCATTCTTCTACAACGTCCTGAAAAAAAATTGAATTGTTAGCCCTGACAGTTTTCTATGTTTTTTTTTCTTTGAGCACTATGCGAAGTGATCGAAAAAAAATAAAAATGATAATAATTTTTGAACCGTAAAAAAATTCACTGACATTCACAGGGTTAAAAAGTTTGGAAATGACCTTGCCCACGCCCCTATTCGATTTGATCCATACTTGCAGGGACAGCCTGTATATCAGTTGCTCTTTTTATTAAGATAGGGTAATGGTGAGAAACGCATCTTAGATGGTAGTTATTTGCTTATCTTGATATTAGTTCAAAATAAATGATACCTAATCATTACCGGATAATTTAAATTACTGTTGGGATAAGTCTTTGCTCTGGGCAAGTCCGTTGCGGGAAATCAAATGTTTTTTGATGACTTGACGACTACCTTAATCTTAACTATCACATCACACTAATATTATAAAGGCGAAAGTTGTTTGTGTGTGTGTGTGCGTGTGCGTGCGCGTATGCATGTGCGTGTGCGTGTGTGTGTGTGTGTGAGTGTGTCTATGTTTCTTACTTCTCCACGCACAAACGGCTGGACCAATATTGATGAAATTTGGCACACAGATAGTTTATAACCAGGATTAACACATATAATACTTTTTATCCCGATATTCCTACGGGATCGAGACTTATGCGGGTGAAACCGCGGGGCACAGCTAGTAATATTATAAATGTGAAAGTAATTTTGTTTGTTTGTTAAGCTTTCACGCGAAAAGGGGTGAGCGGATTTGGTTCAAATTTGGCAAATGGGTAGACCGTTACCTGGAGAACGATATAGACTTATTTTCATCCTGAATCGCAGAAAGAATGGTGAGCCACAGCTAGAAATAATATTTTTTTAAAATATTTTCCATACTTAAGTTTTAGGATTAAAATATTTTAGAGGTTTTTTTTTTATGTTCGGCTCTTTTTATGTTGTTACAGTTTGGTACCAGCTTACTTACTAGCGAATATCGAAAACAATCTTTTAAAATAAGATATTGTAACGAGCAAGCCACCTTTGAAGTCGAATCACACTTTTACTTACAATCTTTAATCGTAAGCTTCTTGTAATTCTAACGAGCCTGCATGCCGGAAACCTTTAGTAAAAAAAAGAAAAAAAAAATACACAATATCACGATTCCCTCAGCTGACAATTGACAAGTTCGCACGAACGTAGCGATTGCGATCTCGTTCGGAAGCCGATTGTATCGATACTGGCATTCCAATAGAAGACACGACGCGAGTGAAACTCTGTCACATCGATTGTTATCGATGCCTTTGTTGGTTTGCGATGATCGATTTAGTTGTAATGGTGAATTTGACAATGGATGTATGATAGAAACGTTAGAAATCTTCGGATTGGTCGTGCGTGTTTGTGTAGTTTGAAAGTGCTTGGAATTGGAAAAGTTTACATCGGCCATGTTTGACATAAGTTCCCATAAAATAATATCACGCCTGCAATCCCTGAAGGTACAGACAGGTACAGACGCTAGCACATCAAGCTACTACAATCTGTCAAATTTATTTAGTCAATTTTCAACTTTATTGTTAAAGCATAAGGTTCAAAGTTGATTGGGGAAATTTGACAGTTTCGGGTAGCTTGATGTGCTGGCGTATCATGTATACCATATAAATTACAGACATAAATATAGAATTTTTACAAAGGGTGACACAATGGGCGGTCTTATCGCTAAGAGCGATCTTTCAAAGACAACCTTTGGATGGTTTGAAAACTGAAGGAGAGAGAAATCCTGTAGGTAGTCTGTGGTGTACCATTTGGTGGTTTTTTGGTGTAACTTTTTTAGTTCCGAGAATAAATTGGCCTTCAGATCATTACGATCTGAAGAAGCAATAACAAACTTTGAAGCACAGTACAGTATTTTGCAAGATAAACTTATTGCATAAGACCACATTTATACTGATTGATAGTGCTTAGAGATATTATCTTAATTACTAAGAAAATAGCATTATCAGTATCATCATTTATAAACCCGTAAACGTCTACTGATTGACAGGACACACCTATCAATCACACCTTCTATAAACGGTCAGAGAAAATAGTTCTTACGACCACGCATAGCAGTTACATTGGTGCTTAAAAAAAGTAAAAAGTTTATAGTCATAAATGAGAGCATTGTATCACAGTAATTTTGTAGATCATCAACTGCCTAGCCTTTTCCCAACTATGTTGGGGTCGGCTTCTAGTCTAACCGAATGCAGCTGAATACCAGTATTTTACATGGAGCGACTGCATATCTGACCTACACAACCCAGTTACTGGGTAGTAAAATACTCCTTGGTAAGACAGGTTGTTAGACTTTCGGGCTACTGACGGTCGGTAACGTCTCTGTATACAAAGATGGTCACCTATCCACGGTCGATCGACCAGTGCGGCTGCTAGTACTTGGCCGGACATAATATTTATTTTTACTTACGGTACTGAAACTGACTCCCAAACTAAGCCAGAGCTTGCATTCTAGGAGTCAGTCCCCCAAACATGGAGCAATACAAGGAAATCGTGTTAAAGTGAATGTCAAGAGTTATAAGACTATCAAAATCAGGCACTGTTCATAATTCTCTTCGGTAAGACTAAGACATATTTCACGTAGACGCATTATTAAAAGAGTGGAATCTGTCCTTTAACTTGCTACACACCACAACGCTCTCTGACGTCCCTAACCTAATCTCTTAGTAACGTTTTATGACACCCAGGCAGGATTTATTAAATTCTTTACCGAGAGCTTCATTTATAAAGCAGAAATATTAAACCGAGTCTTTGAATCCAGAAAACACTGCTAAGAAAAAAAGCTTAAAGGTGTCATGGAAAACCCGGTTGGAACGAAGTAAAATGAAATGATTCTTTTTGTAATTAGATCTTTTAAGACTTTTACACGTCGTGCCTCGGAAAGCACGTTAAGCCGTTGGTCCCGGCTGTCATTCGTAGATCTTTGACA
This sequence comes from Eremobia ochroleuca, assembly GCA_949629135.1. Classification (NCBI taxonomy): domain Eukaryota; kingdom Metazoa; phylum Arthropoda; class Insecta; order Lepidoptera; family Noctuidae; genus Eremobia; species Eremobia ochroleuca. Next base: position 13,737,583 of record OX451405.1, on the reverse strand, counting down.
GTCGTTACGGGTAGTCAGAAGCCCGAAAGTCTGACAACCAGTCTTACCAAGGGGTATCGTATTACCCAGTAACTGGGTTGTGGAGGTCAGATAGGCAGTCGCTCCATGTAAAATACTGGTATTCAGCTGCATCCGGTTAGACTGGAAGCCGACCCCAACATAGTTGGGGAAAAGGCTAGGCAGATGATGATGATGAAGACTTTTACACGTCAGTATTTTAAAACTAGATAGAGCCGGCATTTCCTAGCTGACTGATCCCTGAGAAGTAATATCAAAACAAAGAGTTCATGGTCTCTTTTAAAGTCCAAACGTTAAATTATTAGAATTGTATGTGTGTTTAACAATGCAAGGCGATGTCTGGAAGGGCCTTTTGAAGAAAACCTTTGCAGCTTCGCGTTGACTTGTCCTAATAGACGGCATTCATGTATCAATGATCGTGTAGCTCAACTTTATTTTAGGGAGCTTAACAACTCGTCACATGTCGCTACTAGCTACCACCTAACATGCAAAATATTCCTATACGTATGCACATAATCAAACATACAATAACAAAACTGTCACGTCGGTCAAAATGTTACACTTTCTTCGGTGTAGTTGTCATTCGCCAAGTGTGCAGAGTACTTATGATGTGCGATAAGGAACTTCGATCCAACAAAACTTTTATAATCATCCTATAATGTTCCCACTGCTGGGACAGAATCCTCCTCTTTTTGAGAAGGAGGATGGCTATAATCCAACACCCATACCCAGTGTTGCTTGGTAGATTTAACATGTCTTCGAATGTTTGGTTCTTGGACATGTTGGTTTCCTTCACAGTTTTGAGAGCAGTGGTGATGAAATCATTTACACCAAGTAAAGCGCCTGTCTCGGTTCGAACCTACGTCCTACAACTTGTAAGTCGCGGCTATTACCACTGGACTACCACTGCTCTTAACAAAATTTTACCTTAGTCCAAAAAAACAAAAAATAAATGATTACACGTTGTATATATATATACAAGGTGTAACATAAATAACGCACAACCTCTTAAGGGGTCATTGTACTCATCATTAGGAACAAGTTTTACTATGAGACCAAACCTGAAATCGCGAAAAAAAAATCAGCTGTTCCCTACATTTAATAATAATATAATATAATAATAATATTCCACAACTTTCACACAACGCCATCTAGTCCCAAACTAAGCAGAGCTTGTGCTATGGGTACTAGACAACTGATAAACATACATATATATTTCTAAATACATACATATTATAGATAAATTACACCCAGACACAGAACAAATGATCGTGCTCATCACACAAACATTTGTCCTGGGTGGGAATCGAACCCACGACCTTGCGCATAGCAGTCAGGGCCACTGACCACTAGACTAACACATAAGTGTAGGGAACAGCTGATTTTTTTTTCGCGATTTCAGGTTTGGTCCCATAGTAAAAGTTGTTCATAATGATGAGTACAATGACCCCTTAAGAGGTTGTGCGTTATTTAAGTTACACCTTGTATATATAAATAAATATATGTGTATGTATATTTTAGCATTATGTATTTATTTAAGTATACTTATGTTAATTTTAGCATTATATTTGTAGGTATATTTTATATGTTACTTTTAGAATTCACACATTCATATTTTCTCTTCATGTTCTCGCACACTATTGTCTACATTTCTTTTTACTTCTCCTTTCGCAGGTCTGCTGGAAGAAATTTCTTAAGAAATAAGCAGTACCTTTGTACTCAAATTATTACTATGTCATATCCAAATGTTTTTTACTGTGTGTACATAAATAATAAAATAAATAAATAAATAAATGATTATTTGTAGAAGTTGTCTAATTTAGGTCACGATTCAGGATAACTAGAAACAGTTGAAGGTAATTGGCTAAGGCGTACGTTCCAACCTTTTGCAGGCTCATAATTTTACACTTCGAATAGCCCCTATGTTTTCCTTTCCATGGCGCAAGTTATAAAAGGCTGAATAGATTTTCTTTTACATTAGCAATGTGGATTGACTATTACTTTCATTTATTTTTGATAGCGTGGAAATTCTTCTGGGAAGCCGCCTTTTCCAGAAGGAAGGTTATGTTGGAGTATCGGAAAAGTTTCCCGGAAAATTTACGAAATCTGGAAAAACTGAACGTCCTTTTGTCTACTTATGGGATTTTTGTATGATTTATTGAAAATTGGACAGGACGACTTCTGTCGAGTCAGCTAGTTTTTAATAAAATATAAATTTAGTTCCCGGTAACCTTTTTAACTACAATCAAATATTTCCATTTCGAGCTCACGGCCTTTTGCCCGATAGTCCGAAGTTTTGACACTTTTGACAGGTGACCGGACCTGACGTCTCAGTGCTGCCACCTAGTTGAACGACATTTCAGAAAACCCTCATTACAAAAAAATCTGTTTAAGTAATTTTACTTATCCATTATCTGTGCCCGCGGCTACGTTCGCGTGCATGTCGGAAAACAAATTGGACATCATAGTTTTTAATTTGTTTGAAACCCTAATTCATTTTGTAAAATAAAAGCAGCTTAAGTTACTGCTTATGACATCAGCCATATCCCGTCAAAATCGGTTCACCCGTTTCGGAAATTAGCCGGAACAAACAGACAGACAGACAAAAATAAAAAAATATATATCTTTTACCATAAATACTTACCATTTATACTTTTATACGTATTTAGTAATAAAAAGCTGTTATTTTGACATTACAAACAGACACTTCAATTGTATTTATGTGATTGTATAGATATAAATGTACAGATAAAGAAGATAATCTAGACTAGACCGTCACAATAAGCCAGACGATAGTTTTAAATAAAAACACTTTTAATTTTCTCAACATACGTGTCTCAATCCTACCTCTCACTGTTTTGCAAATCAACAATAGTTGTACTATTATAATCTACATTCGGACAAGCTGTCTGGCAGACCATCAGCCGGATATCTCTTATCTACATGATCTATATCGACAGTTAGTAAAAGTTGATCGCTATCGCGTCACGATGACTTGTGGCCTCGTATGAACACGTCATTATTATTGTGTTCTTTTTTGTTTGTGTGTGTGTATCTGAATTTTGAGGTAGGTAATGTATCATGTTTTATACAGAAAGGAATAGATCGACGCGCAACCTAAATCAAAATTTCAACCGAGATTGAAATTTTCTGTAATAAAAATAAAAAAATGCTGTTTCTTACTTTTTAACCTCGTAGGTCACTTTTTATGAATATCTACGCTAGGAGGACTAAAATCTTGTGCTGAATTCATGATTACAGTTTGTTTGTGCATCCACTAGCAGTTTATTTTTAGAGCAGAGACATCTCTGCCACCCTGTGCAATTCAACGAAAAATAAATAATTTTGTTTTTCGTTGAAGTAAGGTAACTTGTATACTGTGTTGTTTTGTCTTTTCAGTATATGTTGTGCTTTTAAATTTCACAGCTCCTGGACAGAATATAATAACAGCGTTTTTTTTAAATTTTCCACTGAGTTTATTTAAATAGACTTCGAAGTTAGTTAATGATCATTTACTTCAATAAAAGAGTTATAATATAACCCTTAATTGCTTGATTTTTCATTTTTAAGCAAATTAAATTTATTTGGACATAGCATTAGCTCTATAGTAAGGAAAAAATATTTTAAAAAAATGTATATTCATAAAAATATTTTTTTTTTTTTTGTAAAAGGCCTGGTGGAAATTTACATCTTTATGTAATCAGAACGATTCTACTGGGACCAAAATGAATTGAATATCTCTAACAATTGGGGAATCCCCGTGCTCTGTGGAAACGATAATATGACATTGGATTGGTAGATGGTTTCCATCACGATGCAGTTAAGGGTTAAACATAGTTATGCCTATGACAAAGTTTTTCATTTAATCAATTGTAATAAACAAAATAAGCCTAAAATTTTACCTAACTTAAAACACACAAATTTTTAATTAAGTACACAATTCCGCTACGATTCAACAATGCAAAAATAACACAAACTATTATCTAACCTCCTACCGCTTGCACCACAAAACAACAATAGCCGTGTCGCGATATCTATGTTCCGACAAGTCGAAGCCATCAGCCGGATCTCACGGATACTTATCTATGGTATCTCAGGATCGTTAGCGGTAAGAGTTGATCGCTATCGCTAGCGTGTGGATGATTTGTGGCTGACTCTGAACACGCCTTTATGCGACACTGTCTTTTAAGGAGCTTGATTGTGGTTGCACGTTTTGTGTGATTATTTATTTGTTTTATGGTGTGTGCTAAAAACCTAAACGACTTAAGATAGGTAGTAAGCTATTTTTTTTTAAGAAATAAATATGATCCTTAAAGTTGCGCTGTCCGCTAAATACTTATCTATGGATCCTATAAATAAGTGTACATATCTACGTGCTATTTTCGCGCAAACCATTTTTTTTTATCTATTACAAAAACATGAAAAAACTGGATTCCTGAACATTCCTAATTGTTTTATTGGGATCATTATTTTCTTAATATTCATATGCGTTTTCATTTTCACGGTAAGAAATCGAAACGTTAATAAATTCAACATTACTAGTTTTTTTTTTCCTGCGGCTGTTAGGTATACATAAAAATATATAATGCCTATATTATAATTAATATAAAATCAAAGGGTTCTATTATTATAATTACTTATCCATTTTAAAACTTAAAAACTGATCAATATTACTTATAACATTATTCTACCATACCACAAAATCAATAGTGATGTAGGTATATTCCGCAATTATTTATCGATAAGTGAATAAAATCGGAATGGAAGTTGTTAAGGAAAATCGATTGATATGGTGATCGATTTCTGCGATATAAAACCTTGTGTCGGATACTTTTTGCATTTTAACATATTCTCAAGGATTTGTTCTAGATTTCACACGAGTAACATTTAGAATGTTGTTTCTGATTGAAAATTTATGTTTTAAAGTAATTTTTCACTTAATGTTTTGCTAAATCTTCCAAAAAAAGCCCAAGTAGGTTGTGATAAGATTAAATAACAACGAATACCTAATTCATTAAATAAAATAACAAAATTATATCCTAATTAACTTAACTAAAAGTATTCACAAAATAAAATTGACATAGCGTCGAAACATTGACTGGTAATCTACCCAAGAGACTGGTGGCATTACCACGTTATATGGCAATTAATTATTTAACCCTTAACCAGGCCTAGCCTTTTTTTTTTTTTCTTTTGAATACTGATTTTGGTAGATTACAGGGTTATAACAATAATAATTTCTTGTTTTTTTTTTTTTCTGTTGCTGAAAAAAAAATCCCTGTGGTGTCTATATGACCTGCTGCCCATGCAGACATGTGGTCTGTATGTGGCCACTGTCCTACATGTTATCTACGCAGCTTTTAAGGGTTAGACTACTCACTGTAATGAATCTCAGAAATCGGCTCGTCACAAAAAAATAAAAATCCATGTGGTTGCTATGTGACCACTGCCTGGCTAAGGGATGTAATGTGGATGTAATGATCTAATGTTAATAAAAAAAATAACATAACATATTTATGTATTTGTCTAGTTTTTTTTTTAATCATTGTTCTCTCAACCAAAGCACCTGCCATCTAATGTTTTCACCACCCTTGGTTGACTGGTAGAGAATTCCTAAGGCATTAAGTCCGCCTTTGTACCTTTTGTACGAAAAGCTTAAATAAATAAATAATAAATAAATAATAAATAAATAAATATATTTACACATAACACAACGCCTTGTTTCCCTGAAGGATTAATTAATTTACCTGTCATTGCTTTATTTTAAATTTATTTACCTATATTGTAGTATAGTAAACTTATTCTAGTCTAATAACATATGTATTTATAATTATAAAATTATTATTATTATTTTGAGCCCGAAAGTCTGACAACCAGTCTTACCAAGGGGTATCGTATTACCCAGTAACTGGGTTGTGGAGGTCAGATAGGCAGTCGCTCCATGTAAAATACTGGTATTCAGCTGCATCCGGTTAGACTGGAAGCCGACCCCAACATAGTTGGGTTGAAAAGGAAGAAAAGGCTAGGCAGATGATGATGAATTATATAATTATTGTATTTAAACAAAATATTGTAAAACATTATTAATATAGTAACGGTGGAGTTTCTTGCTCAATCTTCTCCATACGAAACTACCTGTTGAATGACGCGACTAGAATAAATTCTATTTTTTTTTAATTTTGATGTCTAAAAGTGAAATAAATGATTTGACTTTGACTTCACAGACAGTTCAAAGTTTAATCATGTAAAATAAATACTATTATTCTCATTTTCATAAATATTACTATTCATGTCTAGACTAGCTTTTTGTGACGATCTCTTTTATTCCTAATTATGAAAAAAAAAAAAAACCTTTACTTTTTTCTCTAAAACATTTGACAATAGAAATTGATTGGAAATTCCGCCAAGCCATTAATTACTTTTGTATTTTAGTTACTAGTTGTTAATTTATTTTGTTGTTGAAACATTTTGGGGCAGACTTTACTTTAGCACACCAATGCTAATTCTTGGTAATTACTGTAAGGACCTCTAAGCTGTTTAATTTGAAGCTTGAACCTCTTGGTACAACCTTGTAACTACTAATTGAGTCAAAAGTTGACGAAGCACTTGTAACTATTAATTGTGTATTTGGTTAATGTTCGCAGCAGTTTCCACACTGATTAGCGTTTAATGCAAATGGTTAGTCTATCTTTTGTACCCAAAAAGGGTCCTGGCTGTTGGACAGATGGACAAAAAAGTGATCTTAAAAAGGCCAAGCTATTATTATTTTTTTATTTTTTTTTTGTTACGGAACCTTAAAACGAAGTTACATGCAAACTCAAACTGAAAGCATTTATTTGAATTAAACCATTTACAGGAACTATCAAGGAGCCGTTTAGTTAGAAAATTGAAACTATTTACCGTAAAAGAAGATATAGACCAGATGCAGATGAATTGCATCCCGCCATCAAATATTTTATCCGTGAGTGCATAAAGCAGACGAATCGGTGTCTAACGACATAACTAAAAATGTCGGTGATTTTTTGTAACACGGAGTGCAGTTGACGTTTGTCAGTCACTATTACCAGAAAATTACAAGTAGATGTTTTTTTTTGAATCACAATCAAATTAAAACCCTAACATTTCTCAGTCTATGACTCACAAACTGATTATTGATAGCATAATGCGTCTACAGAAATCAACAAAAGGCATTGATATACAAGTTAACACTAAATGTCAGCAATGTACGGCACTTGCCTCGAATAAATACATTTAAACCGCAAATACATATCAAATCTTCGCAAACAAACACTTGTAAAACATTTTAACAAATTTTATGTGCCTAATTTGTTTCATAAGATAGTGCGACAGAACTGGCCAGTTATTTCATTGTTTGGTCACAGACAACACGCATAAACTATGTGCTGGACGTATCCTAACGTCTACGTTCTCAGCACGATCTGCAGATAGAGGGTTTATTTCGTATACGTTTGTTTAAAATCGATACTGGGAACTTAATACTTTGATGGTACGCGAAAGTATCGATATGAATGGCGCGTCACTAAATTTAGATTATGTAATTTTTTTTTTTAATTTTGGCAATTTGTGTAGCATTGATGACTGAAAAGTTTGTACTTATGGTTTTCGAACTTCTATATCAAACTTTCAGATTTTATAACAATGTTAACCTATATTTATAATCATATGCATAGTAGAAGTACGTACTAAAATTTAATGAAAATAACCTCGTCCTGTTATAATTTGCTAACCAGTTGGCTAACTGAAACTGGTGTATCTTCTTCTCACACAAGAAACTTGATCCTAAACTATGCCCAATTCTGAAGACAAAAACTTCCATAACTAAGTATATCGATACCATAACTTATTAACAAAGAGAAAATGTCACAACTAAGTCGAGAAATCTACTCAGCGATAACCACGTTACTACCAAACAAACTTCGCATTTACACTAAGAGACCTATATTCCGAATAACTGAGCATCGATAAATCGATTCCCATCTCGATTCAAAGTTCAATCGGGTAGCTGTCATCGGATCGCGATAGCGTCGTCGTGATACCTTAGCTTACCGATATTCTGTCTTGAATTGTTGATACAACACTAGTATCGAGTGAAAACTGATGAGGGGATACATTGTTAGACGGGTTTCACACCACTCTGTTTATTTAGATTGAAGATTTGATTGATAGTTGATTTTAATATATCTTATGGTTTGATGGTAGCGAAATTGTTATTCAATTGTTTTTCCTTTACACGTATGTTATGTTTCTCAGACTAATGAATACAAATGAATGTTGTTTATTTCTGTAAAAGAGATCTGTTTAGACACCACTACACGTAAATGTTTGGGTCAATATTTTAAAAGTAGATGGCACCGGCGTTTCCTAGCTGACTGATCTTTGAGAAGAAATGCCAAAACTAATCTATTCATATTGTAACTAAACCATGAGTTCCTTTTAATTTCTATAATTTATTTCAATCAGACATTTGTAGTTTTTCATTCATCTTCCGTTGTGACGATTTCCAAGTACGAAAATTCGACAAAATACTGTTCTTATTATGTCGATTTTTCCAACGTTCAGAGTATGTTACTTTTACAAGTATTAATCCAAGATTGCTTACAAATTCACAGTTAAATAGAGGAAGAGATTACTTATGTTGACTTTGCTATCGTTAGTATCGTAGTTTTCGCGGTGAGATTTTTAAAGAATCGACCGGCTGGTATCTTCTATCTATACTAATAATATTTGTTTGTTTGTTCGAACGCGCTAATCGCGCGAAACATTGTTTTTGCATTTGATGGCCCAATTTTGGAGTACGTCTATAGGCTGTACAACATCACGCTAGGGCTCTTAGAAGCTGAGCATACAGAAGAAAAGTCAGAAAGAACGCTAAAGGAAAACGAAGTAATAGCGCGGGCAGACGATGCGAAGCGACGATCATCATTTGCCTAGCCTTTTCCCAACTTGGTTGGGGTCGGCTTCCAGTCTAACCGGATGCAGCTGAATACCAGTATTTTACATGGAGCGGCTGCCTATCTGACCTCCACAGCCCAGTTACCGGGTGATACGATACGCCTAGGTAAGACTGGTTGTCAGACTTTCGGGCTTCTGACTACCCGTAACGACTGTCAAAGATCTACGAATGCCAGCCGGGACCAACGGCTTAACGTGCTTTCCGAGGCACGGAGGGGTCTCGGTATGTAAAGATGGTCACCCATCCACAGACCAACCGCGGCAAGCGTAGCTTAACCTGATCGATATAAGAAATTTTACGCTGACAAAATCGCAAGCAGAAGCTGGTGAGTAGATAAAACCACAACCCACAAAGAAGTGCAAAATTAAACAGCAAGAGATAACACAGAATCCTATTATAACTTTTACTTCAAGTTATAACAAGTAAGTGGAAAGTGAATTGTGATCACGTAGTAACGAAATTGATAGAAACTCAGCCATCGCGGAGTTCTGTCCAATGTTATACGTGACGGTTGAATGAGGAAATGAATGTTATTATAACTTGATCTGTCTAGCTATAAATTTTATTGTGTCTGGTTTTTGTCACGAAGACTTCTTACCTGTCTCTTTTCTTTTTTGATTTTTTTCCACAATTTTCGTAGATTTACGCTGTTTAATCTTATGGTTAACTAGCATCTGCCATTGCTTGTGAAATTTCTTGTTCCCCGACTCGTAGACACATAGACATAGAACTTTACTGGCGAAATGTGAATGTACAAACGCCAGCAGTCCAGCACATCATGCTGCTACAATCTGTCAAATTTCTCTAATAGACTTTCAACTTTATCGCTAAAGCATTAGGTTCAAGGTTGATTGGGAAAAATTGACAGTTTCGAGTAGCTTGATGTGCTGGCGTCTGTACTATAGGTACACTTTTGTCTAATCCTTCGAAGAGTACAGGTGTGATGTTAGGCTGTTATGATTAATATGTTAAAAAAAAAAAACAGTTACAAATCAATATACATCCATACATAAACAGCTACCTAATATAACGCTCACTCAAAATATTTTAATCTACGCAATTCTCACAAATTGCTTATTGGCAGCGGCGAGGGTCGGCCATAAACTACGGCGCGGCTAATTACTGGGACTCCTGCGCATAGCCGCGAATAGCGAGGGGGTAAGGGTGAGGCTACACAATATTAATAGTAAATTGGTTTTATATTACATTAATATTATATGGTACGGTGTATCATGGGCCGTATAACTAGGAGAAAGAGCATTAAAGTCCTGTACCTGATGTACCTGGTGTTGGAGATTTTAGATCATAAAAGTTGTCATGATCATTAAAATCCAGGATTCCTTCGTCTGTTGTCTAAAGAAAGTACGTAGGTATACTAATATTTATTTATATATTGTAGACCACAAAAATACATAACAAGAACTAGATTGAACACTACAAAATATACAATGGAAACCTTATCGCTTTATGCGATCTTTTCTAGGCAATCTTGGAATGGACAGTGATTTGCCTGGAAAAAAAATGGGGTTGTCGTTGGCGCAATTATACGTTTACAGTACACTAAAATCAGACTATACTGGTCCCAGTTTTGGGATACAGGACGGCGGACACCGGTAACCACACCCCTATGAGAGGGAATGAGAACTACAGTGGTCTTAGGAACTTATCTGCTTTTGAATCCAAATACTGAAAAATATTGAAATATACTGAAAGTCATCACCTGCCGAGCCTTTCCCGAACTATGTTGGGGTCGGCTTCTAGTCTAACCGGATGCAGCTGAATACCAGTAATTTACATAGAGTGACAACCTATCTCACATACACAGGCCACTTATTGGGTAATACGATACCCCTTGGTAAGACTAATAATTGTCACAACTTTCAGGCTTCTGACGACCCGTAACGACTGTCAAAAATCACAGACAGCCGGGAATAAGGACTTAACGTGCTTTCGGAGGCATAGAGGGGTCTTGGTATGTGAAGATCACCCATCCACGGACCAATCGCGGCAAGCGTAGCTTAACCTGATCGATCGACCCGTGCGGCTGTTATTTCTTAGCCACAACATACTGAGTATAATATAGTACGAAATGTAATCACACTAATATTATAAAGGCGAAAGTGTGTGTTTATATGTTTGTTACTTCTTTACGTTCAAGCGGCTGAACGGATTTGGATGGAATTGGCACACAGATAGTTTATAACCAGGATTAACACATAGGATACTTTTTATCCCGATATTCCTACGGGATCGACACTTCTGCGGGTGAAACCGCAGGGCGCAGTTAATCATACATAAACGCGTAGTTCCATAACCACTGCATTAAAAACGTACGTATGCACCTACGCAATATTAAGCAACACAATAAACTTGCATCGAAATTGTTATTAAAAACTATTGCAGTATTTATTACAATAATGTAACCTGATACTTTAGAATTATAGAATACTTAAACGGTAGTAAACCTATGGAAGTTGGGTTTATGTCATATATTACGTACCTGCTTATAACATTGCTTCGTTTTTTATTGTTAAACTTTCTAACAGTAGTCTTTCAATGATAATAAAAATAAATTAAAAAAAAGGTCTTTCAATGATGTTATGACTGGCTTTGACTGAACCAATGGGCTTTTCCATTTTTTGTTTCGAAATATTTGCTCCCCCGCTTCGCTGAAGATTGAATATTTGAGTTAGCTCTAGAATGGTTGGAAGTCTTTGCCATATATTTCGTTTTAAAACAATACCTTAGGCTTAATAGTATAGCAATTATTATCAATCAGAGCTCAACGTAGAGCGGCATAACGAAATTTCTGTCCGCAGAAAATAATAAGGGGACAGTTTTTTAATAATATTATTTATTAAAAATAATTTTCTATTCACAATAAAAAAATAGCGCGGCTCTTTTATTTATTTTTTGTAACATCTTGTATAATGTTTACCTTGAAAATCTTACAGCGCGTAAATAAAGAAAAATTTAATAATTTATAAAGAAAAAACCTTCACACAGTCTTTGACTAACAAAATGGTGGATTGACTAATAGTGCAAAATAAGTACTTATTTGTTAAGTATAATTAACGCAAAGTAAATTAAAATAACGCCTATTAATTATCTTTGACGGGCGTTCCTCAGCAGTTTTTGGTGAAAAATGGTAGGAAAATTATAAATGTACGGAACATATGTATTTTTTGTAGCACGTTCAATATTAAGGCCAGTACTTATATAAAGGTCGCTATTTCTTGCTAGTCATTTTTATTGAGGGTAGCAACCTGTCTGACGATTTTCTTGCATAATTAATATAGAAGAAAAAGGTTTCTCAGTAGGAGTCTGGATTTGTGCTGGTTTGATGACAATAACCTTGCCCTGTGTTACATGGCGCTTCATCATCATTTGTTTCATGGGTCTTCGGGGATTATAAGCGTCATGTTATATTATCTAAAAAAATCTTTGAAAAATTACGTGTTTTATTGATTTTTTTGAAAACATTAGTCTTTTTCCAAAGTCTTCAGTTAAGAGGAGTATACATTATAAAAATGCGCGTACTTTGATACTATTCGTTGGTTGGTTTATATAAAAATTAATTGGTAAGTATAGTTCGTTTCTTCTTAATAATTTTATAATAATAGGATACGTTTTTGTTATATGCCTTATAAATAAAGAAAAAACGGCTGGACCTAATTAAATTTTCTACCGTAAACGAGTCTGAATATCTTCGAACTTCTACATAATTTTCACGTAGTATTTATACCAAAATAGTCTCCAATATTTGCTTAAACAATATCAATTAAAATAAAATATTGACACTTTCATTTTAAATTAAAAAAAAAATAGAAGTACTTATATTTCACTGCGCCGGCGATGCGCGCTCGCCCTGGCTGGATGCCTTAATTTATTGAGGCATCAACAGGCAAGCCCGGTTAAGCAGACGACAACCAGATTGAACTGCGAGATGCCATTTATATAAAAAAAAAGATGCGAGCTCCGTACCGAAATCTAAGAGGGCTCTTAAAACAGAAATAATTAAAGAACGGAATCAAATATTTTCTCTCTCCCTTTAGGGATTAAATCAATCAATCAATCAACTCAGCCTATTGCAGTTCACTGCTGGATCTAAGCCTCTCCCAGACTGCGCCACAACCCCTATCCTACACCCGCTGCCACCCCAATACCCCCTGCCACCACCCTGTCCTGTGTGTTAAGGATTACAAAGGCGTGTCGATTGTCAGAATTATTTCATATCATCCTGCCAGCCGAACATGGTCTTAATCCCGATAGATTGTTCCGGGAAACTCGCTTTGGTCGAAGTAACCCAAAACATTGTTCCTGATACCCAAATTTTCCGACAGACGCAAAATTGGAAAAACGCCAAACAGTATTCATTCAGTACTGTTTTTTTTATGTAATGTAAAATAAACGACATTACTTGTTAATTATAAATTGGAACTGAAGTACTGAACTGTGATTTAAGTATCCGTACTTTTTGATAAAATCATTAAAAATTTTATAAAACAATAAGAATGGCGATGGTATTTTTTTTTTCATTTTGCAACAATCTCTTTGTCCTTTTCGCTGTACAAAATTTTCTCAAAAAGCCTCTTCATAAACGTTAATTTTATAAGCAAAAATAATTAATGTTTGGCTACAGGAGCCAATTATATTAATTATTCTTTCTTCTTCTTCACGTCGCTGGCACGACTGAGTGGCAAAGTTTTGGGCCAACAAGATACTTTTGTATCTTGTTGGCCCAAAACTTTGCTAAAACTTTGCTTCCAGAGCGTTTCCAGTAGCAGCGCAGAGGTCATTTTGACTGCATGTTTGCATTCTTGGTTATATATTCAATAGTAACGCGGGAGCCGTGGAATTCTATAATCTATATAATAACGCTTAAGAGTTGTTTGTTTGAACGCGCTAATCTCTGGAACTAACAATCGGCTTCGGAAAATTATGTTTGCATTTGATAACCCAATTCTTGAGCAAGGCTAACCGTTATTTATAATTAACACTAGAACCCTTAGGAACTGAGCAAAATGAGCTGAGAAAGATGCAGTAAGAATGCTAAGCGAACTTGAAGTTATAGTGGGTCATGCGATACAATGCAACGGGGTGGCTCGAAGGAACAAAATTCCACGCGGACCAATTTGCGGGAAGAATCTTGTAAAGTATACACAGCTTGTGTCAATAAAAAAAATAGTATATTATATTTAATAGAAATTTTCCAGTGTGAACAACGTTTTATTCTGACGTCAAGATGAAGTGATAAATTGTCATTACAGTGTCTTATTAGATTGGCTTTGATAACAGATTTCCTGAGCCTGACCTTTACGGACCAACGGATTTTCTATTTAATTATATACTTTGAAGGAAACTTGGTGTCAGAGTGATTTCTAATGTTTTGAACTATTCATGAAGGGTACCTATTTACAAGGCAGACGTGAGTGGAAACGCCGGGAGGCGACTCCGTAGAAGGACACAGTGACCTTATTGGTTCTTCAGAAAAGTCAGGTCAGTACTCGCAACCGGCGTGCGTGTCCAGATGTATGAGCGTAAACGAAGCAAAAGGGGTTTGTAAAGATGGGTAGTAGCAGTTGGCGTTCTGTAGTTTCTGCTTATTTCAATGGGAAGAGAGCGTGAGTTTATATAGGCGTATGTGTGCTACTCATGGATATCCAACAGAATTATTACAATTTATTTTAACAACACAGCACAATGATTAGTTACAGACTAAAATGTTCCCAATGCTGGGACACAGCCTCCTCTCTGTGAGAGGGAGTGGGCCATAATCAACCACGTGGGCCCAGTGCGGGTTGGTAAATGTCACATGTCTTTGAATTTTTGGTTCTTGGACATAGGTACCTACCGGTTTCCTCATGATGTTTTCATTCACCGGTTTAAGAACAGTGGTGATGATTGAATTTGCACAAAGTAATGAGCCTGTCAGGGTTCGAACCCGCGACCTACAACTGTTCCAATGATGACTTGGTCTTCATTTTCATTCAACCTTATGTCGGCAGACAGGTATTGCGCAAAGGCTATTTACAACCTTTGTTTTTTTTTTTTTATATTGACAACTGTGTAGCTTTACGAACAATGTAAGTTCCAGACAGTTTTACTGCGGACAACCGAAGTGCTGAGGCACGACAGAAGAAAAAACCTAGTTTAAAACTTTTCTTTGTAGATACATACCATCTTACCAAGATGAATAGGGTCAGCGATGCCAAACAAGACTGACATAAACACCTGGAAGTTTGGAAGTTACTCAACAATTAAATATTGTTTTCTGGGAAGAGGCTGTTTTCTAGAAAAATATTTGTTTTCTTTACGATAAAAATGTTAGTAGAGTGAGGTAAGCTTATGTATGAGCAGTGGGAGTTTTTCCCGCCCACGTTAAAAATAAATGAGGATCTTCACCTTTCATAAGCCTGTGTGTTGAGAATTAATCCGTATAATAGCAGTAGGTACTAGGTACCTATTGTTTTTTTACCGCACATCGATTATGGTAGCGATAAATTGATATTTAGTTAAAAAATAGACGGAATCCATTTTCAACCAGTGTGCAAAC
This sequence comes from Eremobia ochroleuca, assembly GCA_949629135.1. Classification (NCBI taxonomy): domain Eukaryota; kingdom Metazoa; phylum Arthropoda; class Insecta; order Lepidoptera; family Noctuidae; genus Eremobia; species Eremobia ochroleuca. Next base: position 13,722,035 of record OX451405.1, on the reverse strand, counting down.
AGTAACAATGAATTCAGCATTAGATTCTAGACCAAGTCGTCGTATTTCGTCGGTTGTCAAAACAAAAAAAATCAGATGCTTCATAGAAAATTGCAATACCTACGCGTTCAAAATGTATGGAACACTTTTTTTTAAAATAACCAATGAAAACTTTCTACGCTCGAGGACCTAGAGTCCATAATTATGCTGAATTCATGGTTAAAGTTAGCGCACTGGTTATTTTTACCTGTATAATGAATATAGCAGTTAACTATTCAATACACTCGTTCATTAATAATAGCATGTCGATTCTAAAAGGCCGAAAAACAATACCAAAACTGTAAATTAAAAAAAAAATACAAAAATCAATCGTTAATTTCAGACTAGTTATTTTTAATTTTGTGAAATTAAATGTCTATTTTAGACGAGGAATTTTGTTCCATATCTTGTAAGCCAAGAGGGGTCCGTGGCTAAATAATAACAACCGCACAGGTCGATTGATCAGGTTAAGCTACGCTTGACGCGATTGGTCTGTGGATGGGTGACCATCTTTACATACCGAGACCCCTCCGTGCCTCGCAGAGCACGTTAAGTCGTTGGTCCCGGCTGTCATTTGTGGATCTTTGACAGTCTTTACGGGTTGTCAGAAGCCCGAAAGTCTGACAACCAGTCTTACCTAAGGGTATCGTATTACCCAGTAAATGGGTTGTGGAGGTCAGATAGGCAGTCGCTACATGTAAAATACTGGTATGTAGCTGCATCCGGTTAGACTGGAAGCCGAACCCAACATAGTTGGGAAAAGGCTAGGCAGAGACCTTGTAAGCCAAAAATAGAAGCTTTACAAGATAAAACATTTACCTACTCAAAACAAAAAACAAGTACCGAAAAGCACGTGCCAAAGCGTACGCTTTTAGCCCCCAACAAACACTATCAAATAGCACGTATTGGAACCTAGGCTTTTAACCCTAAAACAAACAGCTCATCGGCATCGGGTGGATGTGGAAAAACTTTAAAAGCCCGGTTTTACCGTTTTATTTGCTCAACACGTTGGTATTTATGTGTTTAGTGATGGGCTGTTTCCTGTCGATGGTATCCGCGATAAATGTACGATTTTTGTTGAAAAATATGAACGAAATTTTAAAGATAATAAATACGTTTGACAGTGCATGGTCAAGTTTATAAAAATAAAATAAACTTGACCACGCACTGCCAAGAAATACCACGCACTGCTAAATGTTTTAGTTATCCTTTCGCTAAAACGCCTTCATATTAGTAATAAGGTATACGAGTATTTAAGCATTTATTTTTGGCATATATCAATGTATATTTTTCTGGTATTCATTTCATAAGTTTTTTTTTATATAACAGTTTTTAAATTATCAGGAAAGGATTGTCAATGTAACTAGTAGAAAAGCTAAGAATCCAGAGATGTTTCGCTGCCTAACATCATGTGGGCTTCAATATTTTCGTATAAAAACTGAGTGCTTGCTTTTAGGCAGGCGCTACACCTGGGTAATATATCTAATATTTTTTCGCTTTTTCATATGAAATCCAAAAATGCTCTCAGATGGAAAACATATTTATATTCCCTTGTGTTTCTGAACGTGACACTAGTTTATTTATTTTTTTTGTTTTTTTTTTTCTAGTTTGTGTACACGAAGAGCTAGCTATTTATTTTTGGTCTCATCATACATGTTAATTAAAAGTAAAACTTAATAAATTGAAATGTAATAACGGTGTGCAGATTACGTTTATCCATAAAAGGCGAAATTAATTCTCTCCAATGATTATTTCCAAAAAAGGATCTTTTCTATTATGAAATGCAAATATTTAAATTTAAATCCAATTAAATGGACTTAAACGTTTTCAAATCGTTTTGATACTTACATAACGAACCATTTATATTATTTATTGATCACTACAGGGGCATTAGAAAGTTGTGCAAATTAATGAACACTTAAAATAATTAAAAGTCAATGACTTTGCATATTAATAGATAGTATTTTTACGATTCATTTCTCTCAATGCCAAGGTGGGTAAAAGTCTGTGTACTGGTGCTATTAAGATAATAATAAACAGTGAAACAGTTAAACATTGACGGTATACAGCTGATGGCATTAGAAAAGATACGTCGAAGATATTTTTAATGTAAGTGAAACATAATGGAGTTATTGACGGCTTGGATTGAGAGATAAACGTATCACTGTTCTAGATATTTTTATTGTATTACTAATGTTTACTGTGCATTATATCTTCTTTTTATTTCTATGGTTGCTCAAGAATGGGATGTCAGTAGAGGATGCAACAACTCTGACCTAGTTGTTTCTAGATCAAAGTATCGCCTCTGCCCACAACGCAGCTAGAAAACTAAATTACCTATCAAGTTATTATGAGTTTATTTGAACGAAGAAGACAAGAACGAAATTAAGCAGAAATAAAAGCCACTAACAAAATTTAGGAATATGACAAATTACAAGATAGAAGATAAAAGTCAATAGATATATTAGATGTTCATCGTTAAAATGATAGGGGGCATGCTACAAATCGAATAGATACTGCAGACTACAAATTAATTTTACGAACTTAAACGATTACTTTAATATTACATGAACACACCCATTAAATTATTGCTCCAGGCAATCTTCTTTATAAGGATCTGTAGGTATCTTACGTCACTAACAGCTATTGCGTAAAGAACATTAAAGTTTTATATATCTCATCAAAGTAATCATAAGTACCAGAATATTTCTTGGAAAATTCTTTGATAACGACTATATGGAGTATTAACTAAGTCTTCTGATTCTCCGTTGACGTCTATATTCATTTTATCATTCGAATCATCTTCGCATACAAACTTATATTTACCACCACTATACTAAAAAAATCCAACAAAATGTTCAAGAAGTACATTTTATTTTCATGACCGCAATTGAAATTTGTTATTAATTCACCAGAATCAGTGCATGACCTCATCAGTCAATCGAGAGGTCTTGAAAAAACAAACGCGTAACGACCAATGATTAGTGAGGGTAAAAACTAAAGCACAGCATGTATTGAATGGACTTATCGAGTTTCATATCGAATGGGATTCATTGACACGGTTACGTCGATAACCTTTGGCATTGGGACATCATTACGGTTGTTTCTAATGCTGTGTGTAATATTGTTGACGATAACTACGATTATAATGAATAACTAGCTGAGACATAAGAAACTATAAGGATAATGAGATGGATGGCAATGTTGGCATAAAGAAATATTCAATAGATATAGTCTACTGATGGCGATCTAAGTAATTAAAGACATCCTTAATAATAGGGATCCACTTGGGAACAAATATATAAAAAATAACAGTTAGTATTTTCCCGTGCACGCGGAAGAAAAATCTTATAAATCCTAACGAACATCGGAAAAAAGAAAATAACGAGGATAAGAGAGCGCCACGAGCTTGTAAAAAGAAGAGCAATGAGAAAAAGCATTTCAACTTTCCAAAGCATTTCAATGGAACAGTAGTGTATGCCGAACTAGATAAAGGTTGCAAAACATAAAGCATTATTTTGTAAAATCCGTACGCGCACGCGGAAGAAAAATCTTATAAATCCTAACGAACATCGGAAAAAAGAAAATAACGAGGATAAGAGAGCGCCACGAGCTTGTAAAAAGAAGAGCAATGAGAAAAAGCATTTCAACTTTCCAAAGCGTTTCAATGGAACAGTAGTGTATGCCGAACTAGATAAAGGTTGCAAAACATAAAGCATTATTTTGTAAAATCCGTATACTCGTACAGTGCGAGATCAGGTTGAACAACAAAAAAAATTGATACATAAATACGATACCTACAGGATATTTTTTCAAAAAAATCACATAGATCAACATTTTTGTGTATTTCTGCCACTCAATGCAATTCACTACACGAAAAGGCTAGTATTAGAATCGATGTGATTTCACCCAAAATCACTTGATAGTCGACGAAACCGCACAAACTTAACATAAAAACTTTGTCAGAGACCTAATTCCAGAAAATTAAAACTCAACCTTCAGGATTTAAAATTAATTAAACCACGAAGTTACCCGCTCGACCTTTCCTGACAAGATTACCCGGAGATTGCCACACAGCCTTGATATTGTTTCAAGTTATTACTGAAAGTAAGAGCATTTTCTTCAACGAATTTAATTGAGAGAAAATTGGAACTCGAAATTCTATTTGATGTAGACTCAATGTTGAAGTAGTGTGACATCCAGTACATTGCAACAGAAAGAGAGGAAGTATGGAAGATAATGACATGTTGTGCTGACTTCAAATAAAGCAGGATACAGCAGAAGGACGATGATGATGATACGTACTTATTAAAAACAGTACATCTATATACTGCATGATTTTTTTTTTCAGGCTCCAAATTTTTACAGGCTGTTCTACTCATGAATATGAACAACTTTCACTATGGAACTAACTCTGAAATCAAGAATACAAAATCAGCTGTTTAATACAAAAGTTCAATACCTACTTGACCAAAATGTATGAAACAGCTGATTTTTTTTTTCGTGATCTCAGAGTTGGTTCCGAAAAATTTGGAGCCGGCAAAAAAAAAACATGCTATATATATATAGAAAAAAAAAGAAGTCATAACCGTACATTGAATATTTTTGAAAAACAGTCTTGCAACAATGCAACAGTATTGCTATGAGGCGTGGAAACGAGTGTGAAGCTGAAAATATACTCTTTGGAATTTTTGTCCGTCTGTTTGTTCGTCTGGATGTATATTGGCCCAAAATCAGCTAAACGGATTTGGATGAAATTTGGCACAGAGATAGTTTAAAACCTGGATTTTTTTTTTTCTTGTGAATGGCGTCTCGCAGTTCAACCTATGAGGTTGTCGACTGCTTAACCGGGCTTGCCTGTGGGTGCCTCAATAAATTAAGGCCTCCAGCCAGGGCTTAAAAAAACTTAAAAACTAAGCGACTACACGCTAAGGGCACCCCCTTGTGGGGTACGGACCTCGGCTTAGGGCGTCGATGGGAGAGGGCAGCAAGGGACAGGCTGAATCGGAATTATTTAGGGGCGAATTTGGAACTACAGGCTCAGCGGCGCGGGCTGGCTCGAGTAAGGATCGGGGCGGACATGGTATGGGGGGTCGCGACGGGCCTCGACGGCGAGGACTAAAACCTGGATTAACACATGTGATACTTTTTATCCCGGTTGGACATTTCCGTGGTATAATTTCCGGCCACCAAAAAGGTGAAGCTGAGAGAAAATATTATAAAATCATGTGTTTGCGTGAAAATCAAAATGCGCCAAAATCAGATTATCTTACAATTAAAAGAAATAATTACATTTTAATACGTAATTATAAAATCAGGTCACCGACTCTAAAAGGATTAATTAACATTTTGACCTCGTCACTAATTGCAATCAAATTTGAAAATCGAATCAACGGTTTGACAAATTAGTAAAATAATTGAGTATCAAACGCAATTATCATTTGACTACATGACTTTTAACCGATTTATGATAATGACAACCAACGAACTTGACATTACCACTATTATCATCAGTATCACTATTATCATACTCCAAAATGTTTACAATAAGGAAATTAATGCAGCTGTTTATCAATACAGGGACTTTTGTGTACTCCTCATAGTATTACCGGAGGTTAAAGGCTAAAGAGATTAATAGTCAATAACAAGAACTAAAGAGGCAATAATCATTAATAGAATTATAAATATTATAAACTAGCAGTACCCCGCGGTTTCACCCGTATAAGTTTCGATCCCGTAGTAATATCGGGATAAAAAGTATTCTGTGTATTAATCCTGGTTATAAACTATTTGTGTACCAAATTTTATTCAAATCCGTTCAGTAGTTTTTGCGTGATTGAGTAACAAACATCCAAACATCTTCACAAACTTTCACATTTATAATATTAGTAGGATTACAAGATATTTTGTCTTTTATACCTACATAAACTTTATATAAAACTGAAACCTGACTGAAATCAGTTACTGACTAAATGCCTGAAAAAAAAACGAAGAGAATAAAATGTACGTTGCATGAAAATGCTAAAATCAATGTGGAAGTCCCGGGCAAAATCTAATATAAATTTAGGCTCGCTCGAAATGCTTATAATGAATAAACGCTTCACATATTGAAAATAACTGGAACAAATTTTTATTAAAATATCTAACTGACAAATATTTTCATCGGGGTTTTTTTTTTGGTTCTATAAAAATAAGCCTTTTGTTTTGACTAATATTTGGTAGCTTGCTCCTAATTTCATAAATTATATAGAAAACGAAACTATACAAAACTATAAATCATAAAAAAAACGTTATCGTACTTATCAAATAAATCTTATCGACATCGCCAAAGAAGTTACATCACTAAATTATTTACCGTCTCTCGTTTGCAAAAACCACAAGATCTACGCGTCATACAGTCTGCGCCATGTCGGTCTGGTTGCAGTATAAACAAAAAAACACAACCGATTTACTACCATAATTCCTGCAAACAAATAACACCTTTATCACCATAACTTAAGAGTCTAAACAGCCGTAGAATGAAGTAAGTCAGCCGCAATTCGAGACAAATTGACGCGGATTACGTTTACGGGAAATTGAACTCTAAGTTTAAGAACAGAAAGTCGTAGAGATAGTAAATAAAAGTTGGTAATAGCAGAAAATAATAAGCCTCTAGTAATACTTAACATTAATCATGAAGTCAATGGAACGCCGGCAAAAGTAAAATTAAAATCAGTTATTGGTTACGATTCATTGGTTAAACAAGGTTGAGTACCAAAAGTATATTTCATTGCGTAAGGTCTGAAACGTATGCCTTATTTGCTTTAAGTAATTTGACAATTAATTAAATATTTTTTGTTGTGTGGTCTCTGGTCAGCTTGTTTCTACTTTTGTAAGTGTTAAGACACAACTTAGGCATACTATAAGGTCAGTATTTTTAATGGGTTGCATTGATGACATCATATTGCACGAATTCATCTGACAAGCTTATTTTATCTATTGTGGTATAGTTATTTCATTCTAGGTGCATCGTCTTCACAATTTATTATATAATTAATGTATACAAAATATTGTAAAACTTTTATAACGGTGGAGTTTCTTGCCCATTCTTCTCCATACGACACTACCTTTTGGACAGAGTGACTAGAATCAATTATTATTATTATTTTTTGGAAATTTTGACGTTCAAAATTGGCTTTTACGTACCTGTTTGAAGTAAATGATTTGACTTTCAGCTTTAGATTCATGTTCATTATTAAACTTAAATAAGCCTTTGAGTTCTGTTCTGTATCGTAAACAGGAGGTTGTAGTCCGTGTGGTGCCTCTTTGTCTACTCAAACCTGTTCGCGTAGTAAATTTATAATATTATGTTCAGCGTATCTGACTAGATCATCAAATCCTACAACAATGCCTCATTCCAACTCAAGGGAGCAATTTGAATTCTATTAGCTAGATAGTGCACTTACTTGATATCAAGAAAAACGTCACCTGCATGTCTAAAAGAATGCCTACTTACTTCGGCTTGGAGAACAGTTAAAATGGCGTCATCATCATCAAGTACTTTATGTAATTTTCCACCTGAAGTACTTTTTCTAACAACATAATGACGGGAAGGGTCCGTATTTTTTTCTTGTGTAATTTCAAAATGGATAATTTTGTTTTTATTGTAACTACCAACTGGCAATACTTTCTTGATAATGTAATGATGTAATTTACTCGCTGCTTCAACATTATAGGTATAGTTTTGACAACCAGTTTTTTTTGTAAATTACCAATAATTTTCGAGCAAGCAAGATGAACTTATCACGATTAAGTAGAAAGTTATGTTCACAGGGAATTATTAGCCTCGAGATTCACGTAAACATGAATTTTCCAAATTGATATGAAATCTTCATCATGGATGTATGTCAGCTTCGAAATTGAAATCCTGGGAGGTCTTCTTTGTTTTTATTTCATTTTATTGAAATGAGTCACGCTTACTTCAGTTACAAACTTTTGGAAAACAACATTGAATGGAACGTTTTTATCAACGTGCACCGCTAACAAGACATTGATCATTACCGTGTATTAAATCCTACCAATATGTCGAACATGACACAATTCCATCACAATTAACCCCGCAAGCCATAATTAAATATCACTTAGCCTTTCAACGGAGATCATATCGGATATTAATGATGCCTCATTAAAGTCAAATACTGACCACACTTAACGTTTTTTTTTTAAGGAAAAACTGAAGACGGTATAATACGAGTATTAGCAGCTGTTTTCTCATTCAAGTGAGAATGAAGAAAAGTAGTAGAAGTCGTTAACAAAGCTCTCACGACTAACATATTATTACTGTTACCAAGCCTTAATGATAGTGTATCATTCCAAGAAGCTTCTTGCACCAACTGAGTATCATAACCATAGTTAATTTAGCGTCCACTCTAGACCAAGATCCGCCACATAGTCGATAGCAATAAACGACCCATCAGACACATTATCATGATCACCACTCTTGACAAACGAATTGGCCATTGCAGTATGTTAGGGTTAAATCAGAACGTTGTTGCCTATCCCCCTGACATGGTTTCCTGATTGCTTTTAATAATATATATAGAGAGGTGGACCAAATTCTATTGTCCACGGTACCCGCCGATTTTATTTGAGGGCAAATTCAATACATGAAAGAGAACAAAGTGTTTGGTTAAGTCAAAAAGCCCATACAATAATTCATTCACAATAAATTAGGTCAGGCATTGGGAAACGAATAATGTACTCATTTTACTAATTAATTGTTTTCTATGTCTCAACTCCATCTGTTATTTCATTAAAGCCCGAGAGGCATTTATATTCTTGCAAATAAATAAATAAAATGTTTCTAGCAGTACCACAATACAATAGCTACGACTTAATAAAAAAATAAAAAAAATGATCTCATAACATTAAAGCGAAGAAAACGAGACGTATGCAATTCGTTTCACTTGAGTAAAAATTACCTAACAAGCGCAATAATCATCGTTTTAAAAAGTTCCACTTTTAGCATCTTAGATCTTGTTCACGGGTCATTCTTTTCTCTGGAATTGCCCATCTCACAAGCTAATGTGCCTACTAAATAGCCTCCATGAATTATAAATACATCGTCACTATCATTATTTACGGCATCCATTACGTCCCCACTGCCTTAATGTTCCATATCTTTGGTTTAAACCCGTCAGTGAATACCAAACAATGAGATAGATCGTCGCGTTTGACGGACCAATCAATTTCCTGTCGCGGTGCTTAGCACGGGCCATAATGGTTATGGTTTCCTTCGCAACTCGACTATTATCATCACGGGTTTACACTGAATTATTTTAAACGTAAGCAGAAGCAATAAAGTTTTCGAATCCGGTTCCTTTATTGGTAGTCCCTCATGATGTTTCCTTAAGTGATTGTGAAATTGTGTGAACATTTCGTTTGGTTTGTGAATATAATGGGAAATAACTGTTTGGGTATGATAATGCATTTGATAAAGTTTATCTCGTAAAACGGTCAGCTGGGCTATAAAGTTTCTAACTGACTATTGTATTAAACGTTGATAAATTCGTGGCGCTGCTTGCATTTCGTTAAGAATCTATTAACATATCATAATAATAATAAACAAACGTCAGTATACAGAAGCATTAAGAGGCGTATTACAAGGCGCAGTCTTGGGACCACAAACAATTCAACACTGAATTGCCCTTTGTTTCCAAATGATTGCAGTTACCATTTCATCTTGTATTTCTTCATATTCCTGTACATGAAGGTAGAATGAAATTACCTGCAACAAAGTAAAATATTTCATTAGTTGGATGAATATTTTAATACAATATTAGCTTCGCCATTTGTAGTCTTAATTAGAAGTAGTTTGCGTTCGCTTGCAATATTCTTATTACGTGGTTGGTTGGATATAACATAAAATATTCGCTATATTGTTTTTTACTAAACAAATATACTTTGAATACATGAGTTGAATGAATAATGAATATTTGTTTAATTTACCGATCAAAAGAAGAAACACAAAACGGTCTTTATTCCAATGTTTAATTAAATGATATCTGTTTACACGTACCAGTTAAATCCCCTGAAGCAAAATATACACAATTAGCAACCAAATAGAATGTCTGACAGTAAACTAACATCTTATGTGCTAAATTACATACCTACATAATTAGACACTCCTGTGAACATTGTTCCCTAGTATGTTATGTTAATTAGGAAGAGTTACAATGGTTTTGACATACGTTACTAATAATAGAAACTTTAGAATCATATACTACTCAATTCTGTCCGCGTTTTCGCGTGGATGTCGGAAATTATCCCACGAGAACGTGCTACCGGGACATAAAGTAATGTATTTCCCTTAAGATGCCATCTATTTCCGTGCCAATTATCGAAATTCGTTCAATTGTTTAGGTATGAAAAAGTAACATACAGAGTTACTTTCGAATTTATAATACGAGTATTAGCCCTTAAATGCATAATGTTGCCATATGGCAACAAAGTACGTCATTTAATTTTTTTAAGAATGTGATAGCTGTGAGTTTCTGATTGCACCTCTTTTTGTCAAAACAATATATATACTCTATGAATATTAATATTATTGTATAATTATTGTATATTTATTATCTAAATTCTATAGATAAATACCTATACAATAGCATTTTTTGCAATACGATAAAATAAATCATGCATTTAAGGGTTAGTAAGGATAAGCGTTTTTGTCATAAACGATTGGCAGAGGTGTAGATATAGTATCATAATTTCGCCAGTTATAGGTATTTAAGTCATATGCTAAGGAGCGGGCCTACTGCTATCAACAGGGAAAACGAATCACACTTTATCGACCCGCACCCTAATTGCGTAATGTAATTTCAATCACAACCTGAAGCATTTTGAAGCACATTGCTAATCCATTGCTTCATGTGTTCGAAAAATTAGTCTGCTCAACAACGAATATGACGCAATGAATGTTGTTGAACTGTCAAAATAAAAGCCATTGCTACTGTGTGTAGCGCACTTACCCTACTGAATATGGAACCCAGGTCTCTTGTGGTTGAGAAACAATAGAATAGAATTGAATAGAAAAAAAAATCCATTTAAGTTCACAAGAATATCTCAGCTCTTATCTTAACGACTTCAATAACTAGGGTGACGGCAGTTATGTAAACATAGTGTTATTAGTTTATTATTACTTGTTCTATTATAAACCTTATCGGTGTTCATTCATCGGTGTGGTTCACATAATTATTATTGTAAACTATAGTAGCATGTGATATTATAGCAGTATTTAATGAGCTATTTTTGGTAGAGGAAGTCGAAATAATGAACGTGTATTTATATTATTGGTAGATTATTTTAACGGCTAGAACTCATTCTACTTCCTTCGTATTAAATATATCAATTTGCAAGTGTTGATGTTTGAATCTACAGCAGAGTTATAATTGATCTCCTCTTAGAGTGTGCAAAGGTCCACCAGAAGGTGTATCAAAGGTACATCGAGATAGTCCAAAAAGGCAGTAAGCAATATATTTGGTAGCAGTGCAGATACTATTGGATATTAATGTTTCTTCTGCAAACCTATAAATTCAACGGTTATTTCATATGAGATGTTGCTATATTTACTACCAACTTATTAAGCAATGAAGCTGATTTTTCATTAAAAGACTGCATTCAAAGCTGCTATCATTGAAAAGTATGATGTTGATGCCTTTGCATCTATATAACTCAATTGATACCTTGATTGTTTTCTAGTACGTATTTAAGATCTTTATCTGAACAAAGACACTACCCCATTAGAACATCAATGACAAAACCTTTCCTACAAATTTCCTTCACCATGAAACCCATCACGTACAAAGCGATGGAGTTCAAATATTAATTATTCACGCATGCGTTCAAAGGAGCCTGGCAGAGCAAATCCTCTTAGGTAATTCAACGTTAAAGGTCGGGTTACTAGGTTATCTGTGTGGCCTTAGGATGAGGAAGATTGTTTTCTAGCGGGTTAATTATAAAAGCAGGTGATGGTTGAGCGTTTAGTTTAGAGTCTCGGTGCTTCAATTGAACTATCTCTGTGTAAGTTTTGTTGGATTCAGGGAATCGAGTGCGGTTGAGGAAATTTGCTGTGAAGCTAATGAAAAGGGAGAATTATAGCGCAACGGTTGAAAAGACAGAAAGGAAGAGGAAAACATTTTGAGCCGACATCACGTATGTACCTTTCAAATTGTGGATATACATAAATAAATTGAGTATTGAGTACCTAACATGGAACAAATGCGGACAGAAGACGAAGTTACCTACCTTCTAGCAGAGAAATTGATGACGGATTTTATTCTTATCACTGATACGATAGCTGCATAAAGAAAGAAAATAAGTTTATTGGACCCATGTTGAGAAAGGCACACAATATCCACACAAAAACAAAAGAAAAACCAAAAAAAGAAATCTTAAAATAGTATTATGTAATCACGTCAAGAATAGGATATAAGCAAATATTCTGCATATTTTAACATTGAATCTAGAAGGGAGATCAAAACCAAGACCACACGTAACAAAGTAATTCATGAAACCGATCTGCAACAAGCTAAAAGAGACGGACAATATTGCTCACAGCTTCATGAGCGTGACATTGTTAGTTACCTAGTTACCCCATATTACGTTACAACTCACGCAGGACAATAAACAAGAGGCATGACAAACCATGTCTTGTTCGTGTCTCCATGTATAAGTGATTACCGTAAAAATAAATAGCGCTTAAACTTTCTAAGTATTGTTCGCCGAGTCGATGAGCTCCTTAGTTCTGAGTTGAGCTACTCGATTACTGACAAATGCACTGCACTGACAGGACAGGTCCACTAAAATGTGTGTGATTCTTCAGACAGAAATCTACATGGTCCTCCCACAATCTGACCAAAATGATGTCTGGACTTTAAAAGAGTGTGCCCTCTGAGTTTGGATCGGACTTTCTTCTTACTAGTAGACAGGAAACACCGACCTCATCTAGTTTTTGCCGTGTAAATTTTTTTGTACACCTACTCAGAGAAATAAATAATTTATCATAACCTGATTTTGGTCAAAAGTGCGACTTTTGAACGTAAAATTCTGGGCCTAATAGGTACAGTACGCGTCAGAGAAAACGGACCCCGCCAAGACTTAAAGAATAATCGCTCAAGCGACGGCGGGTGCGTCACGTGACTGGCCCCGAGCAGCTCCCTCCCCGCCGCCCGCGCCGCACCCATCTCTGCCCGAGCATCCACCGATCCGACTCAAATATTATTTGTATGTTTTTAATAATTAGGCATTGTGGTATTTTTTTCGGCTTCTGGCCGAACCGTATACCAAGAATAACTTACAAAAAGACACTACGCCGTATAGGATACGAACCCACATCACCAGGCGCCAGACGATCATTAAGACCGTGCCTTATACCAATAGGCTATTGGCTCAGTTAGTAATCTCAACGAAAATTCGAATAGCATTACTCCTTTTATCGAACAAGTTTGATAACGGTCTAATCTTCTAGACATTAAGGTTTAAATTTCAACTTCCACCACGTGAGATACACCTACCGTCCACAACCTTGTTTTACAAAATGCAATACGTAACTCTTCAATTAACTAAAAGATAAGGTTGAAATTAGCATAGATTTCTTGTTGGGTTGAATAGATTGTGCTTGATTCCGATTGTTGCACTACCGTCATTTTACTTCAGAAACTTAACTGCTGTATGAACTGTGAGTTAAGGTTGAATTTAGAATACTTCTTCGTCCTATTTACTAAACTGTGATTGAGGGTATAATTCTTTTTCAAATCGTTTCGTTTTCGTTCCGATCAGCTTGTGTGTAATGTTTTCGTCGTAAAATTATCCAATTTACGAAGTTTTTGAACAGTTAATTCTATTAACCGATAGTATGGTGCGATTAACAACTTTTTGAAGGCTAAAATAATTGTTGTTCTCTGGGAACAGGAACAAAGCATAAAGAAAATAGCACGAGAAATGTGGGCTTAACGGTAAGATTTACGTTATACACATATATTTATTGTTACAACCATGTTGCATTATTACTTACAAGGTGGATTTTTTATGTATTTCTAATATTATTGTTTTCATTACAGAGAAAAATAGTTCGTAGATGGATACAAAGGTATCAAGCGACGGGTGATGTGAAATGCGATCTCACCCAACTGCTTACACTAATGAATCGGAGTGACACCTTGGGACACATAAAACCTGGGAACTAATTCGAAATAGTGCTGCAAGCTTCAATATGGTTTCGGGCATGAAAAGTCTTCAAGAAGTCATAGACAGTGACTGCCATCGTCTGCGTTATTAATAGACAATTTACTCGGCAGATTGATTGTGTAACTTATCTGATAAAATTGCATTGGAACGTTTGAGCAAGTGTTAATAATTCCCAATATTTGTGGGATCATTATCTCATAGTTAATCAAAAATAAACAACCTTTATTATTATGAATCCAGTTACTCTTGTTTACAAGTAGTCTTGTAATGTGTTAACGATGCACCATCTGACCTCACATACTTTTCTAATGCTGTGTTAAAAGGGTTATCAGAAATTGTGATAAAAGAGAAAGATGTATATTGCTATACTGTTATAGTTTAGCATGTTGGTTCTTCCTCTGTAATTCACAGGCACAAATGACAACATTTCATTTTTTAACCAGGCTTTTTTCCCCATAAGATCATACAGAGTATAAAAAAATAATGTTTTTACAAGTTTGAATACATAAATATTGTAGTTATGTTACTAGAAATATCTATAAACGAACCGTTATCTAATGTTAAACGTTCTACACCTCACCCAGGGTATATATTTTGTATTTAGTTAATATTTTAAGTAAATAACCCTAATTTAACACAGATAGAAAACTGTATACTCGTAATAACTGTATATGTGGATTCCTAGAAATGTAATTAATGAAATAAATGAATATTGTTTATGCAACATGCCTGGCTTTTCTTACAAACCTCATACTTCACATTTGTTTTCTTAAACATGGATGTTTTCTGAAATAAAGTTACGAAAATCACCTAATCAACTATTAAAGAAACTAAAAACAGAAAAAAATAAATCTCATCCGCGGATTTGAACTCGTGACCATCGAATTGCTAAGCCGCAGTCCAAACCACTAGACCAACACGCCATTTACGTTACATTACGAAAAACTTAAACGTATGATATCATCATCAAAGGGGGGTCCGGTTTCTTTGAAGCTTACTGTACTCAAGTCGGGCAAAGTGTATTTGAGATTTCCCATTAAAAATTCCTTAATAGCATGCAGAAGTTTGCATTTTAGACATTAAGAGGCAATACATACTTAAACTCACGCCTTCTTCCCAATGGGGGTAGCCAAAAACTAGAGAACGCCAGCTGTTACGATCCTTGAATACTTCATTTGCTTCGTTTACGTTCTTACATCTGGTCGTACATTCACGCCGGTTGCAAGTACCTTTTGTTTTCGGGGGAAACCTTCAAAAGGCACTGGACTTTGCGTGAAACATAACTACCAAAATCTTAGTGCCAGCTAATATACATAGACACATACGAGGGCCAATACTCTTACGTATATACAGGGTGAAATTGAAAACATGCGACAAATCGAAATGGGAGATTGTACTCATCATTATGAACAACTTTTACCATGGGACCAAACCTGAAATTGCGAAAAAAACAGTACAATCTCTAAGTAAGTACAATCTCTCATTTTGATTTGTCGCATGTTTTCAATTTCAACCTGTATATTCGTGTTGCATGTTAAAAACTGTTCAAGCTACACAAATTACATATTTATGTGTTTACTGGAAGGACTGAACATGAGGATTCTAGTGGTTTCATTTAGAATTAGCGTAGGCGTTGGGTCAAAGGTAGCAATGGTTTAATAATAGCTTGGCAACCCCAACACTCAATGAGTATAAATAAGGTCCAAAACCCGAAATTCATCAGACAGACGACAAATAATAGCATAGGATGAAGGTATTTTAAGAGTAATAGCAACCGAACCCATTATTGAGTTAGGCTAAAAGCCGACCTCAATATCGCTAAGAGTAGGCTGGAATGGAGTACAATGGACTTAGAGGTCGTTACTGAAATCATATTGCAGATGGGTGTACACTGTACTATAGGTACACCACTGCCTAACCCTTCGGAGATTACAAGCGTTATATTATGTTATATTTTAGCATTGCCATTAAACCATTTTAGTCTATAGTTAACTTAGATATAGATTTGATTGCTTATTGATCACTATTATTACCTAACAAACAAAGTGTTCATAGTCTTTTCTCAATTAAATTGAAACAGCACATTACCAGTCTCAAGAAGTACAATAGAATGCCAAACTAGCGATCTCTTCAACAAAACCATCCGCCCATTGTGTCACCCTTTGTAAAATTTCTATATTTATGTCTGTAATCTATATGGTGTACATAATAAAGAGTATTATATTCCAAAACTTCACTCCCTCGCGATGAAAGCCAAATTAAAAGTAAACTTTATTATGGAAAGCAGAAGTCTATACAAATGCAAAATAATTTCAAAACAGCTTTACCGTTGTCTGCAGTTGCAGTTTGCATAAACATCGTCATAACTCCTGAAGCAGGATGGAATGATACCATAGATCTACATTTTAGAGAGAATAGAATTAACGAATAGAATGGAGGTTGGGAAAATACAGAAATAATGTAGGAAATTGACACATTTACCTAACAGTAGTTGATAGAAAGGCTAAATAAACGTGATTATATCAAGAAAATAATACTAAGACATGAAAATTATACAATCGTCAAATTTCGCAATTTGTTATAAAAGCAGAACCAGGGCCAGATATTCTTATTAATACGGAATCATTTTTAAATATGAGTAACACAGAAAATTCAATGACTCTATAATAAAATTCACACAAAAATTCACCTTTAATTTACAACCACTGAAATGCGCAAGTAGTGGGTGTACAACGACGTAATAACACTTTCAACCAATGATATGCCAGATATTCTCGCGTTGTCAGCAAAAACAACATTTTAAGCAAACCAATGTTATACAATGTTGTGCCTAGAGAATAGTCGTATGTTGTCTTGGTTATGAGCAATATCAATATTAGCTATGTATAGCGGTAACTTAGCTCCGGTATAATGTTTATGTTCACTGTACATGTATTATGTATACGCCATATCCAGGATATTGAGGAAATACTTATCGCAAACAATGTTATAATATGTTTAAGATGTTTTGCTTTGTCGAGGGGATTTTTGAAAATGCTAATAGGTCCGTTTGGCTTGATGTGGTGTACGTTTATTTCGGTACGTTTCTTCTCTAAACTGAAATCTAAATAGATTTTGAGTAGGTATTATAACTACTGATATTCTTTCAGTTTTTCTTCATTACAAAAAAATAATTTAAAATGCATTATAATCTACCAAAATCCAAAGAAACAATTTCCAAAGCAAGGTAGTGTTACTAAAACTTCAATAAACGCGAAGCAAAAAATTAATCACAAAGTTTCCTTAAATCCTTCTTTCTCGGATAGGTACAGACAAAAACCACATGCAATTTCAAACAGAAATGAGAAACTTCTCGTTTCTGTTTGTAACTGTAGACAATATAATGGGGGTGTTAAACTAAAACTTAAGCCAAACACAAGTTGCGGCGTCAGAGTTAGATGATATAGTTTACTATATCTTCTAACTCTGACGCAGCTAAACTTCGATCTTCGGATGACGTCAAAAGCGATACTGAAGCAAAACCATCAAAACAATACACGATCTCTTCAGAATAATTACTTCAACCTACCCTCGGGGAGTCGTGCTTGATAGTAGACAGATGTTTGTATTTACATGACGTTATATTGTTATAGTGAGAAATGCTCCGGGCGGGACCTTTGCTTGAACTTTGATTTTTGTAGTATTGCTTTTCTTATATGTATGAAACGTAAGAAAGGTACATGACAAAAAATTGAGTACCTAATGAACAATATAGGATATATTGCTTGTAATTATATAGTTTAAAGAGAACGAGACATAACATAATTTTAAAGAATTTATAAATGAAGAAACATACATACGTCAATACAACAAAGGTCATATCGGTAATGATGATTATTCACCTATAAGCACTGATTAAATAAATCTTCATTTTCTAATAGTAGCAGTGTACCAAAATAAACTAACTACTAACTGAATATTTTCTGTAAAATGGTATAATAGATAAAGATGAATATGAAGAATTTCTCCCTGAAGCGAAATCAGAAGCACCTAACAAACCGTGCGTTTAGCTAGCAAACGCAAAAAAAAAAACACAAACGCCCTTAAAGGTTCTCTCTCACCAGGAGCATTCGCCTGTAATGTACAGATTCGACCAAAATATCAATGAGGGAAGAAAATCGAGCATTACAGCGTGCACCTTGTAATGATACAAAACGAGTATTACATCACTGAAGGAGGAGAACCGAGCATTACAATGCGCACCTTGTAATGATACAATGTGTAATACCTTGATACAACTTGTAACATCAATTCGCTCCACGTGTAATTAAATGTGTCCGGCGGGCCACGGAGCGCTCCTTGCGACGCAATCTGTAATGTTACAACACGCGAATGCTCGTCAGTCAGGGAGATAGTATTGTAATGTAATACTCAAAGTCGAATCTGTAATGTTACATTACACGTGAATGCTTATCAGTCAGGGAGGTAGTATTGTAATGTAATGCTCTAAATCGAATTTGAAATGTTACATTACTGGCGAATGCTCCTGGTGAGGGAGCACCTTAAGTCGACCCACTAACCAAAATTGAATAAAATAATCTTTCACAAAATTATTCAAATGAGTACCTTTCGGAGAAGGCCGTATACTCTCAAAAATCTGTGTACAAAATTAGATTTTACGTTCATCCGTGTGATGTTATTATTTTGCCATTTGCTTAACGGTCTAGTTTAGTTTATCTTTCGTAAAATATTATAATGGCTGCCCACACGTGGCCTACACTTTATCTAAGCTAATATTATAAAGAGAAAAGGTTTGATTTTTTATTATATGCTTGGTTATTACGCTTTCACGCTAAATCAGCTGAACGGATTTGGATGTGGCACATAGGTAAATCATGACCTGGACTGGAACATAAGATACATTTATCCTGATATTCCCACGGGATCGATATTTATGCGGGTCTATCCATGGAGCGCGGCTAGTCAGTGGATAAATGTTCTTTTTAGTTTTTTTTTTAAATATTAACTAAGTAATTATTGTTTAGTAGATTAGGTACAACTTAATATACTAAAAAAATTTAAGAGGGCTCAGATTTATCTGTGAACATCTACATATGTCGGCGTTTCATTGGTTTAAGGAATGGCTTGTTGGAAAATTATTACCTACTAACATTAAATGATCCACCAGAAGATACCATAATCTTATTTTTATAATACCAAAAACAAAGCAATCACACCTCTTAAAAATAAAAATGAAACTTAAAATGTTATCCCAGACTTGAAACCACGTGAAAGTAATTTTATTTAGTTTTTCAGAACGTCGCACTAACAACCTCAGACAAAGAAATATAAAATTAGTTGTTTATACAGCTGGCACTAGAGTAACTCTAAAAATATTACAGTCATAAAAAGGTTCTTTCAATATTATTTTGCGGCCAAATTTTTTTAAACCTTAATATGAAAAGAAATACGTGTATATTGTTGATGAAGATTTATGGGAAAAACTGCTTGTATAAAATTTTTAAGCATTGAAATTCTTTTGGGGATCTAACGTGAAAACGGGAAAACCAACTTTTCGTTGTAGATATGGTACTTAGATTAAAACATTACTGGTAGATCCGGAGATTATCCCCTAGATACAAACTTACAAACTAACTAATTTAACCTCATTATAATATTAAGTACAGATAAAAGTCAGGTAGTAGGTGTCATACTAAAGTCACGAAAATATTTACCTAATAAAGTACTTTGATCATAAAAAAAATAACGTCATAACTTTTCTCCAGATTGAGGGAGTTCGTGGTTAAATAATAACAGCCACACGGGCCGATCGAAGGTAAAGCTACGTTTGCTGCGGTCGGTTCCTAGATCGGTGACCATCCATTACATATGGTCCTATAGGCTTCGATAGATAGACAGTCGCTTCATGTAAAATACTGGTCGTCAGCTGCATTCGGTTAGACAGAAACCGACGTCAACATAGTTGGAAAAGGGTAAGCAGATAGTGAGGACTAACTAATATTAGTATTGCAGTAGATAGTACAGCTATAATCCTCATCATCATCTGCCTAGCCTTTTCCCAACTATGTTGTGGTCGGCTTCCAGTCTAACCGGATGCAGCTGAATACCAGTATTTTACATGGAGCGACTGCCTATCTGACATCCACAACCCAGTTAGTGGGTAATACGATACCCCTAGGTAAGACTGATTGTCAGATTTTCGGGCTTCTGACACCCGTAACGACTGTCAAATATCTACGAATGACAGCCCGGACCAACGTGCAACGGCTTAGCGTGCTTTCCGAGGCACGGAGGGGTCTCGGTATGTAAAGATGGTCACCCATCCACAGACCAACCGCGGCAAGCGTAGCTTAACCTGATTGATCGACCTGTGCGGCTGTTATTATTTAACCACGGGCCCCTCTAACAGCTATAATCCTCATGAACTTCGGTAAATCAAAGTTCATAACAAGATTCACCTCGAAATCTTGTCGAACTAAAGCACAAGGTCGGGGTTTATTACTTTCCAAAAAGAGCACAAAGGCATCTTTAAAATTCCAAAACCTAAGTGAAAAAAACTTCGTAATTAAATAATCAAGATAGACTTAAAACATTCTATACATCCAAGAATAGACGACAGCAGAATATAGTGTGCTAGGCAGATTGGTTGAAATTGTCACCAGATTTCGTCCACAAATATCACGAGATATAGATCACAAAGCCATTTGATATGGCGTGCCCGCGATATCAAAACATTAATTAATGATCTCAATAACAATACACATTAATAACCTTGAGGTAGTATCAACATATGGTCATTTGGTCCTTTCACTTTCGATTTCCCAACGCTAATTATCTAATCTCGATCATTAATCTGGAGCGAATGGTGGCCCCTACTATGTGTGTGTGTAGGATTTTAAATGCGATTGTTCTCGGTTGATGGCAATACGCTTGCCCCCTATTACATGGGACTTAAACATTCTATACAGTAATCCCCCCTATAACGCGGTAGATTGGTTCCGCGTTATAGGAAAACGCGTTATAGGGGTATTCCCGTATAACGCGTTTTTACGACCTCGTATAACGCGTTACGTAATAATTCATCACATTTAACTTTTCTCGCTACAGGGGGTTTAAATCGAATATTTAAATTTCACAGCACAGAAATATGTATGTAGGAAATCCCCGCGTTATATGGGGGAATGCCCGTGTTATATGGGGGATTGAAATCGCGTAATATGAAAACGCGTTATAAGGGTACCGCGTTATAGGGGTTATTACTGTACTATTATGTACAGGTAGACCTCTGGCCATCCTTTTGGGGAAACTAGGCGTTATGTTTAAGGTACTTGTTGACAAAATATATATTTTGCAACGGAAAAGAAATCAGATATTATATAAAATTATAAGGATATACCTAATCAATACAATGTTGAAGTAACAAGTATATGTCTGAACTGTCAAGTGTATGCAGCTTGCACATATACTTTTTTCTCTTTTTTTTCTTATTCTTTTTCTCCTTCATTATTTTATTATTTATTATTTTATTATTATTTTTAGTGTTTGATGTATGTACCTACTACCTATGGATGCAAGTCTGAAATAAATTATTATAATTATTATTGTTTAAACGAAATGATCCATGAAACGATATAACACATTTTTTGTGTGTTTTTAATTTTATTACTTTTGTAAGACAATAAAAGTCTTACGAACGTTTTTTTTTTTTATTTTCTTTTTTTTTTATAATAAAAGTTTTTTGCGTGTATGTTTCAGATTTCAAGATTTACTTTTGGGTTTTGTTTCAACCAAGTAGTTTATTTTATCAGGTTTAAAAGGAAAAAAGTAGGGTTGATTCGTTATCAGCTTAATTTTTACATTAGGTATGTGAGAAACTTTCTAGAATAAATGGTAACAAAAAAACTAGTATTTACTATGAATGTTCGTTTTCGCAAATAAAGGCTAGACAATTTTCAAGTCACACCACTATTGTATCCGTATGTTACCTACAATGCATTACAATTCATCTTACTTTGATTCATTTTGGATGCTGTTGATCAAAAGATAGATTTTGTTATCTTTCGATGGGTTTTAAGAGGGTTGTTACCGGCCAGTCTGCTTTTATTAATTTAGGAGGTTCTGCCTGCGATTTCGCCCTTTCAGTTTATCTTTTCAGCTTTTCATTAGTAAAAGAATTTTTGGAATCGGCTCAGTAGTTCCAAAAATTACACCTACATACAAATTTTACTTCTTTATACTCGTAATATTATGTGAGTGACGAGGTACCCGGGTGTCTCGTCACTCACATAAGGGTTAATAGAAGACAGACATAGATAGATACATAATATTAATTTATTCGCGGGTAAAAGTATTCAGTACCAAAATTTAACCTAACCACAAGATCCATATTTTCTTGAAAAAAAAAAAATCCATATAGGCCTAGGGAGGATCAGAGGTAGTAGGGTATGCATATATTTGTGTAACAAGGACTGCGGGTGATCATAAGTTATGTTGAATAATAAAAGAATAACTACTTTGACAGGCCTGTTGGTCTAGTGGTCAGTGGCCCTGACTGCTATGCCCAAGGTCGTGGGTTCGATTCCCACCTAGGACAAATGTTTGTGTGATGAGCCCGATCATTTGTTCTTTGTCTGGGTGTAATTTATCTATAATATGTATGTATTTAGAAATATACATGTATGTTTATCAGTTGTCTAGTACTCATAGCACAAGCTCTGCTTAGTTTGGGACTAGATAGCGTTGTGTGAAAATTGTGGAATATTACTAAGCGTTGCGAGGGGTAGTGCTAACTGGTTCTTTTAGGATTCGGATTTTTTTAGGATATTGAATGCAATGTATAATAATGTTCTCAGTAGTGATCTCATCATCAGCTTCCTGCCCTTGTCCCATGTTACTTGGGGTCGTTGCGACACGTTTTCTCCTTCAACTCTGTCAACCGATACGCTATCAGTCACTCACGCTTTCTTCATTTCATTCCTCACACAATCCATCCACCTTTTCTTTGGACTTCCTCTCCATCTTAGTCCATCAACATGTATCGCTTTTTAGTCACGAGCGTTTCATCTCTCTTTTTAGTGTAATTTTAACATTGTTTGAATTAATGATAAATATTACTTCAATGAAGATTCGTGTTGTCAAGTCGTGGCTAGTTAAATGTCAAGACTATCCAATGTGATGTTTTTTATTTTTATCTTAGAACAATCGCTGCATAATTATATATTATTATAAGTCTAAACCTTGAAAAATAATGGCTGCATCTGCAATGAGGATTATAATAGAAATTGCAGGTTGTAATTTATTTTTATTTCAGCTTGCTTTATAAAAGTATTTTATTAATAAATAGTGACCCGCTCCTGCTTTGCACGGTTTTTACTGCTTAAAAAAAAACAACGAGATTTCTTAATCTTAATTATTTATAATTTTAATATCGATGTATATAAATATAATCATTTCCGGAATAAATTCTCTAAATTATTGTGGAAACCGCATCAAAAACTGTTGCGTGGTTTAAAAAATAACATGGTCACACATTCATACACGACAGCGACTTTAATTTATAATATGTATAGATATAGAAGTGGGTAACTATTGATTTGTCTATTGAAAGTTTCTTGTGACTTAAGGCTGATTTTTCCAACATTTTTTGACAGTTCTTCCATACCAAAACTGTCATACGTCAAATTTATTCCACGAATTAATCGTTCGTGGAATAAAGACGTCCTGACAGTTTCAGCGGCCTGACTTTTTCAATCAACAGATAATTATCTGTCGATTGAAAAAGTCAGGCTTTAGTCATATATTTTCATTCCCAATTCGTCTATTCGAAATTAGCTTTGTTCTTAAAAACGTACGACTTACATTTCTGAGCTATTCTGTCACTGACATTAAATATTACAAACGAAATTGGTATTCGTAATGTTATTGAAAAAAGAATCTCTTTGAGCCACATATATCCAACAATTACATTAAAATGGCTGTCTAGACACAGATAACGTAACGTAGGTACAGACTCTAGCACATCAAGTTACTAGAACCTGTCAAATTTCTTTAATAGATTTTCAACTTTATCGCTAATGTATTATGTGTATTATTTCTTTGTCTTTGTTTTTGCCTTAGGTTCAATATTGATTGCGAAAATTTACTATTAGTTTAATTCCAATTAAGATATTTCGGCTCAGTAGTACAAAAGCTTTTGGTAGGCTTGAATCTTACGTTAATAATTGTGCGAAATATTATTTTATGATAAACGTAGGTATCGAGTCTCTTTATACTACAGATAGAAAATTATCGACTGCTTATTATACAACGTGTAACGTTAAATGCGCAAAACCTGACAATAGTTTGATCAGAATAACGAGCAGAATTAATTGAACCACTTTTTAATATAGGTCACATTTTTCAAAAAATCATCATTAAAAACGTTGCCGTGTCTATTTATTAATAGGTCAAGCAAGCCAAGGTCAGCGCGGCGCAGCGGCGCGGCGACGACCCCTTCCTCGATAATGCGTCATCGCAGACGCAAGAAACGATCAGAATGGCCAGTAAAACTAAAACAGTATTTAAAACGTTTACAATTTTTTGAATGACTTATTTTCTCTCTGAAATAGGTCAATTGAATTAAAAATCAGTTGGGGTGTCTGAGGTTTTGCGCATTTAACGTTACACGTTGTATATTTTTTAAAGTTTGGATAACGAATTATTAGAGACACCTGTATTACTTTTAAATTGTTTTTTTTAATTTTTTTTCTACAGAAAAATATAGGTAGATACTTCGTGAAATTTTTACATTTGTATACGTGTTTTATATGATTTTATAATAATAATCGTCTTTATTGCCATGAAATGGTTACATGAAAAGTGAGACCTTGGCTCCAGAGCTAGGTTAGAGTACCTGAATTTCAGGAGGATATGGTGAACATAATAAAGAGTATTCTATTATATTCTATTCTAGATAGTTGAGATTACCTTGGAAATGGCTGGAATAATAATAATAATAATCTACTTCCTCCAAATCATCTTTCGAAGTTTATTTTATAGCATTTCACAGCCCAGCTAATTAATACCTTATTATTTTAACGTTCATAATATTACGATTCATTAAGCAGGTATTTCAAACGAAAAGTTTTAATGGTTCAATTTTATCAAGCTCATTATCAAATCCCATCGTTAACTATTAATGAGGTTCTTAATGAAACCATAAAGTCAACGGTAGTGGACTTAAAGATTTATTGTCGATCATGTACGGTTATCAAATTAAGATTGGAGATAAAAATATTTATGTTGAAGTATTTGATACTGGGATGACTGTGGGAAAACAAAAATGGACTCTAATTTTATTTAAGACTAGCACTTTTCCAGCGATTCTGTCTGCCCTAGATTCCTTATCCATTCTGAAAAATCCGCCCTTATTCCTTGCCTCAGGGAAACCTCTGTGCAAAATTACAGGTTTAAAAAGTCTCAATAAAAAGCTGCCTTCAGTACACATCAGTGCCTTCAGTGACTTCTTTCTCTCTTGCCCTTATACGAATTTATTTGAGGTCGACACAAATGTATTTGTGCAGAATCCAACCGATGGATTTCATGAGGTGATTCGTAAAAAAACTGCATCTCTGCTAAGCAGAGTACGAGAAACTAGCAACAACTTCCACAAAATAATAGGGGAGGATGTTAACTATCCAATTAAAAAAAAAACCAGCGCGAGTCTGATTCGCGCACAAAGGGTCCCGTACCATTATCTATAAAAACGGCAAAAAAAATCATGTCTGTTGTATGGAAGCCCCCTTAAATATTTATTTTATTCTATTTTTTAGTATTCGTTGTTATAGCGGCAACAGAAATACATCATCTGTGAAACTTTCAACTGTCTAACTATCACGGTTCATGAGATACAGCCTGGTGACAGACGGACGGACGGACAGTGGAGCTGGAGTAATAGGGTTCCTTTTTACGCTTTGGGTGCGGAACCTTAAAAAAATGGTGAGGACGGTGACAAAGTAATGTCATATTGTGTCACTTTACTAACAATACTTGTAAGTGATTGTTGTAATTACTAACACATTGGATCTTAGTTATCTGAATTAAAGAATTGTTATTATTATTATATCAATGTCTTCCATACTTCCACTATTTGTCGTTATATTTGTGGTGACCACCTTTCTAGCCATATCATCTTCGAAACAGTCGATCCATCGTTACTTTGGTCTTCCCCTACTCTTATAGTCCACATTCATATTCAAAGCTCTCCTCACGAAATTTCTTCTGAAGAGCATCATCATCTGCCTAGCCTTTTCCCAACTACATATATTTGGCTTCCACTCTAACCAGATGCAGCTGAGTACCAGTATTTTACATGGAGTGATTGCCTAACTGAACCCGACAACCCAGTTACTGCATAATACTATTATCATGTAACTAACAGCGCCCTGCGGTTTCACCCGCATAAGTGTCGATCCCGTAGGAATATCGGGATAAAAAGTAACCTATATGTTAATGCCAGTTATAAACTATCTGTGTATAAATTTCATCCAAATCCGTCCAGCCGTTTGAGCGTAAAGAAGTAACAAACATACAAACGCACACACTCACAAACTTTCATCTTTATAATATTAGTGTGATAGTAGTTATTTCTTCTGAAGAACATAATAAAATTATTTAACACAAGGGTAGGCACCCACAACATTATATCAGGTTATTTATCCAATAAAATAATATTTACCATACCTACCTCGTGTCAGGATGACAGTAAAAGTTATGCTCTCAATGAATTCCGTCGGTCTATTTTTCTTCCACCTGAAAAATATTGTCCACTTTATCTCCTAAATTGAATTGCCAACCCTACCGTCCAATCACAAGGCTGTCATTCATTTTTTCGACTTGCAACCTTTTATAAAAGTACACGTGCATGTGGATACAGTCACGGGCAAAAATATGTCTCTATTTAAGCCGTATATAGTCGCCAGATGTAGAGGCAGATGATGAGAACATATTTCATTATTAATTTAAAAAGTTAGTAAATTTGCTTTTGCTTTGTATAAATTAAAGAAAGTAGTCAATCAAGCAGCGGCAGTCACTGCATACTATGGATATGTTGATTCTATACTACGCTACGGAGTCATGTTTTGGGGCAACTCCTGCAATAAGGACATGGTGTTCAAATCGCAAAAAAGATGCATTAGAGCTATTACCGGTATAAAAGTAACTGATAGCTGCAAACCTTAT
Source organism: Eremobia ochroleuca (assembly GCA_949629135.1). NCBI lineage: Eukaryota > Metazoa > Arthropoda > Insecta > Lepidoptera > Noctuidae > Eremobia > Eremobia ochroleuca. The sequence continues at coordinate 13,694,573 of OX451405.1, read as the reverse complement.
TTTGTATTGTTAAAAATAATGAGTTTACCTTCCTTGTACATATTTGAGACTGCTTTATTTGTTAAAAATAACATGCATCTATTCCAAAAAGCATCTGAAAATCGCTATAAAATTATTAGACCAGAATATAGACATGAATTATGCGTTCGGCCATCAAAGACCGCCTTGATGCACAAGAGCATACTTTGCATGGCCCCAAAAATATTTAATAAGATACCAAATGGAATTAAGGACTTAAACATTATTCATTTTAAAAACAAATTAAGACATCTACTATTGGAAAAATGTTATTATACCATTGACGAATTCCTTAATGAGAAAGTGTAAATTATTTGACATTAATATTTATTAATGGACATTGTAAATTTTATTCCTTTTATATTCTATTATTGACATTGTACTATCTTTAATTCCATTCATTATTTGTTAATTGTTAATGGTTTTGCTTGTTTATTTCTGTCTTATGTTATTTTGGGTTTTATTGTAAGTAATTATTATTTTATTTTAATATGTTCACAATTCTTTTTTTATAATAATTACTGACTATGTGAAAGAGTGTACACCTTTAAGGTAGATTTTTGAGGAACTAATTATTTATTATTAAGATCTCATGTAAAATGTACCAAAAATCACACTAATAAATGAATTTGAATTTGAATTTGAAAATTTGATAAAAAGGGGGGGTGGGGGTAAAGGGCGTGTGTTTTAGGTGTCTCAGCCTAGTTAGAAATACATGTCTTTGATTTTTTGACTCCCTAATCTATTCAAAGGTTGTCTTTAAAAGTTCGCTTTTAGCCATAAGACCGCCAATTGTGTGTGCCTCTTATAAAATTTCTATAGGTATTTATATCAGTAATTTTTATTGTGTACATAACAAAGAATATTCTGTCTATGTTTTATTTCTTTGACATATTTTTACCCGTGACTGTACAATCAGTCGTTGAGTTATTTATATGGGAGCTAACCATGTGACTGTTCGCACGAGTTTTAACTGCATTATGTTCGCAAGAGTTTCATGTGAAAATGGGGCCAACTTTAACTTTGTGCTGGTTGAAAACAATATAATTAACGGTTCTATGGTTTGAACTAAAGTATTTATGTCTCATTGCGTTTATTTCTTCTGAGGAATTTCAAGTCGTTCGTGGTGCGTGTTCCGACACATCATCTCGAGAAGTTCCTCAAGGAAAACTTCTGACCGAAGGGTGTTGTGTATCGCCGGTTTTGTGGCCGGCTACATGACACCAGTCAGCGAAACACGACGCCGACACTTCGTCTGCAGTAGTTTTAGTTTGTTATGTTGTATGTATTTATAGTATTTTTAAGTTATATTACTTGTGATGATTAATTTTGTATTAGTTTATAAGTATTCTTATGTTTGTATATTGTTAGCCCTAGTTGCCTGAAATAAAGGAATAAATAAATAAATAACTTCGGCAAGGTTGAGCAATAATAACGAACGACTAACAAATACGCCAGATTGTCTTACAAGAGGTCGTGAGTTTGAACCCTACCTGTTGCACTATCGGCTGTATCTCACACCCAACTTATAACTTAAACTTAGTTGGGTGAACAAACTCTTTGTATTGAAACGTGGCGTCAAACTGTCTACAGCTGTCTTTAGGAACCGGTGAAGCAAAAGAACTGAGAAAAAAACGTTTATAGAAAACTAACTTTGCATAATTGACTTTTACATAGCAGTGAAATGAAATGAAATTGTTTATTGTGTAAATATGATATCTATCTGATTCACTTGTACAAGTCATTTAATTAAAAAAAAATAAACTAATTAATGGAGTCGACATTTCCTATCTGACTAACCCTGAGTCTAAATGGCGAAATAATCTCAATCTTTTCAGTCCAGACATAATATTTGTCAGACAATGCGAGGACTATGTGGGTTTGTGCCAGAAATGGACTTTTGAGGAAAGAATCACAAAGGTTTGAATGGACCAGTCCAGTCTGTGCAAGCAGTTGTCAGAAATCAGGTAGCTTTACTCAGAACTTGAGGAGCTCAACGGCAACCATAGTATTCTGCACAACACACAAATCCTACGTCAGCAGTTTTATCTACGAATGAAATTGACCCAAACGTGGCGTCAAACTGTCGACAGCGATTTTTTAAATCAGTGAGCAAAATGAATAAAGAAAAACTTTTATAGAAATCTAACGTTTCATAACTGACTGTTCCGTAAGAGTACTACCCCGTTGGTATTGTGATCGCAAGTGCGACTGATGAGCGTGGCGTCCTGGGTTCGACTCCCAGGTCGAGTAAAAGTGTTATTTGGTCTTTCCATTTGAAATTTCCCAGTAACAGCCCGGAGTTTGGAAGTTGGTGGTGCGAAACCCCCGGGCTTCGAAAAGCTCGTTAAGCTGTTCGTCCTGCGCCTGATCTCTCTCCGGCCGTGTCGAATTGCCGTCCCATCGGACAGTGAGAGTGAGGGAAGAGTGAGTGCACTTGTGTCTGCGCACACACTTGTGTACTATAATATCTCCCACGTAGATGGTTGGCTGCCATGACCGAAATTCCGACTGGAAGTCTATAGCTATATTCCGAGTACTCCGCACAACAGAAAGAAAAAAAAAAGAAAATACGTTTATTTTCGGTAAAAATGACGCATAAAAAGAACACAAAAAAAAAAACAAGTTGTGGGAAATCATGTGCCATATCATCGCAAAACGGCCAGCGCTCAGCATAATGCTAAGACCCTATAAGAGACAGAGACCCAGCGCTAGTTTTCAACGACAGCCAGCGTTCAAAACGCTAATGCCACATCAACAATCCGACCCACAAACGAAATTGACCCAAAGAAACATGTCACCATAATCCTATCTTTAATTAAGAAAACAGCACAAAATGTATCAACTGCTTGTCATTCCGGACCAGTCGTTAGAATTAATTGAAGGAACCCGGTCACCGTTTCTATACACTTAGATTAGCAATCAATCCTTATTACTGATACTGTGAGTTATTCATCTAGATCGCTTGAAACATATGTCAAGTGGTCGATTTAGGCTTTTTGACTGTGATATATTATTCTCAGCACATGGTAAGGTCTAAATTTGAACGTGATACCTTAATATGTATTGTACTGAGGGGTAATTCCGTATACTAATCGTAGCAATGACAGTTCAACGACATTCATTGCGTTATTTGACGAGCAGACCCATTTTGAAATGACTCTTTAGAAAATTAGTTCTATTCGATTAAATCATAAATTTCTTACTCAACAAGTTTCGACGCCAACTCAAAGTTTTCCAATATCTTCAATATTGATGAAATAATCGGCTGTGAACACTTGTTTCCGCCCTGTTTATTCCCAGACACGAGCCGGAATTTCAATGAAAGAAAATTGGACGGAAGATCTACAATGGATGAAGTTCAAAGATGTTTAACTACTTAGCAAACTATAAATCACTACATATTATAAAACAAAGTGAACAAAGACAGACGTCTGAACGTGAGAAACTCAATAACCACCAAACGGATTTTCATACAGTTTTCATTAATAGACAGAGTGATTTATAAGAAAGGTTTAGGTGTATGATTCATTAAAGTTTTGTATAAATTGACGGAAATGTGACGCTGATTGTTGAAGATATCGGAAAAAATCATGTCACCTGGGAGCTTTACTGGCGTGCGCCGCGTAAAGAAATACTTATAGAGTTATATAAAAATAATGTATTACGTAATTAATATACTGTTTACCTGGTTTAACACATAGGGTACTTTTAATTCCAGTAGTATGTTCCCGTGGGATATGTTTTGAGATCTATGTGAGCGGAGTTTCAGGTCAAAGCTACATATAAAATCAAGCCTGTATATCCTGAAAGAGTTGGCAAAGATGTATAAGTGCAATTACAATAGTAATTGGTAAATCACATATGATAGAGAGAATATATTGTTATTAACCGGGCACAAAACCGAAAACAAAGGTGCTTCAGTTCTTGCTGCTTCTGAGAATTTCCAAATGAAAAACCCGTTGTCCAACCCGGGATCCCAGCAGCACTCCAAAAATGTAAAAAAAATATTTATTTCAATTAAACCATTTAAAGACGAAGGAGTCAATGAGGAAGTTGAATTTAGTTGCTCGTTCGAAAACATTGATCTTTTTGGAAAAGAACGGGAACTCTTTTATATCAAGATTTAAAAAGGACAAATAAACTTCAAAATGTAATATATATTTTCTAAATTTCAAGATCAAACGACGTATTGACGTGCCGACATGTATAAATATTAGTAAATTAGAACAAACAGATCCTATTAACCTTTGACTGTAGTAATTGGGGCGAGCGACCGGGTTCCCAAACGATATAATTATTGGGTCACTATTGAAAGCACTTTCTTAGAAATGGCCAACGAATTTGCTAGAAGTGGCCCACATAATTGGGTTATAGGATTGGACTAATTGAAGAATTTTTGGGACTCGTCTTGCTTCTAAATATTTGAGAGATTTTTGTTGTCCTTTCTTGGAAGGGTTTTCTTTGAACACGCTAAGTTTTTATGGATAAAAACGTATCGTTTATTAAATGGGACAGTATATATATATATCCAGTCATGTCATCTTAACCATTTAAACATTATCAAAATGACGATGCTTTAAGCACTAAAACATAAAGAATTAGTTGAACTAAGCTAACGACTAGACTAATCAACAAAAAATTGTGTGTGACAATAATGACGAAAATAAAATAAACGACCCAACCTTATTGTTGTAACAGCTTCAGAGGCTGTAAAGGTATAATCATAATAAAAGTGATGGACAGAAAATAATAACACAATCATCATAATAATTTAGTACAGTTAGAATATTTACATACAAACCGTCAAAATACTCCATTACAGTATTTGTCCACTGCTATTACTCGCAATTTATTCTCGATACCGTTACAAATAATTTCATATCGAATACGGAACCGTTTAAGCAATTTTGGACAACATTCACAACCCAGATACATGTCGATAGCAAATGTCGAGTAGCCCACACGCAGCTCTAGTGTTTCACATCGATTTATGTATCGACACTATCGATATTGTTTAAATTATCTTGTTGATCTGTATCGATTTCATACGGGCTGACCCTTGATTCTGAGTTAGCCTTGGACTTGAACATATGTTTCCAACCAATATTTTGGCTTAAACTACAAAACTAATAGCAGTTAATATGACACGTATTATATTATATATGATTTATTTTACATCAATATCTCATTTCTTGCCTTAATTGATTTAATTATCCACAGCATTTGTGTTGATAACATAATATCCACCAATATTATCTGTAGCCAATTTGTTCTTTTCTATATCACCACGTAGGTCAACATCCGTCATTTCTTCCAAATTCAAAACTTGAATATAAACAAAAAACTATCGACTAAAAACATCGACTGCTCACAACAAGACACTCAATCCAACTGATTGACAGATAAATACACTTTTATTATAGCAACGATATTGTTTGGCATATACAAGCCGCAAGTAGGCGAAGGTCTTCGGTTTATTGACACTCTATTGATAAATGTATGACGTGTTCCGGTACTTCGGTAGTGATCACTTTGAAAGGTACTGCCAACTTTAGAAAAGTAGGTATGAGGTGTCTGTACAGCGGGGCGCTTTAACGGCGACATTAATTCAACACAATATATGGTTTCACGTTTTCGTTTTATGAACGAAAAACATGCAAAGAGTAGGCAAATTGAAGGAAAGAGAAGAAAAAGAAGGAATTGAGGGGGCAGTACAAATTACGAATTATTTGATGTTGTTATAATTTTTATGATTACTGGGTACTATGTCTTTACAACCCGTGTGTTAAATTAATGTCGCCATTGTAGCGGCGCGTTGTATTTTGAAGTGTAATTATTGTATGTCCTTCTTTTATAATAATACTGTCAAATCGTAATTCCTACGGATTTAATAATTTGACACGTACGAAGTTTTTTGCACATAAACCTTCCGGAACAAATTCTCTAAATGATGGTGAAAACTGCATCAAAATCCGTTACGTAGTTTAGAGTAACAACGCGGTCACACAGACAGACACGAAAAGTAACTTTAATTTATAAGTGCGGTTTCTGTATAAACTGCGTTTTTAATAATAATTGGTCACTAACCGTTTTAATTAAAGCAAAAAAATAAAATGCCTTGCTGCTAAATCAAAATCAATCAAAATCAAAAGTCATTTATTCAAACTAGGCTGAGAATCAGCACTTTTCGAACGTCAAAATTACAAAAGACAGTCCCCGAAAACGCCCGCACTTCACCACTTCCTAGTGCTCTCGTTGCTTCCTAGTTCGCAGACAGACTTTAGGGAAAAGTTTTGAGTGGTATCAATGTTTACGGACTTGTTTTGTAGATTATTGGCAAGAAACTGTTGTATGAAGGCTTTTAAAGAAACAGTAATAAAAAATTAAGAAACAATGCACTATCTTTAATTTCGTTTTTTATAAAGGTTTAAAAAAAATTAATAAAAAAATACTTATGTCTAATTTTCAATTTCAAGATAAAGATAGAATAAAAACGAATAATAAATTAAATCTCTCGCCAATATTGAAACTACATCAAAGCAAAACCAATAATCTCAAAACCATAAAACCTATTATTTACCGAACAATAACTTTCTAAAAACAACCATAAATCTTCAACTCTTTAAAACCTAATTATATTCGCCTTCACATCTAGTACAATATGTTGATATTGAAAATACCAGAGATACGCTAATAAATCACTCGACTAAACAAACACCGGGATACACTATGAAAATCGTTATTAAATCGATTATCGGATCAAAAGCGCCGAATCGATTAAGTGCGATTTATGCTCGATTTTCATAGCCTTTTATTATTAGATCAAACGCTCTGGAGTAAAGTAATCGATATTTTCGGTTAGGTTTATAATCGTATTCGGGATTAGTGTGCTGAAAATAGCCTCAACGGTATTTGGGAGAAACTATTTAAAGGAGAAACCGAGGTCAGCGACCGATAATGTCATTCGTTCAACAGTCGTGATTAAGGCAATGAATGAATGAAATGGTTGGGTGACTTGAATAGGTGCTCAAGATAGAAATGATTTTGATTGATGACATTTTAATCTGAACGTGGTAGAAAAAATCTGGGAGACTTGTAACGTTTCCATTCAATTTAAGATAGAATGGTTCTCGTACTGAATATCTTTATTTTCTAAACTTGGTAATGTATCAATGTCTCGACCACCGACCATGACTTTGTTTTCATAACCGACGGATTTTAGTCGAAATGTGACCCAGTCTTTTAAGTAGCATGTTTATATTTGCCAGCCAATAGTAACGCCTCCACAGCAAGATGTAATCTTTGGCGGGAGCTGTAAAAGCTCCCTGACAATTCTATTGATCAGCTGTGCACTTGATGAACTTATGACTACATCAATGAGCGGGGTTCGCGCAGCTGAATTTTGGGCCAAAGATGGTTGAACTTTTTGCCATCGATACGCTAAGAATAAGAAGTAGCATGCTGGCTGTTACATAATCACTATCCTCCTAGTTTAATCTCTTCCTCCTCCATACAATAACATCTCTATTAACCGTCATCTCAGCAGTCACATCCTTTGTAGCCACATAATCTTTCCGTTTCTTTGGTTTTCGTCTACTCTTATAACCGTTTACATTTATACTCAATACTTAACTAACATATGCTCTTTTTCATTTGCAACATGATATACTTACTAAAAAAATAAACCTACACTTCTTAACAAATCTACACGTCCCATATTTACCTTACTTCCATTACATTGAAGATCCAAATCAGATTTATTTGTATCATTAACGTCTGCCCAAGACGGATGGACGGGCGTTCCGACATTAGTAGAGAATTCCCACAACGAAATATGAGAAGCGGAATCCGTTTGTTAATATGATATTGTTAACCCAATTTTAACGTTTTAGTAGCAATTAGGTTGAAATTTATTATGCATTTTTATGTAATTGGGATGGAAATTTTGGAGTAACTAATTATTTTTATGAAGTAGATTTATAAAACAGTTTATCTTGCCTGCTGCTTCCGTTTAAGAAGGAAAAGTATAAGGAAAAGTATTCGTTAGGTACATATTTCTAAGTGGTAGTTTTACCTCTACGAATCCTTTTTCGTGATTTCCACCGGGGTTTTGAATACAATATTAGTTATATTGCTGTAAGTGGAGTATTTTCTTCCCGGTATTTATGGCTATAAAGGCGGCCTATGTTTATAACTATGATGCTATAATCCACAAATAATCTGATCTTCCAATCGCGTCGTATCCTAGGGCAGCGCTTAGAAAAGGACAATAAAGCCCTTTCCTTATTTTTTATTTTTTTACGCTTTGTATTATATTAATCTATGTGAAGTCGTAAATGGAAAGCTCAGAATAAGTAATACAAGTTTAACTTATACTAAAGTTGTAGTATTGACAAAATACCAAATATGGCTAGACTTAGGCTAGGACATTCGGTCTAGCGACCGATTTTCATTAAATAAATGCTAATATACTAAAAAAAACAAATATTTAAACGGTAAAATGATTATTAGTGCTATATTATCTAATAATTATTAGGACAGTAAACTATATATACATATAGTAAATTAACCCATTAAATGCCGAGGTGGACCACTAAATCATAATCGGTGGCCACCATATATTGTCAACTACGTAAGATGCCAAAGAGTATAAAAATGATCGGTCCAGGAGGCCAAATAGCATAGATCGCCCTATAATCAACAGAAAACATCTATATTACGTAGTCGGCATTCAAATGGGTTAAATAAAACCTAATTAAATTTTCGATTTAGCTTAGAAGACTAACAAGTTAAGTTTTCAAAGACTCCTCTCGACTACTATTTAGCAGTGCCCGACAAGGTCCACAATGATCTCATAAAACTTTTAGTTATCATATATTGAGTATTGAATTTTAGACTAACTGCAAGCTGGGATTAACACAGCACATACGGAATACAGATCTTCCAAAATGTTTTATTTATCCTGTAACAAGACATCTCTTCATTGTGTTTTATTATTCGTCAGATCCAGACCAGAGAGTTCAGTGCAGTGAACCAAACATTGTACAGATATATGGATCTCATAGCTCAGCTCTGCAACGGATCCAGTCTACCGTATCTAATGAATCCTAGATTTTATCCGAGCTTTGCCAAGGTTAATATTGTTTAAAACTAGCTGGCTGTGTTTACTTCAAATGAGATGTAGTAAAACTTGGTTTCTTGCAAATTGGCAGACTCAATTCGGTAGGGCCAAAGGGAACAGAAGTTGGTAACGACAAAAATAACAACAACGGCGAAAAATATATTGAAAAGCTATTTCGTAATTTTGTAGAGAAGTATTTCCTTAATAAATAAATAATTAATAATGGTAAATCTATTTCACAAAAGAATACTAATTAAATAAAAATATGACGCCCCATTACCTCATCCAATGTAGGTTCGGATGTCCAAATATTCACGTTGAAAGCACCAAATAACCATCGATATACCAAATCGATTTAATTCAAGTTCTGAATTGATGACATTCCATAATTTCACTTCTATTTCTTTTTTATAATTTACGATGTCAGCTTCCGCTACTTTATTGGTAGTTGTTATCGATTAAATAATATTGGTTTCGAGTTATTAATATACATTTCAACATATTTGGAATTTAACCTTAGATTTAAAGCTTTATTATTGATTTCAACTATTAATACTAGATTAGTACTTTGATTTTGTCATTCAAGTTTGGTATCGAGTGATTTAGAAGACATCTCTGCTTTTGTCATAATAATGAAATACTGATACCTTTTTTTGCTTATGGCTAAATTATTCTTCCGGATGTTATAATATTGGAAACATCAAATTAATAGGGCTGTTTTCCATATGTATGGGAATTTGGACAAACTTAAAGAAAATTGGAAAAGTATGAGGGAGACTTAAGCCTAGAAGTACGACAGTATAGATTTACTAAAAAAATATATAGGGCTTCTTGGTTAAACCTTTATTTAATACCATTGTATGGTCTACTTTTAACCTTGCATCAAGGTGCGATAAACTTATGACAAACGTATAGTAACTTCAAAAGTATTCGGACAAATTCAGAATAAATAAAACTTAGCCCAAGTAAAGTGTCTCACGAGAGTTATTTTTTACAATCCAATCAATCAAGAGATTCCGCAAAGTATATCGATATTATAAATGATTGTGAAATAGGAAGTGCTGAAGGTAACACTAGCAGTGACATCAATACCCGTGAGTTTGCTCTGGGAACGGTGAAAGGTATAGAAGATAGCGGTGAAGAGAGGTGGCAGATTTCATGCTTTCTGGTTGAGAATCTGAGGAATCTAACGTATTTAATCAATAAGTTAGAAAATCTGATCTTTTTGATCTATGTATGTTCTTATATTGATTATTAGGAAAAAATAACACTTATGGATATTCTGACTTATATTGGCATTTTGTAGGTATTTTCTTAGAATACATGTGATTGGTTATTATTTAATCGTGCTTTTGTATGTTGTGCTATATCTTTTATACAAACGGTTTATCTATCTATCTATATTCCACCATAATTCCAAATGAACGATTGGAATTATTTACTATATTGGCACCAATTAACTAAGAAAATATTAAGATTTTAAAGTAAGCTATAAAATTATTTTTAATATAATGACAAGCATATCATTCATCCGGTAAACATCTTCAAATCGAGTAAGCTCGAGGTTACTAATCAACTATACATCGACATCTATAAAAATTTTAACCACCTCTATAATAAATATTACATCACAAAAGTCACTCTCATACAATCGAATATGTTCATCTTTACCCAGAGCTGACTCCACAATTTCTATCTGCATAGCAACCAACAATAGCCAAAGGTCTATTTGTTATATATTTTTCAAAGTCAATTCAAAGGTTGATTTAATACCCCAGTTATGCAATGATATAAATCATAGGAATTTGTTTAGTAAAGAAATACTCGATGGGATAGAAATTGAAGATTAAGATAGTCTTGTTACGGAAATGAAAGATGGTAATCTGGTTTTGTGTGAAATTTTGTAACGCGTTTTGGATGATGGGAACTGGAATTCCAATATTTATATTTCTGATTTTAATTTGTGGAGTAAAGATTATTTTGGTTTTGAATTAATTATGGCAGTATAGTTAATACTAAACTGCCATGATTGTTTTCATAATTTATTTCTGATTGATTATAGTTTTCAATGTTTTTGTGTACACTTATTATTGTATAGAGTCAAGATCTTCTAACTGAACAGACAGCAGCTGCCTGGGGAGTTTGTTGCACCACTTTTTCTTTCGAACTAAAGCACTACCAAGTGGTGAAGGGCGGGCGTTTTAGGGGACTGTCTCGTGTAATTTTGACATATTGAAAGTGCTAATTCTCAGGCTAGTTTGAACAAATGACTTTTGATTTAGATTTAATCTTTTTCCATTGTTTTAGTGACCGTGGCCAACTGTAAAATTGATTTTAGGATAAAAGTTTTTTGACAGTAGCTCTATTAATTCAGGGTTTTGCCAATTCCTAACCTTTCATATACGCTACGACATATTTTTCTTGAATAACTGGCAATATATCGGTCGATTCAAAATGGTCATAACGCCATTAATACCTCTGTGAATAGAGTAATAATAGTGTAGTATCACTGTATAAGTAACATCATACCCTCAAAATAAGCACATAGCTATCGCCATGAATTTCCATCACCGTCCTATAACAATCAGTTTATTGATCTCTCTCAGTTGGGACGTGAAAATGATATCGTTCAGATCTCCATCGCCGATTATATTGTGTGCAGTGTCAATGTCTGTGATATAATAAAGGTCAAGAACGCGGACATTGTCAAGTTCAAGAACAGTATATTTTAACTTTTCGTTTGTTGTTGTTATTGAGTCATCTGTTGCAATCTTTTGTTGAATACTTTTGTTTTGATATCAGTACCATTTTTGGCTGTCATCTATATCTTCTTTGATGCTTATCTTTACTGACATTATAATTGATACATTGCGGGTAGCTATTTCAATGTAGGTATAGGCTCTAAATCTCAATGATGTAATATTACAACGAGTATGTTATGAAACTTTCTAGTATATTACATGCCCTTTCAAAATCTAGCTCAACAGTTCAACAAACCATACACTTACGTTAAAACTAATGGGCCCTATTCCGCAAACAAGACGTAAACTGTCGTGCAAAATTACCAAGCAACGCTCACCAATTATCTAGGTACTTTAATCGATTCAATCGTTTACGGGTGACTCTAAAGCATTGGTATAGAATCGATCGTAATCAGCACTATTAGTCGGGAATTAACCGAGATACGGAATGTAAATATCGATGTTTATCGATACCGATTAATCGGTAAAAAAAATCTGCGCGTTTCTGTGTGATCATTTAATGTGATTTCATTAACGCGTTCGTGGCTACATTCTTGGTTTTATAGAATGTTTTAAGTTTATCTAATTTATTCAATTACGATGTTTTCATTATCGTTTTGGAATTTTAAAGCTGTCTTACTATTTGAAGAGTGAAAAACCCAGACCATGTGTTAGTTTAGTTCGACAAGATTTTGAGGTAAATCAATGAAATTTGATTTAACGAACTTCATGAGGGTTATAGCTGTGTCATCTGCTGCAATACTAATATTAGTTAATTACTTTGTGAACTAAGAAGCTGAGTATTCACGGCCAGGCGTTCAGATTTTTTGACAAATCTTCCTAATACTGTGAACCTTAAGACTTTGAACATCGTCATCATCTATCTGTCTACCCTTTTCCAACTATTTTTTTTTTGGTCAGCTTCCAGTCTCATCGGATGCAACTGCAACCTTTTACATAAAGCGAATGACCTCCACAACCCAGTTACTGATTAATACGATACCTTGGTAAAACAGGTTGTCAAACGCTCGGGTTTCTGACGATCCGTAACAACTGTCGTAGACACTTAAGACTGTTTACTTTTTTATTTCTGCTTGGGTACTTTTCAATGTTTCTACTGGTATATTGGGGTGTGCTAGCTGACTTAAGGCAAATAATTTTAATTTATTTTTTTGTGAAACGTAATGTGGTTACGTTGCATACTATTGTATAGAATCAAGTTCTTCTAACTTAACATACAGCCATATTGCTGGGGAGTTTGTTGCGCCATTTCTTCCCAGCTAAAGTACTAAGAAGTGGCAAAGGTACGTTTGTGGTACTATCTCGTATAATTTTGACGTTCAATAAGTGCTGATTCTCAGCCTAGTTTAAATAAATGAGAGGTCATGGTGGAGCGAATGAGTTTGACCTTAAATCTCGTTTTCCAGTGGGGTGACGACAATCTGGTCAAATTAAATGCTCTGAAAATACAGGCGTGTCTTTTCACTGCAAAAAGGAGCCAGTTCTAGTTATCTCCTACTTTCCGAGGTGCATCTGTACCGGTTACCGACAGCCTTCAGCTTTTGGGCATGGAGTTGACATCTCATCTCAACTTCGGCTCAACCATCGAATCAAAAGCTCAAACCGCAGCCAAGAAGCTGGGCATCCTAAATAAGGCGAGGCGATACTTCACATCAGGACAGCTTTTAAGTCTGTACAAAGCACAGGTCCGTTCCTGTATGGAGTATTGCAGCCACTTATGGGATGGCTCAGTAAAATACCAGCTTGCTGCACTTGACTTGGTGGAACGCAGAGCTAAAAGGCTTATAGGCGACGACACGTTGCTAGCTACGCTTCACAGCCTAGCTCATCGGCGCTTGTCTGTAGGTCTTCTACAGACCGTACTTCGGAGAGGGTGCGCAAGAGCTACGCAACCTGATCCCACCATCGCCCTTTTACCAGCGGTCAAACAGAAGTATTGCAGCGTATCATCCACACTTGGTTGATATCCCAAGGAGTCGTACTCAGCGCTTCTCCTCCACGTTTATTATGCGCACAGCCAAAGTGTGGAACTCTCTGCCGGCATCTGTGTTCTCTCCCACATTTAACCCGTCTGCCTTCAAAGCAAAAGTGAACAGGCATCTTCTGGGCACGCTCGTTCCATCATAGACCCCATCCATCACTTTCCATCAGGCGTGATCCAGGTCAAGAAGCAGGTCCAATTAGAAAAAAAAAAAAAGTTTTTTTTTTTTTTGGTTTAGATAAGTGTACGTATGTTCAAAATATTGTCACACCAAGTAGGTTTTAGTTTAAACTACTTAAACAGGTAATCTTAAGCTTACTTACTACGATACCCATCCTGTACTTAGCCATAAATATTTTACCAAGCATAAAGATCAACCTCTGAGTACATCCAACGCCCCGACCTATTTTTACATAAATTTTTAGTCACCTCTGTTACAAAGCTTTTCGGGAATGTTTTGCAAACAATTGCATGAGAAATGTTGACTTTTCCACGAATGAACAATCAATTCCGGTGGAAAATGTAAATCGTTGCCCATACGTTTGCACGACAGTGCAAAGGTAGTTTGGCAGTTTTAAAAATCAACAGCGGCACGGCAGTGTAGAGGTTTTAATTAAAATGTTGGTTGACCTATCGGGTGAGGCTCCGCTTATGTTTACTTGACCTGAGCATGAAGCCTTGTTGTGTAACAAACTCACCATTGCAATAGGTTTATTTCGACAGTTAAATACCTATTCGCAGAATTTGAAAAGCACACTCTTGTTTTTTTTTTTTAATTTTAGCTATTAATATTTCACTACTGGGCAAAGTTTCTCACCTTTGCTCTTGACAAAGCCTTTGCTCTGGACAGAGAGAGGTGGAAAGAGAAAAGGGATTCTCTCTTTCCACCTCTCTCTGTCCACAGCTGCCAAAGACTAATCTTTATTAAAGAAGTCCAGCACCCTAATTGCGTAACACACTATTCATATCAACCTGAATCATTTTGAAGCATATTGCTATGCTAGTCCATTGCTTCATATGTTCGAAAAATTCGTCTTGTCAACAACGTAAATAACGCAATGAATGTTGTTGAACTGTCAAAATGAAAGCCACTAAAAGTGTGTTACACTTACTAACAAATTCCAAAATAAAAGAAACCCAGGAACACTTTGCCCAACCCGGGAATCGAACCCAGGACTCCACGCTCAGCAGTAGCGCTTGCAACTACAACATCAACGGGACAGTTAAAAGGTAAAAGGTAAGTAACTACAAAGATAACGTGCCCCACAAGCAATTTGATACCGGTAAATACATTAAACTCCTTCCATAATGTGTTATATATATGTAAATAGGTTGCTTAATCGAACAAAACCTTAACGTACATTACATTAAATTCAATTTTGCTCGTAATGTTAAATCGATCGAACTCGCTATCATATTTAATTTGCATTTCTTAATAACTTAATTTGTGTTTATAAGGGCCACACACGTTTTTGACGTAAATGATGCTGCATAGTTCTTCGTTTACTTAAGTTTCACTTTGCGTTATGGCTTTTTAGATGGTCCTGTGTGATGAAGGGTGAAAATAGGATTATTTATTTTACGATCAATTTTCTTGAATTTTAAATGTCGAAACTTAGCCCATCTGATTTTCTTTTCCCATAAATTTTCACGTTTGTCACTATTGACAGTAGGACTAATTTTTTCTATGGTATTAATGTTCCAATAATTCATTTCCAATGTGCATTGGTGAGATATTCTCTAGCGTGTGCTTATTCGAGTCTTTTTAGGAACATAATTATCTTGTAATAGCTGCGCCCAGCGGTTTCACCCGCATAAGTGTCCATCCCGTGGGAATATCGGAATAAAAAGTATTCTATGTGTTAATCCCGGCTATAAACTATCTGTGTACCAAATTTCATCTAAATCCGTTCAGCCGTTTGAGCGTAAAGAAGTAACAAACATACAAACACACACGCTCACAAACCTTCGCCTTTATAATATTAGTGTGATGACTGTTTTAGTTTATGGTTACCACGGACCCTCTAATCCATCATCATCTTCCTAGCCTTTTTCCCAACCATGTTGGGGTCTCTCTTGTGAAGTGCGATTCCTTCTTGACTTGCCATATTACCTCTCAGATTATTTCCTATATCTCTGTGCGCCTATTTCCAATTAAAAATACTCTGTGTCGCTACACGATACAGAACATAAAATCTTATCGGTCGCACTTTCATTACCATACTTCATTTGCATTGCTTAATAACTTAATTCGTATAAGTAATGGCCACACACGCTGAGCCGGTATTGAGCCGCTTAGTGATGGGAAGAAGTTTTACTGAGGCCAGGTGGCCGCGATTTCGGATTTGGGTGAAGTTTTGGCCTCAAACCTGTTTCGGGATGGGATTTGTCTTGGAGCTTAGTGTATTCTGCGGGAGATTCTGTTGAATATTTATAAGTATTCAATAAAAGTTACATAAGCGCAGCATAAGATAGCATCAGGCCTGAACTGTGTGTTGATCAAAAAGTAATTTTGACAAAGAAAGAAAATAAAAACTTTCAACAATGTTGTGCGTTGTCTGCTGCTATATTGTAACGCACTTGCTTTAGATATAAGTGCCTAAACAGTAAGGAAAACCAGCAAAAAAATACGTGGTAAAAAAAGTTAAATACGAAATATTTTATTAAAATTATTCTGACGCCAAAAAATCGGCAATACCATTTTCAGCAGTCGCATCACTATTCTTTTTGTTCCGCCGTCCATATTTGGATTCACATAGTGCTGGATATTAAATTTTAATACAATATGTATTATTACGGGGAAAGTGGGCAAGCATTGTAGTGGAAAACTACGCCATGCTCATTAAGAGTAAGCAGAGAGATACGGAACTGTAGACGTATATTTAATTTATGTAAATACTTAATTTTACGTTCAAACCTATCGGATTAGTTGATCCGAGAAGTTAAGCAGCACTTCCAGCGATCAGTCTGTTGATAGGTGGCCATCTAGACCCATTCGAATTTTAGAGAGAACGTTAAACTGTTCTTCGAAATCGTTTTTCTGATTGTTTTACCAATATAGGGGACGGTCGTTGGGGAAATCAGAAGTTCTGTGTTCGGTATTGCACAGAAAATTGTGAAGAAAGAAACGTTAAATCTTCTTGGCGTAATGATGGCAAAAAGTTTTGGATTTTTTTTATTTTGGCCCTACATTCAGCTGCGCGAACTCCGCTCACTGACGTAGTCATAAGATCATCAAGTGCACAGGTGACAGGACGTGACGCGGCGCACGATGGAAGGTGAGGTAACGTTTAATGAGGCTTAAAGAAAAGAATATGTATAATAATGACCGTTACAATCAATGGACGATTGCAGAATGATAATCATGTTGCTTACTAGATAATAACTTATGCAGGGTGAACTGTTTAAATCGACTTATTCCATCCAGGACCAAGTGATGGTGTGACCGCTTTGTAACATGAAAGCTCCCAATACAACCGAGACGAAAATCCATTGAACTGGGTAAAATCCAACATTTGTGTGTTTTTGAGCAAAATTTGTCATTAAATTTAATTTTTCTCTAAACTCTTAAAAATGCATACATACGTACAGACAATGCTATGTCGTCAAACATCACTTACCGTTTACCTCAAGCCGGTAAAATTCTTTAAATTCATGCAACGAAATAAAACCAAAAAGCATACAGCAATAAAAAAAAGATCATACAAATTGTAATGTTGAACATAAAACCACAATTACAACTCCGCAATCAATTTTAAAAACAACATTAAAAACAAATTATGCGTAAAATGACAACGAGCCGGCTGATGTTCGAAACGATTATACTCGTATCATTGTAAGCATTACATGACAAACGTTATGATTGGTTTTAAAAAGAGTATTCTGATGACATTCATTCCATGTTAAAGTTTGACAGTGTTATTAATATTATTTTTTTTTTTTTTCAATTAGAATTTCTCAGTAGCAGTCTAGTCTCGATTTGTGCCCGGTCGATGGCATAGGCTCGCCCCCTATTTTATGGGACGTAACTGGCAAAATGTAGGTATACTATGAGTACACCTACTACTATGAGTAATGCTAAGGGAAATACAAGTGTGATGTGATGAGTTTGGCAAAAAGTTTGTCCGATCACCGAATGGAAATTTATTTATTTATTTATTTAATACTTCAAGCACATAAAAGTACAGAGCCGGACTTAATGCACTAGGCATTTTCTACCAATCAACCTTTGGGTGTTGCAGAGACAAACAGTAGTAGGTGCAATCATGAAATTTGTGGAATAAATATTTAATAGATTTTTTAATAGGTTTATGCTTATCTTGTATTTAAAATATTTATTCCTCAATTTTCATGATTGCACCTACTACTTTTTGTCTCAGCATCACCCAAGGTTGACTGGTAGAAAATGCCTGTGGCATTAAGTCCGCCTCTGTACATTTATTTAATTGAAGTATTAAATAAATAAATAAAAATATTAACGTTGTGATGATACTGCCAGCTTCTTGCGAATGTGCTCGCGAACCTTAACTTTAAAGGATAATCGGTTGGTTGGCATCCTGATTTCTTGGGGGAGCGCATTCCACAGAGAGATAGACTGAACGAAGAAGGAAGAGTGAATGAAGTCTGTGCGGTGAGTGGGACATTGGAGAAATTGTTTATCCTACTAGCTTTATGGACACCTGCAACTCCGTTGAGTACATATATTTTCTTCGAGAGTTAATTTATACTCGGTGATTTTCTTACTACAGCTGTATCCTTATTCGAGCTATGAGGCCTTCATGGGACACTAGGTTTGGCACAAATAAGGCTCGTAAACCTTATTCCGTTAAAATTGTATCGGTAGTATTTCGTATTTTTTTTTGTGTATCTGTTTTTGTACTATTCTATTCATTACCCTGGGTAGTGCTACTATCTATCTACTTCTTTTCTATTACATCTGATGTATTACCTACCACTTTTGAAGATGTAGTCTATAATCCTGTTCTTTATTCCCTATAAATAGCTATAAGTTTTCTACAGATTTTGCTGTCAAAAACAATCTTCTACAATTTACTCTTATCCAATAACTCACGCCACAGAATACGCCCGTCAACCCAATCTTAACGGTCGAAAACATTGATTAATTAATACAAATCAACGGATCTGTCGCTCCCCGAATTTCAATACTCCATCGTGAACCTACATCGAGATGAAAGGGTCCCTACATCAGCGGCTTTGTGACATGTATTGTTAAGGATATTATAATAATTGATTGTAATTCAATTAATACTAAGCGGCAATTCAATGCTGCCGGCTTTGATTTCATTTTAATGGGATTGGATGTTAATATGGAAGGTAGTGTATGGTAGGTCAGTTTGTGGAAAAGGGAGCCCTTCTGCGGATTTAAAGCTATTGAAATTCAGCTTTGTGTGGATTGAACTGTACGTAATTAGTAGTTTAGATAATGATTATTCTTTGTCACATATTATAAGTATGTTATTTTAGTTTTGTATCAGGGAAATAAATAAGAAGTGGGGAAGTTTCCCGGAAAATTTTCGATCTCGGGAAAAAGTAAAAGTGCTTTTTTCATTTTAAAGATGTGGTCTGCAATGAAGATTTTTATTTATTTATAGGATTTTTGTATGATTTATTGACATTCGGACAGGACAACGTCTGTCGAGTCAGCTAGTTCAGTGATAAAAGATAAGTAAGTAGCATTGTTGGTAGTGGGGTTCACTACTTAGGGTTTGCTGGATCATTTTATTGGACATTCTGAAACTTTGTCACTCAAGAAAGCAATCTGTTGTACCCTGCAGGGCATCCAGCTTCTATCACTGAAGATTGGAAAGACTTATAAAAATAATTATGACGAAGGCGGTTTACATCAAACCTGTTTGTTCACCGTGTTTGCCCCCAGAAAGTAATGATCACTTTAAAAATCAATAAAAGATCAGGAAAATTGCATAACCAGGCGTTTCGGAACGATGAGATGTAATACTGAACCCTTCGTAACGGATCCACGGGAGATACAATGGTTTTTTAATTGTTTCTGTAAATACTGCATCAACCGGTTAGTGGATTAATGTATCGCATATTATACTAACTTATCTTCTTTACCCGCCCTCTTCAAAAGTACGAATATACAAAGCAGCAACGCATACAAGCATGTCATAAAATCGACGTGAAACAATAATGAGGGTATCTGTTCCGATAATTGCGAGTTGCATCGGGCATCGTCGTGTGACGTCGAGTATCGGCGGGTGTCCTCGGGCTATAGCGTTTACTTTCTCCGTCTGGTCCAGACCTGCGTGATTTAGAGTGGTCTGGTATTTGGGTTGCCTTTTGCAAAAAATGTCTGGCTTTTTTGGTAATTAAAAATAACTTGAGGTTCACATTGGGATGGAGAAGTTTAAGAAAGCGTCCATGGATTTTCTTGTCCGAACTAGCTTCATTTTTTTGGCTGACCGACTTCCTGACAATTCAATAGTGTTTGCAGTTGGGTTACTTGAAATAAATGGTTTGAGTATTGAATATTTTTAAGTTTTGAAAATTTAAAGCAGACATTATTAGTCGTATTTATCAAAAAAAAAAATCTCATGTTTCATAGAAAAGTGCCTAATACGCGGACAAAATGTATAAAACAGCAATTTCTTTTTATTAACCATAATTATACAGATCGGACTAACTTACCTAGTGACGTCCGATCCTTAATTATGTGAAGTAATCTCGTCCTCATTGTATACTTTGTAGTTTGCACTCTTGCACAACTCGCTGATCACATTATTTAAAGATTTCATCATAAAAAAACACAAATGTTATCTGTGGTCCAGTCGTTGGCGCGCTCTCCTGTCATCTGTCAAATCATTCTTTCAAAGCATAAGAACGGGACTTCCCGATGACCTTTATGGGCATCGCAGTCCCGGTCCAGTGCATACAGCACAACACAACTTTTAGAAGGGGTTTAATAAGGCAATCCAATACACCTAAGTGTGATGATTATCTGGGAAGGGTTGGGATACAATGAGGACGAGATTACTTCACATAATTAAGGATCGGACGTCACTAGGTAAGTTAGTCCGATCTGTATAATTATGCTTCGTAATCTCGTCCTCATTGTATACTTTGTAGATGTTTAAAGAATAAAGTTGTGTTGGTATAACAAAAAATAAGCATTGTTGAAGAAATTGAACATTGTAAATCAACATGTTATTCTAAGTTTGTTATTTAGGCACTAATTCTAAATGTAGGTATTTCTGTTTAAGAATCAGTCTATGTTAAGGTCAATAGTTACCAACTTAATGTATAATTCTCTAATGACTATTAGTTTCTGGAATTCTTATTCAGTCTTGAATCAATTAGTTTAATTAATAATCCTGTAAGGCACACAACCAGTTCCTATAGGTAATCGAACAATTAACATTGACATGTAAGTAAATAAGTTCTTTGAACAACCACCCTATAGAGGACACAGCTGGTGCAAAAGCATTAGAATCAGAAATGAAAAGGTCTCTTATAAAAATGACCATTTGTGGGCCTCAGTATTGACACCTGCGTCACAGCTTTTTTTTTTTTTTTTTTTTTTTTTTTTTTTTTTTTTTTTTTTTTTTTTTTTTTTTCTTTTCTCACACTACGAATTTCTCCTGTATTGTGGGTGATTTTACAAACATTTAAAGTCACATACACACTACTTGTAGGTCACACAAATGTTTGTTCCGTGCGGGAATCGAACCCGCGACACGCAGCGCAGCAGTCAATGGCTTAACCACTGCGCCGTCAAAACTCAGATACTTTGGAGTATATCACTATTATTTAAAATTTGTTTTATCGATCCACTACATATTGGTTACAGTAGAGGTGGCATAATTAGGTTTTCTTATAATCTTCTTTAAAAATGGTAGTTTCAAGTTGAGTTGAGATCTACCCAGTGCAGAAGTTTTAATTATATCTGAATTTTTAAGTTAATATTTATAAGAAATGTTATCTACATATAAGTGACAAGGTTTGAATTCTGTGTGCAGTTACAAGAACTATTATATATACTAATTGTTTGGTTAGTAATTCTAAACCAAGGGTTTGACTATGAAAAAAATTATATAACCCAAAGCAATACTGGGGTCCAAAACTATTTCATATTTGGAGTTCTTTGGTCTTAATATAAATATATTCCTGGTCTAAATGACAATCCTTGATTATACTTAGTGGTAAAATTTATATGGCTATGGTGACAGCCTAGGGGTCAATATCTTGATTCTATCCAAGAGAATCCACTGATTTAGTGTAAATTTATGAATTGTTTTCCTTTGTTTTACTAGACAAGGAAGCTAGTACTATATCAATTGAAGGGAACAGTCTTTCACCTCAGGAAAGCGTCCTTGCTAATATGGCAGCAATCAGTGTGTGCATTGGGTGTAGATCCCATTTGAAAGTTAATACATCTATGGAACATGCACTTGGCTCAGGAAGCCAACATGTTGACGATTAGTATTGCACTTGTTTGCAAACAGGTCAGTGGGGCTGACCCAGCATAGCAGCAATTGACTTGTAGGCTATATCACATCACTTCCATTCAATTTCTATGTTAGGAAGTCTAGATTCTAGATTTCCCAGTGTTTTCTTTGGAACTAATATAGGGTGCATGAAACCATATTTGTCCTTTCTCACACCATTGCCAAAACTGCCTAGGCATGCTATTTTCATGAGTAAAACAAGTACCACCCATCTTACTGATACGGGCTATGGCCATTGTGATATCTTTTCCAAGTTCTCACAGTATCTTAGTTTGCTTGTAAATGTTTTGAGCCCCATAAATGCTGCTAATAGTTCAAGGTAAGGTATGGAACTTTTCATCATTAGTTGTCCAGTGCTTGTGAATTTTGATATCATTACCTACATACCAGTCTCCAGCCAGTTTGAAAAGCATCAAAGAATATTTCAAGAACAAAGTCAAATTGTCTGATTCTATTGTGGTTTGTTGAAATGTATGGTACCAAACAACTTTTTTACTTTCCATTATCTTGGTATAAAATTAACCATATTTTACGGCTGCTGCAGATGTAACTACTAGAATACCTAGTAATTAGACAAACTCTGTTATTTATATCTCCTTTCAGACATAATTATAATATGTAATATTCTTTACGGACTATAAGATAAACTCTATCTTTCCTGAGGAAGTGAAATGGCAAACTGGACTCAGTCCAACAAATATCCTAGATACTGGCATCACTGTCTGGGCACTCTTTTCAGTTTTAATAATAAATCCTAGATTTTTTAACAGTTTGAGTAGCACACATTTTCTAAATACCTTGCATATGAATCGGCAGGGCACAGAATATAACTGTCAAGATGTATGACTGAAAGGAACCCTGATGACCTCAGGTGACAGACAACTGGCTTCGTGATGTTTGTGAATACATTTGGTGTAGTGCAAAGCCCAAATACGAGGCATGTACATTCTTATAACATATATTGAAGCACAAAACTGAAAATATCTTCTGACATATTTTCCTATGGATAATTGATATTTGTTTTTTTAAATCCATTATTGTGGGCAAAAAAACTTAGGTAGTAACATACCTATAAAAAGATTTAACATGTATCTCCAAGTACCATGTGATTACACAAGATAAAATTGATTATTGAAAGGAGCACATGTTTCTATGGCACCTAACTGTAAGAGATTATTCAATGGAGATAGATTGCTTTCTTTCTGACTGAAGTTGTTATTCAGAAGCTTGAGCTGGAAACTCAGTAAAAGGTAATTTATAACCCTTGATCCACTCATGTATGGTTGGATTAGTAATACCTAATAACATACTTCAGAGAAATACTGCAATCTGAGTCTGTACCTGAGCTAGTGGTGATCCTGGTTCTGGCAACAATTGTTGGCATTGAACTTATCTTGAGGCTTACTGATGTTCTGACATTGGTCAGTAGAACAGGTATTCTGATATCGGTGTTTGATCCATCAATTCTTCCATTTGCTTATTAAGGCTGGGTAGGATTAAGGATCTCAGTGTGTTGCAATTTTCATGATAAATGTCACACAGTAGTTTAGCTCAGTAACTTGAATGTTTCGATTTGATCTGCATTAAGCACACAAACACTTGGGAGGCTATTAGACTGTTATGGACTTTTCCAATTAACATAATAGTAGCAGCCACTGTAATTCGCTGCCCCCTGATCATTTCAATGTAAGTGGAATAAATAAAAAATTTAAATCCAATCAAGTTGAATCAATTCCACTTCTATTTGCTGTTGCCGCCACTTCCTTGTTCAGTTTGGTGTGTTCAATAATAGATTATAGTGATAAAAGAAGTATTTTAAATGTTTTGCTTCTTCTCTGCATTTAGTCCATTATCATAATTGCTGACCACCATGTGGTCAGACTGCCATGCAGTTCCAGGTAAAGTAGCTAACTGAACCCCAGCATTTCACAAGTAGATTTTCAATACTTGAACTTAAGGCTGAAGGTAGGAAGGGGTATGTATACCGTTTCACTCTCAGCATCCTTCTGGCTATATTTTAGTGGAATTGAAATACTAACATAGCATATTTAAGTTAGATAGTACACTAACATCCACCTAATTCCATTTGAATTAGATTATAATTAGCGGCAGTGAGTATGGATATTCCCAGTCTGGCTGCGTTGGCTTCGGTCACAATGCACTCAGCGTCTTGAATGTGTTCGAGTGGAGCATGTTCAACTGAAATATCTATAAAGAATAATTAGAGTAAGGTCCCAAACTGCTTAGATCTAAATCCTCGGCTAACCTCTCGTGATAGCTCTAGGGATGCAGCAGGGATGTGTTTTTAACACTGAAAATATAGACCACTAGCTAACCTCTCGTGAAATCTCATATGGTGTTGATGGCACAGTTAATTGTTCTCATGGTTAACCTCTCGTGAAAACTTTTAGAGACGGCCAGGGATCCGGTAGGAACGTGTTTATAACACTGAATGTGTATACCATCGGCTAACCTCTCGTGAAAGCTCATGTGGTGTTGTTCTATTGTAAGTATATGGCACAGTTGAATGTTCTCATGGTTAACCTTTCGTGAAAACTCTTAGAGACGGCCAAGGATCCAGCAGGAACATGTTTATAACACTGAATGTATATACCATCGGCTAACCTCTCGTGAAAGCTCATGTGGTGTCGTTCTGTTATATGTCCATGGCACAGTTGAATGTTCTTATGGTTAACCTCTCGTGAAAACTCTTAGAGATGGCCAAGGATCCAGCAGGAACGTGTTTATAACACTGAACGTATATACCATCGGCTAACCTCTCGTGAAAGCTCATGTGGTGTCGTTCTTGTGTGAGTATATGGCACACTTACGTTCTCATGGTTAACCTCTCGTGAAAACTCTTAGAGACGGCCAAGGATCCAGCAGGAACGTGTTTATAACACTGAACGTATATATACCATCGGCTAACCTCTCGTGAAAGCTCATGTGGTGTCGTTCTTGTGTAAGTATACGGCACAGTTACGTTCTCATGGTTAACCTCTCGTGAAAACTCTAGAGACTGCTGTGCGTATTACGGCATCCAATATAATTTTAGGAACATTATTTCCACTGCCGACCACTTGCGTTTCGATGGCGGCTCCGCTTTCGCTTCTTCAAGCGATTTTCCAGATCTCGCAGACGTTCTTTCAGCTCCTTCATTCCTTCGTTTCGCTTTCTTCCATGTTTTCGCATCTCGTTAAAACTTTTCTAAACTTTTTTAAGCGAAAACGTAATCAACGCGCGGCACAAAAAAGTACAATGATTTGACAGATGACAGGAGAGCGCGCCAACGACTGGACCACAGATAACATTTGTGTTTTTTTATGATGAAATCTTTAAATAATGTGATCAGCGAGTTGTGCAAGAGTGCAAACTACAAAGTATACAATGAGGACGAGATTACGAAGCATAATCAGAATCATGTACTGAATCAATCTGATTCCATGGCAACAAGTTGCATGCTGATGTTCTGACCACCCTATATAATTTCATTTATTTATTTATTCAGATAACAGAGATCCATTGGATTAGTACCAATAATAATTGACTTACTTCTGCCCGCGACTTTGTCTGCCTGAAATTTCTTGTTTTACTCGTAACATAAAATATATCCTATGATACACGAAAATATTGCAGCTTCCCATTAGTGAATGAATTTTTGGAATCGGATCAGTAGTTTCGAAGATTACCCCCTACATACAAACTCACAAAATGTTACCTCTTTGTAATATTAGTTGATCACTGTTCCTTGTTATAACCCAAAACAATCCTAAATAGCCGCAAAATAACAGTTTTATTAAATCTGCTACAATGTACAAAGATTTTCAGAGATAAAATTAAATTGCATTGCATCTAAAATAATGGCTAGCCGTCTAGCTCAAAAGAATGAAAAATATGTTGCAGAAAAACCGTATTTTTCTTTAATTATCAGGTTGCGTTTCACCTCAAGCATAAAGAAGTACAAGAAAATTGTTGAAAATTTTACAAAATATTGAAAGCATAAAACGTGGAGACTAAAGTTTAGAAACTAATTATTTAATGTAACGTTTAATAGACCACAAAAAAACGTGCCATTAAGTGAAAACGCTTTACCGAAGTATATAAAAATAACAAAATTATTTGATAAAGAAATACTTCGAACCACGCACCACGCAGTTTCGATAAAAGAAAATGTTTTGGTAATTTTTTACAATATCCTCGTGTAAATTGTCTCTAATTAATATAAATTGTATTTGTTTTCTAGTGATTTTAATATATCATCGTTGCAAAGTTTATTAAATATGTACTAAGACAACAAGGTAATATTACGGTAGATGCTTGCAGACACAATGTGTGTCTAAGTTCTGAATATTTTCAGAACTTAGACAAAAACCTAGACTTTTGTTATAAGGATTGGCAACAAAACGAGTAGATGAGGATAAATCGAAGGAGAGAAATGCAAAGCTTGGGCATCAGTTTCGACTCACACCGACGGCGACGCTTATGTGTATTTAACTTATTTAACGTTAATCGACTACTAGCTGTTGGTCTGATTTCATTGATGGCAGTTTTCTGATATTTCATGTCTAAACAATTCATCGTCTAGGTTTAATACATAAATTAATTTTGAAGTGTAAAACTGTTTCTGCACCAAGTCGCAGAAATAAATATCATTCAGTATTATAATTGAATCAAGTCAACCAAAATTCTTAGGCAGGAGGATAGAAAACACATAAATGCTTGAGCATTACTATATTAAAATTCTCTGTAACTATACCTTACTCAGTTTCTTAAAACAGGTTCATTCTCGTGGAAGACACAAAGACTTTAGATAATACCTTTACATTTTCTACAAAATAATAATAAAGAAAGCTTCACAGACGTGTCCAAACATAAAAAAAGTTTTATCAACCCAAGGCGCCGGTAACACAGAAGGGACGTGAGACGAGGACGAGACGCAGACGCGGCGTCCCTTTCAGGTATCTTCACTATTCTTCACGCAAGATGTATTAACGCGATATGGTACAAAATATACAGAAAATACAAGACGCAAGGGCGTCACTTTCAGTTCGCCGTCCGGTAAGGACCAGGCCCAGGTCGACGGCGCGTTGTGTTTCACGAGCGATTCAAAGAGATGTCAGCAGTAACTGACGGGGTCCGCTAGGGCCGATGCCTGCCAGGGTCGCGGGTTGTTTGAAAGAGTTACCGTGGCCCCTGGAACAGGCAACTAAAGGAACACGGGTGCGTTTTACTCAATAAAAGTCTGACACGCCCTCCCGCTCCGCCCAGAGTGGGAGAAGTTATTTGATAATTTCCCACCCAAAAAAAAGGCGTGAATTTTCCATCTGTATCTGTATACAGGGTGATCCTGTGGTGGCAGAAACGTCTTGCAACCTGTTACCATGGATACAATACAAAAACTCAAACTCACAGCATTTATTTGGCAAGTTATCGGGGATCTAGGATCATGTGCTAAATTCATGGTTACAGTTGGCGCGTCCCTTCGACCCTGTACTATTGCCGCGTCTACATCCCGTCCTCGTCTCACGTCCCTTCTCTGTGGCCCATGCCTACAGTTTCTGAAGTCACGTGTTCCCTCTAAATGAGAGTACCCTGACGATATGACAAAGTTAATAAAGGATCTTCCTCTTTTCCCAGTTATTCTTACGTTTTATTACGAGGCACTAGTTTCACGAGACTTGAATAGATTTTTTCGGGGCGATGTATATGGCAGTTTTCTTAATATATTTGGGTCAGAAAGAACCTTTTTGAATGGGGGATGGTGGTTGATTAACTTTTTTTTTACTTAGAGACTTGAGAGGAATCTGAATTTTCAGTTTAAAAAACCCAGAGATTTAATATGTGAACAGCTTTAAGTACAGGGATGTGTAGATAACTGAACTTTCTAGATTAGGTAATTCGTTTATAGGTACAGAATCGCTATTCAATCTAAAAGTGTCAGCTAATTTTATTTACATTAAAAAAGTTACTCTTAAACTAAAACATTTGCTTATTTCCTATAGGTGCTTTCAATTGCTTAGTTTCATAATACAGCATGCTTTTTTTTACCGGCTCCAAATTTTTACAGGATGTTCCACCCATGAATATGAATAACTTTCACTATGGAACCAACTCTGAGATCACGAAAAAAAAATCAGCTGTTTCATACATTTTAGTCAAGTAGTTATTGAACTTTTGTATTATTTTTCTTTTCGTGATTTCAGAGGTGGTCCCATAGTGAAAGTTGTTCGTTCGTTCGCAAGGCTTGTCAATCTTTCCCAGTTTCTGTCTTAGCTAGTCCCATTTTAAATCAGCTTTGATCGGCAGGATTAGCGCTTGTCTTAAAACATTTGGTATGTTTTAAGACAAGCGCTAATCCTGTCCGACAAACTGTTACGCAGTTTGGCAAGTTTATGAAATGTGTACAAGTGGTCCCAAAAAAATGATTTTTTTTATTTACATTCTTATACGATTCATCCACTTCCATTACGAACACTGCTAGTCTTCCGAGATGACATAGGAGCTCGCTCTAGGCATAAAGGCATGTACGTATATGTACAGACGCCAGCACATCAAGCTACTACAATCTGTCAAATTTCTTTAATAGATTTTCAACTTTATCGCTAAGGCGTTAGGTTCAAAGTTGATTGGAAAAATCTGACAGTTTCGGGCAGCTTGATGTGCTGGCGTCTGTACTAAATTGGTAGTATCATCTGGCCATTACGTTTTCATTGCTACGGTCGGACTGGGCGGGTATATGTCTGATAAGGTGGATTTATGTGGCTCATATGCTATGGGGATGAGCGAAGTAGGTCGGCAAGGGTTGCGAAAATTGATTGAATCATTAGAGCAGTCGTGGCCAAATGGTAACAGCTGCGACTTACGAGTTGTAGGTCGTAGGGTCGAACCCAGACAGGCGCTTTACTTTGCGTAAATAATTTCGTCACCATAGATCTCAAAACGGTAAAAAAAAAAACAAAAAACAGCGTGAGGAAATCGGCATGTTCTAGAACCAAATTCGAAAATATGTGACATCTTCCCACCCGCACTGGTCCCGTGTGGTAGATTACAGCCCACTCCCTTTCGAAGAGAGAAGGTCTGTATCCCAGCAGTGGGAAAAACATAGGCTGATTATGCTTATGCCTACTACAAGAACACTATCATGTCCGTCTATACTACTGTTTTTTTTTTTTTTGTCTGGTATAAAATAAAATATTTTCAATACCAAGCAAGCAGAAAATCTAAAACATACCTCATTAAAAATAGCAACTTGCTTGACAGTGGTTTGTGCCCGTTTGCTGGGCAAAGGAATCTCCTTTCTCCTTCCACACATGGATTTTCAAGTAAAAAAACGGAACCTGGAATGTTCGTTCATAAAAGTGAAGCGGCATTTCCTGCTTATCAAGAAAAATATGGTTCGACTTAAAAGTTAAAATCAAATCATTCGTTAACATACCTTGAAACACATTAAGATTTTTATAACTATAATAACACGTACTTTACATCCGTCGGGTGTCCATTAAGTTGTTTTAAACACAAAAATTATATATCGGCAGGTAAGGACTGAATATTTCATGTGAAAGCACGCGTTTACAAGTTCAACTGTCATCTTACCCGTGATCATGGCCTTAACCTGTAGTTTAAGCACGTTGTCGTGTGAGGAAAACTTGTTTACATCGAATGCTGGCCGAAAATAAATTATTTACTTACATTCTTTCTTTTTATGTAGGCAAGAAAATAGTAAATCTTTTTACGCCTCGATAATGTCAAATTATATGTCATGCAAACCTAACGTAAAGTTAGTCATTATAGCCCTGGGGTCTAGCCGGGCAATAATTTTGTACCCACCGAATTTTAATATAACAGGCTGGTTAGTAAGATGATTTGAATTTAGAACTTACTTAACTAGAAATTCGTATGAAAACTTTACCTACAAATAAAAAAATAAATAATCGAAAATCGAATTGCCTCCTCCGGCATAACGCGACGCGTTGGGCGAGCTTGCGCCCATGAAACAAGACACTGCTTTATCCCCTCGTTAAATAATTTACTATAATTTTACTGATAGTTCCATATTAATTGTAGTGTTAATTGTTTCTTGTTAGAATTAATTACAATTATTTGAATACTATTTACAACGTGTTAGTTGTTGAATAAATTCCAATATTTACTTTATTTTCTTTAGTCCGGCAAATTATTTCACATTATTGTTCCGCTTTTAATCTAGCGTACTTTGAAAGCATAACTTCCTACTCTGAAATCATAACGTGCGTCTCGTAAGCGTCTCTCTAACAGGAAGACATCGCTTCAAAAAACAATCCAAATTAATTTCCTTACAATAGGTATCCCGCTTTTGTCCGCCCACATTAAAACTGTGTCAAATCCGGACCAAAATAGAAACTAATTAATTAAATTCCGGACAGCCCTACAAACACAAATTATTATTCCCGGAAATAATTACATTGTAATTCGTTGACCAAGATTTTGCTCATCAAGATCTCATAATCTACCGTTTTGAGAAAAAAATATTAAAATGCGATTATGACAATGAAATTTTTTGAATGAATCATGAATACCTAATAACCTAATTTGAACAATAAATACAAAGGAAAATACGGTAACACTGTAACACGTAATTTTAAATCATAATATATGTTTTTGTAACACAATTAGCACTATGCAAAGTAACATATTGTGTTAGCAATTTGATCGTTCTTTGTTTTTAGGTGAAATCATTTTCATGACGACACTGACTTGGTCAGTCTGCCATTTGTAAGAACAACAGAATGATTCAAATGCTTGAACCGATTTAGACCATTGACTATTTATTGGTATCCCAATTAAAAAAATACTAAAAATATAAAAATTGATAGATTTGATTGTGTTATTTACGTTATGTAACAGAAAACATTTACAAACAAATAGGTATGAAGCAATGGTCCTAGTTTATCATTTGTGACTTCAAGTGCTTCAAGTGACAGCTATGTAAACAGAACCCAGCATTGCATAAATATGTAAGCGGTCACGCCCTTTATACTCGTACCTGCCGTGCGATTCTGTAACCATCTCACCGTGAAAGCTTGGGTGAAGTGAGCGTGGAGTGAGCTGTCATTCGCTGGGGATTAACAATATTAAGTGCTCACTTCACTTATTTCACGGTGAGATTTTTACAGAATCGACCGGCAGGAGGCTTTTATTTAGATGATAAGTTTTTGTTTACATTTTTAATTTTGATATATCTATAATTTTTTTTCTTGAGTACGTATAGTTTTTCTTGTATTTGTTGGTATATTGGCGTGGGTAGCTGACATATAGCAAATAATTTAATTTAGTGTTCTTTGTCTTGCAATGTTAATTACTTTGCATACCTTGTATTGTTTTCATTCGAATATTTTCCAACTGAACAGACAGCTTTGTTGCGCTACTTCTTCTCCCCAGCTAAAGAACTAGGAAGTGGTGAAGGGCGGGCGTTTTGGGGGACTGTCTTTTGTAATTTTGACGTTCAACAAGTGCTGATTCTCAGCCTAGTTTGAATAAATGACTTTTGAATCTGATTTTAATAATGGATTACGCATTTTATTCAAAATCTTTCCTATTATTATTGAATGTTAGTCAATACTGATTAAAATTATTATAATTCACGATAAGTCATCATAATTACGTCAGCCTTAATCTGTAAACTGGCTGGACAAAAGCCTAGCCACCGAGTCTCACACAAA
The DNA here is from genome assembly GCA_949629135.1 of Eremobia ochroleuca. NCBI lineage: Eukaryota > Metazoa > Arthropoda > Insecta > Lepidoptera > Noctuidae > Eremobia > Eremobia ochroleuca. The sequence goes on along the minus strand of OX451405.1, from coordinate 13,662,504 downwards.
ATCTAAATCTAGTTGATAGCAACGAGTCAACTAGTTATTCAGATGAATAAAACAAGTTTAGCCACGTGCTTCTTGCATAAGTCCGTCGACCTGATTGCGCGTACGCTTATGTGCTATAAATATCATATTATTTTGATATACTATCTGATCTGATGACTCAATTAAATTAATGATTTTAGATTGGAGATATAGAGCGTGACATAAGTAAGTGATCGTGTCACGATTCCAATAAAATAAAATAAAAACTAAATTGTACAGACGCCAGCACATCAAGCTACTACAATCTGTCAAATTTCTTTAATAGTTATTCAACTTTATCGCTAAAGCATAAGGCTCAATGTTGATTGGGAAAATTTGACAGTTTCTGGTAACTTGATGTGCTGGCGTCTGTACTTTGAGCTTTGGTTAAACTGAAGCGAATCCTGCGCGGGATACGGGACCTAACTCGATCGCGCCGATTGCTTTAACTAAAGTGTATGAAGGTATTCAAACCATATCCTAATTGCCAATCAATGAATTGACAATCAATGAATCAATACCAATATACATATAAATCTCAATCTAGATAATTTTGAACGATTTATTATTGCTAATCAATTGCTTCATATGTTCGAAATATTTGTCTGCTCAACAACGTAAATAACGCAATGAATGTTATTGAACTGTCAAAACGAAACTCATTGCTACTGATAGTGTGTTACGCAAATACTCCGCTGGTGCAAATTGACGCGTGACTTCCTAATCAACAAAAACATTTCATAAAATCACATCTGTATCCCCAGAAGGCTTAGTCAGAGGTGTACCTACACTTTTCACCAATTATGTTTAAGTCTCACGTAAGGGTTGGTTCACATCTGACGGAAGATGTGTCGCGTATTATCGGTCGCGTAACGCCAGAATAGATGTATATTTGAGAAAACATTCAACCTTTCACACTTAATCGATGATGCGTTAGTGCGTCGAGCGTACAGCGTCTATTCCGTTTCCGTCAAGGCACTGTCGGCCGACGTAAGAGCGGCAACGTCGCGCCACGTGTATTTTGAAGCCTCCCAAATAGCCATTATTTCGATGGACTTCATCATTCGTCATTTTAGAATTAACTATCACACAACACAACCACTCTGAAGATACTGAATGCAGAAACTGAATAGACGCGTAATAATGTGGCAAAACGAAGTTACGCCCGACGCATCTTCCGTCAGATATGAAAACACCCTATTGGACGGAATAGACGCGACCGATGATACGCTCGACGCATCTTCCGTCAGATGTGAACCGACCCTTATAGGCGGTGCGCCTATTGCCATCAACTCAGCACCAATCCAGACTCCGGGCTGCTAATGGAAAATTCCAGAAGGAAAACCCAATAACACCCGACCCGGGCAAACCCAACCCGGCTATCGAACCCAAGACCCACCCACCTTATGCTCAGGATTACCGCTTGCGGCTACTAAACCAAATAGGTAGTCATAATCATTAAAACAATCGACGTCCGTAACCCGCGCCCGACGTCCCGCGCGGGATTCGCCTCAGTGTTGCCAGAGCTTTATTTTGGCTTATCTTTCTTTATTTCCGTAATGTGATTCATTAGGAGCGGAAGCGACTTTTCATTTCTTTTTTTATTTTTAATTTAGATCGATGTGGCTCCTTTAATATGCAAATACGTTCCAAATATTCTACACCTGCAGAAAGAAAATACGAAAAACTACAAAGTAAACATATGTATATCATAAATATTAATGAGTTTGATCTACGAAGAGAGGTGTCAGTTTGTATGTTTCCATAATAATATGAATTTGAGTGACTTTTATCGGGGTTTATGCATACCTACATTTTGCACGTGTTTTAAACATAGTTGTAAGTCATTGTTACCAATACTAGATATTATGGATTGTGTGTTTATATTTTATGTCAATCCTGCCGGTCGATTCTGGAAAAATCTCACCGTGATAACTAAGGTGAAGTGAGCTTAGAGTGAGCTGTGAGTCATGCTGATGCTAGGGATTGACACTATTGACGACCCACTCCACGCTCACTTCACCCAAGTTTTCACGGTGAGATTGTTACAGAATCACACGGCAGTTATTCTGAATAATATTCCCGTGACTGATAGATAGTGTAGAATTTTAAATCACTGAAGTTAGAAAGGAGGCAGTGCATCTCTAGAAAAGGGGTGAAAATTCTAATTTGTTGTTCTGGTTGAAGATTCCACAGAAAAACCAACGGTAACCAAAATAACGCAGACTAATAGGCCATTGCCTATTCCAGTAATTTACGACTATTAAAATTAAGACTTGTGCGAGAATCTTTACTAATAATGAAGCAAAGAGCTCATAGTCTTGCACAGTAGACCCTCCCGAAAGGAAGTACCTATCACAATTAAAATTAGCACACGAATCTATTTATATGCCCAGTTTGGCAAAAAAAAATGCTACGAATGGTAAGCAAAACGATTCGTTTTTGTTTATAGGAAACGAGCTTTAGATACGAGCGAAAGCGCAACTCATTTATAAAACAAAGATTACCGACACGAAATGTGTCAATGCTTCAAAAAATTCCAGTTTTAAGAGTTTCACAGTTTGCAATAAAATAGAAGTAGTATGAATGAGCCACATCCAGCAGCTGTGACCCATTTACACCAGCTGTTTGTAGTTTGCGCTGGGAGATGAGAGTTTATAGAAAAATATGTACACGCCCCGCATTTTAGTGATCATAAAGTTTTATAACAATTTTTACGCGGTTTGCAGAAGTTTTGCTATTTCAGGGATATAATTACAGCTATGAAATATCGTCAAGCTTGAATCAGTCCAAAATAAAAAAAAACAAAAGCAAAAATCATGAATTCAAATTAGAGAAGCACTTTTTGAACGTCAGCATTACTTAAAACGGTCTCATAAAACGCTAAGCCTTCAACAGTTCCTATTAATACTTTAGCTGGGAAGAAAAAGTGGCGCAACAAACTGCCTAGCAACATAGCTGTCTTTTAATTAAGAAGAACTTGATTCCTAAAACTAGCTGATAAAAACTAAATCTTTTACTGTTCAAGCAGTACTGTTATGAAATGACTTGCCCGTGTCGTTAAGGCGTGCTCAATCTTTGTCCACTTTTAAAATTATGATAAAAAGCACTTCCTCTCTCCCTAAACAGCATCATTATATTTTATTTACTCCTGTTTCATGTCTATTATTATATGTATATATTTATTTAGATAAGTATAATATACTTTATGTATGTATTCATTGTATCGTGTAAATGGTACACCACAGACTACCTACAGTATTTGTCTCTCCTTCCCATTTCAATCTATCAAAAGATTATCTTTAAAAGATCGCTCTTAGCGATAAGACCGCCCATTGTGTCACATTTTGTAAAATTTCTATATTTATGTCTATAATTTATATGGTGTACGCATTAAAGAGTATTCTATTCTATCCTATTCTATTCTTTCTCAACAAAGAACTGAGGTGCGTTAAAAAGCTTCCACGCGCTATGATAGTTGACTTACTCCTGGTGCCTCCTGACTTTCTGAGTAACCAACCTAGCTGGCGACTTTGTTGACTGGATAAGTTTTACACTGTGGCATGAGCTCTTCTCACATAGGCCGTGGCCAGACTGGAGACAGATCCATCTGCTGCATCCTTTTCCTAACAATTTTGGGTTTCCAATCTAACCGAATATAGCTGAATATCAGTATTTTACATGGACGGACTGAAGGATGCATGGAGAGCCTATCTGACATAGAGAAGACGTAAGTAGTAGTTGAAAAGTAACATCACTGGGAAAATATCGCCACAGGGCTTCACTAAAGCGATAAGTTGCACACATTACTAACGATATTACATATATTATATACTATTAAGTATATCGTAAACTGCGTACTTACCTACTTAAACATAATGTAGTTTATCATAAGTTTCGTCACATAATCGTCACGATATCGTGAGCTGTGACCACAAATTGGTAGATGCATGGCATCTAGTTTTTATCAAATTCGGTTCAGTAGTTTAGATTTAAAGGGAACTCATGCATGAAATTCAAATATGTAGGTTTCCAAATAGTGGATAGAATTAATTTCATCCTTTAGAGAAAGTCTGGTTTACGAAAAATTGAACCAGCTACTAAGTCAAGTTGACTTGATGGAATTAATTAAGACTTCTAAAATCGTAATTATTCCACTCTGCCCACCAAGTTTTCTCCTACTCTATCCTTCTCATACTTCTGACTTTGTTAATTCTTCCTTTCATATTTAGTCCATTCTTCTTTGGAATGCGCTGCCTCTTGATATCAGGACGGCCACTAGTCGGTATGCATTTAAGCAGAAATTGCAGTTATTTTCAAAATAAATAGCGTAGTCATCTCAACACCTCTCTTCTTTGAATTTGTATATATTTATATACGATAGGAAATCGTATGTATGTGTTTATAACCTATTTATGTATTTGTCTAGTTTCTATTTTTTTTTTATCATTGGCCTCTGAACCAAAGCACCTGCCATCTAATTTCTTCACCACCCTTGGTTGACTAGTAGAGAATGCCTAAGGCATTAAGTCCGCCTTTGTACCTTTTGTGCGAAAAGTTAATGAATAAATAAATAAATAAAGTGGACAATAAAATAGTAATATCCAATTTTGTCCCAGCGTCCAGCAATTTTGTCCAACGTGGTGGGGCAGAGTGGAATAAAACCAAAAAAGTGCCATTGTTCTCTTACGATACGTATACCAAAACGTGTTGTCTATAAATCAACCTGCAGATATCTAATACCAATATTCAACTATGTCATTATTAAATCCTAATAGGTCTATACTTAACCAATAAATCAAACACTCAAATGTCATCAATATAAAGTGCGTCCCACACTTTCTTAATCTTTGCTTACCGTCCGTCATTACAAGTCACAGCCATCGCCATCATCTCAATCGGTTTTATGTCAAGGCTAACCAGAACGTCTATCACCAATCACTATAACCGAATTGTGCCAATATTGGTCAATCGATAGCCAATGTTTGCAACACTGTTGTGTAAAATGTTGGATTATTATTAATACTTGATAAAGTAGTTGCTATAGAACGTAAATAGACTAACCGTACTTGTGTGTTTAGAGAGCATTGGTGGCCCAGTGGCAGCAGCCCCGACTTACGAGTTGTAGGTTCGAACCCAGACAGGCGCTTTACTTTGTGTAGATAATTTCATCACCACCTTTAAAAAACGGTGAAGGAAAACATAGTAAGGAAACCGGCATGTCCTAGAACCAAAAATTCGAAGACATGTGATATCTAGCAACCCGTACTGGACCCACGTGGTAGATACTCGTAACAGCCCAATCATAGGCTTATTATTCTATCTGTTTATTGGTTTATTTCGAAAAATTATACTTTTTGTCGCGTGTCGTTGTCCTATCAGTCAGTCATAGAACTGTTTTTAGTATGGACGACGTCATGATCATTTTAGGTAAACTATATAGCAGACTTGCCCCCCTCCCCCCCCTCACTAATAGATGCTATTACTGGGGGACTATTCAAAATAATTATTATGACCACCATAAAAGAAGAAGAAGATAAAAAAAGCAAGAAAAAGGAAATTGATAATGGTGAGCTAACAAATAACTATGACGAATATAATCTTCATTGGCCTAAAACTGGTCAATGCGTCTGCCAGCATACTTGCAAAATCCACTGGTGTGCCAAATAAAGTCGCATACATTAATCGAAACTAAATAATTCTTCCATTGTGTTGTAAAAGGATGTAGAAACACATGTTAATTAAACGTCTGTATAATTAAACGGACAATTCTCTGAATCTCGCAACGCTTTTTCATACGAATTGTCTACTATATCACTGATGATGAATCTTTTAGCATTTAATTGTCCAATTGCTCGTGCCGTCATAAGACCTTAATTTTGAAAACATGATGTTTTTATTTTTTTATTCTTCACGTGACCAGAGGGCTGGCCCATTTTTTGGCCAAAGAATCAGCATTGCCATACAACGTGGTAATGCTGCCAGCCTTTTAGGCACGTTTCCTATTGACAGCGATACGGACAAATTTTTTGATGTCCTTTGATTATTTGCCCTCCTTTTTTATATTTGTACATATTATTATTATTTTAAGACTGTTAGTTTTTTAAACTATGTAAATACTAAAAATAAACAGTAGTCGATTGAGGCTCTTATCTCAGGCTCGTGACAAAGTCATCGTCATCATCACCCTGCCCTTGTATACCAGTTTATTTGGGCACGGCCCAACACATCTTTTTCTTCCATGCTTCTCTATTAGTCGTCAAACTCGGTAGGCTATCATTCACACAGTCCATCCATCATTTAATTGGTCATCCCCTACTCTTATAACCATCGACCTTTTTACTTAAAACGTTCCTCAGGCTCGTGACAAAGTGTTATTGTAAATATTTAGCAGTTCTTCCTTGGGGAAGACCTGGATCAGACTCGCACAGACCAGGGAAGCATGGCACAATAAATAAACAGTAGGTATGTACAGATATAAACAAGAACAGCAAACAGAATCCAGTCACAAGTACCTAATTACATAGAAAAACCATGAATCATCTATGTGATGGAATTCATAAGTGCTAAAGATTGATTCACTAGCGGAGAAAATGTTCATGCAATATTGTGGCCTGACCATCTAGAAGCTAGTTTTTGTGGTCGCGGAAAGTGCGGTAACGACGTCGCATTTCTAATGGCAGTTATGATCTTTTAGGGTTCCGTAGGCTGAGTTGCGATAGGACTAGAGTATATTAATGAAGCTATAAAGTTTGTCTCTCTAAGCGTCTGTCACAAGATAATAAATAACAGTCAGTGGGAGCAGATGGCATAGTTGTAACGACGTGCAAAAATGACATGTTTTTGTGACAGTCCTCTTAAAGAGGCTTCGATTAGCAAATCATTAACAGTTTTATTTCACGTGGTATTCCAAAACAGATAAACTTTCATACACCATAATATGAAATCTGACTTACATAGTATCTATATAAACTGAATTTAAACAAGTAATTCATTCTTTTATTTGTTGTACTGCCATTGTCTACGAGTATAAGACATTGAATACGGAACCCTCATTTGGTAAATCAGACTTACACTTGGCCAGCTATCGTTCGCGTTCCTATTTTCTTATGGGAAAGTTTTCAATCAACCGTGCGAGGGTTTCTTCATCAATCATTGCTAACTCAATGGGTTTTGGGTTACCTATTTGAACTTTTCAATGAATTTACTGAGGACGAATATTGGAAAGTATAGTCAACATTATGCTTTATTAATTTCTTAATTCACCTATAGATAGACAACGTTTAATAATTTGTTTTAGACTTAATATATGAATGACATTAAGTCTTTCTTTGCATGTGTGCATTCATCATCAACTTTCACGTCTTTGGTAATAAATTCTCCTTCGAATGGAATCTTCTGATTCAACACTCCATCATTGCAATCAACAGCTCACGCCTAATCAATACTAATTAACGCAGTTTCCTTCACCATTCAATATACCAAAAATAAACTTGGTAATGGCTTATTTGAATTTTAATGTACCAGCCATTATTTCAATGATCCTCGCATCCTCATTCAGAACATGTCAACGTTCTCTCATTAACAAAAGCCTTGGTCCACTCATGTCTTTAAACACTGGTTTCAATGAAATCGTATGTTAAATTATTTATTTCTTTGTTTACAATTTGACTGTCAATAGATTTTCCCTTTCGAAGTATCACGCAATTGTTGGGTGTGTGTTGATTGTTAATGATTGTTAAATATACTTTAAGTTATTTTATTGTAGCCACATCGATATTACCATGTAGGTCTATGAAGGCTGGATGATAAAAAACAGTGGGTTTTTGTATTCTATCGACGTTCGTGTGTTGTCAAATTTATCTACAACTTCCTCAAACGTGTCGTCCGAGTTACTTGAGTCTATGAGCTCTTCAGACGATATCTAAAATTGATTTCATTTCGATGAAATGGTCGCAAATGGTTTCTTTGGTTTCATTTTAAAAACTCCTTGAAGTTTACAATTCAATTTTAGAAGCTAATAATATCAACGTACGAATATGTACGATTTAAAGTGAGTGTTTGTAAGTAAAATGCCAGAGCTTTGCGTAGGTTTGTATATTTAAATAAATTAGTTTTCCTATTTTGTAATCTGCTGAGAAATATTGGACTATAAAAAATACTATGATGACGTAGAAAGGTGACGCAATCCGCCCTTTTTCGCTAGTTTCCCTTACAAACCGCTATATTAAACGATTAAGGGAAATTGGACTATAATTACGTCGCTGGATTAGTGATCGTAGCATGACGATAGCAGAGCAGTATAATCATGGCATGATGTAAGTACCTAGATGTGGTTACCACACTAGAAAAGATGAATGGTGTTTCCTTAGATGCTTACAATATTGGTAATACATTTTGAACATCGCAATATATTATGATGGTATTTTCTTTGAAATAGAAGAACATTTTGTAAATGTATTTCAAAACGGTTCTCTGTGTCCAAAAATCTATATTCACGTTGAATTTTAATACGTGAACAATAGATCGTTTTGGCTTCCGTTAGTTTTTGGTGCAAGTGTTGGGTTTTGCATTATGAGGGGCCCGTGGCTAAATAATAATAACATCCGCACAGATCGATCGATCAGGTTGAGCTACGCTTGCCGCGTTAGGTCTGTGGATGGGTGACCATCTTTACATACCGAGACCCCTACCTGCCTCGGACAGCACCTTACGCCGTTGGTCCCGGCTGTCATTCGTAGATCTCGTTACGGGTAGTCAGAAGCCCGAAAGTCTGACAACCAATCTTACCTAGGGGTATCGTATTACCCAGTAACTGGGTTGTGGAGGTCAGATAGGCAGTCGCTCCATGTAAAATACTGGTATTCAGCTGCATCCGCAGGCAGATGATGAATGGTATTAGACGAAAAATTAATGGAATCACAGATCACTTTGCAGAAACCCATGACAAATACAATAAATAATAATTTTGGGTTTGATGAGGTAACCCGATTCACATTAACGTAAGCGGGGAAGTAATTACAAGGGGCCATTAGAACAACCGCGACTGCGACCACAACGTGTTGGAAACTGGCACAAGTTGCAGACTGAGAGATGAGGTTATAGTTTTTTGAAGATTACCGCCCTAATATTAGTATGTATAGATGTCTAACCCTTTGCAACCGGGAGTAAAAAACTCGCATAGATCAGTAAAAACTTATTAATCCTTTGGAAAGTATTCAGAGGTCTTGGGAAAAATACTGAAAAGAATCTCATGCAAGCTGGTCTTCAGCAGTCAGACCCTCACATACCTGAGATTCAGGAATAATTTGCTAGTCGTTCGATCGTGCTCAGAATTTTGTAAAGTCGAAACTCACGATCACTTCAACTCGGTTGGAAAGGGCTAAGCGTCATCATGCCTCTACTTACAAACTCACAAATTTTACCTCTTCATAATGCTATTAGTATTAATAAGAAGATTTCATTCATAAATACTTCATATTATTGGAAATATGTAGTTATGTGAAAGCGTATTCGCACCAATGAATTCTATAAACTGAAATATGTTTGCACGTTAATTAATAATATCTGGCCAGCTCTGAAGTCCATTGTGAATGGAGAATACCCCTCCATCGCTGACATAGCTTCATAATAAATTAATGGAGCATTTGCATATTTAGCAATTGGGTTGTGTGTAGGCGCTGAATTTTTTCCTAGTTTTGATATTGAACGTACGTACGTACGTAGTATTAAAGTACATTTGCATTTGCATTTCCAAGTAGGTTAAGTGCAGTTTCTTATATTTTCAGTATATCAGGAAGAAATATGTTGCTGACCCTACAATTTTAGTGCTGGAAATAATATATATCTTTATATATACAACGTGTAACGTTAAATGCGCTAAACCCACAAGGCTAAACCTCAGACACCCCAACTGATTTTTAATTCAATTGACCTATTTCAGAGAGAAAATAAGTCATTAAAAAATTGTAAAGGTTTTATGAACTGTTTTAGTTTTACTGGCCATTCTGATCGTTTCTTGCGTCTGCGACGACGCTTTACCGAGGGAGGAGTCGTCACCGGGCCGCTGCGCCGCGCTGACATTGGCTTGCTTGACCTATTAATAAATAGACACGGCAATGTTTTTAAGGAAGATTTTTTGACAAATGTGACCGATATTAAAAAATGTTTCAGTTAATTCTGCTCGTTATTCTGATCAAAATATTTTTAGGTTTTGCGCATTTAACGTTACACGTTGTATATTATATATCTATATATAAAACAAAGTCGGGTCAGTTACACCATTTATAAGTCAAGAACGGCTGGACCGATTTTAATGGTCTCTGATTTGTTGGATTCGTCTCCGCCACCAATAGCCACATAACTATACAGCGTGTAACGGAAGGGGGGTATCAACCCTGAAGGAGGTGAATGTGCTCATGAAACTCAAAAACTTTCCCCAAAGAACATAGGTCGAAATATGAAAAAAAAAAATTTGGCCCTCCCTTACAAAACTGACTACCAGCTGATTGATTTACTATGGGAGGGCCAAATTTTTTTTTCATATTTCGACCTATGTTCTTTGGGGAAAGTTGTTGAGTTTCATGAGCACATTCACCTCCTTCAGGGTTGACACCCCCCTTCCGTTACACGCTGTATATCAACCAATTTAATTATTAAACTTCTATGGGCATACGTTCTAGTTATAACCATAATCATCATCATTTTAGCCGAAAGACATACACTCCTCCAGGCATCGCCACTACGACTGGTTCTGGTTTCACGCATAGTAGGTATATTATATTAAAAGTATCTACTGATTTCATTATCACTACTTCTATAAACTACTTCACTACTTCTAGTTATCATCATTATTTTTCTTTTTGCATGTTTTAGTCTTAAATCTCCTTACCTATAACGATAGATTGTAATATCATATTTTTTTAAGTAAATCGTTCTGTTCTTCCGTGGGGTGGGGACCTAGTGATTTATAATACAGGCATTTTACGCCTAACTCAGACACCAGCTCCTCACATTGCTAAAAAACAAATAACTTGTGAAACCTAGAATAAGTGGTTATTGTGAGGAGAAATAAAGAAATTTATTATTATTATTATTTCAGACGAAAGACATCCAACGCTGATCATAGGTGGAGACCTATCGCCATAACCAAAATCGTTCGAAGTGGCAATGCTTGGGGAAGCCCAAGCATCGCCACCACCGATTCTTGCTTCTTGTATATTGTATTATTCTAGTTCTAGTTATACTTCCCATAAACCTAGAAACAGTATCAAAGAACTTCAAACCTCACTCCACACGAACTTCGAAATTCAAACCTTACATACCCGCCTTCACAAGCCCTGTTCAGTTCTGTTCGGAACACCTTATTGACAGCCATTGAATGTACTCTGCAAGTGAAGTTATTGTTCCCGTACGAGGACAAAAGCTATAGACTTGTCAGAACAATATTACCTATATGAACTATTTTAATTATCGTACCTTTTATTAAAAAGTGTGTCAGTGAGTTTTTTGAAAGGTTATTGGATATTGTTAAAGTATTGGAGCATATTGGTTGCTTATAATGCTTATGACGCAATTTCGAAAGGGGTGATTTTCAAAGAATTGATTATTTTTCAAAAAGTATTGAATACTTTTTAAAAGCTTGATGTCATTTGATATGTTATTTATTTGAGACTAGCGACCCGCCCCGGCTTCGCACGGGTGGAATGCTGATCACTACATAGTACATATAAAACAAAGTCGCTTCCCGCTGTCTGTCTGTCTCTATGTATGCTTAGATCTTGAAAACTACGCTACGGATTTTGATGCGGTTTTTTTTTATAGATAAGAGTGATTCAAGATGAAGGTTTATATGTATAATACATGCATAATATAGTAGAGAAACACTAATAATTTTAGAGCCATTATTTCTCGTAAAAAGTATAGGATAAAAAATCGTTATCCCTAAGAGATAGACATATAGCATTATGGATTTTTTTGTAGACTATTTTAAGGTGTACAATACTGTAGTACATTATTTTGATCTATCTCGTAGGGCTCAGCCAGCGTTTGCAATGTAAGCGCCAAAAAAGTGTTTATTTACGACATCGCATTAGAAATCTCTAAAATTATCGGTGTTTTTCTACTATATTATGTATGTATTATACATATCAACCTTCCTCTTGAATCACTCTATCTATTAAAAAAAACCGCATCAAAATCCGTTGCGTAGTTTTAAAGATCTAAGCATACATAGGGACAGACAGCGGGAAGCGACTTTGTTTTATACTGTAGTGATGATGTCATTTATTGTTTTATTTATCTTTTAAATATATTCTTTTAAATTTTGTGAATGTGATAATGATAACGTTGTAGGCCTTGTAGAACATTTTCTATTGTGTTAGTACCTGTTGACAGGCTTACATTGGGTCCGCACCCACTCGACCCGCTTAGACTCGACCCGAAGAATAATACCAGATGTTTTACTACCATTACTACCAATTCAGTGCTCTTTTTACAGTCAGGCAAAGCGATATTTTCATTCTAAATAACTTATTATACATAGAACTAGCGACCCGCCCCGGCTTCGCACGGGTGCAATGGAGAAACACTGATAATTTTAGAGCCATTATTTCTCGTAAAAAGTATAGGATAAAAAATGGTTACTGTGGGTTATCCCTAAGAGATAGACATATACTATCGTGGACTTTTTTGTAGACCTTTTTAAGGTGTACAATACTGTAGTACATTATTTTGATCTACCTCGACGGGTTCAGCCAGCGTTTACAATGTAAGCGCAAAAAAATGTGTTTATTTACGACATCACATTAGAAACCTCTAAAATTATCAGTGTTTCTCTACTATATTATGCATGTATTATACATATAAACCTTCCTCTTGAATCACTCTATCTATTAAAAAAAACCGCATCAAAATCTGTTGAGAAGTTTTAAAGATCTAAGCATATATAGGGACAGACAGACAGGGAAGCGACTTTGTTTTATACTATGTTGTAGTGATATTTAATATTTTGTTATGATCAGTGATAGGAATAGGCTGAGTATATTTACCTAATTGTAAACTTTGTAAAAGCCAATTATTTTTAAAAGAGAAACCGTGCAGTTTCTTGCCAGTTCTTCTCCATAGGAAACGACCAATAGGAGCCATGCACCTGACTTCTACATTTCATAAAGGCGCTCATGTATGTTTATGTGAAATAAAATATTTTGATTTGGATTCGTTCGTATGTCTTTCTAGTTTATCATTAGTAGGAAACCCATTTTCAAGTACTTTTTTATAGTTTATATTCTTTCAGGTAAAACTGCACAATAATTCCCAAGGTTTTGAGTACCCAACTGAGACGTTAGAAGGTTTATCTACATAGTAAATGGTGGTCGTGTAATTGCAGATTTGCAGTGCTACCTGTGTACTTGACACGTCCACAGACGATTTTGCGTTAATTTGTAAAAAAATAAATAGTATGTATAAATACGATTTATTCTTTTCTAAGTTTAGCCAGATATATGTAATTTTCAATGAACTGCACCTCAATGGCTTTACTATCGTCAAAATGGTTTGAACATTTCTTTCTAGTTTTCCTCATAAACTTCAGTAATGAATTAGAAATTCTCATAAGCTACCCATCAAAGAAAATAAGGAATTCTCATTGCAACAACAAAGCTAATATCTAACCAAGCGACAGGATATCTCGTTAACCTCATGGCCACGAGCTACACGCTCAAGCGACAAGCGACTTGCGATATCGACTGCGGAGAAAACAAACGAAATAAGGTTGCTTAGAGAATGTTAGGGCCCTTTCCCACGGCAAGATCCGGTTTTTTGCAGGATCTCGTTTAGTGGTGTACGTGTTTAAATATAAATATTCACACAAGCATCCGGTTTGCAGTATCCGTCAAACAGGATGGGGGATCCTGCAATAAACCGTACCTGCAAAAAACGGGTTCTTGTCGTGGGAAAGGTCTCTGACGAAGTCACTGCGACGCGACACGCGAAGGGAAACAAGAGTCGCGCGCGCATGTCGTTTGACGCAAGTCACGTCGCTAGACGCCGCGCATTGGCCTTAGGCCTACCAATTGTAGGTCCCGTAAGTAAAAGAGATAGATACATATTTTATTTATTAATAGTTGAGCGCTGACTGTTCACACAGCGCCGACGAGTTCCCGTTTGTTGCATCGACATGAGCTTTCTGAGAGAGTATTCGATCAGCGTCATACGTAGATAAGCATACTGCCTAGAGCACAATTCAAACTTTATGGCGGCTCGGAACATGAGGCGACTCTGCGCAGTAACAAATTCACGAGTCAGCGGAGGTGAGGGGTGAGTTACTGCGCAGTGAATAGCGCACTTCGGTCGCGTACTGGCTGCTCGTTGATCCCGAACTCGTTTTTCGTTCTAGCTCTACTCGCTTCTCGCTAATCGCCGGCGGTGGGACAGGTGCCTAAGGCGAGCCACACGCGGTAGTAAAACGGTATGGGTTCTAACTTCACATTTATTGCACATAAACTATCTCGTGTGCCGACGCCCTTACCAGGACGTGACTGGAGGTCGTTACTTTTTATTAATATTATTTTCCTAATGAGCTGTAAGTTATGTGAATAATGTGATACCTAAATTATGTTTTATTTTTTGTAAAAGGATAAATTTAGTTTTACATTTTACTGACGCATTTTTCGAAGTAAACGGATTATTTAGTATTAAGTTACTTTTGTAAATATTAAACATAGAAATACATAACTCACGCCGTTTACCCACGGGGGTAGACAGAAACTACAGAGCGCCACCTGCGACGATCGAACATACTTACCTAAACTTTGCTTCGTTTACGTTCATACATATCCATTGACTCATTCATTAAATTAGATTACTCATTATTGTCTTTATAAAATAAAGCTTGCCTACAAATCTTGAAGTAAGTGCCGAAGTTTGAAAAGATAAATTTAAAATCAAGACAAACTCCAGGAGCATTGTGTACCGAGCTGTTTAAATACCTACGTTCTAACGTTATTCATACTTCACATAATTGTCCTCCAGACTGAACTTCGGGCATAGCAGCCAATCTCAATGCAAAGTAACCATCTACGTTTGAGATATTATAGTGTACAAGTGTGCGTGTGCAGACACAGGTGCACTCACTATTCTCTCACTCTCATAGTCCGATCGAATGGCAATCCGACACGACTGGAGCTCTCCGCAGTTGTGTCGGGATATCACACTGCCAACTTCCAAACTCCGGGCTGTTACCGAGAAATTCTTATCGTAAAAACCCAATAACACTGCCGGTCCTGGGAATCCCTTCAGGAACTTCGCTGGCGGTAACCCCAAACACAAGATTTTAATCACATCCCTACTAAATAACAAAACAAAAGAAACCCGATCAACCGCTCAACACTACCCACACAATCTTCAAACAATGGGTATTGCATCACTAATATGTTCAACATAATTATGTCCAACATGTCATGTCCTAAGCCCCAGCGTTGATGGACACGCCCAAATAATCCATTGATCAGGTCGACACTTGTTTGAATGGGAATTCAATCTCGTGATTAGTCGAAATTATACATCCCTGGCGATAAGGCTAACAAATTGGTGGGATATCCCTCGGTAGCTTTGATGTTTCCAATTAGGTTAATTTTTGGGAACTGAAAACAATTTGCAAATCATTGGGGAAAACATGAAATGTGACATTTTGGAAATGATGATTAAATACTACTTACTAGCTCTAACATGCGGCTTCGTCCTCGTGGGGGCTCATAAATTATTCCACGGGAACATACTACCGGGATAAGAAGTATTATATGAGTTAATCCAGTTTATAAACGATATGTGTGCCAAGTTATATCCAAATCTGTTCAGCCGTTTTTGCGTGATTGAGTAATAAACGGCCAAACGCATAAACTTTCACATTTATAATATTGGTAGGATAATAATTATTATTAAAGGTTAGCATACAGCCAGGCAGAATGACGAAAAAGAGATTGCCCCCTTACAATAAAAATCAGCCTGACATTAATGACAACGACGCGAAAGGAATTATGTCAAGTTTAGGTAAATGTAGGTAATCAAAAGTACCATGTTTAATGGTTTCTTTACTCTCGAAAAGTTTGATTGGCTGTAAAGGAGTTACTCGTAAATGGCTATGCATAGCCTGTGTCAAGACTACTTTTGATTTCAATTGGGTGGTAATGTAGTCAGGAAAGTTTTGAGTATGGATGTGGATGGCCATAAAAATAGGGGAAAACCAAAGAAACGATGGATGTTTGAAAGATGATATGGTTAGAACGGAAGTGACTACCGAGATGACGACGATGAAAAAAAAAATACTGTGCCGACCTCAAACAAAGAACATTGCCCATCTCCCATACATCGTTGGGCCCACAATTTGATTAACCGTTACAAGTTCCAAATGAGTGTCATTTGTTAGATTAAAATGTCAACATTAAGCTGCCTTAGTTTCAGTTTCATTGACAATTCCACTATCAAGATATATAGGATCGAATCTAAGGTGAGGTTATATTAGTGATTTTGTTATTTAACAATATATTTTGAAGTTATCAATCTGGTAATGTTCAGATGACTAACAGTAAATTCTTGAGATAGGTTTCCATTGCATAAAACGAACCGACATTAACAGTGTGAATGATATACAGTGGATAATGCATAACTTATAGAAAAAAATAGGACAACTATTTTTTACAAATGTGTTTTCAATTGAAATATATTATAGTACAATAGATTAGAAGGATTCTTCATTTAAAGATCGTCTTCCCGATAAATTACAGCGAGAAGTGGCAATACCGAATTAATACAGTTGCCCATCACGATAGGTGGTACTCGTATCGAAGTCCAAAATAACCAGCCGTACTCAATCAAAGTAGCAGATAAAAAGTCCGTTGTCGCGCTGAGGTAGTTCGTGAAAGCAAGATTCGTCAGATTTCGTGAAGCAGCCAAAGTCATTGGATAAATCACCGAAAACACGAATATCGCAACACAACACATTCACTTGCGCGCAAGCACAGCGAATGAGAGAATGTTTTTTTCATAAGCTGTAATTTTTACTTTGATACTGACATTTGTTTAATGACTTGACTCATTGACTTTTTAGACATTTCACGACGGAATGCATGATATCAACAAAAATCACAAACATTACAAAAAATGTTTCTCAATGTTTTGCAACTGTAAATTAAAATGTTTTTTTATTTTTTATTTTGGCTTATCATAAAATAAAGTATTTTTCCACGTTTTCTTTTTTCCGTAATCGCCTTTGGATAAAAGCAAGAGAATGATGATTTTTGGAAAGAGTTTTTGCTAATGACATCCTCAGTTTGGTCTTCTACCGCCTGTATGATTGACTAATTTTATTATTTCACGAAAGCACGAGCTAGTTCTCATAACTCACGCTGACACGAAGAAGGATTTCGAAGACAAAGTACAAATTGGTAGCTTAAAACTTTTCAGTTTGTTCAGACAGCTCGCAGTTGCCACATAAGTTACAAACTTGTTGCTGCTCCAACAGATTAAGACATTGTTTTGAACTTGTATACCATTTGTAGCTGTTGTTGTTACTTAAGACAGATTCACAAATTAAACTTTCTTTTATAAATGTTTCAATCAATCAACTCAGCCTATCGCAGTCCACTGCTGGACATAGGCCTCTCCCAGACTGCGCCACAACGCCCTGTCATCCGCCTTCCGCAGTCAGTCTACCCCAGCCACCTTCTTTAGGTCGTCCGTCCATCTAGCTGGGGGCGTCTCACACTACGCTTGCCGATACGCGGTCTCCACTCCAGGATTCGTCTGCTCCAACGGCCATCGCCCCTTCGACAGACATGGCCAGCCCACTGCCACTTCAGTTTGCTTACTCTGCAAGCTATGTCGGTTACTCCGGTTCTTTTCCGGATAATTTTAGTCTTCAAAGAGACTCCGAGCATAGCTCGCTCCATAGCGCGCTGAGCGACCTTGAATTTGTGGACCAGCCCGATCGTCAGTGTCCACGTTTCAGCATCGTATGTCATGACGGGCAGGACGCACTGGTTGAAGACCTTAGTCTTCAAACACTGAGGGATAGGCGACGAGAAGACTTGACGTTTGCTGCCTAAATGTTTACTGCAGGATTATTCCAAAATTGCATTATTTGTATACAAATTGGAGCAGTGGTGGCTCAATGGCAGCAATCATGACTTACGAGCTGGATCGTGGGTTTGAACTAAGACAGACGCTTTACTTTGTGTAAATTATTTCATTACCTCAGCTCTCAATATGGTGAAAGAAAACATTGTGAGGAAAGAGCATATCATAGAAACAAAAATTCGAAGACATGTGACATCCACCAACCCGCACTGGGCCCGCGTGGTGGATTAGAGCCCACTCCCTCTCACAGAGAGGAGGCCTGTGTCCCAGCAGGGGGAATATTATGGACTGATAATGCAATGTACAGACGCCAGCACATCAAGCTACTACAACCTGTCAAAATTTAATAGATTTACAACTTAACAGCTAAAGCATAAGGTTCAAAGTTGATTGGGAAAATTTGACAGTTTCGGGTAGCTTGTTGTGCTGGCGTCTGTACACAAAGCAAAATGTTGCAAGAGATAATAATTTACAATATAGTTTTTAGAACTGTATTGTGTTCTGAAGCTTTTCATTGTAATTGGCATACTTGACAATGTGCTCAATCAATTCGGGTAAGCGATTTGCTGAATTAAATTATTTACACAAACTTGATGCTTATCATACTAACATAAGTATTACCTTACTCTTGGCAGCTGATTCAGGCTCTAGTTTAACCCCAAAATATCTACAAGAGCGGAATATTAACAATTATAAACATCCCTAATATAATAAACAGCAGATGTTTGAAACAGCTGATAGTATTGCAAAAATAGAATGCATCTGCGTTCAAGCCATGTGTAAGTTAAAAAGAAAGAAATATTATGTGACTGCAAATACTACAATTGTTCAAGACTTATCTGTATTACTCCCACACCTACCTACCTATGGTAACTTCTACCCCGCATGTTTGCAGGGGTGATAGTTACGATGCGTATATCTGACGATCTATTCTGTAAAAATCTTACCATATATATAGTCAAATCATATGTAAGTTATTGTGATTGGTTAGAAAGAAAGAAAGAAAAATGCGTTTATTGGCATTACATCAAAATAAATACACATTAAAACTATAAAAACAGAAAACAAAGAATATAATGCCAAAAAGGCTTCAACTCAACATATTGTCAGATGACAACATAGTTTGTATCACCTGATGCTGATTTTCAGCTGCAACCCACGAGTTAACCAAACTATCAATTAACCAATCACATAACTTTAAATGGCATTTGACAATAGATGTCATACATTCTGCTTTGAGAAATCTGTGAGTTTCTTATCGCTCCTATCAGAAATATCTTTCTAAAATGTAATCCACCGAGTGGGTCCCATTAAACGCAAGACGACATCGTAACAGGCTCAGGTGATGGTGAGGTGGTGGTGAAGTGTGAAATGGCGGGACGAGCATGACTCCTACCGAACGGACTGGCCTGACAAAAGAAAATTGTGCAGACAAGGGAGAGGAAGGCAGTGGGACAAAACAGGCTATTTAGAATAGAGGCATCATCATCATTTCAGAGTAAGAGACAGTCCCAACGGTTACCTGAGGGTAGTTGCTGATCATATGGAGAGTCCTGTATGGAGGCATTGGATTCGCCTACATATAGGATAATTATTAGGTGAATCAAATATAAACAGGACTTTATTTATTACTGGTCGCTGAGTGAAGTGACGCGCTTGGTGCTGTTGTATGTGTTAGGGGGGATCATCTAGGGGAAGGGGGTATACTGCTCCGGCTCACTTTAGTTTATTGCGCGCCAGTAGCATCATGTATGAGCAGGAGGTATATAAGTCTGTTGAGCCACGACTTATCATAATTTTTTTATCACGGGAGGGTATAAAACCTTCCGAAATTTTGCATCCATTGACTCTACAGTTCGATAAGTATACGCTTTCAAGAACTCAAGTGTAGGAATGGCACAAAAAAAATTCAAGTGGAGGACGCCGTTTTCACACTGACCAGATAGTGGAATCATTTGTGTGCAATTGGCTAAAGGCACGACCACATTCTTCGATACTGGCATCAAGAAACATCCCCTGCGCTGGGAAAAATGTGCTAATAAAAGGGGAGATCATGTAGAAAAATAAAATATATTCCTTTTTTTTACGAGTATAATAATACGTGCGTATTTTTCTTTTACTTAAGTCCGGTTTATATTTGATCCGCCCACGTACTATAGTTTGTTTTTGTATTATGTGTGTTACTAAGATAGTTCTTAGGTCTCTGTGTATAACTAACACTCTATGGACAACCTACTCTGAAATAAATTATTATTAATTATTAATTCAGTCGAAAGACGTCCACTTCTGGACATAAGCACTCAAGCACAGCCGCTTCGACCGGTTCTGTGCTCCTCACATCCAGCGGATTCCAGCGCCCTTCACCAGGTCCAACTTATTATTTTTGAAATTGTTCTCACTCAAAGATTTTTTTTTTTACTTAACTTTAAATTTAACAAAGGAAAAACATTTTTCTTTATGTTTTTATTTTGCTTTTTTTTTCTTTTTCTCTTTGCTTACATTTAGTCACATTATACTTTTGTAGCAGTAAAATACATATTGTGTACGTAAATAGTAAAAATACTCAAGTGCTGTAATCTATCGGAACTGTCACTCCTTCATACAGGTTATACTGTAACCTAGTTAGGAGATCAGAACTGCACCCACTACGATTGTACCATGTATAATTGATATACCCCTGTACTGCAATACTTAAAACGAGACCAATAAAGATTTTTATTATTATTAACTACTGAGAGGCTTTCCGACGCTACGTCTTCCAGTACGCGGTACGTAGATGAGATTCGATTAGATATAATCCAATGCTTTGTTACAAATCGCACCCGCAATGTTCTATGTTATCGGCGTGTGCCTGATGGTTATCCAGTAAGCTCGGCTTTTCTCTCTATTCAATGCATAATAAAATAAAAACAAACAACAATAACCGCACGCCAATGCTGCCACGGAGCCGGCAGATGTTTTGAAGAACCACAGGATAAGTAAGGCAAAAGTGCAATTGAGCTTTGTTTGCAAATTATCAAGCAATATAAAGTAATTACCATTCTAAGGCATTGAATAACTTACACAGTGTACAGACGCCAGCACATCAATCTACTACAATCTGTCAAATGTCTTTAATAGATTTTCAACTTTAAAGCTAAAGTATTAGGTTCAAGGTTGATTGGAATTTGACAGTTTTGAGTAGCTTTAAGTGCTGGCTTCTATACCTCGTCGTCATGATTTCCAAGATTGACAGGTTCTTACTTAGTTTGGAATTCAGGAGTTCAATTAGTTTTACCTTTCTACTCACTTACATTGTTTATATTCTAGTTCTTAGGAAATAACTGTGATAGGCTTTATTTATTGGTTATATTTTTTTGGCTTATGTTTATAGTAGTATGTATTGTTTTTTATATGGGCCTTATTTGCCTGAAATAAATAATAATAATAATAATTTATTTCAGATTTCTCCATATAAATTGTTAGTAACACGAAAATACTTAAGAGCTAATGTTAGTAACAAAACAAATACATATACATAGATTTTAGGACAATCTACCGACACCAGAACGCATGTATGCTACTTCACTGCGTGCAGTCGCATCCACCGCTCAAGCATCGGAGAATCCCTCCGGTCCGTCAATACGCTCAAGATGCTGTTGGAACTAGCTCGCATGCGAGTTAGGGTCGAGGTGCAACGTTTACGCATGATTGTCGCAAAACTGTCAACGTTGGCCTCGGCAAACATGCCAGAGGCACTGCAATAAAGGAATAAATAAATAAATATTTATTGAGTCTAAATAAACGTTATTATTATTATTATGATATAATCATCCACAGCGCAACTTCACCCACTGCTAATCATAGGTTCTATCTCTTTTCATGACACAATGCCCACGCCTCTGTGCCAGCCAACAGTGGTCCAAGTTCTACCCGCGATGGTAAAGATGTTGTCCACTCGTCTTACAATTACCTAAAACCTAGCTAGTTTTCTAGCGTAGCTGGAAAACTTCTTATTACTCTTACTTTATAGCTAGAAAAATAAACAGTAGATATGTATCTATTTCATGTGCATTTTAAATGAAAGTATTTCCAAAATAACTTCTTAATTAAGATTCAGCTTGCATTTTCAATTACAAGTAGACTAAAAGTGAACATGAACAATCTGATTAACTTAAACTTCTGTTCCTTATTTGTATTATACTTTTACCCACGTGCCCGAGTGGCGCTTTCATTCACAAGCCACATACCACCTGGCGTTCTAAATATACTTCAACCTACAACTTAAATACAACCCTAACTGAAAGCCCTTAAGTCCTAATTCAAACGTCATCACTCCGGAATTGGGGCGGTTCGAAAAACCGTTCGTGGAACAAAAAAAACGTCGATTTTGGGAATGGGACGGGTTCGTTTTCAAAATCTTTTTTTTTTAACACAAGGTCATTTTAACGCTAACGGTGATCCGGGTGCAATTTGTAGGTCAATCTGTATCCTGGCCTTGTGCAGCTGTTTCGAGAAAAAAAGCGGTCTTTGATGACGTACCTGTAACAAAAAGATATGGATACGTTAGCGGTTGTGGATTTTAAGGAGGCTGTGTTATGTTAGAGCGAGTTTTTTTTTATTATTATGTCCTGTGAGTGTTTTGAACTTTTGGTCACTATGTATACACATGGTTATTGTCCAGGTGGCAGACTAACTCAGACCGCTGGCCTTAGGACATTAGCCAGCTGATATTTTTTTGAATATATTATTTTGACATTTTTTTTTACCACTGGCAATCAGTGCCACTTGTCTCAACCACTCTAACTTACATAAAAAAAAAAAATCTCAAGCATCGTGGACCTATAATCGAGTTTTATTGATTTTTCCCGTGACTTCAAATTGAAAATTTCTTGATTTAACATAAAATATATTCTATGACGCTCTGTAATACTGTAGCTTCCCACCAGTAAAATAATTTCCGGAATCAGATTAGTCGTTCCTAAGATTACATTACAAACTCTCTTTATTTATTCATTCATCATTTGATTTTATTTTATTATTTTCGGGATACTTACAGCTAATTTATACATTTCTATATTGTTAAGGTTCCCGCAAACAGGCGCAAACAGGTACAATGCGATTCGGGTTGAACAATTTCCAAGAAATTTTCATAAACATTGTTCTACTTCAGTCGCGTCGCACCTGTCTGCGGAAGCTTTTACAGTATTATGTTTGTTTATTTTAGTAGGTAATAGATATCTAAGCAGCTTGACGGCGATCAAAGTGTGACAAGTAAGAGTATCCCCCAACCATCATTGTTTTTATAGTCCTCCCTCCTTATGTCCTCAAGAGACTCGTCGTCACTTGATCCTCGAAGACAAAGGGCAGGTCATCCATCACTGTAGACCACAGAGGGTTTACCCGTCCGGGTGTCAACACGGCGCTTGTAATTTACTCCCTGGCTTGTTTGACCTTATGATCTGGGGGATTGACCTTTATTCTTGGAGAGTTCAATTATTTAGGTTCTTTTAGTGATCATTTGATCGCTTTTTAATCGACATCAAAAAAGGAAGGGGTTCTCAATTTGGATGTTAATTTTTTTTTTTAGGTATAATATGTTCGGGCATAACTCCGTCATATATAAACGGATTTGCAAAATTCTTTTTTTAATGGATATATACATATGGGTATATATAGGTATATATACCTCAGGGGTGGTTCAATTTAAATTTTGTTAACTTTGCTTGGGTAGTTTTTGAGTTATCTTCAATAATACGATTTTTTTCCACTTAGTTTATATTGATGATGTTTTAATAACTTCCTGTCACTGATAATTATTTACATGGCAAGTAGTGTTATATGATTTTTTCTGGAGTAGCTACAGCTAAAAGGTTTTTTGCTGAACTGGGCCTTTTTGGCGCAGCCGTGAGGCACACTTTCCAGTTTAATTTCTTACATCGGACTTTACACTTTGTTATTTGATTTTAATTATTTATTTTATTGTACCATTTATGTACACACATAAACATAAAAGAAAAAACAGAACAGAAAAATAGGTACAAAGGTGAGGCTTATTTGATAAGAAATCTATTCCAGCATACCTGCGATAGGACAATAGATAGAGAGATGTAGACGGCGTGTGAAAGAGTAAAGTATTTTTATTTGTTTTTATATGATGTATGTCTCAGGTGTACAGTCTGTGCAAAATAAATGTATTTTCTTTCGTCCTTTATCTAGGTTCAGCCTTTTAGGTTTAAATGGGAATATAATGTCAAAAAAATAGATGCCCGAATTGAACAGTACCTGACCTGATGTGAAATAAATAACAGGTAGGTACTTGTGCTAGAGGCTCTTCGTTAAGCACCTAATGTCATTAGGCCTATACCGAAATCCAGCGTAATAAAACGATGAGCACGATTGAGTTATCTACAAATATTGTTTTTTTTTTTTTTTCTAAAGTAACCTTAATTAGTGTATCTGCTTCGGTGGTCTCGTGGTTGCAAGCGCGACCGCTGAGCTTGAGGTCTTGGGATCGATTCTCGGGTCAGACAGTGTTATTGGGTTTTCCATTAGGAATTTCTTAGTAACAGTCTGAAATTTGGAAGTTGGCGGTTTAATACCCCCTTGTCTCGGAAAGCACGTAAAGCCGTTGGTCCTGCGCCTGCGCCTGGTCTCTCTCCGGTCGTGTCGGATTTCCGTTCTATCGGACTATGAGAGTAAAGGAACAGAGAGTGCATCTGTGTTTGCGCACACCTTTGCGCACTATAATATCTCCTGCGAACCTCACTTGGCCACTGTGACCGAAATCGGTCGGGAGGCTATACAACGTGTAACGTTAAATGCGCAAAACCTGAAAATAGTTTGATCAGAACAACGAGCAGAATTAATTGAACCACTTTATAATATAGGCCACATTTTTCAAAAAATCATCATTAAAAACGTTGCCGTGTCTATTTATGAATAGGTCAAGCAAGCCAATGTCAGCGCGGCCCAGCGGCCCGGTGACGACTCCTCCCTCGGTGAAGCGTAGTCGCAGAGGCAAGAAACGATCAGAATGGCCAGTAAAACTAAAATAGGACATAAAACCTTTACAATTTTTTTAATGACTTATTTTCTCTCTGAAATAGGTCAATTGAATTAAAAATCAGTTGGGGTGTCTGAGGTTTTGCGCATTTAATGTTACACGTCGTATATGTTACCTTTTCACACCTAAACCACTGTACGGATTTATACAACGTGTAACGTTTTAAAAAAATGAAGATTTTTTGAAAAATGTGACCTATATTAAAAAGTGGTTCAATTAATTCTGCTCGTTATTCTGATCAAACTATAATAATATAATAATAATAATAATTTATAAACTATTTTCAGGTTTTGCGCATTTAACGTTACACGTTGTATAAGACTAGCTGACCCGGCGAACTACGTGCGGTACGTACTCAGAATCAATAAATGTTGTATGAGAAAATGAATTATCTTAAATTTTTTTTCCGTTAATTGTTCCCATGTTTTTATAGGTTATTCTGCTATGAAAATATGTCCAGCCGTTCTTGAGTTATAAATGGTGTATCTAACACGACTTTATTTATATAGATAGCTTTGCCAAGGAGATAGGTGGCATCCTGAAAAAGTAGAGACGCCAGCACATCAAGCTACTACAATCTGTCAAATTTCTTTAGTAGATTTTCAACTTTATCGCTAAAGCATAAGGTTCAAAGTTGATTGGGAAAAGTTGACGTTTTTGGGAAGCATGATGTGCTGGCTTGTGTACATGGACTACTTTTTGTCCTGGTAGCATGTTGCCGTGGGATAGTTTCAAACAAATACGCGAGCGAAACCGCGAACAGAAGCTAGTATTACATAAAAGAATTTAAAATAACAAACTCAAACACGTTTTCGAAAACAAAATGTAGTTTTCGATGCGCTACAATTAACCGATGTTTAATTAACGTTTAACCGGTTTACAATTATAACTTCGATTAGAAAAAAAATAACTTTTACTTTTTAGATGTTACTTTTGGCAATTATAAAGGTAGGTTCAGGAAATTAAGGGAAAGTGTGTTTGTGATTGAGTAACGTGTATCATAACATTTTATATTAATCTGAAGGTTTTAGTATCACATAAACATCGAGTTTATTAATTAACACTTACGAGTAGATACGGTCTAAGCCAATTTGGTAACGATTTTGTTTTGATTCAATTAGCTGTCGCAAATAATATGTACCTACATTTGAATTAAGAATTTGAGATAATTTTCAAGTTACGGAACAACAAACTGAATGTCATACATTACAAAGTTCAAATCCCATTGTAACCAAAAACTTATTAAGACCTTTCTGTTACAAATGCTCACTCAAAAATCAACCTAGAACACATTTCACTAAAGTAGATAACTGAATAAGTGGCGATGGAATTTAAATCGTCTGAGATTATCAACCCTGCTATTATACAACGTGTAACATTAAATGCGCAAAACCTCAGACACCCCAACTGATTGTTAATTCAATTGACCTATTTCAGAGAGAAAATAAGTAATTAAAAAATTGTAAAGGTTTTATGTGCTGTTTTAGATTTACTGGCCATTCTGATCGTTTCTTGCGTCTGCGACGACGCTTTATCGAGTGAGGAGTCGTCACCGGGCCGCTGCGCCGCGCTGACATTGGGTTGCTTGACCTATTAATCAATAGACACGGCAACGTTTTTAATGAAAATTTTTTTTTAAATGTGACTTGTATTAAAAAGTGGTTCAATTGATTCTGTTCGTTATTCTGATCAAACTATTTTCAGGTTTTGCGCATTTAACGTTACACGTTATAGATTGTCCGTTATCAACTTTGCTGAAAGGCAATAGTTTTTTTTTTTTAACTCTTGCTGGCAATTGATGAAGAAAACATCAATACCAGACAATATTAGAAGAAAAACAAGAAATTAAAAAAAAGAAAAGACTGTCACGTGCCGTGGATTTGTTATTACTTACTGAAAAAAGCATAAGCATCTAAACTGAGAACCTCCTCCTTTTTTGAAGTCGGTTTATAAGGTGACTCATCATATTTCCTTTACGCAACCATCTGGCCGAGCAGATGACGGCACGATTGGCGCAATGGTTAAGCGATTGACTGCTGCGCTGCGTGTCGCGGGTTCGATCCCCGCACGGAACAAATATTTGTATGATACTACAAGCAGTTGGTCCGGGTCTGGCTGTTTGTGTATGTGACTTTAAATGTTTGTAAACGCACACATAACAGGAGAAACTCCTAGTGTGGGGCAACGTTATTATAAAAAAAAAAATACAGGCCTCCTAGCTTTAGAGACAGGGCTTATATTTTTGTTCATAAGGATTAAAGGGACACGGCTAAGGTCAAAATGTGAGTTAAGCTAAATTAAAAACCACGACCCTAATAAAATAAAAAATGACATAAGTAAGACATAATTATAAAGACAGACATTTAAAAAAAAACTATTACCCAATAAAAAATAACCAGAGATAGTAAGTATTCATGCATTCTGATCTTCCACACATCCATTCATAATAGGAAGTCCATATCCGTTCAGGAAGAAAAGAGACCCACATACGAAACAAATGAGAAAGAAAGGAACGGAGGATCAGTAATACAATCGTCTGATCAATTTGTAAAGAAAAAAAGTGGCAATACGATCGTTGTTCCTTCCGTAATAAAGAATTATTGGGTGACTCGAATTTCACGAACATAGCTCTATTTATACCTAGGGAAAATTCTGCTGGAATATTTACTTCAGCAGAACTTCTATTATTAAGTTTCTATTGAATTTCTTATTTAGATATTAATTTAACAGTGCCTACCTACGTCTGAAATTAAACTTTCAGGCTTAGCTAAGCCTGGATTTCGTGTTCTGTTTTTTTTTATGCTCGTTTCCTAAAATTGTAAATACCGTTTTTTACTTAATATTTATTTACTTACTATGGATGATACTATTTGTACATGACGCAATAATTTTAACAAAAATACTATAGGATAGTTGAGAAAAAAAAATCGGTCGAAATTACATTGCGTTTATCTTGTGTGTTCGTTCTGGAGCTTCAGGACTGAATCACATAAAGTTAAATAGATAAGTTATTAGTATTATACAACGTGTAACGGAAAGGGGGTATCAACCCTGAAGGAGGTGAATGTGCTCATGAAACTCAACAACTTTCCCCAAAGAACATAGGTCGAAATATGAAAAAAAAATTTGGCCCTCCCATAGTAAATCAATCAGCTGGTAGTCAGTTTTGTAAGGGAGGGCCAAATTTTTTTTTTCATATTTCGACCTATGTTCTTTGGGGAAAGTTGTTGAGTTTCATGAGCACATTCACCTCCTTCAGGGTTGATACCCCCTTTCCGTTACACGTTGTATACTATACATATCCCTATATAGCTAAGTCCAGGTTTCCTCACGCTGTATTTCCTAATTAGCTCTTGTTAGTCACCAATCTCTCGTATATTTTTCTAAATAGAATAATGGCCGGAACAAAAGACAAAGATTTATTTGTAAATATCAACTATGTTCTAACTAAAAACTTTGCTGGTATATACATCGATCATTTAAACGAAGATTAACCGCAAAAGTAACGCTCATTATTATATAATTACTTACAATTACTCTCGACCAGTAAAAGTCATGTGTATTAACTTCCTACAAATCAATTTATCAAAGCTCATTAGAAAGAAATTGATTGCGCATCTAAAAGACGATAACATAACGAAGGACAGAAGTTCCACTCCATTTTATTCGCGAAATAAAGTTCTTTCAGTGGGAAGCATGAAAACCTCTCAATAAACATGTTTTTATTTGTTTAACCATATATGTATGTATATACACATTTAAACAAACAAGACGAAAACAGAAAAATACGTACAAAGGTGAAGCTCATTTCTAACGAAATCTCTTCCAGCCTACCTGCAGCTTCGAGTAGTTTTTTTTTTTTTATGTTACAGGTTGAAAAAGCAACAGGTCACCTGAATCAAAATTATTTTTAGACCCGCCAATGGACACTACACCAAAGGGAATTGATGATGTGTTGCCAGAAAACAAAATGCCTCATATAAGTATTGCAAGAATTCATAAAACCGTAGCCCGATAATTTAGACCCAATAAAGCTATTCATCTCGCTTATTTATTTAACTTTATGTTATTCAAGTGTCCTAAAGCCCCAAAACGAACCCACTAGGTAAACGCAATGTACAGACGCCAGCACATCAAGCTACTATATCTGTCAAAATTCTTAAATAGATTTTCAACTTTATCGCTAAAGCATAAGGTTCAAAATTGATTGGGAAAATTTGACAGTTTTGGGTAGCTTGATGTGCTGGCGTCTGTACATTCGAACGATTTTGTATCGAAAATACAACTGGGTATCATATACCATTTTTTTTTACCATTGAGACATGCACACATAGTTAAGTACTAATAAATTCTTCAAACTGAATAAATATTAAGTGCAGAATGGTATTTCCAATTTGAAAACGTTCGTCGTTCGTGCTAGGCACACTGACTGTATGAATTACTTTCGCGTTGATTATCATATTTCTGTAAGTAACCTTCTGTGTTAACTTTCTCAACACAATTACTCAGTGACATTATTTATTATCCAAATAATCCGTTTTAATAGTCAATATATCGTTCGGTCACGGTGTATTATGTTCATAAAACAATAATTAATCACGGGAAAGTGGATTTTCATTCATTTATCGCGAACATATTGGAGGATTTTGGGAGGATTATCGCTGGAGCAATGTGCAGACGTTCGATAGTAAGTGATGTATCGTGTGGACGTATTGTCAGTAGAATAATTATATTCCCATACTGTCTCATGGACGTCACGTCCTTAAACTCAATAATTTCATAGTGTCCTTCAGACTACACGTCAGCTTTAAGCTGCAGAGTAATTGCGTAACACACTTTCAGTAGTTATGGGTTTCATTTTGACAGTTGAACGACATTCATTGCGTTATTTACGTTGCTGAGCAGACACATCTTTCGAACATATGGAGCAATGGATTAGCAATATGCTTCAAAATGATTCAAATTGAGAGTAATAGTGTGTTACGCAATTAGGTTGCGGGTTTTCGACCAGAGATGTGCGAGGTAGCTGGGTGGTGCGAGGATGCGTAGCGGGGCTGTGAAACGATAAATGTTTCCACCAGAAATGTGCTAGCGGTGAACGTGTAAATGTGTGTGCGAGGATGCGTAGCGGGGCTGTGAAACGATAAATGTTTCCACCAGAAATGTGCTAGCGGTGAACGGTGTGCAAATGTGTAGTGTGAGGATGCGTTGCTAAACTCGAAACAAAAAAAAATAAATAAAAAAACACCGAGAATTTTCTCGATCGTAAGGCACTCTCTAATGCTACGCATTATGAGTCGTGCAAAACTTCTCTACCCTACATTTTGTATTTTTTTTGTTTTGTACAGACGCCAGCATATCAAGCTACCCGAAATTGACAAATACTCCCAATCAACTTTGAACCTTATGCTTTAGCGATAAAGTTGAAAATCTATTAAAGAAATTTGACAGATTGCAGTAGCTTGATGCCAGCACATCAATGTCTGTACCAATGGATACAGGTACTACATATTAGTATTGAGCACAAAGGAACTGCTTATTTCATAAGAAATTTCTTCCAGCAGACCTGCGAAAGGAGAAATGAAAAAGAAATGTAGACAATAGTGTGTGAGAACAAGAAGAGAAGAATTTGATTTGTGACGTCTTAAACTAAAATATCACTTATACCTACATATATAGGTAATGCAAGAAATAACATACATTATGTTTAATGTATGTTATTTCTACACTATACATATTATAATGTTTATTTATAATATGTATATCTATATTCAGAGAGAGACGAGAAGAATGATTAATTATTATTTCATTGAGAATCGGGTTTTAGGCGCCATTTTATTAGTTACGCGACCAACTATTTAAATAATATCGATAAACATGTTAGTTTTCTAAAAACAGACAGTTTTATTACAAAGATATTTTTGGGGACTTTATTATGTCTATAGCAAAGAACAATAAATTATTCACTAATTGACTTTTTGAATTCATGCAAATTCTTTTACCTATCTCATATAATGTCTAGGAAATAAAATTATTTCACTGTTTCGTAACTTCGCATTAGTTTTATTATTCGAATTTGATTATGCCAGTTTTATAACAGACAGATGAGCTGATGAACAGTTTATTAAGTTTATGTAAATTTTGATTGATATCTAAATTGTTATCTAATAGCCGTTGAAAGTTGGATGAAGTTAAAATTTATAGATAACCTCAAAAGAGAAATATGATAGTGATGGTATACAGCTAATTTTTATTTTTACAAAATAATATTAATGCACAAAAAAGGTACAAACGCCAGCATATCAATCTACCCGAAACTGTCAAATTTTCCCAATCAAACTTGAACCTTATACTTTGGCGATAAAGTTGAAAATCTATCAAAGAAATTTGACAAATCGTAGTAGCTTGGTGTGCTGGCATCTGTACATAAAGTAGGTAAGGTTATATAAGGTGCAGACGACAATACGACAATAAGTGGAAATGCGTACTTACACGAATACTCCATGTTTTTTTTTACCGTCTCCAAATTCTTACAGGGTGTTCTACCAATGAATATGAACAACTTTCACCATGGGACCAACTCTGAGATGAAAAAAAAAATCAGCAGTTTCGTACATTTGGGTCAAGTAGGTATTGAACTTTTCTATTAAACAGCTGATTTTTTTTTTCTTGATTTCAGAGTTGGTCCGATAGTGAAAGTTGTTCATATTTATGGGTATAGAACACCCTGTAAAAATTTGGAGACTGTAAAAAAAAAAACATCCAGTAGGTATATCTAATGACGTTCCCAGTCTGCATACGAATAGAAAAAACAGTAAAATTTATTGAATAGTTACGTAATAGATTCTTCAGAAAGTTTACAGTGTAATACCTAAGTAAATAATATACAATTAGCGCTTACAGTTGCCATTTACAAGCTCACAAAAAAAAATACAGTCACTATACATAGTTAGTCGATTGATCGGCAAAACCCGTAGTCGGCCCATCACTACTACGATTTAACGTTTGTATGAAAAAAAAAAAAAAACAATTTTTAATGCTATTTGATAGTTCCAAAATACTCTTATGCATTTTTATTGCCAGTGCTTTCATTAAAATTTACTGTCATATTGTCTCCAAATTGAATTTCTGCTTATAAAATAGCAACAATATATGTAACAGAATAATAAATAAAATAAAATAATGAAATAAAATAAAATTTGTTTAATTCAGACTAAGTAATGTCCATATTTTGTAAGTAACAACTTAATTATCTTAAGACTAAGTTAGTAGCAATTATGGATTTAATATTAAAAAAATAATAAAATAAAATAACTTGACCAAAATAAATTAAATTGAATTAGCTAAAATTAATTAATACTTAATAAATTAAATTGTATTGAAATTAAATTAAATTTAAATAAATAAAAAAATAAATATAAAATTAAATAACTGGCTGTCTTTTCGCTTGAGCGTACCTATGCTTGCTTTATAAAACTGTCTAGACAGGAAAGAAAGAAAGAAAATCATTATTCTTATACACACGGCTCTACACAAGCTGTGCATTTCCAGTTTTAGCTGACCTCGCATTGTGTCAGGTTTTCCGTACAAATCAGAAGTCAGCTTATACTGGTTATTTATAGCTTGATGTGTGGCCGTGCGTACCAATAAAAAGGCATAGTTACGTAGGTAATAAAAGTAGTTAAATGACTCCAAAATAGATACAATCACACGAACAAGGAAACATAACTTCAAATAGTCATAACTTTATTAATTAAAGTAATTAATAATATTTATTAAACTTAACACAAGTACCCCGCAGCGCGCCACCCGCCTACCGAAATAATAAAATTAGTTCTATTAATTTTATTACTTTAAAACTCGTAATATCTTTAATAATATTGGTAATCGTTTAAGCTTTTACATACTAATAATAATTAATAATAACGGGTTTTATTGAAATAGTAATTAAAGACGAAACTTGTTCCGTTTCTTGATGTCATTTTACTCGTAAATGGTTATGAAGGATTTTATTAATAAAATGTTTATGTTTTAGTCGTCTAGCATAAAGAGAGATGTCAGGTTTAGAATATAGGCTCCCGCAGACACGTAAGACACGACGGGGCGACGCGATTCTGGTTGAAAAAAAATCCATGAAGTTTTCATTGAAATTGTTCTAAATACTAGTCACGTCGCGCTATCGCGTCGCGCCTGTCTGCGGGAGCATTATCTGTAAGGGCTCTTTCCCACGGCAAGATCCCGTTTTTTCAGGATCCCGTTTAGTAGTATACGAGTTTAAATATACATATGTATTCACACACATCCTGCTTGCAGTATCCAGCAAACAGGATGCTTGTGTGAATATGTATATTTAAACACCACTAAACGGGATCCTGCAAAAACCAAACCTGCTAAAAACGGGATCTTGCCGTTGGAAAGGGCCCTAAGGGTGCGTTTCCACAGAAGCGGAGCAGAGACGTGCAGGAATCGACTAATCACAAAGAGTGAAATCCTCATCGCGTCACTCGTCTCGTCTGTGATTGGCCGATTCCTACACGTCTCCGCTCCGCTCCGCCCCGCTCCGCTTCTGTGGAAACGCACCCTAAGGTGGGTGTGGGTTTTTCCATCAGGAATTTCTCAGAAGCAGCCCGGAGTATTTGTGCCCGGTTGATGGCAATAAGGTCGTCCCCTTACGGGGGACTTTAAAACTTCACTTTTATTACTGGCGAAATGTGGGAGCACTGTAGCACTGAGCACCCTTCGGGGATTACAGGTATGTGGTTAAGCCGCATCAGGTAAGGTCAGTTTTTGGATGAGTGACCATTTCGGTTAAACATGATTTTTACGTTTTAAGCAAATTAAATTTATTTGGACCTAACATTAGCTCTATAGTAAGGAAAAAAGAAAAAAAAAAAAATAAAAAAAAAAAATATATTCATAAAAATACTTTGTATTTTTTATTTTTTAAATGGCCTGGTGGAAATTTATATCTCTATGTAATCAAAACGAATCTACTGGGAACAAAATGAGTTGAATATCTCTAACAATTGGGGAATCCCCGTGCTCTGTGGAAACGAAAATATGGCACTGGATTGGTTGATGCAAAACATCACGATGCATTTAAGGGTTAAGAGTGTCCTTGGAGTTTCCTGCCCGTTCTTCTCTATACAGGGTTATTTGTAAAACACCAACAACCTCTTAAGAGGTCATTGTACTCATCATTATGAACAACTTTTACTATGGGACCAAACCTGCAATCACGAAAAAAAAATCAGCTGTTCCCTACATTTATGTTCGTACGAGTCGTCAAAATGTAGGGAACAGCTGATTTTTTTTTCGCGATTAGAGGTTTGGTCCCATAGTAAAAGTTGTTCATAATGATGAGTACAATGACCTCTTAAGAGGTTGTTGGTGTTTTACAAATAACCTTGTATAGAGATCTACGTTTTGGAACGGGCAACTAGCTACAACTTTCTGACTAACTGACAGACTCTTTAATAATTCTAAATGGTTTAATTCCAATAAATGCTCTGAGTTTTAGATGTAATGTATTGTGTGTGTAATAAAGAAAATTTGCTATAATTATAACCCCTTACGTGTCATTTTCACTTACAAAAGCTCATTAGACTCATAACAGTAATTAATTGACAGAAATCTTGTGAATGCTTTACCTACACCATTATATGGACATATCGTTTATTTAATTGTAAACATTTACTTACATTTACCTAATAATTAATATCACAGCTGCACATTGTGAACATAGAAATATGAGCAATTTTCTATCAAACGCATGACATACGGTTGAGAAGAACGTGCAACAAAGTTACGTGGGATAGGCTTGTTAGTCGATTCACATGAATTTACTCGCCTGAAACAAGCGAATCATCACTTTTAAATAATATTATTTTTTCTATAGGCGACTCGCACGAAGTTAAGAATATTTATCTCTTAAAACTTCTGTGCGCTAGTGTCCTATTTTTTGCCCTGTTTTTTCTACACTTTATTCCATAAAATTCAAAATGTGCCAGTGGCCTAATACATATTTCTGGACTTGTTGTGTGTACATAAATTAACATCGTGTGAGTCGAATATAGATTTTTTTTTTTAAATTTCAAAGTAACGATTCGTCCTTTTCGGGCGAGCAAACCCAGTAGGACCATAAAGAGCCGAGCAAATAGAAAAAAGAAATAAAATCGGAAAAAACGCTATGCGAAAACTAAAAAATTGCGCGGATAGACGATGCGGTGCAATGGAGTAGATCGGTGAAGAAGAAATTTCACGCGGACAAAATCGCGGGCAGAAGTTAGTTATAAATATTTAGAAATTGATTCCTTGAGCTTCTTACTCTCTTGTTTCGGAGAATTTACTGATCCACTCAACAAAAAAATTACATCCAGTCAACAAAAAAATTAGAAAACCATTTAGAAGGATTCGCAGTAATTCTAATCTCGTAATTCTAAAAGTACTTAAAGTTTTATGGCACTTAAATCTTTGACGGGAAGTTGTGAAGTACTCGCGCTGTAGGTAGGTAGGTAAAATATACCTACACAGTTAAGTAATATTTTGATAAAAATAGAATATTATAATGATAATCGGAGGCAATGTTAGGCAACTCGTAATTTTTTGTAAGTTTATTAAGCTATAAAGCATTATTTTATTAGGTGTTATTTATTTATTTAAGGATTACCAACGAGATACATTACTATTATCTTTTACCACTACAAAACTTGTGTAATATTCATTTTCCTGTAATACACGCTCAATTACAGGTAACTACACACTATCGAGTACACATGCTCTGAATACATAATTACATTATAATTATATTAAGAAAAACAATGTACAATAAAAAAAAAAACAATTAATTTAAAAACAATAATTATATTAACAACAAAAACACTATCACTACATAGTATAAAACAAAGTCGCTTCCCTGTCTGTCTGTCCCTATATATGCTTAGATCTTTAAAACTACGCAACGGATTTTGATGCGGTTTTTTTAATAGATAGAGTGATTCAAGAGGAAGGTTTATATGTATAATACATGCGTAATATAGTAGAGAAACACTGATAATTTTAGAGGTTTCTAATGTGATGTCGTAAATAAACACATTTTTTTGCGCTTACATTGTAAACGCTGGCTGAACCCGTCGAGATAGATCAAAATAATGTACTACAGTATTGTACACCTTAAAAAGGTCTACAAAAAAGACCACGATGGTATATGTCTATCTCTTATGGATAACCCACAATAAACATTTTTATCCTATACTTTTTACGAGAAATAATGGCTCTAAAATTATCAGTGTTTCTCCATTGCACCCGTGCGAAGCCGGGGCGGGTCGCTAGTTATAAATATTCTTAACTTAGTAGGCAACCTATATTTTGTTTTATGCAGGATGTAGATTATCTTTTCTCATCAACTCTACGGGCGACAATAGGCTTTCAGTCAGGAAGGTAGACAATGGCCCCGATTCTGTTGTTCACAAACTAAACTAAATTTAAATTCAGCGCATCTCTTTCTTTCCATATCATTAAGAAAAGGATAGAAGATACATTTTTGTTTAGTCCTATCAAATTAATCAGCGCCTGACGTAAATTGACGTAATTATAGTAGGCAAGTTTTTCTATTCTATTCTATTCTATTTTTAATAAATGGCAAGCAAAGCCGATGTCGACTATTCTGCCAATGTCTAAAGTGAAAATAGAAAAACAAGTGTGCACGAGAAAAAAAAAAAAATCTTTGATTGATACAATTGAACGCAATACAGATCTTGTTGGGTAGGCAAGTTTTTAATCACGTCTAAACTTGTAAGGAGTAGTGTCGGGCGCTGATTAATTTGACAGGACTAACTAAAATTTATCTTCTGTCCTTTTCTTAATGAAACAGAAAGAAAAAGTTGCACTGAACTTAAATTTAATTTAGTATGTGAACAAGAGAATCGGTACCATTAAGCATTCAGTCAGGAAGGTATATAAGAAAACCACGGTCAGTTATCATTTTGTATAATATTATCATAAAAGTACTGCCGTGCGATTCTGTAACCATCTCACCGTGAAAGCTTGGGTGAAGTGAGCGTGCAGTGAGCTGTCATTCGCTAGGGATTAACACCATTAAGTGCTCACTTCACTTATGATTTCACGGTGAGATTTTTACAGAATCGACCGGCAGGTTAGTACTGTTAGGTCCAGGGTTCTAAAAGGAAACGCATATAGACTTGCTATTAGATAACTTTTTAGGATAAATTACTATAGCATTGTATTTAAAATACACCACTTATTAAACGACCGAGCTGACTGTCTCCTCGTCGAAGTTACGGGCCATTACGGACAAAAGATTAGTTTGGGGCCCCACCTCAGAATTAATGACCCCACGATTTAACAGTTGTCCCTATTTTTGACGTGTTTTTACCCGTCCGGAAAATTCAATTATTTGGGTGTAGGGTTCTATCCGAGGTTCCGAATTGCTTTCAGAGGGGCCCGAATCAACGTTCACAGACTAGAAGCCCCAAGACAGAGAACCTACAATATTTCTACCAACAAGCTCGACAGCTCGCTCACCACTACCAACAGCTGTATGCGTTCAGTAAACTAATATTCAACCACGTCTTATCACCCGCCGTGAACCATGTACTATAGTAATATTGTATCCATACAACATATTACTTTATACTTTACACAATTTACACTGTGTCGTTACGAAGGCTAATTTAATAACATACTTAATTGTCCTGTCGACTTTTGTTGGATGTCACGGTCTAATGGGGGGGGTCAGGTTTTAATGGTAAGTGTGTTTAATAGGAAAATTATGGGATTTTTGTTTTATCTTCGGAATACATAATAGTACTACGTACAGAAGGGACACTCCCTTCCCCGCGCTCATATCAGATACCGCACCTCACCCCACACTTCGAGGTATCCATATTCCCCCCGCGCGTGCCCGTGCGAGTCAGACGCATTCGTGCCATCACTGTGTTTACAAATTATTTAAAACGGAACAAAGTGCACAAAAGTGCTGTAAATATTGCTAAATTATGTGTATTACTCTTATCTCTCTTGGTGTGTAAAAATCTGCTAGTGCTGAGTGATTTTTGTAAGCAAAATAACTAAATAACGTAAATAACACAACGTGGGTGCGAGTATTCGTCAGTACCGTGTCATTGAGTATCTATAAAGGTCACCCCTCCACAAATCCTGAGTCACTTGCGAGCCATAACGAACGTAATTTTCGCCTCCTTCGGACAAGACGATACAGTCCTGCGGTCTGAGTGTTGGACTGAGAAGATCAACGTCGCGGGTTCCAATCCACCTTCCCACAAATTATTTTAGCTGTTTTTGTGGTTAAATTGTGCGACTCGAGTAACTTATACTACGAATAAATAAGTTAACAGTATTATTGGTCTTCGGTAAACCATCAAAGATTGATCCACAAGTATTGTTTGGTTTCTAATATGAATATCCAACGAACACCACCTTCAACAAAAACACTTCGAACGGGGCAATCTTTGTCCGAGTCGGATCTCACATCTACTGTAGAATCGGAAGGAAAGCAAGTCGGTAATATTACTGTGAGAAATAAACGCCAGCGTATCGATGATTCTCCCAACTGTGAAACAAACCAATTCACGCAGACATTCAATGATTTCAAAAGTGAAATTAGGCAAATGCTTACCTCTTGGAAGACAGAGAATGATGACCGTCTCGCAAACTGGAAATCTGAGCATGATGCGGTCTTATCTAGACTTACTAAAGATCTGAGTGATCTGAAAATCCAGTTTTCTGAAATTCGGGAATCCCACCTTCAACTAGACCGCGGTATGGAGTTTGTGAATTCTTGCTATGAAGATATAAAAACCAGAGTAACCGACATAGAAAACCATAAAAAAGAAAGTGATGATCGTATCTATCAGCTGGAACAATATATCCAGGACCTGCAGCTCCAATCGCGACCGGCAACTCTTGAATTCAGGAACATTCCGCAAAAAGCTAAAGAAAGCTCAGAGGATCTCATAGCTATGGTGTCAGCTGTGGGTAAAGTTGTTAGCGTAGAAATTAAGGCGTCAAATTTACGTGATCTCTATCGTCTACCAGGAACGTCTGGAACTCCTAGACCCATCGTGGCAGAGTTTATATCGGTTCCGAAAAGAAATGAATTTCTGTCGAACGTGCGGCGCTATAACAAAGAACGCCCAGTAGCTGACAAGCTGAACTCCCATTCGATTGGCGTACCTGGAGAAAAGAAACCAATTTATGTTGATGAGCATCTGACTCCTTCAAAGAAGAAGCTGTTCTACGACGCTCGGATATTCGCGAAAGCCAATAACTTTTCTTGTTGGAACTCGTACGGAAGAATTCTCCTACGGAAAGATCCTAAAGATACTAATGAGAAACCTACTCAAATTAAATCATCAAAGTGTCTGTTGGCTCTGATTAAAAAACAATGACTTTATATTAAAATTACTTTTCCATATACTTCTTTTAACGAGAATTATGCAGAATACTGTTCGTTTAACTTTTCTTGTGTTTTTTTGTTTCTTTCATTTGACACATTTTTGATAACTCCAAGGTTGCTAACTGCTCATTTGCTAACGCCACTATTTTGTACTATTTTATTGCATGTTTATTTGGTTATTCTATGTCATACAGTATATTTACAGACATTCTTTTACACATTATTTATTTTTGAAAGTAATATGATCAACTGTTGCACCATAATATTAACTTATTCTAATGACTGCACACTGTTTACAAAATCCCGAATCAGTTTACATTGTACTTATAAATCAATGGTTTTAGTCATAAAAAGTCTCCAGATGGACCCACAGCTTCAAACACATGACATGTTTCTACCCCTGCTTATTGTGCACCTAGTTAGAAATGGCTGTAATTAATGATATATCTAGGGATATTGATAATTTCTCCTTGGCCAGCGTCTACGAATGCTCTCCTGATCTTTGCAGTAATTTTATTGTCCAACCAAACGAAAATCTTAAAATAATTCATGTGAACATAAGAAGTATAAAAAAAAATTTTGATCAGTTTATAGCGATGTTGGCTACTACCAAAACTACATTTGATTTGGTTATATTCACTGAGTGCTGGCTCAAAGTATCTGGACCCTTGCCGGTGATCCAGGGATACAATTGTCATGCCACTGTTAACAACAGGTCACAAAATGATGGAGTTGTAGTATACTCTAAAGCGTCCATAACAAGTGCAACATACGAACCCCCATATCTTGATGCAAATTGCCTTGTTTGTACCATAGAAAATACTGCTATTATATGTATATACCGCTCTCCCTCATATCATGATTTGGATCAATTTTATCATAGTCTACATTGCCTTATAAATACCCTGAAACATTATAATAACATAGTTCTTATAGGAGACTTGAATGTAGATATAAAATCGAACAACAATGATCAGCATGCAAACGATTATCTTACTACGACCGCCTCACTGGGGCTACTCCCTGCTCATTTACGACCTACGAGGTCAGGAAACTGTTTAGACCACGTTCTTTTAAAAACTAGGGGAATAGCTCGCGTCATATTACTAGATTCTTACATTACTGATCACATTCCCGTCATTTTGTGTCTCAAAACCAAAGGCATTATGTCGAACAGTACTCCCAAAACATCCTATCGATACAATTATGCTGCAATAAAAAATGAAATAGATATCACCGATTTTAACCCAGTCTTGGAAGAGACAGATCCGGGTCTGGCTACCGAATTATTAATTACTATGATGCAAGAAATTATTATGAAACATACGCAGTGTATACGAATCCACAGAAAGGTTCGTGTGATCAAACCATGGATGACACAAGGCTTGGTCCGTTGTATTCGAAATAGAGACACGATGCATAGAAAAGTAACTAGAAATCCAAGTAATAATATCCTCAAAGTCACCTATACGCGGTATCGTAATTTCCTTAATTCATTACTAAAAAAAATGAAGCGAACCCATGATAAAAATGAACTGTCCAAGGCGAAGAATAATCCAAAAGCTACATGGAAGGCTATTAAACAAATTACAAATTCATGTTCCCAACCGCAGTCCCCCAAAGAATTGCTCCAAATAGCCAGCGATCCAAAAACTTCAATAAATGATGTCAACAACTTTTTCGTGAACATAGGGCAAACTCTGGCCTCCAACATAACACCTCTTTTGGGACGCGACCAAGTGGAAACGGAACGTTCAACTAGTTGTAACTCACTCGTTATACTGCCAGTAGATGTAGATTACGTAAAAAGCCTTACCGACTCCTTACGTAGCGACTGTGCCACAGGTTACGATAATATCCCAGCTAAGGTGCTCAAGCAATCGAGTCTCACCTTGGCTGTGCCAATCGCACATATCTGTAACCGAGCTATTGATTGCGGCGTTTTCCCAAACGCTTTAAAGAAAGCTGTGGTGCATCCCATTTTTAAGGGTGGAGACAGGGC
Organism: Eremobia ochroleuca; assembly: GCA_949629135.1. Lineage (NCBI taxonomy): Eukaryota > Metazoa > Arthropoda > Insecta > Lepidoptera > Noctuidae > Eremobia > Eremobia ochroleuca. The sequence goes on along the minus strand of OX451405.1, from coordinate 13,620,873 downwards.
TAGTGTCACAAACTATCGGCCCATTTCCGTATTGAGTTCGTTATCAAAGATTCTTGAAAGAATCCTCAGCAATTGTCTGATAAATTTTCTGAGTAAGCATAAAATCATTGCGAGTAACCAGTATGGATTCAGATCTGGTATATCAACGGAGGATGCTGTTGTTGACGTTACAAAAACACTGGTTGATAAATTGGATGGGAAAATGAAATGCTACGGCATTTTCCTTGACATTTCCAAAGCATTTGATACGGTATCTGTTCCCACTCTTGTCGCGAAGCTTGAGCGAGTGGGAGTGCGTGGATCGACGCTGAATATCTTTAGAGACTATTTATCCAATCGTACGCAATGTGTAACGATCGACTCTCTAACGAGTGATCATAAAATTATCAATTTCGGTGTTCCACAGGGAAGCATACTTGGGCCCACACTCTTCCTTCTATATATTAACGATCTGTGTCAAGCTCAGGTTCCCAACTGTGATATATTTACTTATGCTGACGACACGGTATTGATAGTCTACGACACCGATTGGACTAAGGCAAAACAAAGAGCTGAACATGCGCTTCGCTTGGTAATGGAATGGCTCTCGGTAAATCTCTTGACCCTTAATATCGCAAAAACAAAAATTATTCGCTTCTCCTTACCTAACACTACTAGTCCACCCCCCGAGTCAGGATTGGTTATAGCTCATACTTGCGTAGGAAGTAATAATGACTGCAACTGTTCAGCCCTATCTCTGGTTCTTGATACAAAATATCTAGGGGTTTTCATAGACTATAAGCTAAGCTGGCAATCCCATATTGAAGCCTTATGCTCCCGGATCAGGAAACTGATATATATCTTCAAGGAGCTTAGGCATTCTGCTGATCGCGAAATAATGCTTCTAGTATACCAGAGTCTTTGTCAGTCCCTAATCTTGTACTGCATCTCAGCCTGGGGTGGAACCTACAAAACATCTTTACTTACCGTAGAACGCTCTCAAAGAACTATCCTAAAGTTAATGCATTTTAAACGCAGAGACTTCTCTTCAGCGCAACTTTATTCCGAGGCACAGGTACTGACTGTTAGACAGCTCTTTGTTCTCCGTGCCGTTCTGCGTCGACACGCCATGCTCCCTAAAACGCCAAGTGTTCTGTTAAGACGCAAAGGTTTCCCTATCTGTGACACTGTCAAATGTCGTACCGCATTCGCTAGTCGCCAGTTTCTTGCTACAAGCTCTCGACTTTATAACAAAATAAATAAAATTCTGAAAATTTATACTCGTACAAAATATGAGGTTAAGAATATTCTTACCGAGTGGTTGCAAAAGTTATCATACGATGAAACTGAAAATCTTATCAAAATAAATTTATAATTAGTTAAATACTGTATGCACATAATATTCTGTTTTGTTTTTAATTTAATTTTATTTTTTTTTATTCTCTCTTTTTCCTGTTTATTATTATGATAATGGAAGTACTTGCACGTGTATTGTATAAATAGTTGTATGTCGCTGCTTTTTCGGGGAACATTGGCTTCTAAGATACAGGCTTATTGCCTAGTTTAGGAGTCAGAAGTTCGACCTTGAACCTTTGTCACTGTTGTACAACTTACTCTTAAGACAATACCTTGTACTACCTTCTATTCCGTACAAATAAATTATTATTATTTATTATTATTATTATTATCCATCGCCGACTCTTTAGCAAAGGCTGTTCTGCTGACACGAACACCCAATTTTGCGATTTAATAGTTTTATTTGAGTTTTAATCACGAAGGTTGGATATTATACTTTAATTGGATGCTTATCTTCATCAATATCAGCATCGAGCAATTAAGCAATATTTAGTTAGGTACCTTATTTTGCCATTTTTATTTCATTACGAACCCGACTGTATAAATAAATAATTGAATGCTGCTCGTACAAGGTCACTTCATAACAGGACACGTACGGGCAGCGCCGTCTACGTTCGGTTCGCCCGACGCAAATCGCTGCACTTTCCGCGTCATTTTTTACACTTCGCACGACAGCCAACCCTAGTAAAGTTCACGCACACATTTGCACGTGTACAAACGTCATTTGGTTAAGTAGTAGTAATAGGTAATTATTTTCCGAGCGTTGTATGAAGTGTCCGAGGTGTGTCTTCGGGTTGTGCTTGGGGGATGGCTACGGTCAGTTGTGAAATGTCTTGGGGAATTCTAAGCCATGGTCTTTCGGCTGATGATGATGATTCTAATTTCTAATCAGTGGTAGGAAACAGTTGGACATCGACAGCGCCTCTCTGTCGTAGTGCGTACCTAAGGGCGGTTTTCGTAGTGCAAATGTTCCCACTGCTGTGCGCTAGACTGTATATTTCTACGGTTGGTAATATTATAGGAAACCCCCTTAAGGTGCAGTAGAGTACAAGTTAGACTGGTATGTTTGATGCGTACTGAGAAGCGCCTCATTACATAATGTCTGCAAAGTTTTGTTTTTTTTTTTTTTTAAGTGAAGTAATTGACCTTAATACTTGGGTTTTTCTGTCTTTGAACAACAGTAATTACGTCTAAATCGCCAGTAATTACACAAGAGTGACCAGTAACTCACAAAAAGTTTTCCTTTTTACAAAAATAATTGAAAAGAAAGAAAAAATGTAAAAAGTTGCTTAAAGAGACTTGTAGTTTTATTAATTAATGATCAGCTGCTAACCAAAGTAAGTTGATTATTTCGTAAAATATGCTAAAACTGAGTAACTTTGTCATTTTAACGTCTAAAAGTTAATAATAGCATAATATCAGCAATCTCTACTCTACACTTCATTATACTCGTAAGTAGGTACGGTTTCGAACTCCTTAAACGCCGGGTAATTTATAGGAATCCGTCAAACGGTAAAATAAAACAAAAGCCACACGAAACAATATCAGCATAATCCAAGAGTGAACCAAGAAATAATAAACTTCCATCTAATTCCGTAACCGACCACACACGTCGCCACTGTCGCTTTACGTCAAAATGTCCCATACAACGAGTGTATGTTATTTTTATACCATAACGAGCAAACTTGGAGCATTAATTAAATAAACAGTGTGTTCGTATGTTTGTTTGAGTGGTAGCAGTGAAAAATATATGAGTTTGTACAAGAGGATTAGGGAAAAAGGGTTGAGTGATTCGTTGCGGTGGTTTCAGAATGTAAACGAAAGTAGACCCTTTTTTGGGAACGAAAGAAAGGAATGTGTGTGTTACTCATTTTTAAGTCGTTATTTTATGAAATGAAGCAATTAATTAATAAAAATAATACGTTATTATTTACATAATTTAAAAAACTAACAGTCGTAAAATAATAATAATATGTATGTAAAAGTATATAAAAAGGAGAGGAAAAAATCAAAGGGCATCAAAAAATCGTCCCCATCTCTGTCCATAGGAAACGTGCCAAAAAGGCTGGCAGCATTGCCACGTTGTATGGCAATGCTGATTCTTTGGACAAAAAAATAGGCCAGCCCTCTGGTCACGTGAAGAGCGATGGCGATGTCTCGAAATACTAAGTGGGCATTCCGGCCCTAGTGTTTCAACCCCAAGCGACTCGAACATATAAGTTCCAAAGAGATTAGAGTATTTATTTATTTATTTATTTATTTATTTAATACTTCAAGCGCATAAATGTACAGAGGCGGATGGATACATATGAGATACATGAGATGTCACTTATAGAAGAAAATAATATTAAAAAATCTAAAGGACCCTGGTTTCGGCACCAATTAAGCAAACAAAATAATGAAATGTTATAAAATATTTATTTAGCTTTTCCAAATCTTGGCTTATTTTGAAATTGAATGAATTGAATGAACCATTTTATATTTATAGATTTGACAGCTCAAACCGATCTCTTTGATTGATTGCATTTTCAACCGATTACCACGTCTGCCACGTACATGATTGATTCATCCATTCAAAATAAATCCCAATAATTCTAAAAAGGTATCAATTACAAAACAAGTTTTATGACCAATAAATAAAAATAATATTTGTTGAACATCAAATTCTGATGTCCAAATAATGTTAACAGTAATTTTCCAAATTCCTACAATACCTTAAAACCTTCTTAATACATATAATATTTATTTAAAAAACACGGCTATTTTACGAGTTACGAGGCAAAACAGAACATTTGTCTATGTTAGTGTTAACCCGTACGCGGCGCGTCTAATTTTTAATCTTTATTGGCTATTAAGCTTAGCGTGGCATCGGGTTGTAGACAATTATTAACTGTCTGGCTATAGCATAACGCTGTCCTTCTGTTTGTGTTCGGATTAATGCATTTTATAAACACACTAGCTTATACAGTTGGCTTAGGTGTTTAAAAATCTCGTAGCAATTTCAACATCAAGCAAAAATATCAATAATTAAATTTCAAATTCCCTTGTATCATTTTCTAACACACACAGAAAATACAGAGTAGCTCATTCCTACAAAATATAAAGGAAAAATACATAATGTCGTTACCAAACGGAAGCATCGAACCGAGCTCCATTAACATGACATAAAAGTAGGTACGTCAATAACAGGGAATGATAAGACATTTCATATGACAATAATATTATTGGAACGAAGTTCTTTTACGGAGTTTGCGGTAGGAGTAAACTGGAAGAAATCGTCACGTAACGAAAAAGCGTTATCTTCCCTCCATGCGACTTTGTATTAATTATACGTAGGTAATAGAAAGAGTCAGAATCAGAGGGAGATAGAGATAGTTTTCATGGTTTTCGAGGGTGCTGAAGCGGATAGTGAGGTCAAACTGAAAATCTAAGACGGCGGCTGCGAAGATTTTATTTTTTTGACATTTTAAGATTTCTCAGCCGCCATTTTGGATTTTATTTTTAAACTTACTTTCTACGGGGGGTCCACCGGGGAACCCCCGGTCATTTTTATCTGTTACTAAGGCTTAGTATAGCTTGGCTTAGTGTAGTGGGCTATAGAGTTACCAATAATGTTGCTAAGAACATCTAGACATTAGGATTACTTACATCTGTACTGATATTATAATGAGGTAACATTTGAGTTTGTATGTAAGGGGTAATTTTCGGAACTTATGATCCGATTCCTGAAATTCTTACACTAATGAGAAGCTACTCGTACAGTAGGTATTTCCGAGTGTCATATTTTATGTTAAAACAAGTAATTTCACGCAGATGAAGTCGAGGACAGATGCTAGTCAAGAAAATTATCCGTTAGGTTTTGACTAAGATCTCATTCGCTTGTTAAGCATAGTCATTTTCTGTTTTGACTGAGTCTATCGTGTACCAGGTATTAAGGATTAAAACACTATAATCAAAATATTTTATACTTATCCCAAAAATCGTCTGTTGGTTGTTAGTTCCAGTGATTGTCTGTTGGACCTTTGAAGGTTTTCTTACCAGAAAAAAAGAAAGCATAAAATTAAACCTCTGATTTACATAGACTACAAGTTCTTGGTGTTTGAAATTGCCAACACTCAGTAAGCCAGTATGGTGATCTCACATCTCCTTTTATCACAACGCAATTTTTTTTTTTAAATTTTATTTTATGTTACTTATCTTTTTTCATTGTTGCCCAACCAAAAAATTACACTGTAAAGCATTTAAATCATGTTTTACTACAATCTAAAGTTAGTGTAACAATTTATTTTATGTGTTGGCAATACATTTTGCTTTCTGTTAACGCTCATTCATTCCTTATATGAGCCAAGGCCTTTGCCTTAGAACAATTACAACCCAGCATTTATCACACAAGGCAATTTTATTTTATGTTACTTATCTTTTTTCATTGTTGACCAACCAAAAAATTACACTGTAAAGCATTTAAATCATGTTCCACTACAATCTAAAGTTAGTGTAACAATTTATTTTATGTGTTGGCAATACGTTTTGCTTTCTGTTAACGCTCATTCATTCCTTATATGAGCCAAGGGCTTTGCCCTAGAACAATTACAACCCAGCATTTATCACACAAAGCACTTACTGCCCATACATTATGCCCACAATATCTCATAGGCAATACTCTTAACATCATTGTGTAGGTAGCCAGTACTTATAATTTACTCGTGTATCTCCCCTGGAGAGGCTTCTTAGTGAGCCATAGGGTGTCTTGTGTGGCTGTCGGCCATTAACGTGGTGCGTGGTATTTATTGTGGATATACACGCGAAGTATGTATGCGTGATAGTGCTGGATGGGTGACGTATGAAGCCGGAGTCTACTTTGTTCTAGTCTAGCTATATTTCTCTGTGTGAGATGTTAAAGAATTATTTTATTAATAATTTTTTATCAATTAACTCAGCTTGTCGCAGTCCACTGCTGGACACAGGCCTCTCCCAGAACAATCTCCAAGATCAATTTTCATATTGTGGAAAATTTTCTTTCTTTTTAACTGATTAAAAAAAAGACGACATATCAAGGTATACATTTCCAGTATAAGCTGACTTCTCATTGTACGAAAAGCCTATACAATGCAAGGTCAGCTAAAACTAGAAATGTATAACGTCGTATAATGTCGTGGTGTGAACTCTAAGCACAGCTGTTTTAATCTTTGTAAAACAAAAAAAAAGTTAGTCTAGGTTCAAGATTATAAAAATAAAATAAAATTTTACAGTTTATGAAAATTAAATCACATGGAAGCCTGAACCTCTATCCTTTGTTTTCCCCTGAAGAACCTAGCTATAAATGATTCTGTTCTTTTCAAAATAGCCTCATTAAAATGGTTCCGAATCCGGCATTCTATTCAAAGTGGGGCCAACATTGCATATGCAATACTGATATATGCTATAATAGCTAACATGAAATACTGAAGTGTGGCCAACCTTGGACAGTGACATTTTGCCAATTTGAACCATATTGTATACATAGACCATAAAGGTTAATTGGAAATTGTATGTCAACAGAGGTTATTTTAATTACCCTCTCTCTATGGTAGCAATAGCACAATTCATTTAGAAGTAATGTGGGCGGTACAATGGATTGCCTGTATGTGAGGTCAACCTAAGTTATGTAGGAGCTCTTTGTTTTTATGGGGTCCTAGTACTTATTATTTCGTTTTGCGTTAGCTTATGACCAATACGTTTGTATTTTTTGTATTATTTTCCAGGGCAAAATAATGATAGTTACTAGTTAATTAACTTCGAAACGGCGAAGGAAAGCATCGTGAAGAAACTGGCATGTCCTAGGACCAAACATCCAGAACCAAAACATCTGACATCTACCAACCCGTACCGGGCCTGAATGGTGAATTATGGCTCACTCCCTCTCACTGAGAGGAGCCCTGGGTCCCAGCGTTAGGAACATTATAGGCTGATTATGTAACTTTGACTAAAAACTATATAGGTAACTAATTTCCCCGTAAATAGGTACTAAATGTACAGACGCTAGCACATCAAGCTACCCGAAACTATTAGATTTTCCCAATCAACTTTGAACCTTATGCTTTAGCGATAAAGTTGAAAATCTATTCAAGAAATCTGACAGATTGTAGTAGCTTGATGTGCTGGCGTCTGTACAAAACAGATTTCGCTTCCTTTTTCAAAAGACTTGTCAGCAATAAGTTACTTTAGGCACGATATCGATATTTATTCCGGTGAAATATTCCCGAAGGACGAGAAAAAACGAGAAAAATATTATTAATTTCCAATTTTTCATTGTATCCGAGAGTCGACAGTGACACCGATCTACCTGTTAATAGACATTCAATGTATGCAGTATGATATTATACATAATAGAAAGAAAATACGTTTATTTGCGGCAAACATAACGCAGAGGAAAAACACAAAATAGAACAAGTTGGGAGTAAATATGCGTCACATCCACTTAAAACAGCCATCGTTCAGTATAATGCTTCGACCCTATGCGAGACAGAACCCCAGCGCAAACATCATCTATGATAATATCCAACATATCTTACATGAACATAACACAAAGAAAACCACCAAATCCCAAAACACCTAAAATCGAGCAATACTTTGTACTTATCCGGCGATACATATAAAAGATACCAAAACATATCTTTTGAATGATATAATTGTATCGTAGGAGTTCAAACCTTTGAAACGCCCGCCGCAGTCTGCGCGTGCGCAAACAAAGAGACGCTGTTCGGAGTACCGATAGCAAAAAACGTTGCGTAATAGGATGAAAAAGAGTACCGTTGGTTCGTTACAGTGGGTTGTGCTGTGCGGCTGTTCGAGTCGATGTTATTGTGCGTAAGGGCTTTACAGACGAGCCGATGCAACGCGCGTTTTTTGTATCAAATTAAACGATTAAGGCTGGATAGTGGATTTAGTGTTACGCTGACGTCGTTCGACGCAGAAAACATGACCGATGGGGCCGAAAAATTCCACGCGGCGACCGCGTATTGGAAGACATAGTGTTGAAAAACCTCCAACAAGGTGGACCGATGACCTTGTGAAGGACGCAGTAACCCGTTGGATGCGAGAAGCACAGAACTAGTCGAAGTGGAGGTTAGGCCTATGTCCAGCAGTGTCTTTCGACTGAAATGGTGATGATGATGATGACGTTAGTCACGCGTACCAAGACACTGACGATAAATGGACGTGTATAGTGTAGCACGGGCGGTCAGGGAGCGCGAGTCCATATACATAAATCGGTACGTGACCTATGTCAGCGCTGACCGTCAGTCGCGCACTAGATCCAGCCCTACACTGATTTCGAAGAGATTTTGAATAGGACGATAAGATAAAAAAAAACCATTCAAGTGCGACTCGCACTCGTGCATCGACGGTACCGCACTTTGTAGGTAAAGATGTAAATAGTTTATCACGGGATTTTTTTTTTGTAATACGGTTTTCGGATTTTTTCTTTTATTTGTGCTACATGACATTGCTTCTTGCCAAATTTCATGATTCTAGGTCAACGGAAAGTACACAACAGGTTTTGATTCCGGAACATAAACGCCCGTAACTTTTGATTGCGTTAACTTTGAAGTTTGATTTGGTCACTGCTTTAAGGGATTGCAGCTTCGAGTATTTGATATTAATTTCAACTTGATAACTCTATGCGTTTCTGAGAAAAGGGGACTTGACCGACGGACAGACAGACGCACAACGAAGTGATCTTATATGGGTTCCGTTTTTCCTTTTGAGGCACGGAACCCTAAAAAGTTACTAGTACTTAAAGACTTAAGTATGGTAGACTATAAATAATGATTCTTCGATAAAAATGTGTTCAGAGTAGGTACAGAAGATTTGTCTTTTATATAGTGTAGAGAAATGTTTTTTTTTTTAATTCTGAATGGTAAACGGCAACATTTCATTTAATCAATTTTCATTATGATGTTGATTACAAGTCTGAAGAAAAAAAAATGATATTATTCCAAGCGTGGCAACGTAATAAATGGGAAAAATGAGACTAATCAAATACGAAACATTTTATACTGAGTATCGCAAGTCAATATCCGGGATGTCAAAAACAATGCTTTTACTTTTTCACGGCTGATTTGATTGAGTGTCGACGGAAATTATCTTTGCTCAAGAATATTATTTATGTCTTGGAAAGGGACGAATAAATGTCTTTATTTTATTTAAGAAAGTTAAGTATATGTATTCTGTACTCAGTAGAAATAGTTAATTAAATACTAAGTTTAGTTATTACTGAATGATTTTTTAAATTATGTATGCTCATAGGATCGAGGTGGCTTTAGAAAAGGATGCCTGGAAGGATTTGGGGGCTCAAAAAAAAATTACAAATAAAATACTCATAGCTCCGCCTATAACGGTAAAAAGAAGGAAAAGTTGTTTATTCTGCACAAATAAGACGCACATTATAAAATAACCAGGTGTCTCTTTAAATTATGTTTAAGGAACTGCTCGGCCGAACACTGTCTCTTAAAATACAGGTGATCCTAGTTTAATGAATGAATGAATGAAGATTTTTATTCACTTAAAATTTCTTATTGCAGATTTAGGTACGCAGGGTTATATAAATTCTTGTACAGATTTCGCAACATTTGTTTTGTTTTATGTATATCTGTAGCTTTTGTTGGTGAATAAACAATTTTATTATTATTATTATTCTTTGAAAAGTTCAGTAAAGATTTATTCTATTTTTCCCAATTTACCCGTCTGCAATAGTTAAAAAAAAATAATAATACAAATAAAAAAAACATAAAAACGCAACAACCCCAAACCCTCCCGTCTGAACCACTCTACTAGTCGACCTCGCCCATTGGGCAACAAAACATCCTCACAATGCACTGACGCACACTGAGAGAAAAATAGATGTCAACTGACCTTAGCAAAAGTCAATGTGTACTGCCCTAATGTGCAACATAAATAGCCGTACGTTTACTATGTGGAACATACTATTATGATAATGGATTGAACACCTTCGCTACAATACATAAGTATGTGTAACGGGACACATCTGGTCAAGTTTTGAAGTTAAAGAATGTTTTTTTTTTTTTTTGAAGTTATGTGTAATGTGGCCAACATTGAAGTTGACCAATACAATGTTTTGAAATTATAGAGTGTTTATTTTGGTGCGTCAATTTTTTTGGCGTTAAGTGTAATGTTGGAGGCAAATTATGTTTTTGAGAAAAATGTTTTTGGTTGGATCGACAAACGTTCGATCGCAGTTGGTAAACTTATATCACACTAATATAATAAGTTTGTGAGTGTGTGTGTTTGTATGTTTGTTACTTCTTCACGCTCAAACGGCTGAACAGATTTGGATGAAATTTGGTACACAGATAGTTTATGACCGGGATTAACACAAAGGATACTTTTTATCTCGCTATTCTTACATGATCGACACTTATGCGAAACCGCGGGGCGCAGCTAGTTATCTAATAAAAAACCATGTAATTTAGCAGTGAAGCATTTTATAGCAAGGTGCACAGAGCGATAACTACACCATTTAACAACCCAGTAAAAATAAATACAGCGCCATATTTTTCTTTAACAGATTACAAGCAATTTGGATTCCATATTACTAGTTTGATTGCCTGGACAAATTAATATGAAAGGATTAACAAAATGTACGGTGCTGTGTCGTAATGGCCTAGTAGTTTAGGTCTCATCTCTCATGCACGAGGTTGTGGGTTCAGATCCGGACTAGTAAAAATGTGACTTTTTCAATTCATATGTACAGACGCCAGCACATCAAGCTACTACGAGCTGTCAAATTTATTTGATAGATTTTCAACTTTATTGCTAAAGCATTAGGTTCAAGGTTGATTGGGAAAATTTGACAGTTTCGGGTAGCTTGATGTGCTGGCGTCTGTACTTTCTAAGTTTGTCTTGGACATTACTGACATCGGTGAAAGGAAACATCGTGAGGAAACCTGGACTTACAGTATATGTACTTAAGACTGAAATTGCCAATCCGTTTTGATCAAGCGTGGTGATTAATGTTCGTTCCTTCTCTGTATAAGAAGAGGCATTTGCCTTGCAGTGGGATGTGTAATAATAATAATAAAGCCTTTTATTCCGAATCTAGACAGCAAAAGTTACAACTATAGTTACAACAAAAAAATCACAAAATGTCTCGAATTTCGGTGTGCCTCATGGCATAATCAAAATAAAAATCGAAAGTCATTTATTCAAACTAGGCTAAGAATCAACACTTTTCGAACGTCAAAATTACAAAAGATAGTCCCCCAAAACGCCCACCCTTCACCACTTAGTCATAGGTCTCCTCTAACAATTTTGGTATGCCTCATGGCATAGGCCTCCTCTAACAATGTTGGTATGCCTCATGACATAGGCCTCCTCTAACAATGTCGGTGTGCCTCATGACATAGGCCTCCTCTAACAATGTCGGTATGCCTCATGGCATAGGTCTCCTCTAACAATGTTGGTATGCCTCATGACATAGGCCTCCTCTAACAATGTCGGTGTGCCTCATGGCATACGCCTCCTCTAACAATGTTGGTATGCCTCATGGCATAGGCCTCCTCTAACAATGTTGGTATGCCTCATGACATAGGCCTCCTCTAACAATGTTGGTGTGCGTCATGACATAGGCCTCCTCTAACAATGTCGGTGTGCCTCATGGCAGAGGCTTCCTCTAACAATGTCGGTGTGCCTCATGGCATAGACCTCCTCTAACAATGTCGGTGTGCCTCATGGCATAGGCCTCCTCTAACAATGTCGGTGTGCCTCATGGCATAGGCCTCCTCTAACAATGTCGGTGTGCCTCATGGCATAGGCCTCCTCTAACAATGTCGGTGTGCCTCATGGCACAGGCCTCCTCTAACTACTTCGGTGTGCCTCATGGCATAGGCCTCCTCTAACAATTTCGGTGTGCCTCATGGCATAGGCCTCCTCTAACAATGTCGGTGTGCCTCATGGCACAGGCCTCCTCTAACAATGTCGGTGTGCCTCATGGCATAGACCTCCTCTAACAATGTCGGTGTGCCTCACGACATAGGCCTCCTCTAACAATGTCGGTGTGCCTCATGGCATAGGCCTCCTCTAACAATGTCGGTGTGCCTCATGGCATAGGCCTCCTCTAACAATGTCGGTGTGCCTCATGGCATAGGCCTCCTCTAACAATGTCGGTGTGCCTCATGGCATAGGCCTCCTCTAACAATGTCGGTGTGCCTCATGGCATAGGCCTCCTCTAACAATGTCGGTGTGCCTCATGCCAAAGGCCTCCTCTAACAATGTCGGTGTGCCTCATGGCATAGGCCTCCTCGAATAATTTCGGTGTGCCTCATGGCATAGGCCTCCTCTAGCTATTTCGGTGTGCCTCATGCCAAAGGCCTCCTTGAATAATTTCGGTGTGCCTCATGGCATAGGCCTCCTCTGACAATTTCCATTGACGTCTGTCGAGGGGTACTCTGCTCCAGTTTCGACCTGCTGTCAGCTTTATTTTCTCCTCCCTTTGGGTAAGCTTTCTTCCCCGATGTGTGAGATATGTAATGGTGAGTGGAATGTGGTAGTTTTAGTAATATTTCATACTTTTTGTTTGTAAATAGTTTTATTTATTAACAAAGAAACGAAAAGGTACTAAACGACGCAACGATAATATTTTTCAATGTTGTTTTCCTCTTACTAGAGAATGTATCATAATATATTTGTTCAAGTGTTTTAAGCCAAAATCAACCCGCGCGACTAATGTTGTTTGAAGTTAGCTAAAAAATACATACATACATTCCTACATAATTATATTTTTCATTGTGATTTATTTGAACAAATATAAGTACACACCGCTATACATCAAGCTAAACGTTTCCAGTACTGACTTCGCATTGTATAGATTTTTCGTACAATCAGATGTCAGCTTATACTGGCTATGTATAGCTTGAAGAGTAACCGTACGTACCTTAATTATTTATTTTAACATAGAAACAAGAACTGCCGGTCGATTCTGGAAAAATCTCACAGTGATAACTAAGGTGAAGTGAGCTTTGAGTGAGCTGTGAGTCATGCTGATGCTAGGGATTGACACTATTGGCGACTCACTCCACGCTCACTTCACCCAAGTTTTCACGGTGTGATGGTTACAGAATCCCACGGCAGTTTCTTGTTTCTATGTGAGAGTACCTAAATATAAGACTAGGAGATGTTGATATTGAAACAGCCAAAGTGTGGAACCCTCTACCAGCATCTGTGTTCCCTTCCACATTTAACTCATCTGCCTTTAGAGCAAGAGCGAACAATCATCTTCTGGGCACGCTCGTTCCATCATAGACCTCATCCGTCACGTGATCGAGGTCAAGAACTGGCCCGTTCAGCAATAAAAAAAGAAAAATAAAGTGTATAATATTTTGATTTGGTCATGTCATGTCACCAAGAACGGTCCACATGGAATTTAACATAACAAGTCCGTGTAAGCCCCACTTTAAGTAGAAATGTCAATAAGGTCAAGGGTCCTCTGGATATTTCTGGTCATTGAACTTCCAAGTGTCCGTGCCTAGAGAAATGTCTGGTTGAAGAATATTTGCGACTTGGCAATATCTACTGCCTCGTTGTCTAGTGGTCGCGAGCACTATTGCTGAATATGAGGTCTTGGGTTCGATTCTCGGGTCGGGCTGTGTTATTGGATTTTTAATTTTTTTCATCTGGAATTTCTCAGTAGCAGCCCGGAACTGTGTCCGGTTGATGGCAATTGGATCGCCCCCTATTACATTGGATGAAGCCTAACTGGCCAAAATTTGGCTGTACTAAAGGTACACCTCTGCTTTACCTTTCGGAGTATACAGACGATATGTTATGTTATTGGCAGTACAGAAAATTTAATTAAATTAAAAAAATAGAGCGTAGTGCTTGAATATACGACCTTCGCAAGGTGCTGGCCACTTGATCCTGTCCACATTCTTTCCATAAATGGAACAGGGTGTGTCCAATAAATAAATAAAAACAACAGACGGTCAGTCACAACTCACAACACTGTATAAACAAAAACACTGCCATTACTATAAACATACACTGGAGGCCACAAAAAATGACTCACGAATGCACCATAACATACGCCATACACTGTCGGCAACTAAAACTGGTACAAATGCGTGCAACTCAAAGCATTGGAATGTCAACGCGGGTGGTGATTGACAATTGACCTTTTAAGGAGACGCTTGAACATCAGTGTAAACATGACCCGGGGTTTGTGCGAAGGATTTAGAAAAGTACAAGCTTTGTAAATAATGTGAGAGTATTGTAAATAGACTTACCTATACAGCGTGTAACGGAAGGGGGGTATCAACCCTGAAGGAGGTGAATGTGCTCATGAAACTCAACAACTTTCCCCAAAGAACATAGGTCGAAACATGAAAAAAAAAATTGGCCCTCCCTTACAAAACTGACTACCAGCTGATTGATTTACTATGGGAGGGCCAAATTTTTTTTTCATATTTCGACCTATGTTCTTTGGGGAAAGTTGTTGAGTTTCATGAGCACATTCACCTCCTTCAGGGTTGATACCCCCTTTCCGTTACACGCTGTATAAATTGTCGTTTGTGAATATTTTAGGTAGGGAATATTGCGACTATTTGCCGTAATATTTCAGTGTTAAGCCTCGAAAATGTGTGATGATTTTATCCGCACCACAAGAATGTCATCTGCGTAATATCAATAATCAGGCTTAAGTATAGATATTATGTAATAGGAAATAGACAAAAACATTTTATGTCGCATTTCTCACGAAATCTTCATGGAGTTGCCCTATCTACCTATTAACGGGTGTTGCGTGATAAATAAGAACAAGTTTTGAAAATCATACAATGGTGAGTATATTTTCGTGACTTATTAACTTAAATCATGTTATCAACGAAATATTTTGGATTAATTAAAATACGAATTCAATTTATCACTTTTTAGTTTTTTTATATAAAAAAAACAAAAGAAACATTATAATTCCAGCCGCCCAGAGTCCCAGACACAATAAAACCATTTAGTTCTAAATACACACAAGCAAACAATAAAAAACCTATAAAATAATAACTCAAAAATTATTTATGCATGTCCTGTCGCCATTTTATGACCCCTTTACTAGGAACACATAGAAGCCGACTTGACCTTAAGAAACGTCAAATAAAATTGACATTCAAAACTCGCGCGCATTCCTTTAGAAGAAAAAGTTATGTGTGTGCGGCCAGCCTAGAATTCTAAAAACTGGATACGAATCATGTGGCTTCTGTATTCAAAATTTTGACATACACTGATTTTTTTTAAAGCAATGTGGAGGTAGTTTCTAAGCAAATGAAGCAATGTATAGTAATTTGGTTAGTTCAAGCCTTTGTATAGGCAATAGGCAGTTAAGTATTGCTTGTAAAGGTTAGATTCCAAACGGGACTGTTGCTAAATATGTGAGCGGATGGTGCTGTTTGTACGGGAAGTATTTATCCTTGTTGGATATTTATCGCGCGTTTGGTCTATCATACTGATATTAAAGATGGAAGATATTGATTTTTAAGACAAACTTAAATAATTATTTCTTAATAAATACGCTTCAACAATGGGGAGCAGTGTTGGCAAAGTGGTAACGGCCTCGACTTACGAGTTGCAGGTCGTGGGTTCGAACCCAAGCAGAATTTTTACCTTGTGTAAATTATTTCATCGCCTATGCTCTCGGAAAACATCGTGAGGAAACCGGCATGTCGTAGAACCGAAAAATTCTAAGACTACCAACCCGCACTGGGCCTGCGTGGTGGATTACGGCCCACTCCCGTGCGCCGAGAGAAGACCTGTGTCCCAGCAGTGGGAACATTGTAGGCTGATGCTAGTCAATAGCAAATCAAAGAGAGAGATTTCTTGCAAAATCTACAACATTTTCCGGTTTTTAACTCTAGTCGAGTCCACAAGATCACAGACACACGCGGTATGAATAACCTTTTGAACATCGTCATAAATAAGGTCCGGTCCAGTATTCAAGAATACGCAGAGCACATGTGAGTTATGAATACAGTGACGTCATTGGCGGCCATATTGTTTGCGTACACAGTACGTCACGCTTAGCCCTGCCACACACTGCGGTATGTTAAAATTTTTACATCTTTTGTTGATCTTAGGATTTCATATTGACGGTGGTCATGGTAATATTTTAATAAATTCATATTCTCCACGGGTATCGGAACTGTAACTCTGGAAAAACTTGGGCAGTCAGCCCTGCCGTCAATTTGCTGACTGGCTGGATTTTACTATGGCAAGAACCTATTCTTATAAAATTCAGAATACAAGTAACCTACTTTTTACGTTACATATTATGTTCAGGTAAAAAAAAAAAACACCTTTCAATAAAATTATGGATAGGAAAGTTTTGAGTATAGGTACATACAACTAGAAGATTTTATTCACAAACAAAATAGATCACTGTTTTGTTATTATAACCTCAAGAATCCAACCAGCTTGAAATTACATTATTACATACACAATAGACTTCACACATTTATTTCGTAATTGCACGATTTAATCTTGCAAATTCAACGCGTGATATAAACTGCGTCACCCAGTCTGCGGCCGGCTTTACATCAAATCTACGTACGGCATACAAGGTTGCGATGTTAACCAAACAATTTAAGTAATCACAGATTTTGAGTAAATGTCTCTGTTTGTTGTAGTCCTTGTTAACACACACGTGTGTTCCACTCCTAGACAAATTATATGAAACCAGCTTCTTTCCAGCGGCTTCGTCTGGTCATGGTCAGAAATTATCCGACAGGAACGTACTACAGAGATAAAATGGAAAACCAATCCTACCTATGTGTTAACCCGGGTTGTAAACTATCTGTGTGCCAAATTTCATCCAAATCCGACTAGCCATTTTTGCGTGATTGAGTAACGAGCTCTGTCTAGCCTTTTCCCAACTATATTGGGGTCGGCTTCCAGTCTAACCGGATTCAGTTGAATACCACTACAACCCAGTCACTGGGTGTTACGATACCTCTTGGTAAGACTGGGTGTCAGACTTCTGATGTCCTGATACGAATGTTATAGATCCACGAATGACAGCCGGGACGTACCTACTTTCCAAGACACGGAAGAATCTCGGTATGTAAAAATGGTCACACACGAACAGACCGCGGCAAGCTGATCGACCCGTGCGGCTGTTATTACGTCTTTATACTATTTACTACATACTATTTACTCTACGTCTTTATAATATTATGCAAGCATTTATAATATTATAACAACTAATAGTAGGATGAAATTAAATTTGTTACTCTATTTTCATATTTTATTTTTTGTGTCGAGTTTGGTATGAATTGTTTGGTTTCATGTTTTATTAAATATGGAATTTAATTACTTATGACTTTTTCTAGGTACTTGTGTTGTTTTTGTATCAATGTTTGAGCCTACAGTTTATTTTTATAAATATGTATGTACTTAATTAGGTTTACAAAAAATCCATGTAATTTATATTTTAAATGTAATCTTTTTATTTTAATAATTTATAATTTAAATTCTATAATTCTAACACAACCAAATAGCACAGCAATTCTTGGCAAAATATATATTCGTTAATATAAATTCGTTCCAATTTAAAATTACAATTTTCGGAACCAATCAACTGCGAGTGATTGTTAAATTAATGAAATCAACTCGGTTCACGAGTTTAGATGAAAAACTGATTACTATATTTAAATTCAAATTATTTTCTATTACAAAACTTTTATGAAAGTTAGTAAATTAACTAAGTTTTATTAAATTGTATTTATGCCATCCGTCTGAAAATTAGACTTTTTCTATTCATACAGCATGCTTTTTTTTACCGGCTCCAAATTTTTACAGGGTGTTCTACCCCTTACCCTGAACAATTTTCACTATGGAACTAACTCAGAGATCACGAAAAAAAAATCAGCTGTTTACATTTTGGTCAAGTAGGTATCGAACTTTTGTATCAAACAGCTGATTTTGTTTTCGTGATTTCAAAGTTGGTCCCATAGTGAAAGTTGTTCATATTCATGGGTGGAACAGCCTGTAAAAATTTGGAGGCGGTAAAAAAAGCATGCTGTATAATTTTTAGTACCGAGATACTAACAGAGAACTAAGGTAGAAAAGTCATGTTGCGCCGACTCCAAGTAAATTGAGATAGGAGCACGAGAATAATGATGACACTTTTTTTACAACCTAAACTTTATTACCTACTTTTTCTGAATTCTTGTTTCACTTTCCAAGTTGCAGAAAGGGCTATGGAGCACACGTCCCGTTAGGCCTACCATTGAAAGACCGAGTCCGTAACTCAAAGATCGGACGTTGGACTAAAGTTCAAGACGTCGACGTCTTGAACTCCTACGTCGGAGTCGGACCTCTGTCGGATTCGGGGGCCGACGCCCTAAGCCCGTCAAAGAAGATACGTGCCCATCCAAAAGTATTGCGATACATCTGTATGAACTCTACCTCGTTGGTCTCATGTTTGCAAGCGTGATTGCTGAGCGTGGGGTCTTGGGTACGATTCCCAGGTCGGACAAAGTGTTTGGGTTTTCCATTAGGAATTTCTTAGTAACAGTCCGGAGTTTGGAAGTTTGCGGTTTAATACTCCCGTGTCTAGGAAAGCACGTAAAGCCGTTGGTCCTGCGCCTGATCTCTCCCCGGTCGTGTCGGATCGTGCCGTCCCTGAGGACTATGAGAGTAAAGGAACAGACAGTGCACCTGTGTTTGTGCACACACTTGTGGACTATAATATCTCCTGCTTACCTGGATAATCTCCGTTGAGATTGGCCACCGTTATCGAAATCGGTCATGGGGTTATTATTATGAACCCTACTCCCGATTAATTAACTTATTCGGGCAGGCATAATCACACAGGGATTAAAGACAACTGTCAAATCGTGTTCTCATTTAGTCTTAATTCGGGCACTGAAGTAATTTTATGTCCGAAGGCGATTCGGAGTAGGAAAGGTAACTACGGTTGAAATACGGATTTCGTGCTTAGAGGAGCTCTGAAATGAAAATGGACAGGACAGGTACTTGGCTGGACACTTGGCGGGATACTTGACTAGACGTGTTGAGGGCAGGTGGAGTAGAGCGTTGACAGCCCAACGGCCAAGTGGGTCGACGACCTACAGAGGATCGCGTGAAAGACTTGGATGATCAAAAGCTGCCCGTGATGGTGACGATGTTGAAGTTAATCGTTTCAATCAATAGTTTCTGTATATGCATTTAGGTAGGTATGTATCCCCAGGTATACACCTTACAAGCTTTGCACAGCCCTATGTGCTGATGGTGTTCACCGGGGTGGTTTTAGTGAGGCAAAAATCCCACACTCCTCGACCTCCCTGCCCGGAGGTCAGGTGACTTTTGAAGGTTTCCGCCCGAAAAAAAAAAAAGAAAAAAAAAGGTATTTATAACAAAATACAGTAAGTATTGTAAAGGAATCCGTTTCTATTCTACAGGTTCAATTATGCACTACATGAGCAATATTGTTTAAATATCAGGTTTTGTTCCTGAAAATGAATGAATGAATATTGTTGAGAAATCCCTTGTGAGCAAAATTCCTTTGAGAAAACATCGACCGGCTCATTCCATAATAAACTTCCTTTTTATATACAGAAGGGTCCCTCAATACTTACTAATGGATTATGATTTTATTTTTTATAGAATAAGTAGGTATGCCGGGAGATGCCATTTCCGCACAATGTTTCCTTCACCGTTTTCAGAGCAGTGGTGATGAAATAATTAACACAAAGTAAAGCGCCTGTCTGGGTTCGAACCTACGACCTACACCTCGTAAGTCGTGGCAGTTACAACTTGGCTACCACTGCCCTTGCTTAGATTACATAACATACCCAAGTAGGAACAAACAAGACACATACGATACACCCAATTAAGTTAATGACCTTCTCTGTACAACATTAACTTAAAATTAGATACACAATCATTAACCAGCATAAAAGTGCCTGTCCAAACTTGCGACAGTAAAAATAAGGCCCGGGCCGAAGTTGCAACATGTCGTAGGCGTTTGGTCGCCAGATGGCGAAGTGACGAAATCGCTATTTGTCTTAGAGACTGCATTTTTCAAATGCATGGCGGTGACCGCACGAATATTGCCGAAGTTTGACGTTTTGACAGCTGTCAACGATGTCACATTTGAATTTAGAATTGATTTGTAATGTATTGTGTAATGATTTGGTTCTGCGATAGCGTTGCGTTGTTGATAGTAAGATAACTTGAATTAAATAAACAAACAAGAAGTTTCGAAATTATACTATGCTTTTGCTGTTATGTAAATATTTTGTAATGTTTTAACAGTAGGAAGAAAAATGATCCTCAAAACGATCTTCGCATGAAAAAAAAAAGAACGATTGGCCTCCATTGATTAAGTTACTATGTCCAATATGTTGTAACTTCACCGCACAGCGTCTTATTTCAAACTAGCTTCTGCGAATGCGACTTTATCCGCAAGAAACTGGTTTTAACATTAAATTCACACACTCGACAATACTGTAGTTTCCCAAAACTGAAAAGATTGCCCCCTACAAACAAACTCACAAATTTTACCTCTTTATACTATTAGTATAGACATTTCGTTCCATATTTCCCAAAAATATTTTATTTTAACATATCTAAAGCATAATTTGGGCATGAACAAAATATTTCTCATGAAAAGTAAGAGGATATTTTTAAAATGATTTGGACCGAGTAAAAGTTATAACTAAAAACTGCAGTCAATTTATAAAAAAAAAAACATTAAACCGATTTAGAATTACTGGTTCCACTGATGTATCTAAATTAAAATACATAGCTGCTTAGACTTTCAAACTTAAAAAAGGATGTCAAATCAATTGCAACATTTATAAAAGTGAGTCCATCGGTTCACATCAATTGGAGACAGAGAAATACATAAATATTGATCTTGAGAACGAGAATTTGTGAATGTTAATGTAATCAAGAGTGAGTCGAGTCATATTAACGTACGTAATAAGTACCTAAGATACTCGTTGGTGTAGTATTCGCACGCGCTACTAGTGAGCATCGGGTTCTGGATTTGATTCCCAGGTTTAGCAAAGTGATATTGGGTAAATATAATAATGGTAAAATTCGAACTTGTCAGAACAATGTAGGCATAAACTCCATTCCGTTTATTCAGAATCCTAAAAAAATAAGCGAAAAACAGGCGGTAGTCAGAGAGAACATAGCAGAATTTATGCAACACGCCAAAACATACCATTTTTCACTTGTTTAAAAATAAAAGCCTTTTAAAAACTTATAACGACGTTGTCGGACACACGATTGGTGCTTTTGAATATTTAAAAATTGTGTTTGGCTGAAAATAAAACAGAAAGCCATGGGTTTATGAATCTTTTAACTTTTTGGAGAGGAATGAGGTTTTATGCTGTTTCATATAGGTACCAAATGCTTCGCGCTTGTTTTTTTTTTCTGCATTTGAAACACTTTTAAATTTTTATTTTCTGGCTAGACTGTGATTATACAGACTAGAAAGTGAATAAGATTTGAGTAATAATGTAAATATGTTGCACAAAAAATATTTTGGAGCTTCGTTTTAGGCAAAATACCTACTTAAATAATGTTTTTTATTCATAAAACACACCGCCTATGCTGCATTGTTTAAGAACTCAAAAAGATTAAACGCTAAAACCATTAACTCACAAGAAACCACATGCTAACATAAATCAAAACTACTGACGACTTTAGCAGACAGTGCGACAACTTATGGCGAGTGATTATTTTCGCGTATGACCTACCGTTAGGGTTGCCCACAATAAAATCCGAGAATAAACGGAACGATAAATCACATAGCAATTCCAAGAGCGGTGTTACCAGTTGCAAACCATAAAACGTAATTGAATAATACCAAGCGTTTGTTAGCCGAGATGGGGGTAATAAAAAAAAAAGTAAGTACGACCTTCGTTTTGAGAATTCCGTATAAGGATGCGGGTTATTGCAATCATTGGCGGTATAATAAAAAGTGCTACTGTCCTCCAACATTTCAAATTATTTTTTTAAGAATGAAGTCTTGATTTAAAATTAAAATCAAGCACGATTACCAAGACAATGATGATTAGTTTGATAACAAACTTTGTTTTTCAATAATATTTGGGGGAGACCTTTGCCCAGCTGTGGGACTGTATAGCCTATATAACTATGTATAACTCATAATTAATTTGATATCCATTAATTATGAGTTTTTTTAGCCTATACTGTCGTATTGCTGGGCGGCTTTCCAAACGTCATGAAAAAGATGTGCCAAAAAGTGCAAAGCTGCACCATTCTTCTTCCTTTAAAGAGTTCGATTTCTTTTATTCCGCCAACTGGCTAAAATGTTACGCTTAAAAAAAAACATGAGGATCTGTTACCTCATAAAAGAACTCTAAATATTTTCACCAAGTTATGCGATGCCGACAAGGTGTTTTATCGAGTCGATTTCTCGGGTCGCATAACTTTACAACAGAAGGGCTGAGACCTTTACACAGTATTGTTACCAGTGGGAAACTGTCGGATTGGGTTATTATGATGATCGACAAACGATTGAAGTTTTGAATGGATATGTATTTAGATTTAGAACATCTTTAACTTTGGAACGTTATGGTGATCGATGAACGACCGAAATTCTGAATAGTTGTGTATTTAGATTTAGAACATTTTTTTTAGTTTGGAACCTTTAGTATTTTACCTTGCGTTCTTTTGTTTTTGTAGTCTTGTTGGCCAGTTCAACTTCATCGATTTGGTGTGATTCATCTTTAGCTTGAATAATTTGATAAAACTGTAGAAATCTTGATGAATTGATATCACCAACATGTAAATAATTCATCAAGATTTCTACGGGCTATAATCATCGACCGAATCAACGAACATTCATAATCATCATCACGCTTGCCCAATATCACCAACATGTAAATGGACAAGCGTGATGATGGTCATCAATGTTCGTTTCTTATTCATTTAAGTATGAGAAGAGGTTTTTGCGCTGGAGTAGAACTAATTATTTACAGTACCTGCTACTTTTCTGAAACCTTGCTCTAAAGCCGGGCACAGCCGGCCGATTCTGGAAAAATCTCACCGTGATAACTAAGGTGAAATGAGCTTAGAGTGAGCTGTGAGTCATGCTTATGCTAGGGATTGACAGTATTGACGACTCACTCCACGCTCACTTCACCCAAGTTTTCACGGTGAGATGGTTACAGAATCGCACGGCAGATAATGTAATATGCAATGCAACATGAAATGTAACACATCAATTAGGCGAATTTGTTTCAACGTGTGTTACATTACCTGTTACACTTCAGCAATCTGTCACCGGCATTACCTTCTTAAGGTTTTACGATTATGGGTAAATACTGGTTTCTGTGCTCTTGATACAATTCCTGCCCACGTATTATGACTACCTATTATCGTGGGAAAAAATCAACACGCCTCGTGTTGCATATCGGATTTCCTTCATTGTGGCAAGAGTTGCAACAGATTCCAAACCATGTTCTTTCCTATCTTATTTTTTTTTTTTACTAGAACCTATTACGAGGTGCAGCTTCCATGGTCTGCTCATAAAAATAAACCGGGATTCTGAATCTATGTATCAGCAGTGATTCGGATATTGTCCTTAGCAGAAGGCCCATGTTCAGCAATTGAAGCTTACAGAATGATTGACTTAATCGTATCTAGAGAATGTTCTTTATTTCCCCTTTATCTGTCCATATCAGGAGGATATGCAGCAGCTCCCTTGTCTGCTAATAACAATAACCTGGGATCACCAATCCATGTAGAAACGACGACACATCACGCAATATCAATAATTTCCAGTATAATTTGACGTCACATAGGCTAGACTTTACGTACAATGACAGGGTCAGCTTATACTGGAACATCATAGTTAGATGTATCATCGTGCTTACCATTATTGTTACGAAGATTGTCCCAAGCACCAGACTCAGGTTTAGCCATGAAAGTTTACGGAATAATATTATTGTCAAGTTTCGCTTCAACTTATGGAGTATATTTGTCATTTTGCGTGATGCACCCAGGAAATGCTCAGAAAACCAATATGTTTTCTACGATATCTTAGGTCGGTTCGACCGTCATAACACCATAAATAAAGGCTGTCCGACTAACTGGACTTTATTTTGTTTAGCAACATCTGGGGCTGTTTAGATCGTTGTTAATCCAGGCAAGAGTGTTAGATCCCGGTTCGGCTTTAGTTTGAGTGCATTTTTGGGTTGCAGTCATAATGTTGTCCTAAGTTCTGTTAAGAATCTTGTATGCTAAACATTAGTGATAAGGTAGTGTTTATTTCGACCACACTCAATCACTGTTTACAAGACGGTGAAATTAGACATACATATATTGGCCAAAACCGATAAACAGCAGACGAAAAAAAAGCGAATTCTGTACCCTACGGCACACAGAACCAGCAAATTTTTATTTTTATGTCTTTTTTTATATGTAACTTTTGGTTTTAGGACATGCCGGTTTCCTCAAGATGTTTTTATTCACCGTTTTAAGAACAGTGGTGTTAAAATAATTTACACATTACCACTCGGCGTAGCGTAGAGTGGGCCGCCCCCCAGCTAGATGGACGGACGACCTAAAGAAGGTAACTGGGGTAGACTGGATGCGGAACGCGGAGGACAGGGTGTTGTGGCGCAGTCTGGGAGAGGCCTATATTCAGCAGTGGATTGCGATAGGCTTAGTTGATTACCACTGGGCCGTCAGTGCACAGAACCCATAAAGCTCTTGAAGTTACGAGATCATTAACCGACCAAATTAAAGATTTCGATTACGATGACACAGAAGCTCACTGTACTGTATGATTACAATCTTTCTCATAATATTCTTTCCCTCAATTATCCCGACATTATCCTCAATTACTGTACCTAATCTAATCTCGTAATGTTCTATCTATAGAGTCGTTCCATTTCGCGCTCTGCTGCCCCTACCTTGCACCAACGGCCTTAAACTGGCTCTGAAACGGCAGTTTGAGGCCTCAAATGGCCTCAAACTGGGCCCTATAACAGTTAGGCCCATCGTCCATGACGCTAGTCAATATTAAGGTTTTACGAACTCAAATCATCAATGTATAACCAATGTTCACTATATTTTACTATCACACTAATATTATAAAGGCGAAAGTTTGTGTGCGTGTTTGTATGTTTGTTACTTCTTCACGCTCAAACGGCTGGACCGATTTTGATGATATTTGGCACACAGATAGTTTATAACCAGGATTAACACAGAATACTTTTATCCCGATATTCCCACGGGATCGAAACTACTACGGGTAAAGCCACGGAGCGCAGCTAGTGCATCAATATAAGGTGTTAGAATTGGCCTCAAATGACATGATTTCATAAAACAGTCATTAAATAGGAACTAGAAGAGACTTGTATTGATGATATTAATGATTATAAATTCTATAACCACATACATATTTGTTACAGGCGCGAATCATATTTTGATCAACACAAAACTTAATAACACATAACATGACATAACATCAAACCTGTAATCCACTAAGGGTTAGGCAGAAGTGTACCTGTAATACAACTGACTGGTAGAGAATGCCTAAGGCATTAAGTCCGCCTTTGTACCTTTTTTGTGTGCGAAAAGTTTAAATAAATAAACTACGCACAATAGCCCAACAGCGACTAATTGCGGAAACCAAACCCGTAACATAGAAAATCTAACAACCTAATGCTGGCCTGCAAATTGCAAAAAAGTAAGAAAAAAATAATTTCGCCTTACTTAACTAATTTGTGATTGGTTTCGTCGTATACGGACCACCATTGAATTACTAGTGCTGTAACATTCTTGCTACTCATCGGTAGTTTGAGTTTGTAGCACGTTACTTTCGACTAGCGTCGTGGACGATGGGCCTTAGTGTCTATGATCGCATAAAAATCAAATTTAATTTAATTTATTACGGAAGACTTTGTGGCAATCTTGTTTCTTCTTGTTCTTATGGTAGTGTGCAGTGGTTGTTATCACCCGTAGCATAGATATTTCGTATCTTTAGAAGTTATATACAACAACGTTATGGTTATTTTATTAGATTGTCAGTTAGATTGCTTACACTGTAGTCTCTGAAGTTGATTTGAATAGTTCGACACGTTGTTATATGCAACTTCAAACCTCAATTTGACACGGAAAAGTAAGCTTTATGTTAAACCTAAAATTGTCTTATGATCCCAGTCAGGTTTTGATATAAAGATGCTTCTGAATGATACGGATTACGAAACAATCAATCCTATATCATACTGAAAACATAATTCTCAAAGTACCCATGGTTGACGTATCGTTTGCGAAATTAACAATGCATGAAAACATTTCGAAGATGGGCACTCCAGCCCGCCACTGACATGTAAGGATTTGGTTATCGTCGGAGTTATTTTAAAAAGATTATTATAAATACCGCCAATAACTTACTACACCTTTCATAACCAAAATGACAGGTTGATATAATAATAGCAGTCAATTTGGGCTCACAAGAATAATTTGTTTGCTTTTGAGAGAAACCTCAAAGATTATCGTCGGCCATTTTGAAGTGCAAGCGAGTTTTTGTCACGTAAAAAAGTGTTTAAGGCAAGTAGGTTAAGTAAGTTAAGTTGAAAACTTAAAACACTATTTGTGGCTCGCTTACCTACTTTAATAATTTGAGATTTTGTGTTTTTTGTGATGAGTCTGGTAAATATTTTTTTTCCTTCTTTAAAGTTTTTGGCATTGGACTGATATTTGCAGCTATTGATTCGGTAGAAAGGATAGGAAGAAAAAATATGAGAAGAATGTAGACATTGTTTTGATTCCGGGGTTCGTCCATTGATGATAAGTATTTATGTCGTCTTGCATGAGAAATCCCAATGCAATATTTTGACATTAAATTTGTGTATAAAATAAACGAATTTTATAAGTCGACACCTCAGGGTTTTGTAAAGAATTATTAATACTCTGGCAAGGAAGTGGTAACTACACACGCTGGTAGCAGAAATACATCCATATGCATTAACGTGCACAAAATGCGCAAAACGATTTAATATAAATGTGCAGTTGACATATAAAAAAAGTCCTAAAGACCGTCGTAAATGTGTTGACATATAAAAAACGTCCTAAAGACCGTCGGCCATGGACACCGATCTCAGCGGGACCGGAGACCAGCCTTCGGCACGGGAGATATTATAGTCATATACACAAGTGTGTTTGCAGACATAGGTGCACTCTGTCTTCCCTTACTCTCATAGTCCGATGGGACGGCAATCCGACATAACTGGAGGAAGATCAGGCGCAGGGCAAACGCCTTAACGGGCTTTCCCAGGCGTATCAAATTGCTTACTTCCAAATTCTGGGCTGTTACTAACACGGAAGGTATCCCGACGTGTCACCTCCGATTTTTTTGTGGCTGATATATGTTATTCTCCATCAAATTTTAAGAGACACGTTTTTTTTTGCCAACGCACCTTTTTTGTGGGTGAAATAGCCCCCTAAACATTACCACCTTTCAGTTCTTTCAGTTCAGCTACAATGTTTTGTTCCTTATCAACAAACCTCATCAACACTTTGAGTCTTCAAGAAACTCTGTTTTCTAAACTTTTCGCGGTATTCTTACTTTCATAATAAGCAGACTCTCGCTAATAAATCTTAAGATTTATACTGGCGTTAATGTCTGCAGATATCTCCATATTCTAACACTATTTTCTAATGACACACTACATTATTATCTCCTGTATTTCATAAATATACGTATAAATTAAATTTTTAAATAGTAGAATACTCGTATGAGCTGTGGGCCAAAATACTACTGGATGGACTACCACTAGGTGGAGCCTTGATTCCGCTAGAAGGCGTCGCGGCTAACTCCGTGAAGATGGCGGAACGAGCTGGAAAAAACAATCGACCAGCGATCCACTTTAGCCCAGAGGCCGTATTCTCTATGTCACACTGAACGAAACCTCGAGACATGAACGTGAGATTGGCATGATTAGCTACAACATGGTTTCGAAGTAAGGGATCATTGAGTGGTTATAGTGAAAAGGCCCTGAATCGAAATAGGTGGAAGTCATGATTAAAAG
The DNA here is from genome assembly GCA_949629135.1 of Eremobia ochroleuca. Lineage (NCBI taxonomy): Eukaryota > Metazoa > Arthropoda > Insecta > Lepidoptera > Noctuidae > Eremobia > Eremobia ochroleuca. The sequence goes on along the minus strand of OX451405.1, from coordinate 13,592,482 downwards.
CCTTTTCCCAGTTGTAGGATGATACAGGCTAACAGAAACAGAATATAAAAAACATTTAAAAATAGTAACCTACAGATATCGGAAACAGGGTCCAAGCAAAAATGCGAGCCGTGTCCCAACGAGAACCTCCTCAGGTGTTGGTCGAGCCACTTGGCTATTAAGCCATTGGCTGATCACAATGATCGCTAAGTCCCACACTAAATTATTACTATGGTCGATACGGATACTCAAATATTTTATATGTTGACACTTTGCTGCGATAAAATATTTCTACACAAAATTGCCATAACCCAAACAATACATCTTTTAAAGCTACGAACCAACCGTAAAGGCTCTAAATGCATCACGAACGCGTCAAAATCCAAATAATAGAGAACAGATAACTTTACAACGCACAAAAACGTTTTATCGTTGTCAAATTCGACACTTTGTCGATGACAGATCAAAAGTGTCGACATGGGACGTTCACATTTCTATTATATTACTTGGAACGTCTCTATTTGCGACCAAGTGCTAAGTAATGATGTAATATGTTTAGGTTAAGTTTGAAGTGGTTGATGCGTAAGTATTGAATTCCTATATATTTTGTAATGGCGTAGTCGACTTTTTATTCATTTTTCAATAACAATACCAGAGTTGTGTCTACCGAGCTGGATGACTTGCCCTAGACATAATCCTTCACAGCTTCGAGAAGCAACCCTTCGATGTGGATTGGACTCGGGAAGACGTGCGAATTGCACATTTGCGCTATGGAGCAAGCTATGCTTGGAGTCTCTTTGATGGATAAAATCAGGAATGAAATTATCCGGAAAAGAACTGGAGTTACCGACATAGCTTGCAGAGTAAGCAAACTGAAGTGGCAGTGGGCTGGCCATGTCTGTCGAAGGACCGATGGCTGGTGGTGCAGACGAGTCCTGGAGTGGACGCCGAGTAATGTGGGACGCCCCCCAGCTAGATGGACGGACGACCTAAAGAAGGTGGCTGGGGTAGACTGGATGCGGAAGGCGGAGGACAGGGTGCTGTGGCGCAGTCTGAGAGAGGTATTTGTAGCCTATGTCCAGCAGTGGACTGCGATAGGCTACAAATAAAAAATTTCAGGTTTCCTCACGATGTTTTTCCTTCACCGATGTCAGTAGGCAACGTCCAAGATAAAGACAAAAAGTACATTTTTAAAAATTATCGCGCCCATTATCAAGCCACTAAAACCGCATCTAAATATTCAGACTACCGATATTCAACGCATTATATAACACTGCTACACTGCCTCAATGCGCCCGCGGCGTCTCGAAGCAAGTGTTTGTACTGTGAACATGATACCGCCTGTAATTCGCTAACCTCAGTGCAGTCGGGAAGAACAGTGAATCAGGACTAAAGGAGAAGTAATCATTTCGACTCAACTTTTTTTTTTTAAGTTAAGAATAGTCGAGAAGTGGGAGGAATGGGGTGAGGCTTTTGCGAATAAGTGGGATAGCACAGACTCATAATAATAATTATTATTAAAAGCCTGTGATGTTCCACTACAGGGCAAAGGAATCCCTACTCTCTTTCCACTTATCTCTGTTTAAAGCTGCTAAAGACCAGTTCTTGTTGAATGTATCCAACTCATAATTAAAAAAAAAAAAAAATTTGCTACTTCGTCGGTGTAACCATGACTTTTCAAATCCTGGGCTTTGTCTGATCAAAAACGTGCTATTATTCATAGATTCGATTTTCTTGAGCCTAATGACAAAAACTTGCCCAATATAACAAAGGACTTATTGTAAAAAAAATGGCGAAATGTGATGTACTGCACCTTTGCCTCAGGCTTGATCATTTTATATGTTCTGTTATTGTATTGGGGAGATTACATCAAAAGGTCAAATTATATACGATATCCATCTCCTATTGCTAAGCTTATATTGACCCCTTCCGATTATCTACATGCTATTAGCTACATTATGAGATATTTAGATACCTATCGATTTGCAAATTTCAACTGACGTAATCCTCTTAGCCGTTGGCCGAATGTTACGGAAAATATTACTCATAATTACAAAGTTGAGGTTCATAAATATCTTTAATAGCTTATTTAATGTGTGTTAACTGCCTTATTGATTCTGTAATCGCCATCAGGACGAATATGAGATTTGACATTCAGATATTAGGTTTACCTTTAAAGATGTTCATGATGTTCAGCAGGAAACCATCACCCCAATTGCGTAACATACTTTCTTTCGCAATCTGGAAGGAGATTGAAGAATACTCCTAATCCATTGCTTCGGTTATTTGAAAAGTTGGCCGGCTCGACATAGTAAATGAGGCAATGAATGTTGTGGAATTGTCAAAATGAAAGGCATTGCAATTGTTAGTGTGTTGCGCAATCACACCGCATGATTTAGATTTGTGAACTATAAATCTAAAGTAAAACAATAAACCTTCCATGTGAATAAAAATACTTAAAGATTATTCATATTCACGTGGAAAAAGGAATAAATGAAAATATTATCTTTCATTTATATTTTATCATTTAACACTTTCTTCCTCGACTGTACCGCCTCATCACTCCTGATGAATAAATGAATTATGTATTTTTCTTGCCAGAATATTAGTTGGGCACATGTGGGCCATTCTAATATGGCGGCCATCCAAAATATAAGGATAACGAGGGCACTTTGGTAGGGATGCCACAGGCATACGAATTGGGAAACGGCAAGGTTTCAGATATAAGTCGAACTTTTTGAAATAGTGCCTGTTTTATTTACGAATTTATTGAGGCTTATAAATTATATACTGTGCCTATTTCTTTTATTACTTCTCTTCAGAATAAATTGGAGCTTTTTAAATCGCGCTTTGTAAATTGAGAATTTAATGAAGCTAATAAAAGCTATGTTGAGCCCATTTAATTTATTCATTCTGTGCTGAAATGTATCAATTTATCACTGAAAAATTTACAAATATTAGGCAAACTTAGAAATAAATCAACCAATCTGCGTAGCCTTTTTCCGACACTGTTGGGGTCGGCTTCCAGTCTTACCGGATGCCGTTGAATACGAGTATTTACATGGACCGACTGCCTTACTAACTTCCACAACCCAGTTACTGGGTAGCACGATATCCCTTGGCAACACTGATTGTCAGAATACCCTATACAATTTATTAGATACAGAATTTATTGCAGGTATGGCGAAGGCACAAAATTATTGCAAATAGTAGCGAAATAAAAAGATTCACTGACATGGAACGTATAACGTATAATTTTCAAATCAAATCCAAATGAAAATTGTATAACAAAAATCTAAATATTAAAAAAAAATACGGATTTTCGTCAAAAAGAAAAAAATAACTAGGAGACTTTATCAAATTCAAGATATCTTTATAGAATCAAATTTAAAAACGAATATCGCAAATTTTAACATGATTGCAATCGGGTTTTAGGCATGTTAGAACAGATTTTAAAAAGAAATAAAATACATTAGGCTAAGTCATTCTGAGATAAAAAATGCCAGGAGCTTAAGTGTTAACAAGAAAAAAATGGCATTCGATCGTAGTTTCCTGGATACCGGCGAAGGTGGTCACGAAGTTCAGCAGCCAACGCTGCACGGGACTCGAAGTACAGGAATACTGAGCAGCTAGATTGGAGTATGCAACAACTTGTGACTCACAAAGCAGTAGACGATTCGGTAAAGAGCAAATCGCCCTTTTTCACTGGCTCTACACCAAGTTTGGATTAAAGAAAACGTTACATCATATATTGCGGTCAGCTTATGATGCAGAGCTTGAAATCCAGACTTTACACATTACACGCTGGCAAGAATCAGTGCAAGGTTGAATAATATTAATAACAGCAATTTGGGAACAGATTACCAGGAATCTGCAAAATATATCAGGTCAAACCAGGTCAACAATTATCAAGACACTCTATCAAAAAAAAAAATCTTATCTTTCAAATATGATTTGCTGACATGTCGAAAAACCGCCTCCTTTTGAAAAGAATATTAAAGAAAACAGTGATTATTTAAAAAAAAAAAACGTTGAGAGAGAACCTAAAAGGTTAGGTAATAACAGCAGAGGTAACTAAATGATAAATAAATGATAAATGATTTATTTTCTGTAAGTAGGTTTGTACAAACACTTTTACATGTCAATCATATTTTTTTTTAAACTAGATGAGGTCGGCGTTTCCTATCTGACTACTCTGAGAAGAAAGGCCGTTGCAAAATGCAATAGTAAAATAGAAAATGTAATAGTACGTAAATGAAAATGTAATAGTAAAATATAAATACTTCACACATTGCTTTTGCAGACATTATCACATCACAGATAATAAAGCCGTGACAACCCTGCTATTCATAACACATTGAGTATCAGACATTTCGTCAAATAATTTTCTTGAGTGTACATAACTGTCTGTCTGCCCACGCCATAAACTTATGTAATAAAATAATTCTTGTCTGTAATATTATGATTTAGTATTGTATAACTATTGGAAAAGGTAAATGAACGACGTTTTCATGACATCTTCTTTCAAAAGTTATCTGAAATATGTAAGTTTATCTCATTTGAGTTTCAGTATTGATAATTTATGAAGTAATCTTGAGCTAGATTATTAAAAATATCATAGTTTTCATTGAAACGTTGCAATGCTCTTTAATTTCTGAGTTTTTAACAGATTTGCCACATAAAATTCGTCAAAAAACCACAATAGAGAGACCATTGCAATATTCGTAAATTATTTGACTCAGGTCCCTATCCTATCGACACAGAATAATTATTACAGGCAAGAACTCATCCTCGTTTCCAAATATCAAAACAATTTCAAAAGGGCGAAGGTGTTATTGGAAAACGTATTACACATTTATGACCAGTATTACAATAATCAGACCACATTAACACATAACATAACAGCACAAGTGCGCTCTATTACAACATCAAGAAATTCGATGACAAAACCAGACCCCAAACAAAAGTCCCCATTCAATTTTATTACGATTTTATATACTCAATACATTCAAAATGCTTTAAAAAGAAAATGTTTTACATAATCCAGTGCTGGGTCATCGTAGTCGAAAAAACACAAATGTTGGTGGCCTGAATACCAAGTTGCAGCTCAAAACAGTAGGCCGATTGTGAATCAACGAGGAAGTGTTTTTCGACGATATGGGTCAGCTTTGAAGGGTAGTGAGGGGAACGTGTCGATAGATTTGGGTAAACAAAACCCAAATCTATCGATACATTCAAATGTGTTGATCGCTTGGTGAAGGATTTCCGTGTTTGGTTTACCCGAATCCACCACGATTCGGGTCACAGGACTTGTGTAATTCAGTGTTAGAGTTAGTTCACATTATGTATATCTCTTACTTGATTTGCTAATTCTCGATTCTTACCTGTGGACAAGAAATAAAAACTCGTTAATATATAGAAACATACAATGAATAACTTGCGAAACATAGACAATGAACTGCCAAATTCAAATTTTACACACAATAAATCATATAATGTGCTGCTGAAAAGCCACGCCTTACTAATTAAAAAATATTCGACAGATTATTATTAACAAAAGTTAGACGCAAAATACAATTCATCATAGACCACAATTTATCATTCGCCAATACATCGACATGCCACATCCCTAACTGTAACGAATTGCATCATACTAGCCATCGACAGAGATTTAGAGCGGCGTTACGTTGGTTTACCTAATTTTTCTTTGTGGTAACATTGCTTCAACCAATCTCTCATTGTTTAGCCGAACAATGACGGCTTTGACGCCATTCTGTGCCGGAAAATTATTAATTGAGGACGCGAGGTCGTTGCATTCGGCATTTTTTTGAGACCAGACGCCGCGCATCCCATCACTAGTTGTCAGTTTTGTTTTTTTTTTAGTTTTGATGTTTGCGGTACAGAGTTTTCTTTTGAGTTTTGTGTCGGTGGACGATTATTTATGGTCAGTGTTCGCTTTGATTATGAAATTCAAGAAGTTAAGTAGATTTCTTTACGTTCGAAGTTAATCTAGCTAACTGTCGGAATGTGGGTGTAGGTATTATAGGTACCTTAACCCTTAGGGAATACAGGCATGATGTTATGTATTGACGCCAGCATATCAAGCTACTACAATCTGTAAAAGGAGTCTGCCGAGTTTGCGTAGGAAAATGCCCCTTACCGCACAAGCGCCACCGCGCGGTGAAGTAAACTAGGGGGTATACCGACTTGAATGCAAAAATAACCATTGTTCTAAGTAGATGGGAACGTTGTCAAAATAGCCTCCTAAGTTACATTGAAGTCTATCGGGAAAACAGTTTTTCTACCCTCGGCCATTTATATACCTGACACTGAATCCGACATTCGATAACGTGAGAAAGTAGATCTAAATAAGCCCTATCGAATGATGTATTGCAATCTCTGGGGAAATTTCACATCACTTGTCACTTTCAGTCTGAGCTAAGCTGGGTTCAGCCCGTATGGACTACTTTGTTTGTTGATATCGTTCATACATTTCTCAACGCTCCCTATCGCACTAGTTGTTGCCTCCTGCACTTCACCCCTTCCCTTACTGAGTTCAGAGGGGAAAAAAAAATCCACTGGGAACTGGGAAGGCTCGAACACACAACCTCTGTGTTCATGTTGAGGGGCAGTTTTCGGCAGACTCCTTTCTTTAATAGATTTCCAACTTTATCGCTAAAGCATTAGGTTCAACGTTGATTCGGAAAATTTGACAGTTTCGGGTAGCTTGACGTGCTGGCGTCTGTACGTCCAGGCTTTTCAAATTTAGGTAAATTCAGGTTAAGCTTAGACTTTAGAATCAGCATAATCAGCCATGTTCCCACTGCACACACACCTGGATACAGGCCTTCTCTCTTCGACAGGAAGGGAGCTGCAATCCACCACGCGGGCTCAGTGCGGGTTGGTTGATGTCACATGTCTTCGAATTATTGGTTCTAGGACATGCCAATTTTCTCACGATGTTTTCCTTCACCGTTTTGAGAGCAGTGGTGGTGGAATTATTTACACAAAGTAAACCGCCAGCCTGGGCTTGAACCCAGGACATACAACTCGTAAGTTGGTGCTGTTACCACTGGACCACCACTGTATCAATCAATCAATCAACTCAGCCTATCGCAGTCCACTGCTGGACATAGGCCTCTCCCAGACTACGCCACAACACCCTGTCCTCCACCTTCTGGATCCAGTCTACCCCAGCCACCTTTAGGCATCAGCTATCAGCTTAGACTTTAATGCAAGCAAAATATTGTTTGAAAATTTTATTTTGGTGAGATAGGATCATAAAAAATACAGAATTAACGTTTTAAGAGCATTCGCTTGTGATAAAACCCGATGCTTTAGCATAAAAGAGTAATTTTCACGCCCCAATTATTTTAAAATGCAGATTGATATAAATGTATGGGGAACAACACATATGTCGTGGTTTGATAGCGGATTTCTTTTTTTATTTGACGTGAACACAGGTTTATGTTATACAACACTTGTTTTTATTGCAGTTTAGCTAGAACATTGAGGTTGTTAATTAGAAAATTAAGGATATAAAAAAAAAGTTGTTTGACCACAAGACTTTTTTCTTAAAGCTTTAAACTGTAATAATATATTGAGTGTGTAATAGTGTGTGTTACTGGAGTTTCTACGACTACCGATGTTTAGCTTCAATGTATGTACAGACGCCAGCACATCAAGCTACCATAATCTGTCAGATTTCTTTAATAGATTTTCAACTTTAGCACTAAAGCATAAGGTTCAAAGTTGATTGGGAAAATCTGACAGTTTCGGTTAGCTTGATGTGCTGGCGTCTGTACTTTTTGATTATTTTTTTTCTTCTTCATCATCTGCAGTGGTACAGTGGAGGTTCCGTGGTATCGGTCATGACAAACGAGTTGTAGGTCGTAGATTCAAATCCAAACAGGCATTTTACTTTAGCTGAGGTAAGCTGATTATGCATCATCACAACCAAACATCTTCTCCAAGATGTGTAATAGAAATCATTAGTTTTTTTGTGTACTTATCAATCACTAGCGACCCGCCCCGGCTTCGCACGGGTGCAATGGGGAGACACTGATAATTTTAGAGCCATTATTTCTCGTAAAAAGTATAGGATAAAAAATGGTTATTGTGGGTTATCCCTAAGAGACAGACATATACCATCGCGGACTTTTTTGTAGACCTAGAAGGTGTACAATACTGTAGTACATTATTTTGATCTATCTCGACGGGTTCAGCCAGCGTTTACAATGTAAGCGCAAAAAAATGTGTTTATTTACGACATCACATTAGAAACCTCTAAAATTTAATAAAATTAAATTTAAAAGTTTCTCTACTATATTATGCATGTATTATACACATAAACCTTCCTCCTGAATCACTCTATCTATTAAAAAAAACCGGATCAAAATTCGTTGCGTAGTTTTAAAGATCTAAGCATATATAGGGACAGACAGACAGGGAAGCGACTTTGTTTTATACTATGTAGTGATTATTTACTCATACAATTAACTCCCAAAAGATCCGACATGAGTGTAATTAGAACACAAACATCATTCATGCTTCAAAACAAGTTCCAGTTGATTTAAGTTTTATAATTATGTTTATTGATATCATCCGGCTCTTTTTGCTTCCCGCTAATGAATCACTGATCAAACACAGATTCGAGATAATCGACGAGTTTCAAATTCTTCCTCCTACAGTTTTGTCAATTAACTTCCCGTTTTCGATTTGTTTATACGATTTCGTTCGACTTTCATCATAATCAGCATTAATGTTGCACTGCTGGGACACAGTGACACAGGCCTCCTCTATGTGAGAGCGAGCGGGCCGCATTCCACCACGCGGGCCCAATGCGGGTTGAAAGATGTCACATGTCTTCGAATTTAAGGTTTCCTCACGATATTTTCCTTCACCGGTTCAAGAGCAGTGGTGATGTAATAATTTACACGAAGTAAAGTACCTGTCTGGGTTCGAACCTACGACTTACAACTCTTAAGTCAAGGCGGTTACCCACTGGGCCACAACATTCATCGTTTAGGTAATATACAGCGTGTAACAGAAGGGGGGTATCAACCCTGAAGGAGGTGAATGTGCTCATGAAACTCAACAACTTTCCCCAAAAAACATAGGTCGAAATAGGAAAAAAAAATTTGGCCCTCCCATAGTAAATCAATCAGCTGGTAGTTTATTTTGTAAGGGAGGGCCAAATTTTTTTTTCATATTTCGACCTATGTTCTTTAAGGAAAGTTATTGAGTTTCATGAGCACATTCACCTCCTTCAGGGTTGATACCCCCCTTCTGTTACACGCTGTATATAATTGTCTCTAGTTAGTTTTGTTACTAAGAAAATAGAAATAGTTTATTTTCCAGGTAATACGTAATACAGTAAGCAGGTTTACGGGTTAGTACCAGATTGAGACGACATCAATAGCTTAAAATGATACCTATAGCTGGGTTACAAAGTATTATTTACCAGACTGGAGAGGACTAGAGAGGTGTTTGGTGTTTATATTCAGTTTTTTATGCAGCTATTGAATTCAGGTGATGTAGAGTTCAGCAGAGAGATGGACAACATTGTTGCCATTGCGGGTAGAACCTGGATAAGGCTGGTGCAGGAGCGTGGGGATTGGCACACAAGAACAGAGAAGCCAATACAACGTGTAACGTTAAATGCGCAAAACCTCAGACACCCCAACTGATTTTTAATTCAATTGACCTATTTCAGAGAGAAAATAAGTCATTAAAAAAATGTACAGGTTTTGTGTGCTGTTTTAGTTTTACTGGCCATTCTGATCGTTTCTTGCGTCTGCGACGACGCTTTATCGAGGGAGGAGTCGTCACCGGGCCGCTGCACCGCGCTCACATTGGCTTGCTTGACCTATTAATAAATAGACACGGCAACGTTTTTATTGATGATTTTTTGAAAAATGTGACCTATATTAAAAAGTCATTTAATTCTGCTCGTTATTCTGATCAAACTATTTTCAGGTTTTGCGCATTTAACGTTACACGTTGCATAGCAGTTGAGTATGAGGATGATGAGCAGTATGAATTTAATCAATTATATCATGCAATGTACTCGTATAGCAGGCGCTTTATATAACGTACTTAGATCGTACTACTGTAAAGAAAACCGTCCCTTTGTTGTAATATTCATAATATATTTTTTCATTCTTTGGCAGGCCTGTTGATCTAGAGGTCAGTGGCCCTGACTACTTATACGCAAGGTCGTGGGTTAGATTCCCACCCAGGACAAATGTTTGTGTGATGAGCACGATCATTTGTTCTTTGTCTGGGTGTAATTTATCTACAATATGTATGTATTTAGAAATATATATGTATGTTTATCAGTAGTAGTACTCATAGCACAAGTAGTACTCATAGCACAAGCTCTGCTTAGTTTGGGATTAGATGGCGTTGTGTGAAAGTTGTGGAATATTATTATTATTTTTATTTATTGGTGGTAGAGCGAAAAGCATATTTTTTTCAAAAATATTCCACGGGTCTAGAGTAAATGTATGTAAATGTAGACCGTAGAAATTTTTCGTATCTCTTCCGTAGGTGTCCACTTAAAATGCTAGTTTATTTCTTTTTAATTAGCAGCTTTTATCTTTTCGGTTGAAATCTTTCGTGAATTATGACTTTTCTCTTATGGTCCATAATTAAGGTTGTCAACTCTCATTTTCGTTTTGTTTTATTATTGATAGTAAATTAAATGTTTCCGCCAACGCAATCAATAATTCTTACATATATTATGTTGTTTCGCTTCTGTCAATGAAGTGAAAATCTTTTTTGTATTCAATTTCATTCCTGCCGTGCGATTCTGTAACCATCTCACAGTAAAAGCTTGGGTGAAGTGAGCGTGGAGTGAGCTATCATTCGCTAGGGATTAACACTATTAAGTGCTCACTTCACAAATACGATGAATGATTCTGTAACAATCTCACCGTGATGATTTCACGGTGAGATTTTTTCAGAATCGACCGGCAGTTCTTATCAGTAGTTGTATCATCATCATCATCCTCATTTTAATCTAAAGACATCCACTGCTGTTCCACCTCTGCCTGTGGCCGGGGGTGCGGGATTCGCATAAGCATTCACCGCTCCCCCGACAGGCTTCGACCCGCTGTTCCTCAGAGGGTCCCACCTCCCCGTACCATTCCTATAATGGCCGCACCCACTCTCGAGTGGAACACTGCGGCGCCAACTCGCGCCTGTCTGGTCGGACGACGGACGCCCCAAGTCCACCGTCCGCAGGCCACGTCTCATGGAGGTCGCAGATCCCTTCTCGGGCACCCGGTGCGTCACCTGCGAGAGAGGAGAGAGGATGCGACTTCTCTCTCCTGCTTAGCCGCTTCCTTTGCAGACATGACATCTTCGCAAAAGGAGGCAACCCCGTCCCATGCGCTCCCGCTCTCGACCATCGATTGAACAACGGCCGGGAGCGAGAGATCGCTATTGCCACGATGAGGTCCCGGCGCATCCAGCAGATTCCTGCGGCCTTCACCACGTCATCGAGCATGACCTGCTGAAGTAATTGTTTGTTTATTAGTTATTGTATGTGATTTTTTTTTGTTTATCGCATCATATATTTTCATAGTTACATTTTATCTGCAATTGAATGGGGCAGGTTTGCCTATTACGATGCTTTCATTGGTATTTTTGCTACCTAATGATCTTTCATTATTTGAATGAATTAGAATTGCTTTTTTGTTTGGTCTGTAATAATATAATATATGAAACGTATTGTAGACATTTTCTTCCTTCCTTTACATTCTATTCACTACTTCTATTTAATCAATCGATTTACTCCGTCCTATACAATTTGATCCTAATGCATTATTGCTACATTTAGTTGCAACATCCACAGTAATATTAGTTCTACCGAGACTCTTAACAATTTCGTGACCGACACTTAAGTGCCCAGTTCACGGACCAACATTTGTGGTCTATGTGCCCTTGACCACACGGTCAAAATTATAGTCTTGACCCCAATGTCATTCTTTGTGACTCAACAACGGACAATTTTTTGACAATGTTCTATTATGCGCCGTCTCTTTCGCACTCATTGTTGTTGATAGAGATGTGCCAATCTTCGTTGGCTATCGATGTTTTTAAATAAAAATGTAGTTTCTTATTTTATTTAAGCAATCAATCAAACCGCGAAGATGATGTTTAAGGCATTGGCAATTCAGCTAATATATTATTATAAGGATGAAATAGTGACATGACATTAATAACTTTGTTTACACAAAGAAGAACCGCTACAGCCACATCATTAATAAAACTTATGTAATCACGATTTACAACTTCAAAATAGCATAAATCTTCATAGCTTTTAATAGACATGTGTGAAAATTGAAATTTAGATGGTGAAACGCGAAATAAAGTTACAAAATACAGACTACACTATTGACTCCAACTGTATATCTAAGGGTACAACCAGATCTAGTGACATCATTTGATTATTTTTGACATCAAATGTAGGACGAAGTGACTAAAAACGTATTACATTTTAACGCCATGCATGGTTAGCGTCGATTGACCGCGGTTTGTTTGCACCCTAACCTAACTTACAGACTTCTTGAAAATAGTGGCAAATCAGATCGATCAAGAAAGATCAGCCCATATTATCCCAGTATAGGGCAAAGACCTCCTCAAATCATAAATGTTTCCTGTGAATAATGCCATTGAAAAAATGCCTTGAATTTGAGTTTAGGACATTTTCGTCTCACACAAATAGCAAACGAACCTAAATTAAAACATCGCTAACCCAAGAACAAGTCATCACTAAATTACAAGTTATTACAAATGACTTAACTCATGATTATTCAATAGTTGAGACCTTCACACACGCAACAACTGTGCCAACAACGTTTGACACTGTTCCTACACTTGTGTTTAATATTTTTGATAAAGCACAAGTGGGAATGAATCATGAATTATAATACTGTTTGTTCGATAAGGAATGGAATTTTAAAGATTTGACAAAGATTTTGAAAGTAAAATTTTAAACTATGAAAAAGAAGAAGGTATTATTGATATAAAGATTGCTTAGTCGAATTAAACAACAGATATTGTAAACATAATTAACTAAACACTAGCGACCCGACCCTGCTTTTCACGGTTTTTATGCACATATAAATCCGGAATAAGTTTTCCAGAAAACCGCATCAAATTCTGTTGCATAGTCTAGAAGAACAAAGACAGAGATACGAAAAGCAACTTTAATTTAAAATGATAAATTACTAATTTTTAATATAATAAGCAAATAAATACAACAAAAATAGACCTACTGAACGTAAACCTACAGATACCATACCATCAAAGCCGAATAAAGAACACTACAATGAAAATAATAACAAAAAAGTATACAAAGCACTGTAATAATTGAACCTTAAAACGAAATTCATAAAGAAATATACAATTATAATAAGACTGTTCACTTTGCAAAGTTATATTGCGGAGGACGTTCCGCCAAGTTTTTTCTTTTTTAAAACATTAATCTTCACTTACTTAGAAACTGTCTTGTTTTTATTTTTAATTCACAAATGTATTAGCCCTTAAATTAATTATAACGTTGGAATGGACTTTCTTAAAATTATACAGGTATGTTTGTAAGTCAGAAACTTGATAGCAATGCGTTAATTAGAGAAGGTGTGTATGCAAGTGTTTTTAACTGGCTTTATATTTAAGAGGCACCAGACGATGAAATAATGTCAGTTTTGTTTTAGAGAATCTTTATTTTATTTGCTATAATATTTTCTTTGCAGTTGATTTCTTGACACACTTGAATATGGGGTTTATTTATAAACGTTACGACTGTTTAACCCTACATTTTTGACGTTTAAACATATTTTAACTTTGATCAACGTTTATGAATAAACCTCTAGGTATAAGTAGAAAGACATCAACCAATCCTAAAACCACAGTTAACTTTAATGTGTTCTTAAGTCATAATACGCTAAAACACACCTTAATGTGTTTGACAAAAACAGTGTAGAGTTTGCTTCTTATATTTCAATAACAGAAACATATTTCCTTAACAACAAGTAAATAGAGATTGACACAAAACGGCATATAAAAGAAACCTTGCTAAAAGCCACAAAATCAATACATGGCAATTTTTTTTTTGCGTTGACTTGTCCGCAAACGAAACGTATCGCCAGTACGTGACGTTAATAAAGATAGTGTCTACTGTCAACATAATATGACAGGTAAATGGAACAAATAAAAATGCTTTAACAGCAATTGTTGCAAAAAATAAAAAGAGAGAATGAATACAATTACTATCATAAAAAAGTTAGTACATAAGCACATCCTTTATTTGCCACCCTGTATTGTTAATATCAATACGAGATAAGAGAAATTTCGTCTGAAGGTACCTGGGATATGACGACGCAGAAAGTGGCGCTATGTAGTTACGAAGTTGCTGGAATCGCCAGAAATTGGGTGACATGACACTGGCTGGCAACAGTCACTCTAGCATAGCGTTTCAATGCTTGCATGGCGGCTGTTTTCTGATAACATATGTATGAGGTCAGGGTAGCCACTGTTGTACCACGTCCACAACGAACTGCTATTCTCCTGCACAATTCTGATGATATCGATGCTGCTGAACCACTAACTGATGCGATGGCTACTCCTGCGTTTTTATACTCGTACAATAATTATAGTCTATCACACTAATATTATAAAGACGAAAGTTTGTGAGTGTTTGTATGTATTACTTCTTCACGCTCAAACGGCTGGACCAATTTTAATGAAATTTGACACACAAATAGTTTATAGCCAGGATTAACACATAGGATAATTTGTATCCCGATATTCCCAAGGGATCGAAACTTATGCGGGTGAAACCATGGGGCACTGCTAGTGTTAATATAAATGTGAAGTAGGTCATAAGGAAGATGTCACTAATAACATCAAAACTACTCGTATTCACTTCAACATGTCCCACCACATGTACTGAAAAAATCACATCTGCTCTTACCGAGATGGTATGTCCCAAATAAATCGTCGTGTGTGGCGTCCAATGATCGAAAGCAAGCTACAAACATAATTATCAGCATCGTCATTCATTGGTTGATTTACAAACTGCTTGATGTTAGTAAAATTTGTCAAAATAATGACGCGGAAACTTATTTTGAAGATGGTCAGATAAAAAAACAATTCGTTATTTTTGGCGTTGTTGGAATATTTTTGGAATTAAGAACGAAGATTGACGAGGTCGTGAGTTCGAACCCAGGCAGGCACTTTACTTTGTATGTTTAATTTCATCACCACTGCTCTAAAAGGGAGGGGCTTGTGGCTAAGTAATAACAGCCGCATGGGTCGATCGATCAGGTTAAGTTACGCTTGCCGCGGTTGGGTGACCATCTTCACATACCATGACCCCTCCGTGCCTCGGAAAGCACATTAAGCCGTTGGTCCCGGCTGTCATTTCTCATGGGTCTTTGACAGTCGTTACGGGTCGTCAGTAGCCCGAAAGTCTGACAACCAGTCTTACCTAGGGGTACCGTATTACCGAGTAACTGGGTTGTGGAGGTCAGATAGGCAGTCTCTCCACGTAAAATGCTGGTATTCAGCTGCATCCGGTTAGACTGGAAGCCGACCCCAACATAGTTGGGAAAAGGCTAGGCAGATGATGATGCTCTCAAAGCGGTAAACGCAAACATCGTGAGGAAACCGGCATGTCCTAGAACCAAAAAATTCGAAGACCTGTGACATCCACCAACCCGCACTGGCTCCGCGTGGTGGATTATGGCCCACTTCCTCTCATAGAGAGCAGACCTTTGTCCCAGCAGTGGGAACATTATGGGCTGGTTATGCTAAAAATGAAAATATTTTGTTGACTGATTCAAATTTACTTTACAATATAATAGTTCTTTATTTGCACAGAAAGTGGGTACAAGTTACAGATGTTAAGTTTAAAATGATCCTATACTAATTACCTGAACCAAGGCATGTATACAGTTTTAGTATAATAAAAAAGAATTGAATATACAGCATGATTTTTTTTTACCAGCTCCAAGTTTTTACAGAGTGTTCTACCCATGACCCTGAACAACTTTCACTATGGAACCAACTCTGAGATCATGAAAAAAAAATCAGCTCTTTCATACATTTTGGTCAAGTAGGTATTGAACTATTGTATTAAACCGCTGATTTTGTTTTCGTGATTTCAGAGTTGGTCCCACTGTGAAAGTTGTTCATATTCATGAGTAGAACACCTTACAGGATGTTCTACTCATGAATATGAACAACTTTGGAGCTTGGAACACATTCAATCAAATCAATAATATATGTTTACCATGTCAAGCTGAAATTCAGCACCCTAATTGCGTACCACGCTATCAACTACAATCTGATTCATTTAGATTAAGAAGAATATTGCTAATCCATTGTTTTATATGTTCGAAAAATTTGTCTGGTCAACAACGTATACAACGCAATGAATGTTGTTGAACTGTCAAAATGAAAGTCATTGCTACTGCTGTGTTAAGCAATTACCTCGCAGCTACATAATTTGAAATAGGCAATGTAATAGGTACATAATGTCAAGTTTAATAAAATGGGATTATAAATACGTCAAGTTCGAGGTCAATACAGTTCAATTTAAAATATAAATGATTTATTATATTATTATTATTATATTTATTATTTATATTTATTTACAAGTCAGGAGTACAGAGATGTCATAATATTATCAATTTAAATTCTTATCAGTCAGAAATAATAATAAATGAGTAAGTAGTTTAATAGTTTTGTTCTCTATTTGGCATCTATTATGTTATTTCATGCAATCGAACAAAACTACTACAAGCGGAATTTGTTACGAAAAAAAAAGTCAAAAGCTACTCCCGCTAAAATGCACGAACAAATTCGAATAGAACGTTTCAAACGTAATAAATGAAATTTTATTTCGATTGCATTCGATTGCAGCAAACAAATTGAATATCGTTCTATGGAACCGATCTAGAGTTGCAATAAAATAAAAGAACCACGCAACTGTGTATCCGATATAGTTCTAATTGACCCTATTTTAATTCGTCAAAACCACTCAATTACGGCTTTTATACCTTGAGGAATAAAGTCTGAAATAGCACTTAAGTTAACCTCCCTTTTAAATGCGTGTTTATTAATTAATGACAATAATTATGAATAGTGGTGCGCGGCATTGAGCCGCGCGTTTGAATAAATTTTATGGGCTCAAGTGTCAATTGACATAAGTATTTAGGCCATGTGACTACATTCGTTATTATTTATGAGCCAATAAAAACTGAATTTCATGTTAGTGCTGACATATTTTCGTAAAGTCAGGTTTTCGATGAGTAAGGTTGCGACTTCCGGTGTTAAAATCGACTAATTGGTCCGAAATGGTGATCGAATAAATCAATTATTACTGGTTTGAAATTCGGGTTACGCGTGCATCACTATGCATATAAAATAGATAGGTGTCTTACTGATAAATGAATGATAGGCAAACGTATCGCTTCAACCATTGAAGATAGAAACATTTAGAGGATTTTTGTTCCTTAGAGTGTGTAGCTGTAAGCAGAGGTGCACTAAGTCTATGACCCGTATTATAGAACCTTTCTCAAGACAAGCATTACTTAAAGCTATTTTAAAACCATTTGATTGGTTGAATCTAGTGTTGAGTAATGCTCGAGTCTTGAGTGAGAGGTTCTGTAATAAGGGCCTAAGAACTATTTTCGTTTTAAATTTACCCCTGAGCAGAAGGCCAATCTCTATTTAAAACGCTCAAAGTATTGGTCCTATGCCCCCTGGTCTGAAGAATAGGGGTAATTGCGTAACACACTGTCAGTATCAAAAGCTTTCATTTCGACAGTTCAAAAATATTCCTTGCATTATTTACTTTGGTGAGCGCACAAATTTTTCGAAAATATGAAGGATTAGCAATCATCATCTGCCTAGCCTTTTCCCAACTATGTTAGGGTCGGCTTCCAGTCTAATCGGATGCAGCTGGATACCTGTATTTTACATGGAGCGACTGTCTATCTGACCTCCAAAACCCAGTTACTGGGTAATACGATACCCCTAGGTAAGACTGGTTGTCAGACTTTCGGGCTTCTGAATACCCGTAACGACTGTCAAAGATCTACGAATGACAGCCGGGACCAACGGCTTAACGTGCTTTCCGAGGCACGGAGGGGTCTCGGTATGTAAAGATGGTCACCCATCCACAGACCAACCGCGGCAAGCGTAGCTTAACCTGATCGATCGACCTGTGCGACTGTTATTATTTAGCCACGGGCCCCTCATGAAGAATTAGCAATATTCTTCTAAATTATTCAGATTGAGATAGATACTTACGCAATTAAAGTGCAGTTATGAAAGTGTGAAGTTTTTATGCGAAAGTAGTTGCGGGAAAACAGTGAAGTTAAAATAGCAAGTGTCTACTGAGACAAGTGATGAAATGCTGGCAATTTCTTACTCTGTATATGGATTCGCGATTGATGGTAGTCTTATGATGCAACATTAGTCGTTACCTACATTTTTTGCCATACTGGATATGTAACTTAGATCAGTTTGCTTCATCATTATTTCTTTACTGTACTGGCCCAGTGACAAGTTATGAGTTCAGCCACCACCTGCCGGTCTGTTATTGTTTTCTGAACTAAATATTATAACTATGCTTTTGCTAGAGTTCACGTTATTGCAAATGCAGATTTATTCTGTAAAAATGACACAATCTTAGGATAAGTGAGCTTGAAGTGAGCTGTCAATAGTGTCAATCCCTAGCATGAGATGGAATGACAGCGAAACAGCAAAGTTAACTATAAAGGGTGGATCACTCCTTTGTATCCCACCATGTTGTCCCACTGTCTGGTATATAGTGGACGAAATGGATGGTCAAAACTTTGCAGTCTACTTGGTCCTACCAATCGATTTTAGTGGGAAATATCGCTGCTGGTAATGTTACAACCATCTTGTTTTTTATTTATTAATTGCCACAGAGCACGGATTGGCCGAGCTGGCAGCGCGGCGGCCGCCGAAGCGTGCCGTGTTCTGTGATAGTATCCAAAGTGCAAATAATTTCAAATAATGCCTCTTCAATATTTAAATCTCGAACACCTGATAATATCGATTTACGCAGAACTGATATAATCAGTTCCCGTTGCTACTCTAGTTATCATTCCTGCATGCGCCAAACGCTTCAAACTTCGTATTTAAAATCCTTTGGAATAACTTTACGCGCGTGTAACTGGCCATTTACAATCAATATATCTGTATTACCAACTTTATTTTACCTTTCAAAAAGAAAACTTACATTCTTATTCTGCTGATCTAAGGTTCAAAATACACTGATGTATTTTTTGATGAGTGTATGGGTAAAGTTGTGAGTAGTTTCTTGTAGTAAAAACAGAATTTTACTTGCAAATGCTCAAAGGTACTCAGACAGGGCACCGTTAATAGGCGCGTATTGAATAAAAACTTTAACATCCAGACGTGTTGTAATGTCATCTTGAAGTTTTATTTGATACTAATAAGGATCGAGTTGGAATCGATCAAATAATCGATTCGAATAAATAAACATTGACTTATCTTTAAAATCGATATTGGACTTATCGGTTTCGTATAATTGCATGTTTCGATGTTAAGTCCAGGATTAAATAAAATATATCAAGGATACTCTATTACACAACTATTTACTTCTGAGAAAAAAATATACTATAATAATTAATTACTTATCTAAGTGCTACAACAATAGTGTAATTTATTATAACTGGCTTATAAAATAGCTACTTTATCACGGTAATTAATTTTCAGACACTATCTTATAAATATGCTTTTCTCTTTCAATATAAATAACTTCAATGCATCTACAATATGGCCACCCATTTCAATCCGACCAGTAATAGCGTGGGAGTTACAACTTCACTTATTTGCCACCCACCACCTTCATTACAGATTGTACCAGTAATTTAAGAACTCCGTGAAGTTTAGTTAGGATTAAAGTAAAAGTTTTTGAAGATTAGTTATGTGAAGGTTGCGTGAGCGTTTTTCTTACGCTCGCTCTAGCGCCACACCCGTGTAGATCACACCGAAGGTCCCTCCTCAAATCCCACCCTCATAAAACAAGCTACTATTCTTATTCCTTCTCTGTCCATGCTGTAAGATTGTGGAACTCACTTCCGCCTAGCATTCGTAATTTAAAAACTATTTCTGTATTTAAATGTCGATTAAAAGAGCATTATCTTTCCTCTATACTGTGAGTATTTCTATATATATATAATATGTATGTATATATATATATATATATAAATATATCTGTATGTATATTTTAGCATTATGTATTTATTTAAGTATACTTATGTTAATTTTCGCATTATATGTGTAGGTATATTTAATATGTTACTTTTAGACTTCACACAGTCTTATTTTTCTCTTCATGTTCTCGCACACTATTGTCTACATTTCTTTTTTACTTCTCCTTTCGCAGGTCTGCTGGAAGAAATTTCTTAAGAAATAAGCAGTACCTTTGTACTCAAATTATTACTGTGTCATATCCATATGTTTTTTACTGTGTGTACATAAATAATAAAATAAATAAATAAATAAGGTTAGTTATGGATAGCAAGTAGGTATATCTATTGTTTGTCTTCTAGATTGTAGAAGTCTTGAAAATAAACAATTAGGAAATTGCACACGCTTTCCATCTGTATCTGGTTGGAACATTTTGTGATATGTGATATTCAATAGTTTACCGGAGGATACAAAAAAAAACTTGACAGTATAAAGCATCACAACATTTGAACTACTTAACATATAACAGAATAATTATGCTAATATAATGTCTCCATAGTCCTAGAGGTAGCTAATGTACTAGTTATAATCACTGAGACTTGTGGCTAAGTAATAACAGCCGCACGGGTTGATCGATCAGGTTAAGCTACGCTTGCCGCGGTTGGTCTGTGGATGGGTGACCATCTTTATATACCAAGACTCCTCCGTGCCTCGGAAATCACGTTAAGCTGTTGGTTCAGGCTATCATTCTTAGATCTTTGACAGTCGTTACGGGTAGTCAGAAGCCCGAAAGTCTGAGAACCAGGCTTACCAAGGGGTATCGTATTACCCAGTACCTGGGTTGTGGAGGACAGATAGGCAGTCGCTCCATGTAAAATACTGGTATTCAGCTGCATCTGGTTAGACTAGAAGCCGACCCCAACACAGTTGGGAAAAGGCTAGGCAGATGATAATCATATAAGTATCTCGTTATAAGCGAACAATAAAGTTATTTTTAAATTCTTAAAAAAAAAATAGCCTTTAGTTACAGTCAACAGTTGCACTACGAAAATCACCCTTACTGCTACGACATAAAGGAGCTGTAAATATTAAATTGTTACCATTTATGTGCGATTGAACTGTTGAATGTACCTGCCTAGTTCTTAAGGTAAACAAAGACAACTGGTACCTGACTACATGTCAATATCTGAAGCCTTCATCTAAAGGCACATCGCCAAGATAGTTCAGTTTATCGGTTGCATTGTAATCCAACCGATTGGTCAATCTATCAAACTTATCGGTACTGTCGATTCCACTGCCGAGTGTGCATTTTAACTACTGAATATTGGCAGTCAACTCCACATTTTACCCGAACATAGCGACTTTCGATAAAGAAACTACATGCTGAGATTATTCATTTTTGTTTTTTTTTTTATACGTCTATGATTGTCTTTAGTTTAGTTTGTGATCTTCCGAAGCGAGTCCAAAAATACTTTTTCTATCTTTCTTTCAAATTGGGCAAAATTCAAGACTTTAAAACGATTTCTTCCTATGATCAGTATTTTTTTTGCCAGTCATTTTCCATCAAGAGAAGCTGTATAAATCTAACGAACCATAATAACTTTCTAAGACTAAAATAATACTCAATATCTACAAAACCCACGCATGAATTAAAACCTCAACATTTAACTGGAACTAATAAAGCCTTACAGAGAATCGTCCATTATTTCACTCCTGTCAATAATTTGCAAGGCATTACACTTCGTTCTCACGTTGCGCCTGCGCAGTTTATAGGCACGGATTAAGCGCGTACGCATACAATCCGGACTAATAATGCCAAGTGATTACTGGGTACTAATCCAGGGATAGGGAACATTTCTGTTGGAGATACAAAAGTTTTACAGACATTTTTTGCAGCAATGCCGCTGCCGACAAATCTAAATTAAAAGTTTTAAACATTAAAATTTCGTGTATTGAAAATAATATTGTTCTCGTAGAGGCAAAGGAAGCTGCAGAGTTTGTGGAGCCAGCTTGAGACAAAGAGGTTGATCAAAATCATTTGTTAGAAAATCAACAGGTAATTAAAGCGAACAGGCTGCAAGAGCCTCAAACCCGGATAACATGACCGCAGACTGTCATCAATGCATCATTCACATACGATGATACACCTCTGTCTGACCTTTCAGACCACACAATGTGCCCAATCGTGGCCACATTACTAAAACATTTCCAACAAAAAACCCAATTCACGTTTAACTTTAAATTCAATGTGTGTACTCTCTAACTGAACAGAATAACGGCTAAATACAATGATGGCCATCGATACGAGTTCATCTTGAACTGTGTGGGTGGAAGCCTGCATTTAGTGGCTGGGTATAATGTTGGGTTTATAGATATTGACCTTATGGAGGTGAAAGGATTAGTTGAAGGATTAATGGAGCTGTTGCGTGTGCTGCTGATTGGGTGCGAAGGATGGTTGTTCTATATTTGATAGTGGAGATAAGTTTTTGCAACTTTTTGGTATTAGGTGAGCATATAATTGAATACATTAGATAGAATGAATAGAAAGAAAAATGCCTTTAATGGCATTACAGCAAAAAATACACCTTAGAACTATAGAGAACGGAAAACGATGATTATAATACCAAACGCCCTCAGCTCAGCATCATTTCAGATGACGGCACAAGGTATATATTATAATCACTAATTTCAGAACAAGTCCAAGTAAAATCAAAATTATTCATAAATACTTTTATTGAAATATATGTCAAGCACTCAATCTTATAGAACCTCTATTCTCACTGTCTACCTCATGAGCACTTAGTATTTACCTACATTAATGAAGACACTCAGAAAGTCACAGCAGAACATCTGCAAACTTAGCATCCAGCAAATAATTAAAAATGCAGGCCAATTATTTACCAGACTGTACTTACTACAGAATAATTATTGGCATTAATGTGGCGCTCACTTAACTTATGACAAATCATATTACTACACAGAAAACTACTAAACATTTACTCACCGTTGACTAACATCTATTTATAAAGTAAAACGATACACGCACAAACAGTCTCGAAGCACCTGCATCGTCAACACGGAACCCTTTTATATCAAAACACAAACAAAATAACAAACAAGTTGCAGAATGAATCACTGTGCGTACGCACTGAATGCAAGCGAACGTTTCAAAATTAATATTTATTTATTTGTTGTGTGGTTTCCAGGTTGAGAAAAGGTCGTCTCGTTATTATGGTTGAAGTTTGCGATTAAGAAATTAATTAAACTGGAAAGGTGTTCCTTTAAAATAATAATACTCATAGCGAAGAAGCTAACAGCAGATGGATGAGGGTAGTCAAGTCAAGAGTGGAGACTAAAATACGCCGGCTGGTTCTCCATTAAGGGCGTTATTTGGAATACATTATGAAGTCATATGCGGTGCAGTTAGAAACCAACCCTATCATGGTTAGAAAAAGGTTAAGCCGAATGATTAAAAACGCAATTAAAATCATACAAATGCCTATTGTCAATGAACTTATTGTCACGGTTAAGTAAATGTAAGCAAAATAATTGAAAAGGAAGAAGCAGAGTGTGCCGATGACGATGATGCTGATATACCCTAACAATCGGAAGCTTTTGTTAATCCACATGATAATAATATAGGTATAATGCCTCGTCATCCTTATGATACAGCTTTTATAATTAGCTGAGTAAAACCCAGGGAACCCTTCCATTCAACTTCAGCAGGTTTGAATCAATAAGCCATTGAGTCACCCTGCGTTTATGCATCATAATAATTGAGCCCTTATACCGGATTCCTGTTAATTTGAAGACCTGCGCTTTGTTTGTACTTCGAGATGCAGTCGATGACATGAACCGGACGAAACAATCATAATGATTATGAGGTTTCAATATTGCTTAAAAAAAGATGATAGAATATTTTTTTATTACAAATATTTGCATGAGTAATGGAATGAAGGAATGGAATTTAACCGAGATGGTCCCCATAATGACCGACCGTGGTGACCTATCTGAAAAGTTAAAGACTGTATGCTGCAGTGTACAGTGATAGATTAAAATGCAAAATCGGGACGATAGTAAATAAAAGTAAACTTCTTATACCTGATGATGCTTCCAGTCTGAATACAAAAATTCAATCATAGTTTAGTCACTATAACTAGTCAACGATTGGCAAAACCCATAGTCGGCCAATCACTACTATTTAGTTTTTTTAAACATCACTTTTTTATTTATGTGAAAAATACTTACTCCTTTGTTTTCTTATTATTGTTTATTTGTTTATTTATTGTCGTCTCTACTTTATTACTTATCAGACCAAGATTATGTCTGGACTTTAAAAGAGACTGTGACCTCTGAGTTTGTTTCGGCCTTTCTGCTCAGAGTAGTCAGATAGGAAACGCCGACCTCATCTTGTTTTATAAAAATATGATTGACATGTAAAATTGTTTGTACAAACCTACTTACAGAAAATAAATCATTTATCATTTATCATTATCATTTACATTGTATAGCAGGAGAAAGTCTTTTACCAGCTGAATAATTAAAGAAGCTACAATTAGTAAGAAAAAGAACGTAATCATTACTTATTAATAGTTCGCTAAAATTATATCACAAATAATACGAGTATATACATACATAGTATGGAGATACTTATTATCTTTACCTTCATATCGAGTTATTTACGACTATTGGAATACTTTTATGAGGCTCATAATAAATCAAAACAAAGAAACACAGTTATGGAAGATATATTATTAGTTACTGTTCCATTTATTTCGTAAATCATAGAGATATGTTTACTCACATGAATGGTTTTGGTTGGTGAAGCAACAGTTGGTGAATTTGGGGATGATATAATAGGACAATACTGAGTGAAAAAGGAGTTGTCGTATAAAAGATAACATATTATTAATATAGGGTAGGAGAAAACCTAAGAAACGATGGGTGGAATGTGTGAAAGATGATATGGTTACAAAGGTAGATAGATAGGTGAGATGATGGCTGATAGAAAAGTATGGAAGAAAAAACATTTTGCGCTGAGCCCAATTAAATAGGGGTAAGGGCAAGAGAATGAAGATGATGATGAATATCCTTCATTACGCGATTTTAATGATAGTGCAATAGTCATTATTTCAATAATAAATGAATTATTATTTATTTATTTTATTTTGTAAATTACAATTTCCTTAGACTTAAACAAAGCACACAATTAGACCTCTGGGGTCTGTCTTAGCACGCCATGGCCTGAGTTAGGTTATGGCCTAAGTTATAATCGAGTTGATGTAATGTTCTTTCAGCTTACGCTTTATGCTTTTGCAATTCAATGAGTCTCTAATGTCTACAGGTATTTGGTTTAGTAAATTGGGTATTGTGATGGAAGCGGTACGCCTGCCATAAAAGTTTTTTTTTTGCGTGGCACTTGAAATGATTTTGATTTGGCTTGTCGTTTATTTACGTCATATTTAACTGGAATTTGAATATCGCTGTTATCAAAATGTTCTATGAGGAACACTCAGCGCGCGCTAGAACAGGTAATACGTTGCAGTGTTTAAATAACCATGTGTAATTGTCTTGGTATTTATTTTTTACATAGTTTCATGCTTTACAAAATAATGTTAAAACCCTAGCCTTCTCAACTAAAATTAGTAAACACTGATAATAATAATCAATAAAACCCAGCAATTTGTCGAAGACATACTCTATTACGTTGACCCTAATCCTCAACACATGTCAGTAATTTAAACATATTATTAACCCTTTAGCACATTGCCAGAACCCATAAAAATGATTATGCATATCTTTGAAACAGTACATTCTGTTATGAAGTATGTAATAAGAATAATTTTAGTGTAACGAACCAACCGACATTGTAAACCAAAACATTTCAAAGGAATTACTGTGTATTTTATGACTTGTGGTTTACAAATATATAATATCTTTGAAACAAACCTTACTCACTGAAATATAAAGAATACACTTTGGGACTTAACGATTATGTCATAATTCTTAAAAATGAGAATGATGCTTTAACCATCGCAAAAGAGTTTGTGATGATGGACAATTAGTTAATATAAATCTAGATGATGATTCTGATGATGCTATCTAGCCGATTTCGGTCACAGCCAGCACGTTAATGGCTTATGAGGGTGGTTGAGAGCTTAAATGTGTTGCTCTGGGAATCCGTGTCTGTATGGTCGATGATAGTAGTACTTATTACATCGCCTTTTGTCATATTCCTGATCTAATAATGGCACTATCTCTCTGTCATTTATTTTAGCAGGACAAATGAAAGCTGGACGCGTTATCACAATCAATGAATATTTACGGGAAAATGACGATTAATGATGATTCATAAGCAATACACGACATTTAGAATAGCAAAACCAAATTAACACTCCTAAATAACAAAAAAAAAAAACATCTCAACAATATAACGCATCAAATTATCACAAAATTGTAATTCAATAGTACATTGGCATGTATGTACAAACAAGAACACTGTTGTTGCAAATATCTGTGTTGTTTTCATTGTTTTAGTGTCCCATTGGCTGGAATGTACGCCGTTTAAGGAATGCTGATGTTTAGCAATCTTTGGCAAGGTTTGGCTGAGAATTGTCTTCTTATTGTCTGTTAAGTTATCTTTAACTAGTAAAGGTTGTGTCGATTTCATGAATTCCAAATATCTATTGAGCTTTTTTGTCGACTATTGTTCAACTTTTGACTGGAAATAAAATTTGACTTAATAAGTGAATCAAAAAAAGTGCGTGGTTCATCGTAATTTTTCGTCAAAATATACTCTAACTAAAATGAAATAGTTTAGAAAGAGAATTTATCTGTTCTGACTACGTATAAAATTTTGATTAGTATTGTAGTAAATGAAACTTCAAATTAATGGATAAAGTTTGTAATTACTAGCCTGAAAAACATTGGTTTGTAAACATTACACGGGAACTTTCAAATTGATACTATATGAAAGCGATATTTTATATTAACAATTCAAAGCAGCTCTGACCTTACTGAAGTTAAAATTTATATTGGTCAAACACGCTGCTAATAGCACCTAAGTCTAGTCAATAAATACATTATGGGTCAA
Source organism: Eremobia ochroleuca (assembly GCA_949629135.1). NCBI lineage: Eukaryota > Metazoa > Arthropoda > Insecta > Lepidoptera > Noctuidae > Eremobia > Eremobia ochroleuca. Next base: position 13,565,148 of record OX451405.1, on the reverse strand, counting down.
CAACGACATTACTAAACCAGATAGATTCTAAGAAACCATTAAGGAAAAACAAGCATTTACTAAAAAAGGAACAGCCCTGATCAATGTAAGAAATATTCCTTAAGTTGAGCTGGTTAACCGGGCATCATTGAGATTGGGTCAAAATTACCCGGCTGGTTTAAAATTTCTAATATTTTTGAAAGTATGCGCGCGACTTTGCCGCTCTGTGCAGTAGCTGGAGCCAATATTGTACTTTTTATTTATTGTAATTTTTGAGAGTTAAAACCAGTATACTTTTATACAAATAATGACACAGTATATTGAAATAATGGTAGTGGTATATTGAAATAATGACACAGTTTACGAATTTACTTAAAAATTATGGAAATTATATAATATTAAATACATGGGTAATATTGACCCACCTCAACGTCCATGTAACTATTTCCTACCACAATGACGCCGGGTTAATAATAAAAGTAGAAGAAATTTCCAATCACTCATTCCTATTTATAAAGGAGGATTTATATAAGAGGAAATATTTATTGGTTATCAGGAAAAATATATAATATTATAGTTAGTGATTACCTTAAGAATGGGATGAGACTATTTCAATTGGAACTAATGTAGAGCAGATAAGAGTTATATTAATAAAAAAAGAATCTTAAACACTTTCAATTTTTCAAATTGATATGCATACCGATTTTCAGAGACAGGTCCAACAAAACAAAACAAACCAAAATACAAATGACTATGAACGTGATTTTCAATAAATTAAAGTTTCTTAAATATTTAATACTAAATAATTAGGAAACTTTGATATCTGAAGTAATTTCTAAACTTACTCCTACAACCACAATGTCAAGTATCCGACCTAGTTATTTTTCTAATAAAAATAACAATAAAAAAAAAGAAATCCAATAACATCGTTGTACAAGGCACTTACCTACATACAAGGATCTCAAATTGAAAGTCATTACGGGGGCGGAAAAACAAACGGACATAAGTGCAAAACCAAATACGAATGGGAGTGGAAATCAATCCAAAATTCGTATGTTTACTTGCTACCAATCGGCGAGGGAATTACGATGGATCGTTTTTTTGCAGAAAGAAAAGATAATTGATATTATTGATATTGAAATAGCTCTGGCTGAGGTTGGGGAAATCAAAATGAATGCTAAACATATAGAATTCATCCGTACAGACGTCTGTCATAAAAAGTGTGGAAATACGTGCACATTATATCTTTATCGTGGACGGAAATTTAAAAGCGTCTTCATATATTTCAATACATTTTACTTCCCTATGTTATCGGGATTCCGTGGACGTCCACGATAATATCGTCACGTTATAAATTATAAAAACACCCATTGAGGTTTAATATAGGTACTTCATTTAACATGCGATATTTAGCTTGAATGACCTTATTCAAAAATGTTTGCTTCCAGAACGATGATAATTTGATTTTGATGTTGAGGTTGAGGTTACAAACAATGACAGTCTTACATAATATAGATAAATCGATTAATAGCTTTTTTAAACGTGACTCCTTGTATGAGTCACACGTCATTATTACACTATATTTATGTATATTATTTCATTCTGAACCTTTGACTTCAATATATTGATAGCAATGTCAATTTTTTATCAGATTTCATTCGTATATACCAAAGCATCAATTTTTATTGTTATTACTACATTGATAATACTATTAATTATAATGGTTTGCGATAATTCTGCGTGAACGAAGATAATTTTTATATTGTCCGTGTAACTTATATTGTCTGTTATGTCACGATTTTCTTTGATGGTAACATAATTCAGTACACTCCAAATATTCCAAAAATTAGTGCTATCAGAGTACAAAAATTTCCTTCCTGCTACAATAAAGTTTAACTTTTATAATAGAAAAACTATAATAAGCACCATTTATGTTAAGTCATCTAGTGTTATCATTTTTATTCCACTGTAATGATGACTTCTTTCGGCGCCTTTTTATCTCAGGTTTTGGTTAGTTTCTATAAACCGTAATTATACAAAGATTCCAATTTCTGTTAAAACTGTAAGCAAATTCGACAAGTCCTTCACTATTCATTACAACTGGACGAGAATAACAACAGATGACCTTAATCACCACCATATTATTTAGAATGATCCTAATGAAGCGTATGCGCAGATGCCCATATTAGTACGTTTCTAATTCTGTCTGTATGTCCGTAAGCTCATTGTTTCGCTCCAAAATTTTTTGTTCGCACAATTACACGCTTCGTTAAGTCGAGAAGACAAAAGGACTTTTTATAAGACTTAAAGGATTTGCGGATATAACTAGAGAATCGTCAAAACAACTCCTGTGGTGGCATTCCCATAAAGCTGAATCAGCGAAAATGTACCTTAGCTTATATGCTGTAGGGTTTAAAATTGAAGATACAGATCGTCGAATCAAGATATCAGCAAACAATTGAGTGTATCATGATTGACTTTATAGTCAGTCACGCCCGAATTTCTGTGCATCTCACCAAATCGATCTTCACCTTTATTCTTTGCATACTACGGATCATAATCAAGTTTGTCATCAGCAAAGTAAAGTTAGTACATTAAAACATGAAAGCATTAATACAGTGAATGGTTAATAACGTCTCGATTGACATTAATTCTTCCTTGTTGCGCTTCTGATTTGCATAATCTGTGAACTTGTTTCTCTTATAAAAAATATCGAATGAATCACGCTGTGATTACTGTGCTATAATCACATACGTACTTTGTAATGATAAAAAACCTGAATGGAACGGGTAAGCAAGGGTTTTTCTTGGAATATTTTGCGCTTATTGATGCATTCTTTTATTTGCGATATGTTGTGTTTTATTATTATTGTTTATTCCAACACGGAATTCCAGAATAGGATATGACATTACAGCTTTCCCATGGTTTACATTTTTACATTTCGCAGACGCATCAAAGAGTCTAGTTCTTTTTTTAGATTTCCCACACTGCCAACTGATCTATTGAACGGACAACACAAAGCAGTAGTTCTACCTGTATTAAGGTCAACTATAACATCTTCCTTACAGTTGTTTATTTAGTACTATTTTACCATTATCAATCAATAGATTACACATAAATACTGTGTATATTCTACGATTGCTTCACAACATCAATGAGGAGCGTAACCCGTCAATCAACAATGAACAATATTATAAAGCCTTGGAACATTACACCATGAACGTGCTCCTAAACTCCATTGATGCATCTTATGGCGTTGGCGGTTACGTGAACTTCTCACCATTAGCACCATTGATTTATTAAGGACGTTGATGTGAATGTAGGCCAAGTATTTTATTGAATGCAAGTGGATTGAGAGTTCTGTGTAAGTTGGTGGTTTAATTTTAAAGATAACAATCATCTATTGCAGCGTTTCCCAACCTTTTTCAGCTACGGACCCCTAGGAAATCAAGCACAGTTTTCACGGGCCCTATTAATAAAATAACCAGCAAAAAAAAAATCAGATATTTTAGTTATTACAGATACAAAATAGGTACTCATAACTGTTTATTATTATGTATGGTCCAGAGATGACACCGTGGACCCCCAGGGGTCCGCGGACCACAGGTTGGGAAACAATGATCTATTGCATGGGTATCGTAATGAATTAGAGTTCTTCGAGTCTACTAAGTTTCGAGTGCAGTAATAACTTAACATGTTAATCGTGGATGTGGAAAATATCGAAAGGTAACCTGCATGAATTAGAGAATTCTAAATAGATCGGGCCAAGGTCGGTATCAATAGGTGTAAGTTCTCTGTATGCGAAGGAAAGGAAAAACAACAAACGACTTTATTATATTTTTGTCCAGCCATTGCTGTCCTACAGCTGGGCACAGGTCTCCACCATAGCTGTCAATTTAATTCCAGGATAATTAGTAGTCCTTATTCCTCCTTGATGGTTCATTGAATGTTGTAATTAGATACGGACGCGACACCTAGGCCATTGAACTACTTTTTTCTGGCATCGAACGACTGTGCAACGGGACGGTATTAGATTTGTTCATTCATAGATTCAAGTGTCATAAAAATAGGAAACCAATTAGCTCCTCCTTCAATAGCATTATCAGCTTTTAACGTTTCCCACTGCTGGGACACAGATCTCCTCTCTGTGAGGGGGAGTGGGCTAAAGCCCACTTACGCATGGTGTATCCTTATCCACCATTCGGACTCAATGCGTGTTGGTAGATGTCACAAGTCTTCAATTTTTTTGTTTTAGGACATACCGGTGTTCTCACAACGAGAGCTAGAGGAACCAATACTTCCAATATATTTCTCCTGCTCTTACCCCAATTTACGGTCGGCGCAAAATGACTTTTTCTCCCATACTTCTCTATTAGTGTTCATCTCGGTAGTCAAAATGTTAGCCATATCATCTTTCACACAGTCCATACATCGTCTCTTTTGCACTTCCCATTCAGAATAAGCTCGTTAAACTATCTAATTAGTCAGTGTGAGAATGCTGTAACGTAACAGTATTCAATGTCAAATGTTTCACAATACACTATGAGATGTTCGTGAGATGATAATCAAGTATCAATGTAATGGTGATGAGAAACTATTTGCATGTCACGACTGGATTCCAGTACCTACCTTATACTTACTTGTGGAGGTATTTGTATTTATAGTCCCAAGAGTTTCTTGTAGCCTGTATCCCATTCCCTTCTTCCTCACAAGAGTATATTTTCCTTAAAAAAAAAAAAAAATACAGGAGGGTACCGTGTAATCCAGTGTTAACGGATTTTATAATTGCATGTTGTTTTTTTAATAATGAAATAACAAAACACCCGTAAGTGTACCCTGAAATGGTAGGCAGAAATGTGTAGCAGGTACAATGTTCTAGGGGCGATCATTATGTCACTAAACGGACAAACCCAGAGCCTGAGCTGCTACTGAAAAAATCTCGTCAGAAAAATCCAATTTCACATTGCTCGACCTAAGAATCGAACCCAGGAAGGCTAAGCAGCCGTGATGGCGACCACTGGACCAACGAGTCGCTTTCTTCAAGAAAAATCTCAATAAAAACTATATTTTTACTACCAGCTGTTGAGAAACGTTGAAATAATACAAATAAGACGGTAGTCAACGCGAAATTCTCACTTTCTAATGTTCGCACATAAACATAATCAAATTATGTCCAGACGACACGAGTGGCCGTACTTTCGTTGAGCAAATATACCGTAAGGGCGAGGTGTGATTACTAGCGAGAACGTGATAATTGTAGCGTAGCGACTGCGGACAGGACACCTAATAATTGATTTAGGTAGGCACTTCGAGTTATTATGAACAGCATTTTCTAAAGTATAAATCAGGCACTGCTTTCAAGAAATTTAAATTTACAAACTTGAAAGTTACATGTATTCCTTTATTTAATTTAAATAGTTACATCTAAATTACAGACAATTTAAACTAAGTACTAAACTACAAAAAGAAAAAACTAACTAACTATGTATATACAGCGTGTAACGGAAGGGGGGTATCAACCCTGGAGGAGGTGAATGTGCTGTGAAAGAACATAGGTCGAAGTATGAAAAAAAAAATTGGCCCTCCCATAGTAAATCAATCAGCTGGTAGTCAGTTTTGTAAGGGAGGGCCAAATTTTTTTTTCATATTTCGACCTATGTTCTTTGGGGAAAGTTGTTGAGTTTCATGAGCACATTCACCTCCTTCAGGGTTGTTACCCCCCTTCCGTTACACGCTGTATAAATAAATACAAAAAACAAAAGGATTTAGGCGTCGAAGTACTCGTCCACATTGCTGTCATCCGGAAACGTGGCCAGAAGACTAGCAGCATAACTTAAAAGATAAAGTTACAAGATTAAAATATTTTAAGTATTTAAGATTTGATTTGAACTCTCTCAGGATTGGATTGTTTTACTGATTATTATTTAGTTATTTATTATGGAATTAGTTTCTGAATACGATTTGAAATTCTGTATCCTTATGGTATCTACTCGTACTTCATACTTCTTAACTAATATTTGTCTACGTCTGCATTACAATACGTAGTGCCTAGATTCAAACAGTTTTTTAACCTTTTCTATTTCCACGATATAAGATTACATAATATGTCTTCGTGTTCTACAAAACAAAAACAAAACAACACAGCATTGACAAAATACGCCACAAAAGATGCTCATAAATAAACGAAAGCCTCAAATCTCTCAGCTATCAACGTGACCCATTCCTTCGGGCTTAGTTCAAACATTACTAGAGAGAGAATAAAAACGGTGAAATTCTCGAACAACGTGTGAAAAATGGTTTTCATTTAAAGTTTGTTTAACGCCTACATTCTTAACGTTTTCTGTTTTGTTTTAAGACGTTTCGTGTGACGTGGGTAGGTACCTAATACCTTCAACCTCTTGCCGAGAGAAGAAAACTGCAGTAAGGATGTTTATTAGGTACTATTCTAGTAGAAATGGTTGGGAAGCATTGTCATATTTTATCGATGTCAACTTAGCCGTAGATCTAATATACAACGTGTAACGTTAAATGCGCAAAACCTCAGACACGGCAACTGATTTTTAATTCAATTGACCTATTTCAGAGACAAAATAAGTCATTAAAAAAATTGTAAAGGTTTTATGTGCTGTTTTAGTTTTACTGGCCATTCTGATCGTTTCTTGCGTCTGAAACTACGCTATATCGAGGGAGGAGTCGTCACCGGGCCGCTGCGCCGCGCTGACATTGGCTTGCTTGACCTATTAATAAATAGACACGGCAACGTTTTTAATGAAGATTTTTTGAAAAATGTGACCTATATTAAAAAGTGATTCAATTAATTCTCCTTGTTATTCTGATCAAACTATTTTCAGGTTTTGCGCATTTAACGTTACACGTTGTATAATAAAAAAAATGTCCTCCAGACCGAATTCCGGCCATGGCAGTCAATCTCAACGGAGACTAACCATCTACGCGAGAGATATTATATTATAGTGCACAAATGTGTGCGTAGACAAGTGCAGTCACTCTTCCTTCACTCTCATAGTCCGATGGGACGGCAATCCGACACGACTGGAGAAAGATCAGGCGCAGAACCAATGGCTTAACGGAAAGCACACCGCCAACTTCCAAACTCCGGGCTATTACAGAAAAATTCCTAATGGAAAAACCCATTAACACTATACAGGGTGAAATTGAAAACATGCGACAAATCGAAATGGGAGATTGTACTCATCATTATGAACAACTTTTGCCATGGGACCAAACCTGAAATTGAAAAAAAAAAATCAGCTGTTCCCTACATTTTGACGAGTTATGAGAACATAAATGTAGGGAACAGCTGATTTTTTTTTTCGCGATTTCAGGTTTTATCTCATACTAAAAGTTGTTCACAATGATGAGTACAATCTCTCATTTCGATTTGTCGCATGTTTTCAATTTCAACCTGTATATAATTTATTCTATCTATTATATATTCTGTGACTAAGCTAAATGATATTATGAATGTTAAAGTTAGCGGCGGGTTCACGACAACTTTATAGTCAAGCTCGTAATTACTTTTGACCTTAACTCCCAGTAAATTGAAACTTCACTAAATAGGGTTGACGCTATATGTCACATTAGTTTTAAAGCCAAAATAGTCCTTGACCGACCGACCGTAGGCATAATGAGTATACAACGTGTAACGTTAAATGTGCAAAACCTCAGACACCCCAACTGATTTTTAATTTATTGACCTATTTCAGAGAGAAAATAAGTCATTAAAAAAATTGTAAAGGTTTTATGTGCTGTTTTAGTTTTACTGGCCATTCTGATCGTTTCTTGCGTCTGCGACGACGCTTTATCGAGGGAGGAGTCCTCACCGGGCCGCTGCGCCGCGCTGACATTGGCTTGCTTGACCTATTAATAAATAGACTCGGCAACGTTTTTAATGAGGATTTTTTGAAAAATGTGACCTATATTAAAAAGTGGTTCAATTAATTCTGCTCATTATTCTGATCAAACTATTTTCAGGTTTTGCGCATTTAACGTTACACGTTGTATAATGTTCTCACTGCTGGGACACAGGCCTCCTCTCAGTCAGAAGGAGTGGGCCGTAATCCACCACGCGGGCCCAGTGCGGGTTGGTAGATATCACGTGTCTTCGATTTTTTGGTTCTAGGACATGCCGGCTTCCTCACGATGTTTTCCTTCACCGTTTTGAGAGCAGTGGTGATGAAATAATTTACGCAAACTAAAACGCCTGTCTAGGTTCGAACCTACGACCTACAACCACCACTGCTCTCATGATACTGACTGTAGGGTGGCAATTTAGTTCCGAGGTCAACTCCACAACAGAACAGCTAAATACAGGCCAAATTTTTTTTTCATATTTCGACCTATGTTCTTTGGGGAAAGTTGTTGAGTTTCATGAGCACATTCACCTCCTTCAGGGTTGATACCCCCTTTCCGTTACACCCTGTATAGTAGGCATTGGGCTATTATCGCATAATGCCATATTACCCAACAGGGTGTGTTACCGCGTAATGTTTTTCAAATAGTCGAACATTACGTACGTTTGAGTGCGCATAAAAATCGGATAAACGGAAGAAGTAGGTAGAATTGAGTAATATTCTTAAATTAGAAGTTAATGCTCTTGAATGTGGAACAGAGTTCTAATATTAGTGTATTTTGTTTCTGGAGTAGGTTGCTCAATCATCTTCACGTGTTGTTTTGTTACGATTTCTGAATAACAAGGTTCTCAATTCTCAATTCTTTATTGCATTCCATAATCGATGGGTATACGTATAAAGGCCAATGCAGCATTTTGAGCATTTTCACTTTTTTGTACAATTTTTTATGACTTATTATCTCTCTGGAATAGGTCAATTGAATTAAAAATTAGTTGGGGTCTCTGAGGTTTTGCGCATTTAACGTTACACGTTGTATACCCTGCGGTTTCACCCGCAAAAGTGCGAAAGTGCAAAGCGCAAAGTGGGTGTGGTTCCCTTGGGAATATCGGTATAAAAGTATCATATGTGTTAATCCTGGTTATAAACTATTATCTGTGTGCTAAATGTCATCTAAATCCTTTAGTAGTTTTTGCGTGAAGGAGTTACAAACATCCATCTTCACAAACTTTCGCGTTTATAATATTAGTTGAATGTATTCTGGTAATTGTATTTTTTTTTTATTACTACTTTTTCTTATTCTGGAGAAGGAACTGATATACGATTACTTATTTAAATGATGTACAGACGCCAGCACATCAAGCTACTAACCCGAAACTTCATATTTTCCCAATCAACTTTGAACCTTATGCTATAGCGATAAAGTTGAAAATCTGTTAAAGAAATCTGACAGATTGAGTAGCTTGATGTGCTGGCGTCTGTACATACAATTAGTTCATAATATTACGCTCGATCGGCGCAGTAGTGGTGAACGCTGCAAGGTTTCGAATCCTGCGTGGTTCGAAATTGACAATAGTGCGAAATGGTGACCGTAGAGAAGGTGGAACAACGATTTCCACAGGGTGGCTAGTAGCACTTAGATGAGCGAGATTAGCCTTGGATTTAAATCGGGAGCAGTAACTATTATAGACTGATTACAATTATGACAAATAAATGATGTGTTGACATATATTTCGGTGCTTTGTATAGTGAAAGCTATCAAGATTAGCTTAGAAAATACACTTGTCATTTGACGGCACCAGCGGTTAGAAAAGAATGTCCTTTTTCTTGATCATAAACGATAGGTATTAGGTAAATCATCAATCTTAGTAGGTAAAGGAGTTTCATAATACACATTACGTATTTTACAGCTAGCCATTTTTCATCGTGTCAGTATGAACAATTTCTTAGTAAATCAATAAAACAGATAGTGTTTACGAGTTAAGGACGACAGTTAAACCTTTGGCCTGCAAAGAGTGGGTCTTAAACTCCTGGGTAATAAAGCCTGATGATATAAACCCTTATCTCACGCATTACAACACAAGTTTCTCAAGCTAATATTTGCAGCTAAACTCCTAAACTTATTAAGGCTTGTTTACATGATTCCAGTATTTAGTAGAGTGATTATTGGTTATTTTTTGGAGAAATTTCTGACTTTTTAGGAGATGTTTATACGCTGACAGTTGGGTCGAATGCGATCTGCATATCTAAACCGCGTGAAAAAACTGCCAGTGTCATAATTGTTGTCTTGAACGCGGTTTACATGGGTTGATTGCATTCAGATTCGTTAGGTAAAATTCGCCCTCAGTATGAGAAATGGACAGCCACTTTAGTGCAATTTTGCGTTTACAATAACAGAAAAAAACTCCAATGCATTCTGACGGGTTTCAAGCAAGTATTAGACACGATGAAGATAAAGCTAAGCACATGGCACTTACATATTCAATTGTTATCGTGCAAGTTGCTAAAACGCGCACACACTCCACTAATAACTGGTGACGTGTGAATCGGGTTTAAAGCCAACTAAACCGGTGACAACGTATCACAGTGTCGACATTGTCAAAGGTCGACACCTATAGAACAGGTTCCAGTTATTTTGCTACGACTTGTAATTAATTTATTTTGTTAAAAACCACCACATACTTCGTTGTAAAGGAATATTTTATAAAATAACACATCTGTAGGTATAGTTTGTGGTGGGGACACAGATAAAGGTTTTCAATTATGTGGTAATTAATATAAATGATAGATGTTTTCCTCTTTGTGATCAATAAAAGGATGATTTAATTACCTTCTGAGATAACATAACATAAGGCCTCTATTTCCCGAAAGGATGAGCAGAGGTTTACCCATGGACCTATAGCGCACCTACATTTTACCAGCTATGTTAAATCCCATGTAACTAATAGGGGGTGAGCCTATTCCCATCAGCCGGGCATGAATCCAAAGACGGGGTTGCTTATGAGAAATCACAAGTGGAAAATCCAATTACATTTTGCCTGACCCGGGACTTGATCCCAGCAGTAGCGGTTGTGAACCCTTTTTTTTTTTTTTTGTTTCGTGGTGGAAAATCCTCATAGATGTCCGCCGCTCTGGGGCGGGCGGCGGGGTCTGTCAGACTCTTGCTGACTAAAAACCACCCCGGTGTTCCCTCTCTCACCTACGCCGGGGGTCGCGGGAACGAACGATACTTCCGCAACCCCCGGCTGAAAAATAAATCTCATCCGCGGATTTGAACTCGTGACCATCGAATTGCTAAGCCGCAGTCCGAACCACTAGACCAACACGCCATTTTAGCGGTTGTGAACCCTAGACCAACGCTACTACTAGTGTCATTATCAAAGAAAAATGCTTTATTTCTTTGTGAAGGTTTTAAAAAACAAGAAAAAGAACGTGAAGTCAAAATCTCGAAACAACCTGAGGGAAGTAATGAATACCTACCATAATTTACTGATGATTTAAACATAAAAACGCCAAAAAAGTGTATCCTTTTGTTTCTAAAATCAATCATAGAATTTCAATTACGGACTCTTCAACATCATTATACTCGACGACGCTCTAGTATGCAATATAAATAGCTAATCTGACTTTTCAATTAACACAAAACAAACTAACAAAGTTCTTATTATTATTCTTATACAAACAAAGCATAGTAAAACGTGACGCAGTCTAGACATCTCATAGACAAAACACTGTAGTGTCAGGAGTGTAAGCAGCCATCTTTGTGTCAACTTCATGATATTTTAAGATCATTCTTCAAAGGCCACAGGAAGGAAGGCCAAGGGTCGAATATTACACTTACCGTCAAAGCTGGAAGGAGGACACGCGGGCTCGTGAAAGATGGAAGGTTTGGAGAGAGACCTTTGCCCAGGAGTGGGACAGAGCAGGCTAGGAAAAAGAAACGAAGAAGAAATATTACATCATTCAACATGAAACTTGACAAATACCTTTGTAAACAAATAAATAAATTGATGAATGAACAACACAATTTGTCGTTTTTAAAGATGATCTTGTAAGTGATAGAAAATTAGAAACTACGCATAAGACTGATTAAATGAAAGAAATGTTTAAGTACTTATAAAAATGTCCGATTAAGCAAGTACCACGAAGTAGGCTGAGATTATGACACACTTTTGTAGGAGCTCCACATAAAATATTTAATATTTCAAATATGCAAATCTAACCTCAACACAGACAGACATAAAAGTATGACCCAAACTATTATACATAGCACAAGAAGTATTTGCACGACACCAGCAAAGAATTCCAATTTGAATTGTAAAACGCTTGCAAATAAATGGATTTCATTATAACGTTTTCTAACTGCATGAAATTTGAGACACGGTGCATGATATCACTTACAGCGCAGAACCATCAGATGACACGGAGAGAGGTAATAATCTATTTGGAGTAGTTTTGAATGCTGTCCAAATGATCGAGTAAAACAAGTCGGCATTTGAAGGTCACTTTAAGTAAAATATTGCTTAACAGTATATTTGAATAAGCAGACTGTATAATGATCATGTAGCGTATATATTAACCAGTGATAAATTATTTAATAGGTAATTTTTTTCATGAAGTTTTTTGTGTATCATTATATGACACAATGCCATAGTATGTATATTAGTTACATAATATCGGTGGTTAGTTATTATTTATTAGCTAACCTCTTTTTTTGTGGTAGAGGTGAATAGACTGAAGTTCAAACTGATGCCAAAGTTAAATCTACCGTGCGATTCTGTAACCATCTCACCGTGAAAACTTGGGTGAAGTGAGCGTGGAGTGAGTCGCCAATAGCGTCAATCCCTAGCATCAGCATGACTCATAGCTCACTCTAAGCTCACTTCACCTTAGTTATCACGGTGAGATTTTTCCAGAATCGACCGGCTGGAGTTAATTTTAGCTGCCTTATTAATATGTGTACTTTTGGGGAATGAGAAAAATGTCGGGAGGAAAGTTTTGAGTATGAATGTGAATGACTCTAAGAGTAGGGGAAGACCAAAAAAACAATTGATGGACTGTATGAAAGGTGATATGGCTAGAAAAGGCGTAACTCCCGAGATGACGACAAATAGAGAAGTATGGAACATAAAGACATCTTTCGCAGAACACCATTAATTACACCATTAATTGAGAATGATGGTTAGTAAATTTACCCTTGAGTAAAGACCGAGATCCTAACATAGAAGTAAACCATAAAGATAATAATTGCATACATTCTAAAATTATAGACCTTATGAAATCAAATAACATAGTATCGTCATAGTGATGTAAAATTGTCTCTAATTACGCAGCATAAAACTATGCAGATATTGCTAAATAATCCAAGGATAATGAAATCATTTGCCAAGACTGCAAATTTTAGCACATCCATCAGCACTTAGTACTAACATTGCATTTGTAAGCCAGTTACAAATTCGTCCTAGATTCCTTTAAATGCTCAAAGCATAGACGCAAAACTAACACTGTTACTCAACGGAACCCATCGATAAATCTATAGATTTTATCCATATTCTACTTTGGAAAGGTAAACAATACTTATACCATAAAAGAGGCTACAGTTATGCCAGCCCTCTTTGACTGTAGTTTGAATATATTTTCTATAAAGAGTCACACAGCGGCAAAGGAAGGTCACGATTAAGCTATAAAGTTTGCTATTTTTGTTGAATTTAATCCGTTATTGTTATGTTCGGATTTGTAGAGTGCATTTATTTGCTTAGTAGATCTATCTTCTATTTTGTGATTACAAGTATGGAGCCATTTTGCCATATTGAGTGAGTTAAACCCACATTCACCCACGACTGCATCTGCTTCGTGCTACCTTTTCGGTTCTTTGTCTGATTCAGTATGGGTGGTTGTAACTCAATTGAGAAACATTAGTACTATTGCTATTTTATCAAAATCCTTCGCAATACTATGCCCAGAATGGTAACCTACTATTATATTGTCAAATACAAGGTGTATTTTGTAATATCTGAACCCTCTTAACAGGTCATTGTACTCGTCATTAATCTAGAACAACTTTAACTATAGTACCAAAACTACGTTTTTTTTCTTTGGTTTTGTAATGATATGTATTTGATTACTAGTTTTACTTATTTATAAGTATAAAAAATAGGTATGTATTATGTATGTTGAAGCTGTATGTACTCCCCGTCACTTGTGCCTAAATGTTCATTAGAGAACCAGCGTCAGACAGCATCTGTCTGGCATTAATGCTGAAATGAAACTTTTTGGCGCAACCGTGTGGCACACACTTTTGTTATTTGAATCATTATTTTTATGTTAACTTTGTATTTTGTGTTTCACGTACTGTGTCGAATTAATAGAAAACAAACAGTTCATTTATCAAATTATATTTCAATCGAAAACATCAATCAGTTTCTTAATAAACTTCAAATATATCCGACGACCTTGGTTACTTATCTCCTTTGGTGACCCTAAATAAGTACGTGAGAGCATGTATATTTGTGAATTATCGATGTGTGTACTCTTAGTTTTTACTTAAACTAAGAAACTTTCTGTCATATCGTAGTCCAGTCTACGAAACCAATTTGGTACCTTCAATCTGCCTAAAACGTTGTTTGCTGTAACCAAAACACTGAAAATTCCGAAGAACGTTTACGTTCCGAAGAACGTTTTCTAAGAGCTTACTGTACCGTGACCTACTTCATACACTTACGCAAAGCATCCTGCCACTGACGGCAAAAGTATTATTTTTCTTTGAAAAATGTAGAGTGTGTTTGTTTTCCTGATGTCAGATGACATTTGTGAAGCTGTCTGGAAAAATAAGGAAATAGTGAGAAAAGAACCAAGTGGAGTGGATAAACAAAAAAGAAGCTTCTTTAAGCTGATGTATGTATCTGTGATTGTAACTAAAAAAATAAATGATGACAAACAAAAATCATAATACCTACGCTATATTATACATTTCTCATGTAGTCTATTTTAATAACTGTACAGACGCCAGCACATCAAGCTGCAAAAATCTATCAAATTTCTTCAATAGATTGTCAACTTTATTGCTAAAGCGTAAGGTTCAAAGTTGATTGGGCAAATTTGTCAATTTCAGGTAGCTTGATCTGCTGGCATCTGTACATTGAATAAAAAAAAGAAAAATGTAATTGGTACGAGGTGTGGGAACGTGTCTGATGCCGAAAACATAGTTTTTTTTTTTTAATTTTTGTTCGTTTGCATAATATATTTATCTGGATGTGTGTTCCGGATTGGCGCAAAAACGTCTGAACGGATTTAGATGAAATTTGGCGCACAGATAATTTATAACCTGGATTAACACATAGGTTACTTTTAATCCCGGTAGTACGTTGCGCTGGGATATTTTCCGACATCCACGCGGGCGATGTATTCCAAGTGAATAATTGTCATTTGGCATTAAAAACTGTAAAGACATAGCGATCCCAAAATGTGTTAAAATGTTACTCATTCATTTGCCTATAACATCGTTTTGAACTTAGATACATTATCAGCTAGATGGGGTCAAATATTTTAGTAATCAGTAATTCGAAGCAGTTTATTTCAATCTATTGAAACGTTAAATTAGCAAATTGCACTCATCGTTCTAAATTGGGATTCCCTGGGATTTCATTTTACCTAAACATACCCCTGGCCTTCAAATAAAATTTGTGGGCAGTTATAGAAAACATAAAAAAAGTCAGTTAAAATCCTTGTTTTGAATAGATTTTATTTTCAATTAAAAAAATGTCAACTTTATGCTAGTGTAAATTATGTCGATTTTAGATTGCCAAGCAGTATTTAAAAAAGCGTAAACCTAGCCTTCTAACATATTGTATCAATTCAAGCTATTTATCTAAATACTCATTTTTGTTTACATTTTGGGAAACTAAATTGCGAATGCAGAATAGGTGCCTACCTGTCTAATACAAAATCGCTTATGAATTTCAAATTCGAAAACAGACGCTGCAGAAATGTATTCTAGGTACGCTTAGAACCCTAGATCTAGACCGGAATAAGTAAGATGAAGAGGATTGAAACCAAAGATATTTTCTCAAAGAAAACCAGATATTTTATAGATAGATTTCATTTCATACATTCCAAGCCATACCATAGAAACATGAGATGTAATAATTAAACAGTACAATCATTACTCCGTGTCGTAAGGACCAATAAAAACTTCTTATCATAACGACATGATTATTTATGACCAATCAGGAGGAAGCGTCATGTATACATTTTTTGTGATGTTCTTTAATATTGGGATCTTTATGAGAGACGTTAAAACAATCGCTAAAGGGATATATTTATATACACATATTACTAGCTGTTGCGCGTGAATTCGTTTGCGTGTATTTTATATTTCTTTTTTTTTACATACTTGTTCAGAATGAAAAAGTATGTCTATGTCCTGCCCTTCTCCAGGTCTTAGGCTACGGACACGAAGTCAGCGGGCGCGGGGTGGTGGCAGCGGCGTCGCGGAGAGCGGCGCGTTTCAATGCATAAATTGATAGCGTCTGCATTGACGTAGTGTTGTTCATTTTATTTTTTGCTTTAAGTGTAACGTTACGAAGAAAGTATGAAAAATAAGGTTGTCGTCGCTACTACAGCAAACTTCCCATTCGTAACTTACCCATTTCGAATAGGAAGTTTGTTGTAAAAGGGTATTATTTAATTTATGATACTCGTATGTATAGATATTAAGTAGGTACTTTCAAGTTGGTTTCTGTCCCTCAAAGCCTCCTACTTTATAAGGCTTAGTAGGAAAGTTCCGGCTAATGAACGAACAAGGAGGAAGAATATTGATAAAAAAATGCAAAACAAAGATGACTATCGCAGCTAAATTAAACAAGGTTCTTTTGCTTGTTGTGCTTTAAGCTCATGTCACGATTCGCAAAGATTTTTCATGAATAAAAACAAAAGGCCATTGCTCTGATGCCTTACATTGTTTTTCTAAGAACTTTCCACTGAAATTACATTAAATTAGCGGATGTACCTGAGATTTGGTAATATCTAAAATAATTTCTGATTTTTAGGTTAGTTCGTCTAATGAAAGCGAGTGTGTTGTCAAACAAAATGTTATCCGTCACCAGCATCAACTGTTAAGCGTAGTCCATTGAAATCGTACATATTAAAGTTCGATAGCACTTTCTAATTCCATGCACTTGCTTGACAGTTGGTAGCCGCCACCAACTGTCAAACTAATGTCGCTCGTACACGTAATGTCGTCGCTCAGCACTTCCGAGCGCTTTAGCGTAACATGCATAACCTAACAACAGGAAACTTAAGTCTTTAAAAGAAGCGCTGTAAATGCTTTTTTAATTTTTGTAGGTAATTCTTTGATTCGTTCAAATATGGCTCGGAAAATAAGATAAGAAATAAAATGGTGATCTCCTCTTAAAAAATGATAACGAGATTTTGAAGTGTCCGTACGAATTACGATCCTAATAATTGATCTAAAGCATAAAATCAATTAGGATCAATTTGTGGAGATTTCATACGTGTTTATCCATAAGACGGCTAGAGAAATGTTCTTTGACAACCACATCGAATCCTTTATACGCGATTGGTTCTTCTTTTGGTCATATTTGAACTCATGACGTAATATTAAGCTAATCACGTGAAAAATCTTGAAGCATTGTTGATGGCACCATCATTATGATGACTGATAACATTCCACCGGCTACACGACCAACTACAAATCTTTTTGCTAAGGAATTGGTTCCGTATAAATAAGCAAGCATTTCTTGTGTATTTCCTTCTTCATATGAATAACCTTTCCCGTATCATTCCTTCTTGTTTCACGTTTCTACCCGATGAGTCTGCTTCTTATTCTGATCTTGTATCCCGCATTCATAGCGTGATGTCATCAGTTTAGTGTTGTCTTTTGTTTTTAGTTTCATCATCTAGTTCTTTATGGAGGGTAGACTTAAGTACTTTTTTTATTTTTTTTTTCTTTTGGCATCGCACGGTTTGTGCATTCAGCCAATGTCACGTTTTTTTTTTTTAAAGGAAAACCAAGTTCGAAGCTTCCCGCGCTTTTCCTTAAGTTTTTTTTTTTAAAGGAAAACCAAGTTCGAAGCTTCCCGCGCTTTTCCTTAAGTATATTGGTTATTTCTACCAACCAATAGGTCACAGCACTTATTGGATTGAAACAATAAAAAAAGGCATTCAACCTGTGGTTGATCTGCGAGATGCCATTCATAAAAAAAAAGAAAAGTATAGTAAAAAACCCGCAGGATAGATGATGGGGGCGCAATTTCCTTTTTACATCAGAGCATTGATCTCCTACGACAATGCCTGATTTTGCATGAGAACTTCTTTCATTACACCGCAAATGAAATAAACACGTTTTGTCGAAAGCATTTGGCTTTATTTACATTGTCTGCCAACTTTTGTATTCCACCTAAGTCCACTGACCATATTCCAACATAAAAGGTAAAATATGCAAATCTCTGCCTATACCTTGTTAGATTAAGCGTCACGGTTGTTATGTAAATAACTTAGAAAACACAAATAGTACGAGATGAGTAACACCATAGTAGGTTCGTGTTTGTGCCACATTCTCCGAAACACGTTAAAAGCTTGAATGAAACCAGTTTAACTAGATAATAAGAATATTCCACAGCTGATTATCTTTGTCAAAATAGTCAGATTATAAGGTCAATAAGCGTTCTAGTTTTATTAGCGTTAGAAGAGTTTTTTTTTTTCTTTTGATAAATTCGAATGTTTTTCTGGAATTTCTCATCAGCAGCCCGGAGTGTGGACTTGTGCCCGATTGATGATAATAGGCTCGTCCCCTATTATATAATAATAATAATAATAATAATAATATTCCACAACTTTCACACAACGCCATCTAGTCCCAAACTAAGCAGAGCTTGTACTATGAGTACTATGAGTATGAGTATATGGGACTTACATCCATCCACCTGCCTAGCCTTTTCCCAACTATGTTGGGGTCGGCTTCCAGTCTAACCGGATGCAGCCGAATACCAGTATTTTACATGAAGCGACTGCCTATCTGACCTCCACAACCCAGTTAGGTACTGGGTAATACGATACCCCTAGGTAAGACTGGTTGTCAGACTTTCGGGCTTCTGACTATCTGCAACGACTGTCAAAGATCTACGAATGACAGCCGGTACCAACGGCTTAACGTGCTTTCCGAGGCACGGAGGGGTCTCGGTATGTAAAGATGGTCACCCATCCACAGACCAACCGCGGCAAGCGTAGCTTAACCTGACCAATCGACCTGTGCGGCTGTTATTATTTTAGCCACGGGCCCCCTGGGACTTACATATAACTGGTAAAATTTGGGTGTTACTAATCTGCATTCACGATTTATTTGCCAAAAATGTAAACAAATATGAGTTTATGGAAAATTAACTTTAATTCCTACACAATAAAGTTCAGTTTACGCTACAACTTCAAACAATTTTATAACTTTTTCAATAGTGCTAGTCACTCTGAAATCAACTTAATTGACATTAATATAAAGTTGATATTTGTTTAACTTGAAATAACTTCAATTTAAAACAAATTTAATAGACTTTATATGTAGGTACGCCTCTGCCTAACCCTAATGGAATACAGGTGTTTTACTATGTTATGTGTGTGCGTGATAATATTATGTTTCGCACTTAAAGTGGATGAAGGCATGAAGAATGTTCTGGTTCGAAAATTTTTTTAATTAATTATTTTGAGAAGTTACTTATCCATTAAAACAAAAACAAAACGTTATTATGACAGCCAAATAGTGTACCAATAAAAGATATCTCCAAAATAATTATTAAAATATCAAAAAACTCATTATTAGTTCCTAGTTTATAACAACTTAACTCATTATTACCAAGTACAGACGCCAGCACACCAAGCTACTACAATGTGTCAAATTTCTTTAAGTAATAGATTTTCAACTTTATCGCGAAAGCATAAGGTTCAAGGTTGATTGGGAAAATTTGACAGTTTTGGGTAGATTAATGTGCTGGCGTCTGTACAACAATAAACAGCCATTAATTAACAACCTTTCCATTAACTAAAAATAAAACAATAAGCTTTAATCCCTTCAACAGGAACACCTAAACCATTGAGTTACAGGAATAATAAAACGTTGGTATCTCACTTTAACAAGTGAAATAACTTTATCTAATTAAACGAGGTTAGTGAACTGTTAATAAATAAAGCCAGTACCTACACAATGTTACAAAAGATAAAAGTAAATAAAGGGAAAGATAAGGAAGTGTTACACGCGATTCGTTTTGAATTTGGAAAAAAAGTTTTGTTTTTGTATTCAATTGGCAACTTTTTCCGTGGGTGGCTTAAAGACTTTAAGAAGAAAAAAAAACAAAAGAAATCGGAAGAGGATGTCACAAAACCGAACGAAATCAAAAGAGCTTGATAGGTATAATCTTTACCATTATGTTTACTTAGTTCATAGAAGTAGAGGATAATTTATAAAGAAAATAAAACCAAATGAAAAAAAGACTTTAGCAAAGTATTTATTGCCATTGAAAAAAGAGGGATTCTACTTAATAATAATGAATATTATACCTAGAGCAAAACCTAACAACCCAAGTCTGGAGGTCAAATAATAGGTAGATGCTTTGGGTAAAACAAACAAAGGACAAATTCCAGAAAATATGACCATATGTTTGTGGTATTCTTTAACATTCAAGCACTCAATTGACTAAATTATTTTATTGTGCCAATGAAGCTGCTCCTATTAGTAAACAAAACATTTATCATCATCATTTTATTAGTCCATAAATGTCAACAATTATGTCATATTAAATACCGTTTTGTGTGGCGTGTGAAGAATATTGGCATAAAGATCGTTGATCTGACAGTCAAATGTGCATAGAAAAATCTCTTAAGAAAAGACTCAAGAAAAGACAAAGACTCGTCAACTACACCACAGTAAATATACAGTAAAACATCTTCATACAAACGTGCCGCTCTCGGTTTGAATGTGTGCGTGCGCGCCGCGCGCCATGTCGGCACGCGATTTCACGCACACGCTAACATAATATATGAGGGAATAAGGTGGCGGCAGTGCGGGCTGTGCAGCGCGACTGTGAGCACGCGCGTACGCTACATGACCGCTTGCGTTCGTCAACTCTCGCCGGCGGCGGCCACTTACTCGTAAATTACGAGTATCATGACTTCAAAAAGGGGAAAAAAATATTGTAGTGTTTTCGGGTGCCTCAATAATGATTTCGCAAACCCGGACTTATCATTCTTCATACTTCCTACTCAGCCAGAAATGTAAGTACCTACTTATACTTAAATATTATTAGAAAATGTGGTATTGTATTGTTTATTTCACAGTTTATTTGCTTTATTAAGAGCGTAGCCGAGTCGCATTTTTCTGAATACTATGTTTAGAGCTAAAGTTTATTTTAAGAAGTCTAGTTTTACTATAAAACAGAGGATTGAGTACGAAACATCGTTTAGGTAAACGTATTTGTCGCGTAGGTATAGTTGTAATAAGGGCAATTTCACAATAATTAATATTGCAAATTAATTACTTTTGAAATTATTATTTTTTCTATTGTCTGATGTGTTGTTCAATCCAAATATGGTTCCGGTAGTCTGACGATCGACTTATTTAGTCGAATACTTGTGTGTACATCGACTTATTAAGTCGATGCGCGTATCGTCGTCTAAAATGTAAACAAATTTCGTCAAAAATAATTCTATCCCGTTTATACTTGAGCATAGTGTATCCCGTTTATACTTGAGCTTGTTCGAAAATATTAACTAAAAGTAAAAGTGACAACCCTGGGTATCAACGCAAGAGTAGGCTAATAACTCGGCGGGCGGCCTTAGATATCCTACTGTATATTTATTTACTGTGACTACACGTACGTAGGTAGGTAGCTTAAGTAACACTTGAAGTACGAAAACCGCCCTTATGGCTACAACGTGACGGCACATCTATCAATTTCATAATATTCTGGGTAATTAGGTAAGTATGTACATAAATAAATTGATCGACAGACAGTTGGGGTGCATTAAAATAGCATCCTTCAGTGACAATAATATGGTTCAATGTCCAGCGCTCCCTGGGCTAAAAAACATAAGCTAGACTCAAAAGCTCATGCAGCTTGGCTAAATCAAAATGAGCTACTTACTCTTAATTATATTAATCATACAATTTCGAGAAGTAAAAGCTTCAAATTAATTTATGTCCATACTAGCTATTGCCCGTGACTTGTCTGCAATCCAGGATGAAAAGTAGCCTATCCCAGGTCATGGTCTACCCATGTGCGAAATTTCATCAAAATCTGTTCAGCCGTTTTAGAGTGAAAGCGTAACAAATATACAAACTTACATTCGCATTTGTAATATTACTTCGGATACGTGCAATACCAGTCTAATCAAGGGGTATCGTGTTAACCAGTAGTAACTGGGTTGTGGTAAGAGAAGAAGTCGACAAAAAAATAAAAATAGTGGGAAAGAGGCTTGGCAGATGGTGATGAATATCATCATCATTTCAGCCGAAAAACGTCCACTGCCGGATATAGGCCCCCAAACACAGCCACTTCGACCAGTTCTGTGGTTCTCGCATCCAGCGGATTCCTGCACCCTTCACCAGGTCGTCGGCCCACCTTGATGATCGATCGGTGATCGATGATGATGATGATGATGCGTACAACATAGTCCTGTTACGACACTAACGACCATAATCTATTTAATACGTCAGCCTGTCAGCAGGTTCCATCACCAACCAACACTTAAATCCTGTGTTTACTCCGGAAGGACCAGACAGTGCTCAAATACACGAGCGGCATGTTGTCGACACGTGTTGACAGCAGCCGTCGGCGGTCGTCCACGGCTGCAGTTGCTCCTGCCGTTGACGCGTGTCGCTCGTGTATATGATGACCGTGCTCAAATACACGAGTGGCATATTGTCGACACGTGTTGACAGCAGCCGTCGGCGGTCGTCCACGGCTGCAGTTGCTCCTGCCGTTGACGCGTGTCGCTCGTGTATATGATGACGGTGCTCAAATACACGAGCGGCATATTGTCGACACGTGTTGACAGCAGCCGTCGGCGGTCGTCCACGGCTGCAGTTGCTCCTACCGTTGACGCGTGTCGCTCGTGTATATGATGACGGTGCTCAAATACACGAGCGGCATATTGTCGACACGTGTTGACAGCAGCCGTCGGCGGTCGTCCACGGCTGCAGTTGCTCCTGCCGTTGACGCGTGTCGCTCGTGTATATGATGACGGTGCTCAAATACACGAGCGGCATATTGTCGACACGTGTTGACAGCAGCCGTCGGCGGTCGTCCACGGCTGCAGTTGCTCCTGCCGTTGACGCGTGTCGCTCGTGTATATGATGACGGTGCTCAAATACACGAGCGGCATATTGTCGACACGTCTTGACAGCAGCCGTCGGCGGTCGTCCACGGCTGCAGTTGCTCCTGCTGTTGACGCGTGTCGCTCGTGTATATGATGACGGTGCTCAAATACACGAGCGGCATATTGTCGACACGTGTTGACAGCAGCCGTCGGCGGTCGTCCACGGCTGCAGTTGCTCCTGCCGTTGACGCGTGTCGCTCGTGTATATGATGACGGTGCTCAAATACACGAGCGGCATATTGTCGACACGTGTTGACAGCAGCCGTCGGCGGTCGTCCACGGCTGCAGTTGCTCCTGCCGTTGACGCGTGTCGCTCGTGTATATGATGACGGTGCTCAAATACACGAGCGGCATATTGTCGACACGTGTTGACAGCAGCCGTCGGCGGTCGTCCACGGCTGCAGTTGCTCCTGCCGTTGACGCGTGTCGTTCGTGTATATGATGACGGTGCTCAAATACAAGTGCGGCATGTTGTCGACGGCTGCCGCCGACACGCGTTGACGGCAGCCGTCGGCGCTCGTCGACGGCTGCAGTTGACGCGTGTCGCTCTTGTATTTGAGTACGGTGCTCAAATACACGAGTGACATGTTGTTGACGGCTGCAGTTGCCACGTGTCGCTCGTGTGTATTAGCACATAAGTAACAACTTGATTGTATAAGCGGTTATCAATCAAGCTCGTCAAGTCGGAGAGGAATGCGACCCGCGATAAGGAAGCATCTGCCTGCTCTAGTTCGTTAGTAGGTACTGCGTTTATAGGAGCATTGTCTTCTGTGATAGCAGATTTGATAATGAGCTGCTTGGTTGTTAGCCTAATGAGTAAGGTTAATTGTTTAATTTTGATCGGTTTTTATGGTCTTATACTTGTTATTGGAACTTCATGTTGAAGAGCTTTTCCGATATACATACATAGTTCTATAACCCTTCTTATTACGCCAGCCTAAATAAATGTTGAACACAGCGACTGTGACGTATTAATCGCCGAGCGTATTGATTCATTCAGATCTTTAAATTAAAATGAGTGAATCATGAGATATTACAACTTTGAAGCTTGATTGAAACGTATCAGTTTTTCATAAAGTTGCCGAGAACCAGTTAACAGAAATGCTGATCTGTATTAAAAAATCTGAAGAAACAGATCGAAGACCCTAATTATGAAAATTGGAGATGTACCTGCCTTTAGATAGCCTGCCGAATGCCTCCTAAGTTATCTAAGAAGATAGTCGACAAAGATGAAAATTTTCATGTACTTGAACGTTGGCACCTTAATTCCTATTGTTTACTTTGTATCACAGACCAATGAACCAATCATCTTAGCATATTGCAGTCCACTGCTGGACATGACCCTCAATCACAACAATCTGTCTTCCGCCTTCCGCATCCAGTCTGTGATAGCCACCTTTTTTTACGTCGTCGTTCCATCTAGCTGGGGGCGTCCCACACTACGCTTGCCGAACGCTTGGAGCGGGTTTCGCTCGGAAATTCTTTGAAGAATCAAATCAGACCAAAGCATAATTTTGATTTTAATTAATTGTTTTAAGATATGCCTGTGTGATGTTAACCTTTTTTTGTTGATTTTGAGGGCAATTAAAAGTCGCTAATAAATATAGTTTTTATGTTAGCGGCCTTTAATTGCCCTCAAAGTTCACATCAAGCCACAAAATAACATTGCTAATAATCTATAAATAACATGTATACTTATGTACAAAGATCACTCCGAAGTCACCCGTCACTCAAACGTGCTATGATATCATCATGTTTCTAACTTCCTCCCTGTCAGGACTGGCTAGCAATTATCATGTACTGCTAATTATTACTAGTATTTCTCATGTTAATGTCTAGAATATGGTCCAGGCAGACATTCTGATAGGTAATGTAGGTAGTAGGAATGTGTTTGGATTTTGAAGCTTCCGTGGTTTTTGATACTTATATCTCACGAAGCGACGACCGCTTTACTTGTGGAAAACAAGTGTACAAACATGCTGTGAATGTGTGTGTAAGCACAAATGCTCTCGATACACAAACAAATTTCCCACTTCGTCCATCTCTCTGACGAAGTCGGAAGTGTGTATGTGTTGTATACTGACGCTACTCGTGTTCATGACCCACGCTCATTGCGTTGTTTAAGTTTTTGAGCAGACGAATTTTTAAATCCTATGAAGCAACGGGTTAGGAATTTTCGTCAAAACCATCCAATTATGATTGAAAGCGTGTTACGCATTTACGATTTTTACGAAGTTATTTTTACTACCAACTTGGGTCAAGAAAAGCAACAAACGGCCTTTATTGTTAAGTTATCAAAAGTACAATATATCTTTGGCTGTCCGCTAATGACAGCTCCAGGGCATCACTAATCTGGGAATTAATCTTGGTAATTATAGCAATTTTTCCTCATGACTGTTATCTGCAGAGGTCTGACTGTCTATGCTAGGTAATAGGTAACACGGGCTGGTGTCCGCAACTCCACGTCAATGCGCGTATTTTACGTACGGAAACTGTCTATGCTAATGGTAAGGTGATGAATATGATGATCATACTCAGGACTTACTCCACTTATTGATGGACTGTGTGCGGTATGAGTCTGAGAGAAATGATTTGTTTAGGGTCTTGAAATTGGACTTGAAGTAGGCTCATTAAATAAAATTTTGGCTCAACCAAATAGTGATGATGCGAAGAGTCTGTTTAGGTTCATGGCCCAGATATGATTGATGTGTATTTAGGGTACGATGGGACTGACATACGCAATGCGATTATAAATGTCCCTAAATAAATAAAGGACAAAAAAAATTATCATACTCTGACTAAATAACAATATAGACGTACTGAATGGGCTCAGTCGGGACTTTCTAATAAAAGATGTAGTGGACTGTATTAAAATAGGAGTAATACCATAATCAACACATAAGGTGTAATTTAAATAATGCAAAACCCCATAAGGGGTCATTGTACTCATCATTGTGAACAACTTTTACTATGGGACCAAACCTGAAATTGCGAAAAAAAATCAGCTGTTCCCTACATTTTGACGAGTTATGCGAACATAAATGTAAGGAACAGCTGATTTTTTTTTCGCAATTTCAGGTTTGTTCCCATAGTAAAAGTTGTTCATTATGATGAATACAATGACCCCTTATGAGATTTTTCGTTATTTAAATTAAACCTTGTTTAAGAGAGACAACAATGAAATGCCCGTAGTTGAGCGCGTCTGTGTGCAGTGGCGTGGAGGGCACGCTGCGGCCGTGGCGTACCGGGTTCGGTACCCCGACGCCCCGTCCCTCGGTCAAACCTGCGCATGTGTGATGCGCCGACAGGTACCTACTATTTTTCATTAGAAGGCTAAAAGTCAGCCAAAGGGCAATGGAGAGGGGAGGGCTTTGCTTCGAGTCTCCCTACGTGATCGAATCAGAAATGAGGAGATCCAGAGGAGAACCAAGGTAACCGAAAAAGCCCGAAGAATTGCCGAGCCGACAAGGCCTTCTAGGCTAATGTGACTGATTTTTTTTTCAATAACATGCCGTGATTTTAGTTCCAAACTTATTAACTACGGCCTTCGAAAACACAAAACAATTTGTTGTTATCGTTTTGGTTGTTATGTTATCGTTATAAAATTGCTTCAATGTCAAATAAGAAGCTAAATATTTCCTGATAGACAATTTTCATAACATAAAACAAATTCTAAAATTTATTAGCGGTGTACCCACTTCCATACAAACGTTCTATTCACAAGTGTTAGCACTTGCTCTACGAAAATCACTCTTACGGCTAGGATTTAAGCGCGTTAATGTCAAATTGTCACTACTGATGTGCACTTGATTATGTCAGTTACAGAAAAGCGTAGGAAAATATTTCAAACTAAGAACTGAACTGATGATACCATATCCGGATGTAGACACGAGCAAAAAGTTACATCAAACAAGGCTGAATAAAAAGCCCGACATCACATAAACGATACTATACATTCTTAAATACAGTTTAAATGTGAAATAAAAACTAGAATCATCCGTAAAGTGTTCGCTAGCGATTCGACACGCGGTATTAGTTACATCGGAATTTGTAACAATAATGAAATATCTAGATTTAGTTTCGTTTTTTTTCTTTATTTATTGCATCATTTTTTGTTCTTTTTCAAGGTTTATGTTCTTATTTCTTTTGTTTTGACCTTATTCTGTGTTTTTTTGACTGGAGAGAGATCAGGCAAAGGACAAACGGCACAACATCATATCACCTGCAGGGTAATTGCGTAACACACTATCAGTAGCAATGGGTTTCATTTTGACAGTTCAACAACATTCATTGCGTCATTTACGTTGTCGAGCAAACACATTTTTCAAACATATGAACTAGCAATATGCTTCAAAATGATTCAAATTGAGAGTAATAGTTTGTTACGCAATTAGAGTGCTGTACCTAAGACATGTACAGACACCAGCACATCAAACTACTACAATCTGTCAAATTTCTTTAATAGATTTTCAACTTTATCGCTAAAGCATTAGGGTTCAAAGTTGATTGGGAAAATTTGATCATTTCGGATACCTTGATGTGCTGGCATTTCTACCTATACAACACCTACGAAGCACCAGTTATATTTAAGTCCCATAGAGTCCATCAACCGCCCACGAATCCAGACTCCGGATTGATACTGAGAAAAATCAAATACCTAAATAATTAATGGTAGCGATGCTAAGCGATTCCAATAGCACCGGATCTTTCAATCATTCATTTTTAAATTACTTTTAAAACAGCGGCTCACTACAAGCCACGTAGATTACAGAAAACAATTAGAAATAACTCCCTTGCTGACACAATAATGTATTCTAAGTTAATCGAAATATTCCAGCTAGTGCTTCTTAATGAAGTGTGAGTACGCAAATGCCAATGAACTGAAATTACAATAAATATCTGCTAAGCGCTCTGCTCTTACCACTAATGGCCGCTTTAATGTTTTGATGTTGTAATGGTATGTTGAGCTTGCCGGGTTCAACTGTACCTACACTGGTTATAATATTCTTAATCTACTATTAGCTGTGCCCGTGACTTCGCGTGCATGTCGGGTGGGTTTTATTTTTTACTCCTTACAGCATCAGGTATCAGGCAGTGGATCCCGCCAAAATCGGTTCAGCCGTTTCGGAGATTAGCCGAAACCAACAGACAGACAGACAACAATTTTAAAAATTGTTTTTTGTTTTAAGTACTTTATACTTTCATATTTTAGTTACTTTAACATTACAAACAGACACTTCAATTTTATTCATTTATATGGAGAATAGATTTTGTACATAAATTACAAAATCAATATTACAACTTTAGAAGGGGAACTATTGATTAGTTTTACTATAATTTATGATACTAGAAAAATAAAGTAAAACAGTTTCGTCAAACAATCTGGATAAAAAGGCCTAAACAATTGACAACAAAGACTAGAATGATGCAACATTCTAAATATTTTTTCAAAAATCAACCCGTGTCCTGGAAGTCATGAGCAACAGCTGAGCGGGATAACTATACAATAGATTTTTTTATTACCTACAATTAATGACGATATTTTTCGAGTATGATTCAGAGTTGAATTTTTAAAGAAAGAACAATTGTTTATTCTGCACAAACAAGATAAATATTACAAAAAAAAAAAGACAAAATACTCAAACTTATTTAAAACCTCAAACTTCTAGTTTACAACCTATTGATTGCTAGATCGTGCCAAGCAGATAGCAAACGTAGTAATCAGGATTAGGTAGCCATATTGACGTTCAGTGACGTCATATCGGTCCTTCGCGCCATCTTGGTCTACGAAGCTGAGCTTTAGCCGTCGGATT
This sequence comes from Eremobia ochroleuca, assembly GCA_949629135.1. NCBI lineage: Eukaryota > Metazoa > Arthropoda > Insecta > Lepidoptera > Noctuidae > Eremobia > Eremobia ochroleuca. The sequence continues at coordinate 13,536,107 of OX451405.1, read as the reverse complement.
AGCTATCGCTCTTGGCTAAGTTCGTGGTCATCGTAGAACCGTCTCCTGTAAACTTATTGGCTCAATCATGTCTTTAAATATTTTAATTCAATATAGAAACACTGTTGAAAGCAGAAACAAAGTCTTCAGAGAAACATTATAAATAACTGAAATAAAAAACCCTTGCATAAAAAAAAATCATGTTAAAATCAGCTCATTTGAAATGTCCCAAATTACTATTCTGAGCCTACAAATCCAATTTTATTTTTATAAAAAAAAGGAAAATGGTGACTAGTAGCAATAGTCTATGGTATTAAGTCCGCCTCTGTACATGTGTTTGCTTAAGTATTAATTAAATAAATAATAACGACTGCGACTGCGTTTTGTTTGTGCAGAATAAACAATTTTTCTTTCTTTCTTTTTTTTTTTTTTCTTTTACTTTAAAAAGTAGTTCCTTTAAAATAAACGCATGTAACTTCTACCTCCCGTCACACTCCCCAACGACCATCAAAACATTACAGCGATCATTAGCAGACACAACTTGACAGATATTGTTTATAATAATTTCAGTTCATTCAATCACAGCGTACCTACCTTTAATTACCTGGACTTACGTGGCGATTAGGATCCGTCGTGAAACACTGCTCGATATAACTGGTCCTAGTAATGGTTATGAGGGGCTTGTGGCTAAGTAATAACAGCCGTACGGGTCGATCGATCATGTTAAGCTACGCTTGCTGCGGTTGATCCATGGATGGGTGACCATCTTTACATACCGTGCCTCGGAAAGCACGTTAAGCCGTTGGTCCCGGCTGTCATTCGTGGATCTTTGACAGTCGTTACGGGTCGTTAGAAGCCCGAAAGTCTGACAACCATCGTATCGTATCGTGGGTATCATATGACCCAGTAACGGGGTTGTGGAGGTCAGATAGGCAGTCGCTCCATGTAAAATACTGGTACTCAGCTGCATCCGGTTAGACTGGAAGCCGACCCCAACATAGTTGGGAAAAGGCGAGGCAGATGATGAGTAATGGTTATGATGTATGTAACGTATGTTTCTAACTATGGGGATTGTGGAGTAGTTTTGTTTACTGATACACATGCAGATATCATAGGGATTAAGGTATGTACTTCTTACTGAGAAACTCAGAATAGGAATTCCCAAATGGATCGCTATCTTGGGCGTCATAAGGAAACATATGCATGCCAGCTGTCTGAGCTGTCGGTAAAGTCCACACAAACATAAATGGTAAACCGGTGTGTCCTAGGACCAAAATATATCATAGATCTAGCAACCCGCGCTGGGCCCGCGTGGAGGATTATGGCCATTTATGTCCAGCCATCCAACACCTCGTCTCTGCAGTAAGAATCTTCTTCTTCTTCTTCCTGCCTTTGTCCCATTTTACTTGGGGTCGGCGCAACACGTTTTCTTCTTCCATTCTTCCCTGTTAGACGTCATGGCATCATTTACTCCTTTCTCTTTCATATCATTCCTCACACCATCCATCCATCTTTTCTTTGGCCTTCCTCTCCCTCTCCATCCATCTACATTCATATTCATCACTCTTTTCGTTACATGCGTTTCATCCCTCCTCATTACATGTCCATACCAAGACAAACGACTTCCTTTCAATTTTTCTGTAACAGGCGCCACTTTTAAACTTCCTCTAATATACTCATTCCTTACTTTATCCATTCTTGTCACTCCACACATCCATCTCAAGATTCTCATCTCCGCTAAATGCAATCGTTTTTCATCCATCTTTTTCACCGCCCAGCATTCTGATCCATACAGTACGACAGGCCTAATCACGGACTTGTATATTTTCCCCTTTAACTTGAGGGGCATCCGTGGGTCACAAGTTGTTCCAGTGACCTGTCGCCATTTCATCCATCCTGAGTTGATCCGGCGCGATACGTCCCGGTCTATTTCGTTATCCCCTTGGACAAGAGACCCGAGGTACCGGAAGTCGGAGCACATCGGTATGGGCGTTCCGGCGAGAGTTATAGGCACAGGACGAAAGAATCATTATATTAATAAGATCATTTCATGATTTTAGGCATGGAAACTTCCATCAACAGTGCTAAAACCGCGGAACTGCCAAAGAGTTGTCGTGAAGTTTTGACAGAAGTATCTTACTTATCTCCATTATATTTAATGATTATTTATTTACAGATTTTATTTTTTATTTAATTATATTATCGATCTACCATTCTAAATTGCTTCGAAAAATTGATAAAGGCTGCATTTGGCTTGTTTCTCATTTTATTGACTTGCATATTATTATGCAATCGAGCGTCACTTGTTCTCAAAGACATCCGACTGCTGACATTCCTTTGAGCTCTTTTACGACGCTTAATACAGTCTACGCGTGTTTAAAAGCTGCTGTTTACTATGCAGTGTCGGTATCAAACATGCGTGATGCGTGGTTATTCATGAATGACATCATCGTCAGACCATCAGCCGAATAAAGGCGTGGTTGTCATAATCTCTATGGGTTTTTTTTTTGTCAAGGACTAAAGAGGGACAAAAAAAGTTTTTTTTTGTTGTTGTCTTTTTTTATTATTTCCGAATTTAAATACTAGGATAATAAAATGTGTTGGTTATTATCATTAATCATTTTGCATTAATTGATTTAATTTTAGTTTGTTGTTGACTATGGTTTTTCTTTTTGTCGATGAATAAAATATGAAAAAAAAAATGTAGTTTTTGTTTAATAGGCTTTTCTTATTATGTATCGAATGATTGTTGGTTATCATTTGTTTTGATTATATTATTAGTTTGTTGCTAAATTAAACTTAAATTTATGTCTTTATTTTCATGTTTTTGTTTGGGATTTTTCGTGAGTTGTTTATTTTTCTTCAAGTAAGTATTACTTATTAATTTTTCTATTGTTATTTATATTTTAAAAAAAATGAGACTCAGACTTTGGCTATGCCTACAAAAAAAGTATCTTAAGATGGGGCAAGATGAAGCAAAATATATTTTATTACTTCACAACCTACTGTCAAAACACACAACCATTTTGAGAGATTGCTTAAACATTATTAGTTATTTACAATAACATAATATAACTCGAGAGAATCTCAGCATAGTGCTCTTAATCAATCAATGTTTGCAAACTAAATGTCATGGCCGCTTGAAACAAGTTTATAAAACTTTGGTAATCTCCAATGTTGGTAATAATGACGTTATCGGTAATAATGTGCATTGATTAGTTCGAAGAATAAAAAATTGGCGAGGAATGTTAAATATTTGATATCGATTTTTAGTTCTTTATCCAAAATCTTACCTAAAATGTTTGATTTGAAAGCACGTTAAGCTGTTGGTCCCGGCTGTCATTCGTGGATCTTTGACGGTCGTTACGGGTCGTCAGTAGCCCGAAAGTCTGACAAAATAGTCCTACCAAGGGGTATCGTATTACCCAGTACCTGGGTTGTGGAGGTCAGGTAGGCAGTCGCTCCATGTAAAATACTGGTATTCAGCTGCATCCAGTTAGACTGGAAGCCGACCCCAACATAGTTGGGCAAAGGCTAGGCAGATGATGATGTTACGATTTATTTCGTTGTTGCAAAATACTCATATTCGACTCTTCACGTGACCAGAGGGCTGGCCTATTTTTTGGCCAATGAAGCAGCATTGCCATACAACGTGGTAATGCTGCCAGCCTTTTGGGCACGTTTTCTATTGACAGCGATACGGACGATTTTTTTGATGCCCTTTGATTATTTGCCCTCCTTTTTATACATTTGTACATATTATTATTTTTTATTTTAAGACTTTTGAGCTTTTTAAAGTATGTAAATACTTAATAAAATGTCTTTCTTCTATTTAATTCATTCAAACCATATGCACTATATGTTTAAATATTGCTAGTATTTTCATGTATTGTCATATTGTTATCTCGACAGTGTAGGTATGTAGTTTATTTATATGTTTTTTTTTTAATATTTGTTTTTTCTTAATATTTATGGAGGATAAAATTAAAAAATTAAGCCGCAATCGTAGATAATCCCCGTAATTTATTACTTATCTATGTTTTTCCTCGTTTTTAAGTTTTTTTTTAATTTTCAATAAGATTTTTACCTTGACCGTTTTTTGTTAAGGTTTTTGTGCATTAGTCGGGCCATTATATTTATAGTAGACTAGATAATATCTCTGCACATGCTATTCTGATGAACGCATGCATAACATACAAAGTTGAAATAACAATGAGAGTCTTATTATATTACCAGTCAGGAAAAAAATAATCAAAGGAAATCTCATAGAAATAATAAGCTTTGTTTGGTATGTTATAGATTTTGGGGGTTGATCACCCTTACTCGTATCATCCCCTTTAGTAAACTTTTAATAAAAAGTCTTCATTGTTTGAGTTGGATAAAACTCTCTAAAAAGTCTCATATTACATTCATTAAACTAATTTAAATTGCTGTGCCTGGCCTTTTCCCAACTATGTTGGGTTCGACTTCCAGACTAACCGGATGCAGCTAAATATCTGCCGTGTGATTCGGTAACCATCTCACCGTGAAAGCTTGGGTGAAGTGAGCGTGGAGTGAGCTGTCATTCGCTAGGGATTAACACTAGTAAGTGCTCACTTCACTTATGATTTCACTGTGAGATTTTTACAGAATCGACCGGCAGTATTTTAGATGGAGCGACTGCCTATCAGACCTCCACAACCCAGTAACTGGGTATGATAAAACTGGGTAAAACTGGATGTCAGACTTTCGGGCTTCTGACTACCCGTAACGACTGTCAAAGATCTACAATTGACAGCCGGGACCAACGGCTTAATGTACTTTCCGAGGCGCGAAGGGGTCACAATATGTATAATGGTTGCCCAACCACGGCAAGCATAGCATGAGCTTCGACCGACAACTGCAGTCAGTCGATTCTGTAAAAATCTCACCGTGAAATCATAAGTGAAGTGAGCACTTAATAGTGTTAATCCCTAGCGAATGACAGCTCACTACACGCTCACTTCACCCAAGCTTTCAAGGTGAGATGGTTACAGAATTGCACGGCTGGTGTTATTATTTAGCCACGAGCCCCACGTTGATATGATGAATTAAATAGTACGAGCTCAAAAATACATTTCATGACAGAATGTTCTTATTTTTATAAGCAAACAAAAATAAATAAGAAAACATCAAGTTTCAAGAGGTTTAATTTTACCAACCAACACAGTATTAATCTCTTAACACCTCATTCTCGAAGAAAAACCATATAATCAGACATCGCATCGTTCAATAACTGAACTGCTCAACTTGGCCCAACGGCTTGCAAGAATCTCGCTTGCCTTGGCTATTTACTACTTGTTCTCTACACTTTTGCCTGAGAGTATCGCCTCCGTACCAAAGTTATCGATAAAAACCGTAATCCCAGCATTCCCAACACTTTTGGTAGCAGAAACGGTAGCGATATGCAAATGTAACTTTGATCCAACGTCGTGGTACAGGGTTTTCGGAATTATGCTGAGAAATTCCGTTGTGTTTTTTTTCTTGTTTTGCCGTATTGTGTTTCGAAGCTCGATAATGTTTTTTGTAATGTTATGGTTTATAATAAGTTGATAATTCTGTTTTAAGTAGGTGCGAATTATTTTTTTTATATAAACTTAGCTTTTACAATAATTAAATAGCATTGGAAAATTTTGAATAACTAATGTAGTAGCCTAAAAACATTGCTATTAAAATATACCCATTATTTATTATTTTACTGTCCATTATTTTCTACGGTGATTACTTCAATTTCAAATTAATACGATAAAACATTACTATAATTAAAATTAGTTATTGGATTATTATCGCCTTAAGTGACACCCAAATTAAATAATATTAAAACAAAAAAAAAAAAAATGTCGTCGTCATAAAGTCCTTTACCGGATTCGGAAGTGACATAAAAGTATCGATAACGATAAAAGGAAGTCTCTATTAGCGTTAAAGTGTTAATTTCCACGTTAACTTTTTGGGGAGAATTTTTGAGTAACACTAAATATTGTGGAATTTCTTTTCCTTATGCAATGGGGATTCGGTAGAGGTTCTTTCTTTACTGGGTTAGTGGGACGTTCAACTTTTAAATGATAGTGATTTTTTTTTAATTTTCTTTTTTTAGAAAGCCAGCTTTCAAGGTTTAGATCTAAGATGGCCCTCTGACCTATGTTTTGATTTTCATAGGGCTTTATTTATAAATAGGTATTTTGAGAAGCTTTAAAGCTACGAACGAATGTCCTAATAGAAAAGTCTGGAATTTACCGAAATTCAGCACCCGATTTTCACTTTATTGAGTTCTAGAATCGGCTTTGAATCTGCATTCTTATCAATAAAACCTATCTCGTACATTGTTTTAACAACACAATATTTTATGCATGTTTAATAAAGATAACAAAAAGAAACCAGTATTGAACCTCTACCTGTTTCCTAGAATCAACATTCAAGTTGATTATTTTCCTTACAACTTACAAGTTATAACTTGTTCGCTACATTAAACAGCTGATAGGGACTTAGTCTTTGTTTTTTTAATCCGCCATCAAAAATTTACATATTCATTAAGCACTTAATGGATATTTTTAATTCAATTAAACGATACTTTAATGTACTTACTACATGAGTTTGTAGCAGTAAAAAATAAATAAATAATTATCTACTTGTATTTCTACAAGAACAGACGATTCTTGAAAACCGGTATTTTATCGATACTAGTATTGTAAATGTAGAGGACAAACCTATCAAAATTAAAATGTCATGTAAATATTTTTGTACAAAATAAATATGAAGTAATATGGTCGACTTTACGCCTTTTCGATTTATTTGCACAAGGTCTTGGTAATAATATTAGACCTTAATTAATAAAATAAGGTTTTAAACAGGCGTTGAGTCGACACAAAGTTGTTCACATAAATTAAATCGTGTTTTCAGTGACTTGGGTTGGGAACTGTAATAAAATTTACCAAGAACTTCTAACAGTTCAATGTCAAATACCAGCATTTATTTCAATGACTCAAGATATATCCCTTAAATGCATGATTTATTTTATCGTATTGTAAAAAATGCTATTGTATAGGTATTTATCTATAGAATTTAGATAATAAGTATATAATAATTATACAATAATATTAATATTCATAGAGTATATATATTGTTTTGACAAAAAGAGGTGCGTTCAGAAACTCACAGCTATCACATTCTTAAAAAAATTAAATGACGTACTTTGTTGCCATATGGCAACATTATGCATTTAAGGGATATTTGTATTTAAGCAACGTTAAGTTTCATCATGACGCGGTTGATAGCAATATGTTCGCTCCCTATGACGTGAAATGTATTATACTATAGGCACACCACCCCTACTTCTGCCCAACCTTCTGGGAAACAAGACGTGATGTTTAATTTCATCAATCAATCATCAATTGATAACTTGGCTTTACTTAATTCTAACTTAAATTGCTGAAACAGTTTATGTTTTCTTTAGTAGTAAAATAAATATAAAGAAAGAAAGAAAATACATTTGTTCTTTAATTTTTTTTTTCTTTTTTCTTTCTTTTCTTTTTTAGTAAGATCTATATATTTGTTTCTGCCTACACCTATGGGAAGGCGTGATTTTTATGTATGTGTGTATGTTTGTTTATTTCTTAATACTTTAGAGGCGATAGGAAGAACCAGTTAAACATTCGGTCAGCTGTTTAGTTGACCTTGGTTTGAGAAAGATCGAAAATGTCGACTCGATCAGCTGTTGGCTGCGTTTTTCTCACACAAGTTAAAATACTTAACACAATGATGTTTACTCGTAACTTGAAAGGGCACGCACATAATTTAAAACTATAAATGTATCAAGCATTGAAGCACATGTTTGTAAACTCATCACATAATAACTAAGACCTTACCGTTTTGCCACGATAGTGCAAACAAATCCTCGTCGTGAAGCCATTGTAGTTCGCTAATTATAGTAGACATATCAGCAACGAACGACATTAAAACATGATAGCATAACTCCACAACACATCAAAATCACATCACTAGCACAAAAAGACCGCGAACCAATCAAACAGTCCTTCAGAGCACAACACTAAAATCTGCCATACACAAAAATGCGTGGAATGTCAAAAAAACACTGAAAAACTTTCGCTGACAACAAAAATCACCGATAACGCGTTACAATTGATGTTACGAAACGTCAGCTTGACAGATCGTAACCCGGGGTGAACGAACGGCATGCGCAGACGCAGCGTACGTGCGGTGCGCGCGATCGATGCCAACCGACTGGCTCGACAACTCGAGTAAACACTAGCGCAGCGGGGGGTTATCGATAACCTTCCGAATATCGACAAACAACGTCACTATTGCTGCTACCTCGTGTGAAACTGAAGGCCGGCAATTTTTACGGTTTAACGTAAGGTTAATGTATCTTGTTGGGTATTTTATTGATGGTCTGAATGTAATGCGAGGGTCTGGGATTTTGTAACCGCTTGGTCTTTTGTTGGGTTCATTATTTTCGCGGTTTATTCGTCGTATTTTAAATGTGTATTTGGAATGATCTTTTAAGTAAAGTAGAAGTTATAAGAGATAAGGATCAAATCGACAATCTCAATCAATAATGATGAAAGATGAATAATATGAGTCAGTACTATATGGGTTCAACTCCTACGCATCATTTTGTAGACTCAGATAATGCGTGCGCTAGAGTGCTCTAGGTTAGGTTTTAGGATACTGCATTGTAATTAGCTTAGGAAATGGATAAGTTTTGAAGGAGATGGATTGTAAGAAATCTAGAGATTTAGAATTAAAAAAAAAAAAAAAATAAAATTAATTAAACGATTTAGAACCCGGGACATTAATGATGATCGTAACATAAATTATAAAAAAAGCAAAATTATTAAATAAAGCTTGACGGAGAGTGTTCTACCAGAATCGCGTACCACCGTTGCGCCTGCGTGCAGCTTTAAGTCGTTTTTGAGTTTTGGGCCGTACACATCGCACGAATGCACCTGAAGAGATGGGTAAGGATCAACACTCACTGCAAACACTCGCAAACTGAAGCCATGAATTCAACACGTGATTCTAAAGCCCCTAGAGTAGAAATTTTTGCGTCGGTTATCAAACACTAAAAAAAAACAGCTGTTTCATACATAAGTGTTTCTTTAATAACCGTTGAAAAAATTCAAGCATGGTAACCCTGTGCGATGATACCCCTTCCACTCTGTTTAAACCTCTTTTTTCTCAAAAATAAAACAAAGGAAAAAGGGATTTAAGAGGCTTCATTAACCTTTAAACTTTACATACTAAAAATAATTTGAATGATATTCAAGTTTGTTAGCAAACTAGAAAACCTGAAATTATTCTGAAATCACATAAAATAGCCGACTTCATTTAAATCGTAAAGAATCTAAATATAGATCTCATTATCAAAAACTAAACTGAGAACACTACAATAACCTTTTTAGGATGCATGAAGAAGCCTCCTCGTGTAGCGCAGTTTGTTCCGCCAGTTACTCAACTGAACCGAGCGCTCGACGCATCTTGGACAGTCACACCCAATACCTTATTTGACTGGCTAGTCCTTCTCTTGCATTAGTAGGGCTAATGCCCGCCTGGTTAGCGACCACCCTCCCACCGGAGTCGGGCGTCAAGCAGCCTGCTGTGTTTCGTCGACGCGTGGGAGTTCCAGGCATCTTCTGGGCACGCTCGCTCCGTCATAGACCTCATCCATCGCTTTCCATCAGGCGCGATCGATGTCAAGAGCGGGCCCAATCAACAATAAAAAAAAAACATTCAATGGTGCCGATTTTCTTGTTCACAAACGAAACTAAATTCAAGTTCAGTGCATCTTTTTCTTTCTATTTCAATAAGAAAAGGACAGAATATAAATATTAGTTAAGTCCTGTCAAATTAAGATACTCCGTAGACAAGTTTAGACGTGATTAAAAAATTTGGCTACTAAAAATTCGTCAATTTATGCCAGGCGCTGACTAATTTGACAAATTGATTAGAACTAACTTACTTTCCATTTGCTTATTTTGTTAGTTTTATATAGTTCTTTAACTATTTATAAGTTTTCATTATGTATGCTACCCATATCAATGGGTCCCAAATTACATGCAATGTTGCCTGGCATCGTGTTAATCCTGGCAATAGGCTCGCCTCCTATTAAATATGAATCACACTAATATTATAAAGACGAAAGTTTGTGAGTGTTTGTATGTTTGTTACTTCTTCGCGCTCAAACGGCTGGACCAATTTTGATGAAATTAGGCACACAGATAGTTTATAACCAGGATTAACACATAAAATTTATATCTCGATATTCCTACGGGATCGAGACTTATGCGGGTGCAACCGCGGGGCGCAGCTAGTTAAACATAACTGGCTAAATGTGGGTGTATCATAGGCACACATCTGCCTAACCCTTCGGAAATTACAAGCGTGATGTTAAGATATGTAGTCATCCTACTGCCCCAATCAAAATGTAAGTACTTAGGGTCTGTATGTTACGTCTTTTTAAACCCATATCTACATATCTATCAGTTATCTACATAACAGGTGCTTGTGGCTAAGTAATAACAGCCGCACGGATCGATCGATCAAGTTAAGCTACGCTTGCCGCGGTTGGTCCGTCAATGGGTGACCATCTTTACATACCAAGACCCTTCCGTGCCTTGGAAAGCACGATAAGCCGTTGGTCCCGCCTGTCATTCGTGGATCTTTGACAGTCGTAAGGTGTAGTCAGAAACCCGAAAGCCTGACAACCAGTCTTACCACGTGGTATCATGTTACCCAGTAACTGGGTTTTGGAGGTTACATAGACAGTCGCTCCATATAAAATACTGGTATTCAGCTGCGTCTGGTTAGACTACAGACTAATCATAAGTCAAACAATAAAACTGAGACATTTACAATCTTATTATAAATAGCGCTATCTATTTAGATGTGGATGATAATAATTGTTTGTCAAACAATGTCATTTTGGAATTAGGGTGCGTGGGAGCAGGATTTCGTCACACTCGAATTAAATGATAAGAAGTGTGAGGTAAGCAAAATATTGTGTGTTACTTGGTATCTATACAACGTGTAACGTTAAATGCGCAAAACCTGAAAATAGTTTGATCAGAATAACGAGCAGAATTAACTGAACCACTTTTTAATATAGGCCACATTTTTCTAAAAATCTTCATTAAAAACGTTGCCGTGTCTATTTATTAATAGGTCAAGCAACCCAATGTTAGCGTGGCGCAGCCGCCCGGTGACGACTCCTCCCTCCGTAAAGCGTCGTCGCAGGCGCAAGAAACGATCAGAATGGCCAGTAAAACTAAAACAGCTCATAGAACCTTTAATTTTTTTTTAATGACTTATTTTCTCTCTGAAATAGGTCAATTGAATTAAAAATCAGTTGGGGTGTCTGAGGTTTTGCGCGTTTAACGTTACAGGTTGTATATGACCCAATGAACGAAACCGCGTGAAATGACCGCGAGATTGGCGGTATTAACTAAAGAATTGACGTGGTTTCGAGTGGTCATAGTGAATTAGGGTCCTGCGCCCTAACACACTATTACTCTCAATTTGAATCATTGCTAATCCATTGCTTCATAGGTTCGAATTTTTTTTCTGATCAACAACGTAAATAACGCAATGAATGTTGTTGAACTGTCAAAATGAAACCAATTCCGATTAATAATGTATTACGCAATGCCCCGTAGGTGTCTGGAATAGAATATCTGATAAAATTCAAAGTGCTCAGGATAAGAAGTGAAATGAATGAATGGATTTTAAGAAATGAAATGTGCAAACAATTGTAGGCTGATCTATTAAATAAATAAATAAATAAATAAATAATAAGATCTATTTTAGGTATACGAGTTTGGTGGAATTCGTACCCTTAATGTATATATCTAAATATGTTGGTCGACCTATTATTGGCGACTGTATAAGTCTGATGCTTTTGTTACTATTTTTCTTATGTAATGCTGTATATAGAAGCTGTTGGTTTGCCTTTAAAAAATAAATAGTTAATGACGTACAGACGCCAGCACATCAAGCTACCCGAAACTGTCAGATTTTCACAATAAACTTTGAACCTTATACTTTAGCGCTAAAGTTGAAAATCTATTAAAGAAATCTGACTGATTGTAGTACTCGTAGCTGGATGTGCTGGCGTCTGTACAACAGAATAATTAATTAAAATATTTTTATTTTTCCAGGTTAATATTGGTCTACTATTAACTGGCCAAAGGCCTATTTTACGTTTTCAAAATTATTCAAAATTAAGGCTATGCATGTACAGTGCCCTCCAAAAGTTAGTCGACATTTTTCCACTTCAGCTGTGATGTCACATTATGATTTAAAAAAATAATAATAATCAGGAACTCCTGAGGGATTACTTGATTATTTTTTATGATAAGTCAAGGGTAGTTTGAATTAATCAATAAAAACGTTAGAGCAGTTCAAAAATTTGGATCACTAGAATTTGAAATCATAAAGTTGTGTGTCATACCTGAAGTGGAAAAATGTCAACTAACTTTTGGAGGCCACTGTACGTGGATAATAAAAACATTAAATGACATTATCTTCCATTAAACATATGAGAAATATAAAAAAAATATATACAAGGTGTATAATTTTTTTGTATCATTACCGTTATTACAGCTTAAGAATAAGCCTTTTTTACTCTTCATCGTATTATTAAAGTCTGCCGCTATAGCCTTCATAATAACTGGCGTGAAGTAACATATTATAATAGTCTCGTAACAACCAATTATTTTGCACGGAAGTGTATAATTGGTTGGTAGCTGGGCGAATACACTCCGCTGCTAGTGCACGTAATGGGTTAAGTGCTTAAGCTCGAAATTATTAATAGAATGGTTTGTAAGCTTTTTGTTACGCGTGTTTCAATCTAATTGTTTTAATTTCTATTCTACTAGTTTTTATCGCGTTTGTGTTTTTTTAAGGGGTTAGGGGTAGTCAGTGCCATGAAATAATTGAGAATGTTCAATTGTTTTGTCTTGTCAGTAACTCAATTTATTAATGAAAGTAACAATATGACTCAACTTCACGAAAATTAAAAAAAAAATATTAAAAAAAATTAAAAACTTATAGCTGTTTGCGTTGGACCCTGTTCCATAAGAAATGCCTTGCGGTGACCATCACAAATCCTTGGAGATTCACCTAAAATCAATCGGACGAGAAAAATCAGTTATTTTAATAGATAACCTAGTGCCTGATCAAAGCTTTCTTTTTTTAAATCAATAAAATTGCGGTTTCAGGAAATTTATTTCCAGATTTTCGGGAAAACACTAAAAATCAATTGTTTATAAAATATCGAAATTTTGCACACTAATTAGTACACTATCGATCACAACCTGAATTATTTTGAAGGATATTGCTAATCCATTACTTCATATGTTCGAAAAATTTGTCTGCTCAACAACGTAAATACCGCAATGAATGTTGTTGAACTGTCAAAATGAAGGCTATTTCTACTATTACAATGTTACGCAATTAGCTTTAATTTAGTTGCTGTTCCTCGTCAGTATTCACTCCGGCCGCTCAATAAAGGCAAACTAGAGATGAGTAAAATTAACCACTTTGCTGTACTTTTTACTTGTCAACAGAGAGAGACAGAGTTATAGTTTTCGTTCTTTTGAAAACCAACTAAATTTAATTTTGTATGAAACATAATCGCAGTTGCTTTGCTAGTCTAAACTAATCTAATACATTATAATAAAGAGAAAATATTTAAGTTTTTGTATGTTGATTTGTTACGCTTTCACTTTAAAACGACTGAACGGATTTGGATGAAATTTGGCCATAACTTGGAAAATGACATACGCTTTTCATCCTGGATTGCAGACAAAGTCGCGGGCAATAGCTAGTTTTGCCTCACCTGGAAGTTGGAAAACATGAGTTCTTTAGAAAAAACCTATACATTTTTAGTTGTTTACAATTTTCTTTATCTGCATAACGTGTCATTCTTCACACTAGTGTTTGTTCAGTCAATGTGTGAAGATTATGCAAACATCACGCTGTAATTTATACAAATTTCATGTAGAATTAGAATTCACAACTTTCTAACGTACCTAATTAAAATGTTACCGGTGACTACCTATGTGTAGTGTCGTCATAGTTTTTATTGTGCGGGTTGTTTGCAATACTTGTACCAGTAAACGAGCCGTCACGCTTTTGTTAAAATAAATGTGTAATTACCTCGTTAGTTTAGCGGTCGCAAGCACTACACCTGAGCATGAGGTCCTGGATTCGATTCCCAGGTCTGGCAAAGTATTATTGGGTTTTTCCATCACGAATTTCTCAGAAATAGCACGGTAATAATATTACCGTGGAAATAGTCCGGAGTCTGTATTTGTGCCCGGTTGTTCGCAACAAGCTCGCCTTCTATTACACGGGACTTAAAACATAACTAGTGAAATGTAGCCGTACTAGGTATAGGTACATCTCTGTCCTTCTTCTCCTTTCTTCTGTATTCCTTCTTTTGTGTATGTCCTTCGGATGAAACACTCTTGATATTTATGTTATGGCAACACTTTCCTCATTCACTGTTGAAAATGTATCCACAAAAAGGGTGGGCCCCTTTATTTCGCCTATAAAAAACAGTCTCTCAAACTCTTACAAGACAATTTAATCCCCACATCCATTTTGTTTTTCCTTTTAACACAAATTAGATTTACATACAGCACGGTTCGCTCACAATCTCATTAGATATCACAAACACTGAGTTGTGAGCATCCCTGCTGGAATCGTTAAATATATTTACTCGTGCTTTTCACTAGTAATGTATAAGTGGTGTGTGTTGTAAGAGGTTGGTGGTGTAAAAGGTCACTAACCTCAATTTTATTCTGTGACAATCATACCGATTTTGCTGTCATTCTATAAGCCGTTCTACTCTGTAAAAATGTCAACGTGAAAACTTAGGTGAAGTGAGTTTAAAATGAGCTGTCATTCCACCAGCTGTTCTTTTCTGTAAAAATCTCACCGTGAAAAATAAATGTAACCATAAGTTTTCACGGTGAGATTCTTACAGAACACATCGGCTGAAGTGGTTTATGTTATACGAAAATTTTAAAAAGCCTTCTTCAAAATAATTTTACTGCATACCCAAATGTACTAGCTGTAAGTTTTCTTAAAATTATCATCATCTGCCTAGCCTTCGCCCTGTCCTGTTTTTCGTCCTTTCGACTTTTCCTTTTATGTTGGGGTCTTACCGGATATAGCTGAATGCCAGTATTTTACATAGAGTGAATGTCTTTATGACCTTCACAACGTAGTCATTGAATACCACTATATATAGCATTTGGTAACACTGGAAAATAATAGACAATAAAATAAAATAAACATCATCATTAGTTAATCATAGTTAACGGATACCAAATTTATCCTGGCATCTTCAATGGTCGTCAGAGACAGCATATAAAATTGTCTGATGCAAAAAAAAAATCCGCACCTTATTTAGAAGCACAAGAACTTGGTTGTGAACATACCTGAAACAAAAAAAAAAAATACACGTTACATTTCTTAACTTACATGACATTGTTCTAGGAGCTAACTATAGTTTTGTTAAAGAGCAAGTGTATTTAATTTAAACCTTGAACACTTTCGTCAATAAGTCGTAACTTACACACACTGTGTCTAACTTCTAACTGTCTCATTCAGATCTCCTGCGGTAGGTCTGCTGGAAGAAGTGAGAAGAATCTTGGTACCTTTCTACTCTTCTATCTTTAATTTTTTTTTTCTCTAAGTATTACTTGTTTTGTGTGTGCATAAACATACTACTAAAGTACCACATGAAACGAAATGCAGTAAAACGCTTATAACTTGTCCCACAACCAAGTGCACAGTGAATTTACGTTTCTACACTACGCGGCTCGTTAAACCATTACTACAGCAACTAGCCTTCAATTGTTTTCACGACACTTGCTACTATGATTTGTACGAATAACCAATCAGTCAAACGTTTTTTTTTTTATGTTTGAAGCAATAGAATATAATTATGAAAAAACATGATATAACAACGGCTATACTTATTTATTTATATATACCTTATTGTGCACCAGAAAATACATAACAAAAAAAATGCAATTGTTACTACAAAACATACAATGGGGGCTTTATCGCTTTCTGCGATCTCTTCCAGGCAACCTTGGAATGGAAAGTGATTGCGTGGATATAAAAAAATGGGGTTGTCATTGGTGCAAAATAATAGGTAGAATATAATACTTAGATACATAGATATACAAGGTGTAATTTAAATAACGCAAAACCTCATAAGGGGTCATTGTACCTACTCATCGTTATGAACAACTTTTACTATTGGACCAAACCTGAAATCGCGACAAAAAAATAAGCTGTTCCCTACATTTATGTTCGCATAACTCGTCAAAATGTAGGGAACAGCTGATTTTTTTTTTCGCGATTTCCGGTTTTGGTTTTGCCAGAAGTATGAGAAGGACAGAGTAAGAGGAGATTGTTAGAAGAACGTAGATTCTAAGCGTGAGAAGAACATAGATATTGAAGTAAGACATGAGATAAGAAGGAGATGTGGGAGAGTTGAGAAGGGAGAAAAGCGTGGTTAAAGCGCGCAAACTCCTTCTTTGGCCAATGGCCATCCACTTGCTCAGACCTATAGCTCGATACATGGTCATATTTTCTGAGGAATATTCCACAAGACAAATTCCTACTCATTATAATACTGCAAAAACACAGCGTTGGTCAAGAGGGGCGATCACGAAGTTCGGGATACCCTTCAGCTAATAAATGATATTGGGTGAAGAGATCTGCAGTAAATAGCCAATGTTTTGCAGAAAGCTTTAATACTCCTGCTAAATAAAGAGTGCTATTACGATACGCTTCGATTTTCTAAGTGGATTGGTAGATAACGCTTCAGCATAAGTGCTATTGCTGCATAAAGATAAAAGAAATAAATTAACTTTCTTCTTCATTTCATTTTCCCCATCACTCGTATTACAAAATCTCACAACGATTGAACAGGCCACATAATAAACGCGGTCAGTCACTGGCTTTATTTCCACAAACAGCCTAGATTACAAAAAAAAAAAAAAACATTCGGTAGAAAAGCCTTTTGGCGCGAACACGTATTTTCATTCGGTGTAATGATTGCCACGAACAAGCGACGTAAACTCGAACGAATTTAAATTAAAAAAAAAAACAACTATCCTATAGCATTTTAGTTTTTTTTTTGCGACAGGCACGATGAATACACACGGCTACCATATCAAGCTATACGTTTCCAGTTTTAGCTGACCTCGCATTGTATAGGTTTATCATACAATCAGAAGTCAGCTTATGCTGGTTCTTTATAGGTTGATGTGTAGTCTTCATTATCATCATCATCCACAACCCGACTTCACCCACTGCGGGGCAAAGGCCTCTCTTTTCTTGTGCCAATCCCTACGCTCCTGTACCAGCCTCATCCTCGGACTCCACTCTGTCACAGCCTCACTTCACCTGTCATCACAGCGCCTTGCCAGGTGATACAAAGTCTTAAAACAAATTAAATAATGATGTTTGAAACGATTATTATACATTTTAATTACTCCACTCTTTCATAATAAACCCCATCTGGCAGTAAGTTCAACTTTTTCCTAAGAGAAATCATATCCAAAATCGCTTCAGCTTTTGTCTCACAAACCAAAAGAAGGCATAATCTGAATACGTCTCAGCATTTCTTTTGTGTCTTGAATTCGAGTTGATTGCTACGCAAAAAGGCGTTCTGTTGCCCGCTCAGTTACATTAGGACAACGTGGGCGTAGACAACCCTTTAAAGTGACAAGTCAAAAAGGAAATTCTTGTTTGTCCGTGAGGAATGTTCGCTATATTTGAAATAATAATAATATTCCACAACTTTCACACAACGCCATCTAGTCCCAAAGTCCAAACTAAGCAGAGCTTGTGCTATGAGCACTAGACAACTGATACATACATAATTTGAAATAATAATAATATTCCACAACTTTCACACAACGTCATCTAGTCCCAAAGTCCAAACTAAGCAGAGCTTGTGCTATGAGCACTAGACAACTGATAAACATACATATATTTCTAAACACATACATGTTATAGATAAATTACACCCAGACAAAGAACAAATGATCGTGCTCATCACACAAACATTTGTCCTGGGTGGGAATCGAACCCACGACCTTGCGTGTAGCAGTCAGGGCCACTGACCACTAGACCAACAGGCCTGCCAAATGGGTTAGTAGATGTTTGTAAACTGTAGTCTGAGTTTAAGCGATAAAAAACTAGTGTTATTGTGGATGTATTGGTTATGGCGTTACGAAAGTTAGGACTTTTAGATATACTCTGCGATAGAACCCAACTTGCGTGTTATTTTTTATACATCGATGGTCAGACTGTTTAGTGCCAAGTCGCTTTGGTATACCCAGTCAAAGTCAAGGCTCGTTGCTAAGTATTAAGTACCAGCCGCACGGGCCAATCGATCAGGCTAAGCTACGCTTTCCACGGTCGATCTGTGGATGGGTGATCATCTTTACATACTGGACAAGAAAAGCACGGAAACATGTTAGTAAGTCGTCGGTCCCGGTTGTAATTCATTCGGTTATATTTCAATTACGGGTAGTCAGAAGCCCGAAAGTTTGACAACCAGTCTTACCAAGGGTATCGTATTACCCAGTAACTGGGTTGTGGAGGTCAGATAGGCAGTCGCTCTATGTAAAATACTGATATTCAGCTGCATCCGGTTAGACTGGAAGCCGACCCCAACATAGTTGGGAAAAGGCTAGGCAGATGATGAACACACTCGTAAATCGCGGTCGTTTTTACTGTGCCACCGCTGCTCCTCTACTCTTCCTACCGAGCTCCCAACAAACAAACAAAAATAGAAGCATCCCGCAAACGCCTGTTCCTTGCACCACACACCAAGGTATGACGTCCACAGTTCTTAATACTGACGCATATAAACGTCGTTAAAGTCGTCACGTCCTACCACGTTGAACCACTTCGCTCTTTAAGACTTTACTGGAAGTTGGAAAATACTAAAGTGGCTATTCAAATGCAGAAGGAAGTTTAATGCCAGTTCACGCTTTCAGACGTTAAAAGTGTTACAGGTAAACTGAGTTACAGTAAGTTATGATGAGTTAAGTTTTGTCTCGTGTGATGGTTTTCTTAGTAGAGGAAGCAGGACTTTACAAATCTACGAGTATGCAACTGTGAATCGCGTTAGTCGATAGCACCTTGGCGGTTTAAGGATGGACAAGTTGTCAACTGATGAATTTGAGTACCAGCGGTCGTTTCTGGAAAAATCTCACCGTGATAACTAAGGTGAAGTGAGCTTAGAGTGTGCGAGTCATGCTGATGCTAGGGATTGACACTATTGACGACTCGCTCCACGCTCACTTCACCCAAGTTTTCACGGTGAGATGGTTACAGAATCGCACGGCTGATATGTATTTTAGTAATAATGTTTTATAGTAGGTAAGTACAAAAAAGGATTTTTTTTTTTTTTTTTTGGCAGCAATTCCTCTCCCTAAATGATGACTGTGAATCTCTTGTAGCTCAATAAAGAAGATGGTATCGGCATCCTCCTTTTTTAAACGGAACTGTTTAGTATCATTAATTCGTTTTCTAAGTGGCAATTCAGTTTGACAATTTACTGCCATCACTATGAACGTATACTACTGCGTTGGACTTTGGGTTGCAAGCGCAACTGCTTCGCAAGAGGTCTTGGATTCGATTCGGTCGGGCAAAATATTATTGGGCTTTTTTACCTGGTATTCAAACATTCATTCCCAACATTTTATTACAACAACACACAAAAACTCCTTTTACACAAACTCAATCCTCAGAAGAAAGAACGAAATTTGTAAAGTACCCTTCACACGCTTTGCTTTTAATAAACGTTTCTTTTACTACCTTGGACCACTTTTATCATCATCTCCCAAGCCTTTTCCCAACTATGTTGGGGTCGGCTTCCAGTCTAACCGGATACAGCTGAATACCAGTATTTTACATGGAGCGACTGCCTATCTGACTTCCACAACCCAGGTACTGGGTAATACGATACCCCTTGGTAAAACTGGTTGTTAGACTTTCGCGCTACTGACGACCCGTAACGACTGTCAAAGATCCTCGAATGACAGCCATGACCAACGGCTTAACGTGCTTTCCGAGAGAGGTCTTGGTATGTGAAAATGGTCACCCATCCACGGACCAACCGCGGCAAGCGTAACTTAATCTGATCGATCGACCCGTGCGGCTGTTATTACTTAGCCGCAAGTCCATTTCCATACAAAGCCCATTTCAAATCAAATCAAATCATTTATTTTTGCAGAAAACACTGTTACAATAGAGTGTTATTAAAATAGACGTTTCAAGTGATTCTACCATAAGGCATTTCCAAGCACCATTTTTATATAAAAGAATAAACAAAACTGTCCCTCCCTGTACATCAATCTTCTTACGATAATTATATGCAAAAAAGAGATAATACGCTTTCTAACCAGCTTAAGCTAGGACGACACTGAACACCTGCTTACTTCACATTCGTAGTGACTTCTTTACCACTCTGTATCTAAACTCAACCTCCTTCCCTTCCGTTTTAGTAGGTGTGGTGTGTGTGTGTGTGTGTGTGTGTGTAAACGGATGCTGCACCCAACGACGCGTGTCAGCAGCAGCCGTCGACGCGTTGGCGGCTGCTGTCGACGACGTGTCGCTCGTGTATTTGAGCTTTCGTGTATTTGAGTCATCATCTGCCTAGCCTTTTCCTAACTATGTTGGGGTCGGCTTCCACTCTAACCGGATGCAGCTGAATACCAGTATTTTACATGGAGGGACTGCCTATTTGACCTCTACAACCCGGTTACTGGGTAATACGATACCTCTTGGTATGACTGATTGTCAGAATTTTGGGCTTCTGACTACCCGTAATGACTGTTAAAGATGAATGACAACCGGGACCGACGGCTTTGCACGGAGCATCTTGGTATGTAAAGATGGTTACCCATCCACGGACTAACCGCGGCAAGCGTACCTTAACCTGATACATCGACCCGTGCGGCTGTTAATACTTAGCCAAGAGTCCCGCAGTAGACCCACTATAAATTATATTTATTACTTATTCTCCTTCATTTTTAACGGTAGCCATTTAACCAAACATTTTATATTTCTTATTACGTCACGCACATTATTTTCAAATAACGTTCCAAAGCTCATATTCAAACTCCAAAGCAATCGTTCCGTGATACTTCGTAATCAATTACTAAGTATTCCGATGCGTGAAGTATACGGCCAGTATTTTAAGATCTGTGGAGTTCCTACTTGCGGTTACTCATCATACAAAACGTAAAGGTATTAGAGAAAATGAGAGGTCTTGGTAAACTGGTTGTATGTTCATAGGTTGGTAATGTCAGTAGCATTATTGTTACTCAAGCATTATTTTTACTCAGTACCTTTTTGTTACTACGTCTTTCTTTTGTTTTATCCTTTTTCCTCTTTTCACCCTCGCATTGCATTGTTGGAATTGGTTGGACGTAAAGATACATATTTTAAATTCAGAGCGCGCCCCAAAAATATATTTTTCTTTAAATTTTTCCTTGTTCTTTCTAAGCGTTTTCCCAATGGAAACGGAGAAAAATATAACAAGGTAGGTACTTCAAAAAATATTGGCTTAGAACGTCTCTGGAATAACAATTCCTTGTTTTACTTAACCTTTGATTTAGTTTTATATCTGCATTTATTTATTTATTTATTACTTCTAGCACATAAATGTACAGAGGTGGACTTAATGCCATAGGAATTTTCTACCAGTCAACCTTTGGGTGATGCAGATCTATACATATTATAAATTAAGGTCCGGTTGTTTCAAACGGTGGATAACGTAACATACGTACAGACGCCAGCACATCAAGTTACTACAATCTGTCAGATTTCTTTAATAGATTTTCAACTTTATCGCAAAACTATAAGGTTGAAAGTGGATTGGGAAAATCTGACAGTTTCGGGTAGCTTGACGTGCTGGCGCCTGTACATCAAATAATAACAATTACGTACTCGTTACTATTTGCCGTAAGGTAAGGCCATAACTTTGTAATTGTAATTTAAAACAACGCTTTTTTTCGATTGACAATATTTAGCGCCATTTTTGACGTATACGCTAGCGTCATGTGGACGTGAAATAACCCGCCCTAAAGTCGCTTTTCATATAATTATGTCTGACGGGGTTGTTCTGTTTAAACTACGCAACGGATTTTAAGGCGGTTTTCATCATAATTTAAATAAGTTATTCCGGAAGGTTTATGTTTATAAGACATTAATATTAAACTAACATTTAATGAAGATATCTCGAATTATTTTGAAATTGTAAAAAGGCGGACCGCTTGTGATTAACAGTCTGTAATTATAATATTTTACTGGAGCTGTATACGAATCCAATGCTACGACTGCTGCAATACCAGAGGCATCGCTGATGTGTAATCAATATATCTGTCGCAGTAAGAAGGTTGAAGCCGTGACGTATCGCTATATCCCTAGGGATTTAGCTATATTCCGTTATATAGTTATATGAAAGCGGTAGATAACTGCCTTATTACCGTACGCAAAATACGGGCATTGACGTGTACTTGCGGACACCAGCCCGTGTTATCTGTCTTACTAGGAATATAACTATGACACGAGCACAATCTAGTAATATAACTATCTTACTAGACTGATCTAGTGAAATTATAGTAAAGTCGGGGTGCAGAGTGCGGGGCGCATCTCGGTCGCAGCCAAATATATAAACAGATTGTTTTTATTATTAAAACATTTGTTTTGATTGTGACGATTGAGTTGTATAAAAAAAGCTAAATAAAACGGCCCAATCATGGACTGTTTTATTTAAAATGAGTTATTATAATTATTTCGCTAGATTAGTCTAGTAAAATAGTTATAACACTAGATCGTGCTCGTATCATAGTTATATTCGTGGTAAGACACTTATAAACCACTTTCATATAACTATATTACGGTATATCGCTATATCCCTAGGGATATAACTATGTCCCTAGGGATATAACTATATATCTAACCATAGCGACATATCGATCTTAATGACAAATCTGCATATCATCATCATCATAATTCCAGCAGAAAAACCTCCCCTGGTGGACATAGGCATCCCCCAAGCACCATGACTTCGACTACTTCTGTACTTCTCGCATACAGCGGATTCCTGCGGCTTGCACAAGGTCATCGGTCCACCTTGTGAGAAGCCCTCCAAACGCTACGCCTTCCAGTACGCGGACACTACTCCAGAACTCAACCCCAGCGGCCATGCCCACAAGCCGCATAATACGTTTTTCGTAAAAAATACTGCCAAAAAATTCTTGCAATAGCCTCATATAGTCTTCACAGCACATAAATAATCCCTTAGAAAGTTCTTATACAAAAAAAAACAGCAATCAGTTTCGATATTTATAACGTTTACTTTTAATATTTAGACTCTCCCTTTTATAAAACATATTGGCACAGCCAATGGGCGGAAGTTAAAACACAGGCTATCAAATTTCAGCAGGAAATTGACATGACGGCGCGTGCGCGAAAGTAAACCGAACTTGACTCACACGGTGGTGCGGGACGAGGCATAAGCGGTAGCGATTTAAAATATGTCTTTTGAAGTGTTGACGGGAAGTCTAGAAAATGAAATGAAATTGTTGTAGGATACCGGAAACACTTTTACACGTAAGTACTCTTAGAAAAAAGCTAGATGGAGTTGACATTTCCTATCTGTAGTCAGATAGGAAATGTCAACTCCATCTAGCTTTTTTTTTTAACCCTGACAAAGAAATGACAAAACAAGGTCAAGTGTCAAACAATCAAATAAGTGCTGAAGTATTTTTTGGTAACACAAATTATAGAGCTGTTCACGTGGGATTTGCGTTGCAAGGCATTTTGAGAGATTTGCTTTGAGATCCCGTGAGTGAATTGTCGCCGGTGTTTTAGAAAAGACGTCGTAATTATGTCTGTCTAAATAGATAATTATGGTGACGATCGTTAAATGGGCCTACCAGGGTTGTAGCCTGCCAGGGTCGTGCTCCTGCCAAGATCACAGGTTGTTCGAAAGAGTTACCGTGGCCCTGGCACACAGGTAGGTTTTAGTGTGTAAAAGTCTAAAATGCCGTCCCGCTCCGCCCAGAGCGGGAGAACGTATTTGATGATTTCAAACCCAAAAAAAAAGGCCAAAAAAAGAGGTCAGTTGGCAAGAATTAATTTTGCTAAATAGGTATTCTTGCAACCAATGCATGAATGATTTTCGTAAAGCTCGCTTGGACTTAAAAAGTTCAGGTCTGACGTTTTACTAAGCCTTTAGGTTGGACTAACCGCTGTCAGTTCATAAATTAAAACCATTTCTCATTAAGGATTTATATTACATGTTACAGTGGCTAGTATTACTGCGAAATAAAAAAAAACAGTTCCGAATAACTTCCTTATTCTGTCTGAACGAGTCACTATTTCATTATGGACTATCTTGGTCTCTTTCTGGTATTGATAGATAGAAAAGGACGGGTGATTTGTAAATATAATGAAAGATACAGAATAAGGCAGTTGATTTTTTATTTATTTCTTATAGTCGCCGTGACATTTGATAGTCGAAGGGTGAATGACTATAGAGACACATTGAGAGGGATATTCTTTTAATTATAAAATAATGACTTATACGTTAGACATACAGGAAACAAAACAGGTTCAAACTGTTTTTCTTTTTGTTGCGTAATTGCCTAGATACATTTTTTTTTTTTTTAAAACACTGACGTAAAACTTTTTTGATTAAAAAAAAAGCTTTTCTTAAACCTTGTCTCAACTATTTTGTGGCCAGCTTCCAGTCTAGCCGGATGTAGCTAGCACCAGTATTTCACATGGAGCGTCTGCCTATATTTTTTATATGACACAATTTTTTTAAAATTCTTTTATCAAAATAGCACTGCCTCCTTATCTGTGAACATAACTGATGTCAGAAATACGATGGTGACAAAAAAAATGTAGCTCCCTTATATTTTAACACTATTCTTAAATCTCTTCTTTACTCATATTTACATGACCTTCCCTTTCCATATTTTACGCTTGGTAAGACCGCAGGGCCGCCTACAGTCTTACCTAGCGTAAAATATGGGAAATGAGAAAGGAGTATCCTTTCTCTAGATGTAAAATTCGTCCCACTTGCGAATTAAATCATTATTTATCCTTTTCTACTCAGTTAACCTTTATCAGTTACTGTTGACGGTTTTCCTTCATTCATAAATCATTATTCAAATACGACCTTTTACTGAACACAATAATACGATCCCAAAAAACATCACCCTACTTTTGGGTAGTTGGGTACGAGTAAAAGCCTAAAATCACAAATTAAATAAATACAGATGTAATAAAAATAGAACTGTTAGAAAAGCGACATTTTCTGTTTTCTTTACTTCGACGACGGGTATTTTTTCTTCCATTTTTGCCAAACAAAACTGGGCTTTTAATAAACAGAGTCAAGTCCTTGAACAACTCGGGTTAAACGCTTCGCATCTGTGTCCAATATTGCAAGTCAAACAAGGACTCTTTGTATCTAATTACAGAGGAAAATAAAAAGACATGGCCTTCAGTCCTTGTGGTTTGCGAGTTGTGACTCATCTCGTAAAAGTGCGCGTTATATTCTAAATGCCCGTGTGGTAATGTGGAAGTGCGAACTTGTTCATTCCTGAACGTTCGTGTCATGTGTTTCAAGTACGTGTTTTCTTTTTACCCGACTACGGCAACTCCAAACGAGCGTCATGATTTTAACAGGCTATGTGTTTGTTCATCTGTGCTCTTATTACTCTTAAGTTATTTCTCATTTTTTCCGGACGAAGAGTATCGTTGAAAGCAACATGTTGCACATAAAATCCAACATGGCGGTTTAGAGCGGATTTATAATTAACGACACAGCCGGACGATTCTGTATAAATCTTACCGTGAAATCATAAGTGAAGTGAGCACATAATAGTGTTAATCCCTAGCATTATGGAATGACAGAGCTCACTTCCCGCTCACTTCACTTAAGTTCTCACGGTGAGATTTTTACAAAATAGCACTGCTGTTTGTCAACTGATTGGCACTTCGCGTGACTGGAACAGGAGTTGTTTTTACGAGCAGAACAAGGAATTTGGAGCAATCCCACCAGACTTCTGGGCACGGGGCAATCCATACAATGATAGCAACCGTACGTCGGCTCTGGTCCGGGCATAATTATGTGAGTCAGGTAACTATTCAAAAACCACCAACAAAGACCCACCATTGCTTTATGTAATACAATCGATACATTATACAGGGTAATTTGTAAAACACCAAAAACCTCTTAAGAGGTCATTGTACTCATCATTATGAACAACTTTTACTATGGGACCAAATCTGAAATCGCGAAAAAAAAATCAGCTGTTCCCTACATTTTGACGACTCGTACGAACGTAAATGTAGGGAACAGCTGATTTTTTTTTCGCGATTTCAGGTTTGGTCCCATAGTAAAAGTTGTTCATAATGATGAGTACAATGACCTCTTAAGAGGTTTTTGGTGTTTTACAAATAACCCTGTATATACATTGTTCTTGTTGAACTGCCTCGTTGGTCTAGTGGTCACAAGCGCTACTAGTGAGCGTGAGGCCCTTGGTTGAATTCCCGGGTTGAGCAATCCATTATTGAGTTTTTCAACAGTAATTTCTATGTATCAAATTTGTTCGTTTGTTCGTCCCCTATTACATGGTACTTAAACATAGCTGGCAAAATGTGGGTGTACTATATGTACACCTCTGCCTAACCTATCGGAGATAACCGGTGTTATGTTATGTGTGTGCATTGTAACATTGTGAGAAAAGTGGCTTGTGATAACACCAAAAAAACTGGCTTGTGATAATAATACCAAAAAAACTGGCTTGGGATGATAATTAAAAAAAAACTGGGTAGTGATAATACCAAAAAAAAAACTAGCTTGTGATAATAATACCAAAAAAACTGGCTTGGGATAATAATTCCAAAAAAAACTGGGTAGTGATAATACCAAAAAAAAACTAGCTTGTGATAATAATACCAAAAAAAACTGGCTAGTGATAATAATACCAAAAAAACTAATTGGCTTATGATAATACAAAAAAAAAAAACTGGTTCGTGATAGTACCATAAAAACTGGCATGTGATAATACGAAAAAAACTGGCTTGTGATAGCACCAAAAATTCGAAGGCATGTCTGACGTCCACCAAGCAGCTGCACCAGTCCTTAGTAGGGCTGGTGAATAACGGCCTAGTCTAGTCTCACTGGGAATAGGCTCTGGCCTGGACTTGAAATGCCTAGGGACGCCCTAGGACGACATATAGTGACCTTATTTATTTATATAATACTTCAAGCACATAAATGTACAGAGGCGGACTTAATGCCATAGGCATTTTCTGCCAGTCAACCTTTGGGTGATGCAGAGACAAACAGTAGTAGGTGCAATCATGAAAATTGAGGAATAAATATTTTAAATATAAAAATACGCATAAACCTATTAAAACTATAAATATAATATATACCTAATTACATATAAATATAAAAAAAATACACAAATACATGAATATGGGTCATATTCAAAATAATTGTAAGTTACGGATAGGAAACAGATATGAATATTGTTTGATTGTAACAGAAAAATAACAGAAAGGAATTATTAGGGCAAGTTTAAATAGCACACGTTTATAAATTAAATAATTAACGTTGAGCTAATTAAAACATCTGGAATAGTAGAATACCATCATCACTATCACTACTTATGCATACCTATTACAGTTCACCTACTAAGATTAAGTATAACAGGCTACGAGTGCGAAGCCTGTGTGGGTCGCTAGGTGGGTACATAATGAAACAACATTTTGATGATCGTATTTTAATTGGTATAGTTATAAATTTAATTTTTATTATATAAAATTTAGTTTTTTAATGAAAAAGAGTTTCTCAGATATTAATTTAAAAAATACTCACAACATACAACTTTACACTGACCTGTAAATTGCAAAAAACCTGAGACATTTTGAATTTCGCGGGCTACCTTGGCGCATCCCCCTTAACTGATACTGAGACGGCCAACAAGAGGCTGGGTACGCCTCGGCGAGGCTGCGCGGTTAGTACAAACGGCTCAAGCGGTGAGGACTGAGCATACGCAGTAAAACATGTACACACAGACAATACATGGCACAGCAATGCAATACACATACTTCAAATAAATTTAAGTCAGTAAAAAAAAAATGTTTTGGCTAACCTGCGGTGCAGTAAATATTAATATTTTATTTTCATTAATTCATACAACATGAGACAATGTGAATAACGCCTAATCATTCATATCTGTTACGTAACAGAAAAAAGTGACAGATAAAATAACGGATATGAATTAATTGCACGTGTCTAATCTACAAATCTATTTATTTCCACAACAATTCGAAATGTTATACGAATATTTTATAGTTATAACAAATATCACAATACAGCCATTTCCTAGTATGAGTATTATAACAGTAATTACTTACCGCTATTGTAAACGACTCACATTGGATATTTACTTTTAAAAGTCTAATTTTCTTCGACAACGAAACGACCTGAAAAACTATATTGAACAAAATCCCCGAGCGTTTATTCTTACGTTGTGTAGTGACAGCTAGTGAACTCATGCTGCCCAGTATATCAAATTTCTTTATTGCCATGGAAATAATGTTAAAATAGCATAACATAGAAGAATAACAGATATGATTAAAATCAGGAGACTCATTAATAAATTAAATTTGGAGAACACTAAATAGTATTTTATATTTTGTTTAGTGAAGTGTTGAAAGTTTAAACAATATTCTCTGAATATAGTTTTTTTTTAAACTTTTGTGTAATGGTTAATAATTAAATTATTTTTTTAAGTTTACCATCAAAGACGTGGACATTGAATACTTGTATAAAACGGAACCTACGGAATGACTGGTTTAATTTTTTTTAATGAATTGTTTAGCAGTACCAAATGTTTCGTTGTTTTTAATTAGGCTCAAATAAAAATTTAATCTGTTGGTTTATAAAATTCTAGTCAGTTGTATCTCGTTATGAAAATAATTGGGTAGGACATTAAGACAATAGTAAATATACAATTATTTTGAATATGACCCATATACTAAAAAGAAATAAGACAAATAATTGGACAATATTAGCGTTGTGATTATACTGCCAGCTTCTTACGAATGTGCTCGCGAACCTTAACTTTAAAGGATAATCGGTTGATTGCCATCCTGATTTCCTGGGGAGCGCATTCCACAGAGAGATAGACTGAACGAAGAAGGAAGAGTGAATGAAGTCTGTGCGGTGAGTGGGACATTGGAGAAGACGATTGTGTGATGAACGTAGATTTCTATTGTGGTTGGCGCAAATGTACTGAAAGTGGGGGTGGGGGTTGTTCTGAAAGGTCCGGTGCGTAGTACTCGCAATGAACTTAAACGCAGTACAAAAAGTCAGTAGGAATCCTAGCAGGTGGTGTTCTGTAGTTTCTGCCTACCCCCATGGGAAGAAGGTGTGAGTTCATGTATGTATTTTGAGTAAACTATATCAGAGTCATCAAAGTAATGTATCCTGGACATTTTCAGGGCATCACAGTATCAAATTCAAAATCAAAAGTCGGTTATTCAAACTAGGCAAAGAATCAGCACTCTTCGAACGTCACAGTTACAAAAGACGGTCCCCCAAAACGCCCGTCCTTCACCACTTCCTAGTGCTTTCGCTGGGGAGAAGAAGTAGCCACTTCTTCTCAACACAGAACAGACAGCTATGCTGCTGGGGAGTTTGTGGAGCCCCACAAACTCCCCAGCAGCATAGCTGTCTGTTCAGTTAGAAAATACTTGATTGTATGGAATACTAGGTATGCAAAGTAATATTAACATTACAAGACACAGAATACTAAATTAAATTATTTGCCATATGTCAGCTAGTCACGCCAATATACCAACAAATACAATAAAAACTATAAAATTCAAGCAAAAAAAAAAAAAAAAAATCAACGAAAATAAAGAAGGAAAACAAAACTTTCAATCTAAATAATAGCTTCTAGGTATAAAGAGCGTGACCGCTTACATATTTATGCAATGCTGGGTTTTGTTCACATTACTGTCACTTAAAGTCACAAATGATAAACGAGGAACAATGAAGTAAAATAAATAAACAAGTTATTACCAATAACAACAATAAAACCATGGTCAGCAAGACGACAAGTCACCACAAGCAGCACCCGTTCACGAGCATAACGTAAAGATCAGCCATTACCCCCTCGCTATATTTCAGGGAAGGAGGCAACCCGACCCCTAACGATACCGCAAGCAGTGACATCTAGGGGAGCATGACGAACTTGCTGTCGGTTGAAATCATGAAAGGGAGTTTAATAATACTAGGTACAAAATCATGTCATTAATTCTGCGAAGTCTTTCCTAGAACCCTGCCACGCCTAAATTCATGCTCTAATAGCCGCAATGAAATTGGCTTTATGTGAGATTGTTCTCGTACAGACGACAGTTACTTGGAATCCTAAAGATAACTTAATTACGGGGCCAATGCTAAACAAAGGACTATTGAAATTGTAGTGTAGTCTGTCGGTTCAATGTGCTTGAGAATGTTTAATTGACGAACATGTTTATTGTATCAATAACTCTATCTGATTTATTTTTCGTAGTTCGGCAAAATCATACTTTCTTTGTCATCAAAATGTTTGATGTGTGCATGTAATGATAATTTTTATGATTATGGTTCTATAAATGGCGCTCGTGGCTATATAATAAAAGTCGCACAGGTCGATCGATCAGGTTAAGCTACGCTTGCCGCGGTTGGTCTGTGGATGGGTGACCATCTTTACATACCGAGACTCCTCCGTGCCTCGGAAAGCACGTTAAGCTGTTTGTCCCGGCTATCATTCGTGGATCTTTGACAGTCGTTACGGGTCGTCAGTAGCCCGAAAGTCTTACAACCAGTCTTACCAAGGGGTATCGTATATCCCAGTATTTGGGTTGTGGAGGTCAGATAGGCAGTCGCTCCATGTAAAATACTGGTAATCAGCTTCATCCGGTTAGACTGGAAGCCGACCCCAACATAGTTGGGAATAGGCTAGGCAGATGATGAGTTCTATAAATAAATATTTGCTATGGCCGCAAATCATATTTAGTGCAACATGTGCTATTGCAAAAAACGTACGAAATTCATGTAGTTTCGTACGTTTTCGTAAAGCTTTAATCAAATCAAAGAGCATTTATAGCAAGAAGCCCCTTATAAGTTACTAGCTGGGCCCCGCGGTTTCACCAGTATAAGTTTCATAAAAAGTATCTTACGTGTTCATTCTGGTTATAAACTATCTGTGTGCCAAATTTCATTTAAATCCGTTCAGTGGTTTTTGCGTGCAAGGGTAACAAACGTCCATCCATCCATCCTCACAAACTTTTGCGTTTATAATATTAGTAGGATATTAAGAAGTAGGATTAAAATCAAGAAAGTAAAATAACTTTTGCCTGCAGCGATAACCTAAATACTTTCAATTAAGTGTTACCTACCCACATAATTAGATGAGTATTATTCAGTAAAACATGTCAATGTACACAAAGCACCTTATTTTTTTTATTCTTTTGGTTGTATCTTTTTTCTTTTAGCAAAGATATTTTGCTCTCACAAAGAACGAAGGATCTGATAATTGGATACTCAGGTGTATTGCTCGTATCTTTTTCCTTAATGGGCAAATATAGGGTCTTTGGAAATTTAGGTGCCAATATGAATATTTGTTAGGAAAGATTATTGTATTATTTTGTCATAAGATGGATCCTCTTTCATTTTATGACAAAGTAATACCATATTTTATGTAATTAAGGAGGGGCCTGTGACTAAGTAATAACAGCAGCACGGCTCGATCGGTCAGGTTAAGCTACTCCGTGCCTGGGTGACTATCTTTAGATATCAAAACACCTCCGTTCCCCAGAAAGCAAGTTAAACAGTTGATCCCAGCTGTCATTCGTGGATCTATGGCCGTCGTTACGGGTCGACAGAAGCTCGAAAGTCTGACAACCAGTCTTACCAAGGCTATTTATTTATTTTATTATTTACTAGCGACCCGCCCCGGCTTCGCACGGGTGCAATGGAGAAACACTGATAATTTTAGAGCCATTATTTCTCGTAAAAAGTATAGGATAAAAATGGTTATTGTGGGTTATCCCTAAGAGATAGACATATCCCGGACCTTTTTGTAGACCTTTTTAAGGTGTACAATACTGTAGTACATTATTTTGATCTATCTCGACGGGTTCAGCCAGCGTTTACAATGTAAGCACAAAAAAAAGTGTTTATTTACGACATCACATTAGAAACCTCTAAAATTATCAGTGTTGCTCTACTATATTATGCATGTATTATACATATAAACCTTCCTCTTGAATCACTCTATCTATTAAAAAAAACCGCATCAAAATCCGTTGCGCAGTTTTAAAGATCTAAGCATATATAGGGACAGACAGACAGGGAAGCGACTTTGTTTTAAACTATGTAGTGATGTACACACAGTAAAATACGTAGGGATATGACATAATTATAATTGGAGTACAAAAGTACTGCTTATTTCTCAAGAAATTTCTTCCAGCAGATCTGCGAAAGGAGAAGTAAAAAGGAAATGTAGACAATACTGTGTGAGAACATGAAGAGAAAAATATGAATGTGTGAAGTCTAAAACTAAAATATTAAATATGCCTACACATATAATGCAAAAAATTTACATAAGTATGCTTAAATTAATACATAATGATGAATACTCACAGTGTAGAGTAGATACTCTTTTAATCGACATTTAAATAGTGATAGTTTTTAAATAACGAACGCTAGGCGCACAATGCACAATTTTACAGCATGGACAGAGAATGAGGAGAACAATTTTACAGCATGGACAGAGAATGAGGAGAAGGTGGAGGTCAGATAGGCAGTCGATTCATGTAAAATACTTGTACTCAGCTGCTCCCAGATAGACTGGAATCCGACCGCAGCATAGTAAGTTTTCACGGTGAGATTGTTACAGAATCGCACGGCCGAAGAACAAATATGACAGTTTAACATATTTTCCACACAAAAGCTGTCACACCGCAATATTTGTTCTTCAGACAAAAATATCTGACTATTCTAAAATCTGGTCTTAGTGACCCAATTATGTCACCTAGTAACTCGTTCACTAATTACCCATAGCTATTAAAGTGCCCACGCCTCGTTATATAAAACCATTTGGTGTAAACCCACATGAGCCTACGGATGTCTTACCCATAAGAAAGTACATCGACTTATGACAACCCTGACATATTGAGCTCAGCGTGTAATCAATGTTTTATAGCCAATAAACAATTATGATTTACGTTGATTCATTTACATTAGTTTATTGTGTTAACCCGTTGGATGCGAGAAGCACAGAACCGGTCGAAGTAGAGGTGCTTGGGGCAGGCCTATGTCCAGTAGTGGGCGTCTTTCGGCTGAAATGATGAGTTTATTGTGATGGTTTGGGGTTTCGCAAGTCAATAAGCTTATACTGAAAATGATGAGTTTATTGTGATGGTTTGGGGTTTCGCAAGTCAATAAGCATATTCTGAAAACGATGAGTTTACTGTGATGGTTTGGGGTTTTGCAAGTCAATAAGCATATTCTGAAAATGATGAGTTTATTGTGATGGTTTGGGGTTACGCAAGTCAATAAGCATATTCTGAAAATGATGAGTTTATTGTGATGGTTTGGGGTTTCGCAAGTCAATAAGCATATTCTGAAAATGATGAGTTTATTGTGATGGTTTGGGGTTTCGCAAGTCAATAAGCATATTCTGAAAATGAAGAGTTTATTGTGATGGTTTGGGGTTTCGCAAGTCAATAAGCATATTCTGAAAATTATGAGTTTATTGTGATGGTTTGGGGTTTGGCAAGTCAATAAGCATATTCTGAAAATGAAGAGTTTATTGTGATGGTTTGGGGTTTCGCAAGTCAATAAGCATATTCTGAAAATGATGAGTTTATTGTGATGGTTTGGGGTTTCGCAAGTCAATAAGCATATTCTGAAAATGATGAGTTTATTTTGATGGTTTGGGGTTTCGCAAGTCAATAAGCATATTCTGAAAATGCCAAATACTGCCATGCTAAGCTCAAAAGCGGTATCTCAAAAAAATTCGAGACTTTGATTTTTATGGCTTAAAGAAATATGCATCCAACGAGCTAAGCCAAATAGCGGTATCTTATTTAAAACATATAAAAAAAACCTTAAAAAAGTTTTCCCTTTCACAGTTTTACCTCAAAGCACTGAGAGAATAAGAGCAAAACTTCAATTTTCTTAAAACTAGCTTTTCCTGAGATACCCCTTTTTCGTTTAGCACGGCAGAATAGATACCATCCTTATTTTCTTTAGCCAGATATGACTGATGGCTCAGTAGTTAAGGCCCTCTCTCTCATGCATGTATGTTGTGGGTTCAAAACTGGGCAAGTACCAATGTTACTTTCTCAATTCTAAAGAATATCTTGGATAATACTGACATCGCTGAAGAAAAAACAACGTGACGATATCAGGACTTAAGATAATGTCATCATCATCTGTCTAGCCTTTTCCCAACCATGTTGGGGATCGGCTTCCAGTCTAACCGGATGCAGCAGAATACCTGGAGCGACTGTCTATCTGACCTCCACAACCAAGTCACTGGGTAATACGATACCCCTTGGTAAGACTGGTTGTCAGACCTTCGGGCTTCTGACTACCCGTAACGACTGTCAAAGATCCCCGAATGACAGCCGGGACCAACGGCTTAACGTGCTATCCGAGGCACGCAGGGGTCTCGGTATGTAAAGATGGTCACCCATCCACAGACTAACCGCGGCTAGCGTAGCTTAACCTAGTCGATCAACCTGTGTGACTGTTATTATTTAGCCACGGGCCCCTCCCGTTAGGACTTAAGATAATGTAATAAGTCTAAAATCGCCAACCTCGCTAACTTGAGCGAGCGTGGTGATCAATGCTCGTGTCTTCTCTCTATGAGAAGAAGCCTTTACCCTGCAATGTGACAATAATATACTGGTATGAAGTGGACGGTTCGCCTCAAAGACCGACGTAAAATTGATGCACTGGAGATGTGGTGCTGGCGGCGGCTGCTGCGGATTCCCTGGACAGCGTTTCGGACCAATGTTTCGATCCTGGAGGAACTAAAAGTCAAGCACAGATTATCGTCGACTGTGCAAATACGAATTATCAAATATTTCGGCCACGTGGTTCGTCACGAACACTCCATGGAACGACTCGTTGTCCAGGGACAAGTAGAGGGCAAGCGGTCACGCGGTCGGTCACCTACGCGTTGGACAGACCTTATCAAAGCGTCAACACAAACCTCCATAGTTCAGAATTTCCGAGACGCTGAAGACCGAAATAAGTGGAGGAGCATCGCGAGAGCTGCTTTGGCCAAAGAGAATGCAGAGTCATCAACCACGACCACTCTGTCAAGAGTGAACGACTAAAGAGAGAGAGATGAAGTATGAGTGCTTTTTTGCAATCTACTGCTGGATAATAGGCCTCTCAGTGGTTCTAGTTGTTGGAAGATTACCTGAGACAGCTGCTCACCCTGTTACCACAATGGGGCCTTTACACAGGTTACTATAGAAGAAATTGGCAGTTCGGCTAGGTACACTAGTGCTGGCGGAATGGCGGGACAGGCTTTTACGCCCTACCGCCTCGACACCATCGAGGCGGTCCGTCCGATGCTCGAGCGCTGGCTCGGGAGGAGGCACGGCTCCCTGTCGTTTCGGGTGACGCAGGTGCTCTCGGGGCACGGCTGCTTCGGGAAGTACCTGTGTCGCATAAACAGGGAGCCGGACGCCCGGTGTCACCACTGCGTCGACTGCCGGGAGGACACGGCGCGGCATACGCTGGCAGAGTGTGCCGCTTGGGAGGAGCCGCGCCGTGCCCTCATCTCAGGAGTAGGCAGTGACCTATCGCTGCCGGCCGTGGTCGAGAGACCCCGCCGCCCGCTCCAGGGCGGCGGACATCCATGAGGATTTTCCACCCCGAAACAAAAAAAAAGGTAGAGTAGTGCTATTCTGTAAAAATCTCACCGTGATAACTCGGGTGAAGTGAGCTTAAAGTGAGCAGTTATTAGTGTCAATCATCTAGCATCCGATGGAATAAAAACTCACTTCACCTAACTTCTCACGGTGAGATTTTAACAGAATCGACCGGCTAGTGACTAAAATAAAGTTCCGAAGTGGGTTTCGACTTTTGTCGTCCGGCAACAGGTCCGTGAAAATCGCAAGTCGCAAGCGATCACCTGACGCATGAAGATCGACATTTTGATGTGAAATGAACTAGTCAGCTGCGATCTTTGTCGACCTGTGTAAATGAGGTGGCGATTCAGCTTGTGAAGTGATTTGCTAAGCGATCAGCCACTCGACGAAAATCAACCTAGTGTAAATCCCCCATAACTTTTTAGTTCCACGTTGCCATTTTGATATCCACGTGTATAAAGCGTGTAGCTATGCGAAGAGACTTTATAACGCGGTAAATTTTGGCTTCTCCCTATAAAACTGGTGATGAAATAAAAAAAGAAAATTTACAAATTAAAACACAAGGGTTTTACTATTTTCCTTTTATGTGTTACCCAGCTTTAAAAATTTATTGCACACATTTTTAACACCAATAAAAATCTTCCTTTAAGTATAAAAACTTTCACCTTTCGCTTTTCCTGTTATTTCCCCGAAATGGTAAAGACACCCACCCATATTATCTAAACTAATATTATAAAGAGAAAATATTTGATTTTTTGTATGTTTGTTTGGAATGGATAAACTCAAAAAATACTTAACCGATTTAAAAAATGATTTCACCTATAAAAACTACAACATTAGCGAGTAAAATGGGTTCTATTTTTTTTTTTTAGTATACCTATTGTGGTGTTTACGACGATGTCGATGCGAAAGAAGTCGCAGGCAGAAGCTAGTCATAAATAACCTAATTCATTTTTCATAAACGTTACGCACGCAGAAAAATAAAAAAAAAAGCTCAAATAAAGTCGAATAAAAACTAACGTTGAAGTCCAACTATACAAAAACATATTTGCCATCCGCTTTCTTACTAGTCAAGTCTAAATTAATGATACCCTCGATCCGCCATCTTGTCAAACAAGACATTTAATTATGAACATTAACCTCTAATTCAAAAATGATAGAGACAAATCGCACAGCGAGTTAATCAAAATAATATTACTGTGAAATAATAGGTTGTCTTCGACGTGATTTGCATAGTCGTTAAGGGCGTACCCAATATATTGTATGGATTAAATAAAATAATAATTTAGCGGGAAGGAGCAAAACATCGAAATCGATCGGGGACGGGTTGCCTCCTTCCCTCTAATATGGCGAGGGCGGTAATGGCTGATCTTTGCGTTATGCTCGTGAACGGGTGCTGCTTGTGGTGACTGGTCCTCTTATTGACCATGGTTTTATTGTTGTCATTAGTAATAACTTGTTTATTTAGTTTCCTTCGATGGTCCTAGTTTATCATTTGTGACTTCAAGTGACAGCTATGTAAACCGAACCCAGCATTGCATAAGAATGTAAGCGGCCACGCGGCCACGTGGGGGCTTTTATTTAGATAGTGAGTTTTTGTTTACATTTTTTATTTTTATGTATTATTTTTTTGCTTCAGTACGTAGTATAGTTTTTATTGTATTTGTTGGTATATTTTAATTTAGTGTTCTGTGTCTTGTAATGTTAATACTTTTCATACCTTTTATTGTATTCATTCAAGTATTTTCTAACTGAACAGACAGCTGTGCTGCTAGGGAGTTTGTTGCGCAACTTCTTCTCCCCAGCAAAAACAATAGGAAGTGGTGAAGATAGGGCGTTTTGGAGGACTGTCTTTTGTAATTTTGACGTTCGAAAAGTACTGATTCTCAGCTTAGTTCGAATAAATAACTTTTGATTTTGATTTTGAAAGAAGTGGAAGGCATGGGAGAGGCCTTTTTCCAGAGGTGAGACAGATAAAGCTAATAGAACAAAAAAAAAACCTACAGACTAGTAGAATAATAGTGATTTGCGGGCAGGATGTAGTCAAGAAGCTTGTACTTAGATAAAAGTGGAGTACACTAGAAATACCTAAGTGAAGACGACTGTGCTTGGAAACTATTTCTAAAAGAGATTGTCTTATGTAATTTTGGCGTTTAAAAATTAAAGATTCTCAGCCTAATTAAAATACTTAAATGATTTTTTGATTTTTATTTTTGCTTCGATTTTGATTAAAAAAGAAACGCTAAATTTAATTTGAAAATATAAAATTACTCAAACAAAAATAAAATGCTATCAGTAGTCAGACTTCAATCGACGATGCCTATTATTTAGGAGTTTTGTACTGTTTGATGTTTCATTAATTATCAAAAAAAAAAAAGTTGAATTGAGACGTTAAGCTTGCCCTTAATAAAGCTCCGTAATAAAAAAAAGTTCGTCCCGCTATATCTGCCGTAACTGATTTACATACATATCTACGTCCTTTCCTTTCTAGTTTCGCGGAAAGTAAATTATTACTAATATCAGGTAACAATTAATTTGAAGACGTATTTTATTTATTAACTGACTCGCGAAATGTATGATAACCTAGAGTAGAGTTACAGTACTTGTCATACAACGTAATTTGTAAATGTCTTGTGGGGAAAAAACTAGTTTTGACTAATTTGCGAATCTGATAACGTTTGTGGAGAAATTTATATGTAGGTACTTCGTCTACTCTAGTGAGATGATTTAATGTCGTAAAACCTATATGCTTGGTTCTTGACTCCTTGTCAAAGTCATGTCAAATATATGTATTTCAAATATGCACATAAAAGGTACTGTTGAAAAAAAAAAATTGCAAAAAAAATTAATTCATTCTAGCCGCTCCTTCCAACAGGCAGTTTTGTATGGAGAAGAATGGATCTACCGTTACTCTTTTACAAATGTGTACAATATCTTGTACTTAAACAATAATTTTGTAATTGTACTAGTGGCGCCACGACGTCGGTCGATCAGGTTAAGCTACGCTTGCCGCGGTTGGTCCGTGGATGGGTGATCCCCTTCACATACCAAGACCCCTCCGTGCCTCGGGAAGCACGTTAAGCCGTTAGTCCCGGCTGTCATTCGTGGATCTTTGACAGTCGTTACGAGTCGTCAGTAGCCCGAAAGTCTGACAAGCAGTCTTACCAGGTATTACCCTGTAAGTGAGTTGTGGAGGTCAGATAGGCAGTCGCTCTATGTAAAATACTGGTTTTCAGCTGCATCCGTTTAGACTGGAAGCCGACCCCAACATAGTTGGGAAAAGGCTAGGCATATGATGACTAGTAGCTCCACGCGGTTTCACCCGCATATATGTCGATCCCGTGGGAATATCGGAATAAAAAGTATCCTTTGTATTATTCTGATGTATAATAAGCTATATTACTGTAAAGTGTCATCAAAATCTGTTCAACAGTTTTTGCGCGAAAGAGTTACAAACATCTATCCATCCATCCTCACAAACTTTCGCGTTTATACGAGTAATATTAGTAGGATAGGATATGAAGACGATGCACCCATAATAAAATCACAACACCAGACAAAACTATAACAGGTAAATTAATCACATCACACTATATATAATATAGGTAATATATAAACACACTAATATTATAAAGGCGAAAGTTTGTGACTGTGTTTGTATGTTTGTTACTTCTTCACGCATAAAAGGCTGAACCAATTTGGATGTTTGGCACACAGATAGCTTATAACCAGGATTAACACATAGAATATTTTTTATCCCGATATTCCTACGGGATCGACACTTACGCGGGTGAAACCGCGTGGTGCATTTAGTTATGTGATAAATAAATGGTCCTCACATGTTGATGGAGGTCTTCTCCCACTCAATCCAGGTGCATAAAGCGGATCCCGGGTTAATTTCCCAGGGGCACAGTGTTATTGGGATTTTTCAATTGGAAATTCTCAAGAGCAGCTCAAAGTCCGAATTTGCTGGCTGAAGATCGCCATCTATTACAAGGGAGTTATTTATAACTAGCTGCGCCTCCCTGTTTCACCCGCATAAGTCTCAATCCAGTGGGAATATCGGGATCAAAAGTATCTTATGTCCTAATCCAGGTCACCGTTCTACTTATGCGCCAAATTTCAGCCGTTTTAGCGTGAAAGAGTATCAAACAAAAAACATTTTGAAAAATGAGATATTTGAAAACATTTTTTTCGGATATTAAAAGATCTGCTTGAAATTTATTACGACTTTTTGTCCAAGAGTTCTGAGGCAATAAAAAAAATTGAAAATTAACGGCAGCTAATTGCAAATTTATTGAACAATTTTCAACGGATAGGTGTCAGCATGTCTCTGAAAATTCATTTTCTTCACTCGCACCTCAATTTCTTCCATGAAAACCTCGGACTAGTCAGAAACGAACATGCAGAGTGTTTTCATAAAAATTTGAAATTTTTTGAAGAAAATTATCGAGGATTCTGGGACCAGACCATGTTAGGTGATTATTGCTGGTCTATTATTTATAAGAGACACAGACACAAATAAATACAAAAAAGCTAATTCAATGCATTTTTTTTTTTATATTTTTGTCTGGTCTCATAAAGACATTGTGAAGATTCTTTCGATAAATAACTTCTCACACTATTTTATTACCGGAAAGAAACTTTAATTCTAAGTGGATATATCAATAAATCGGCCTAAACATATAAAAAAATGAGATAGAACTATCTTTACTGCCTGAGGCACCACCAAATATTAAATGTAGTAAGTAGAAATTAACATTTGTTTATTAATGATCATCCTATTAATTATAACAAACCTCGCCTGATTAGACTAGTCCGATAAATAAAATTAATTAACTGTGACAGAGGAACCGCTCTTGTAGAAAGTTGATCGCCAAAATTATTGCTCACATAACAGCCGCACGGGTCGATCGATCAGGTTAAGCTACGCTTGCCGCGGATGGTCTGTGGATGGGTGACCATCTTTACATACCAAGACCCCCCGTGCCTCGGAAAGCACGTTATGCTGTTGGTTCCGGCTATAATTCGCAGATCTTTGACAGTCGGTACGGGTCGTCAGATGACCGAAAGTCTGAAAACCAGTCATCGTATTATCCAGTAACTGGGTTGTGGAGGTCAGATAGGCAGTACTCAGCTGCATCCGGTTAGACTGGAAGCCGACCCCAACTTAGTTGGGAAAAGGCTAGGCAGATGATGACGTACTGGCGAAATGTGTGCTTACTATACAGGATAATTATTTATCGAGTGCGTAAACCGAAACCATGAATTCAGTACGTGATTGAAATATCAAAAAAAAAAAAACACTTGATTATTGTTTTAACTAACAAAATTTTTCTACGCTAGGGGGTCTATCATGTGCTGATTTCATGGTTACAGTTTACGCACTAGTTAGAAATTTATCCTGTAGATAAATTCACCTCTGCTTAACCCGCTGGGATTAGATGCGTGAAGTTGTTTTACCAGGATGAACAATTCGTCGAGACCGAAATATCATTGCGACACGACGCGGCATAACGTAAGCTTAGCATGTCTTATCTTAGTCTTTCGACGGAAAATTAATTAGATATAACATTATTGGTATCTGTCTAGCATTCCGCCGGTAGCTTTGATGGTCACATAAAACTTAGAGAAAATACAATATATTAGTGAATTGAAATTCGAAACTTGAATTTTTACATTTCAAATTCTGGTCGTGTACTTTCGCTTGTGTTTTATGTAATATGTAGTGTATGCTAATTATACAACGTGTAACGTTAAATGCGCAAAACCTAAGACACCCCAACTGATTTTTAAGTTAATTGACCTATTTCAGATAGAAAATAAGACAATAAAAAAATTGTAAAGGTTTCATGTGCTGTTTTAGTTTTACTGGCCATTCTGATCGTTTCTTGCGTCTGTGACGACGCTTTATCGAGGGAGGAGTCGTCACCGGGCCGCTGCGCCGCGCTGACATTGGCTTGCTTGACCTATTAATAAATAGACACGGCAGCGTTTTTAATGAAGATTTTTTGAAAAATGTAATCTATATTAAAAAGTGGATCAATTAATTCTGCTCGTTATTCTGATGATTCTGAACCCGCCCTTGCTTCGTACGGTTTTCACAACTTGAAAAAAACATCTAGATTTCTTTATTATATGTATACTCGTTTCTGCTCTCGGGGAAACAACAACATATAACAACATGGGGGGGGGGGGGGGGGAGAACAAGTCTTAGTTCTTCTTACATGGGGTGGGAGGGGTCTAGATTATTCTAGATACGAATCCTAAGTAAGATTCAAAGGGGGGAGGGGTTTATTCGAGTCTTATTTTTTCTTACGTAGGGGGAACGGGGTCAGAAATTAGTAGAAATTGTCTTACGTAATAATGAACAGCCCCTTAAATATGAATTTTCACGCGAACTTAGTCGCGAGTAGAAGTTTTTTTTATATATAAGTTTAATATTAATACTCGTATGTATTAAAACACATAATCCTTTCGGAAGACATTATTTTTAATTACGGTAGAAACCGCATCAATATTGCGTAGTTGAGTGCAACAGCGCAGCAGTCTACTTGTATGTATGTAAATATATTTTCATTGTATTTGTTTAGTTTTATTAAGTGAATAATTGTTGAAGATTTTACGTTTTTTTTTGTCTCCTTTACTCTTTCACACGCTCTCTACATCTCTCTATCTAATGTCCTATCGCAGGTATGCTGGAAGAGATTTCTTATGAAATAAGCATCACCTTTGTACCTATTTTTCTGTTCTGTTTTTTCTTGTCTGTTCATATAATATATTTGTGTGTACAGTCACCAAAGGAGATAAGTAACCAGGCTCGTCGGATATAGTTGAAGTTTATTCAGAAACCGATAGAGGTTTTTGAATTAAATTGAATTTAATTAATAGAAAACAAACAGTTCAAATATCAAGTTAAATTTCATTCAAAAACATCCATCAGTTTCTTACTAAACTTCAACTAAATCCGACGAGCCTGGTTACTTATCTCTTTTGGTGACTGTACTGTACATAAATTGTAAAATAAAAACAAAACGCTCACCAGGTTGTTATTACAAACATAGACATATTATACGAAAAGACTATGTAGTGACACAGTACCTGTCACACATACCTTGAACCAGTTACCTTTACCTCATACCACCAAACCAATTACCATTACCAGATACCACCGAGCCAGTTACCACATACCACCGAACCAGTTACCTTACCACGTTTTTAACACTCTGCACAAGAAACAGTGAAGCAAGGCATCTTGAAAAAGACGAGTACGTAATAACACACTTCGTGATAAAGAAACAAGATCGCAAACACGACGCGGCACGAGCGTCATCACAACGCCGCGCCACACACGTTCGCGGGTCGCTTCGAAAGAAGCGGTTTTGTAAGCGCATGCAGAGCAAGCAGAAGCACCAGCACCCTCCGTGTCGTCACTGCACACTCCGGGACCTCGCAGATGGACACACGACGCTGACGACACACGCGTCCCGCGGATCGGCAGACAGTCTTCACTCGACGACGGCACCTGGGGGAAAAGGACCGCGCTAGGCGCGCGACTCATATTTATACCTTCGCGGCGAATAGTCCCGCGTGCAAAACAACGCCCCGAGCCCCGCGCGCGGCTCGCCCTACGGCGCGTCGCTATTGGTCAAGATAAATGTAAACAATAAGATGCTAGGACTAAGGTACTATTGTTAGTGTATATATAAGTAGGTTGTTTTAGAAAATAAATCAGTTGTTAAATTCCCGCCTGAGAAGTTATTACTTTCACCACGTCGCGTCACGGTGCCCAACACTAAATTGGTGACCCCTCGAACACGACCCTGAAGCCGAAGCCGAGTTCCCGCAACATCGAACTCCTGCAAGATCCCAGTAGAATCTCTGAAGAATCATCACCATGAATGCCGAAGAGTTCAGCGATGCTCAGGGCACCACATCAGTAAAGAGCGACGTGGCAACAATCTCACTTCCGGCACGGCTACCACCGTTTTGGCGCCAAAACCCGCGCCTGTGGTTCGCGCAGTTTGAAGCCGCCGTTGC
This sequence comes from Eremobia ochroleuca, assembly GCA_949629135.1. Taxonomy (NCBI): domain Eukaryota; kingdom Metazoa; phylum Arthropoda; class Insecta; order Lepidoptera; family Noctuidae; genus Eremobia; species Eremobia ochroleuca. The sequence continues at coordinate 13,492,034 of OX451405.1, read as the reverse complement.
TGCCAGCAAGATAAGTGAGGAGCAAAAGTTCAACCTCGTCGTCCCACTACTCGGCAACAGCGACCTGGAACAAATCGGAGACATCATCCTACATCCTCCGACCACCGGCAAGTACAGCACGCTCAAAGACAGACTCATCTCAACGTACCAAGAGTCAGACCACCGGCAGTTACAGAAGCTACTCAGCGGCCTCGAACTCGGCGATAACAAGCCGAGCCAGCTGCTGCGTAAAATGCGAGACCTCAGTGGCAAGCTACTTTCGGATGAAGCGCTGAAAGTTATGTGGCTCAACCAGCTGCCCGCTCAAGTTCGCGCCGTGCTCTCCGTCAACACCGAGTCATCGCTCGAAGTGCTAGCTGCGATGGCAGACAAAATGATGGAGCATTTTGAACCCGCTACAGTCGCCGTAGTCTCCACAGCAAACCCTTCGTCAACAAGTCCAGCAGTCAATGAGGTACCAATAAACACAATTACAAGCCTACAAATCAACATGCTTACGAAACAAATAGAGAAATTGTCACTCGAAGTCGCCGAACTCCGCAACCATCAATATTCGTCGTATCGCCGTTCCCGCCAAAACTCCGCACGTCGTGGCCGCTCACGCTCACATTCAAGACAGCGTACTGATAACGCCCGCAAGCCCGGCGATCCCGACTGGTTGTGCCGGTACCACTACCGATTCGGCAACGCGGCACGAAAATGTGAATTGCCGTGTTCCTCAGCAAAGCGGGAAAACTAGAACGTACATCGACAGTGGCGGGCGTCGATGTAAACCAAACAAGCTGCCGCCTATGTGTGATCGACATCAACAATAGAGAAAAATTTCTTGTCGACACGGGAGCCGACATATCGGTATTAGCCGCTCGAAACCAGAAATATTCAAAACCGACGGAGAATGCAGGCTACAAACTTTTCGCGGCAAACGGAACAGAGATTCGTACCTACGGAGAGCGCACACTCGAGCTCAACCTAGGCTTACGAAGAAGTTTCAAGTGGACTTTCGTCGTCGCCAATGTGAAAACTTCATTACTGGGTGCCGATTTCCTAGTGCATCATAAACTGTTAGTCGACTTGCACCAAAGAAAACTCATCGACCGTGTAACCGAGCTTAGTGTAAACGCAATCAAAATAAACAGCAAAGAAGAATCGATTTACATCATCAATCGCGACCACACTCATCACGACCTGCTGAAGAAATATCCAGATGTGCTTCGACCAATGACACTCAAAACTCCAGCCAAGCATGTCGTCACACATCACATCGAGACAACTGGGCCGCCGATCTACGCACGGCCGCGCCCTCTACCGCCCGACAAATATAAGGCGGCAAAACTCGAATTCGAGCGCATGATCGAGATGGGAATATGCAAGCCGTCAAACAGTCCGTGGGCGAGTCCACTTCACATTGTTAAAAAGAAAGACAGTTCACTTCGAGTATGCGGCGATTACAGAAGACTCAACGCCGTCACCGTTCCCGACCGATACCCTATTCCACGAATCCAAGATTTTACATACCAACTTCACGGCAAGAAAATATTCTCAAAACTCGACTTAAAAATGGCATACTTCTGGATACCTATCGCAAAACAAGATGCTCAAAAAACAGCAATAATAACACCGTTCGGACTTTTCGAATTCACCTGCATGACGTTCGGCTTAAGAAACGCTGGTCAAACCTTTCAACGTTTCATGCACGAGGTTCTACGAGGACTAGATGAAAACGTATTCTGTTTCGTCGACGATCTGCTCGTACACTCGAGAAATAAGGAAGAACACCGTCGCCATTTAGAAATAGTACTCGAACGCCTAAATACCTACGGCGTCAGTCTTAACATCGACAAGTGCGAGTTTGACAAGGAAAACATCGAGTTCCTCGGATACCAAGTGACATCAGAAGGAATCAAACCCACTCAGGAACGAATACAAGCCATAGTGAACTATCCGAAACCACAAACAGTTCAAGAACTAAGAAGATTCTTAGGAATGATGAACTTCTACCGTAGTTGTTTACCCCATCAAGCAGAGTACCAACATGAATTAAATAAATATCTACACAACAGCAAAAAGAAAGACAAAACTCCGATACAATGGTCTCAAGAAGCAGAACAAGCCTTTGAGAAATGCCGACAAAGCATACTCGAGGCAACGACACTGACTCACCCGATACCTAACGCGCCGCTATGTTTATTTACCGACGCATCGAATACTAGCATCGGCGCCGTTCTACAACAAAAAGTGGACAACTTGTGGAAACCACTGGCATTCTATTCAAAAACTATGAGTGAGACGCAGCGACGCTACAGCGTGTACGATCGCGAATTATTAGCAATGTATACCGCAGTGCAACACCTACGACGACTGATAGAGGGCAGTGACCTAACAATATTCACCGATCACAAACCATTAACTTACGCGCTGACAAGAACACCGAGTAGTAGCGATACACCACGAAGAGAACGCCAGCTACACTACATCAGTCAGTTCTGTTCAAAGATCCAATACATTCACGGTGATAAGAACGAAGCAGCGGACGCCTTATCACGCATTGAAGAAATCAACTTGTCACACTGTACGATCGACTACAACCAACTTGCTCAAGATCAACAAAATGATGAAGAACTGAAGAGCTGCATGTCCAACCCGAATCTAAAGTTTGTGCCTATCACATTGCCCGGAGGTCAACGACCCATCATATGTGAAACGTCAACTGGCAACGTTCGTCCATACCTACCAGCGACTTATCGTTTATCAGCATTTAAAGCGCAACACGAACTAAGTCACCCTGGTGTGCGAACAACAAGGAAGATAATGTCTACAAAGTTTTTTTGGCCAAGTATGAACAGAGAAGTTGGTTTATGGGCGAAATCATGCATCGGTTGCCAGCGCGGGAAAGTTCAACGACACGTTATCAGTCCACTCGGCGAGTTCCAAAAATCATCGCGTTTCGAACACATTCACGTCGACATCGTAGGACCACTGCCGCCATCTAACGACTACAGATATCTAGTAACAATGATCGACCGCTGCACTAAATGGCCGGAGGCAATACCTATTCGTGACGTCACCGCCGACACTGTTGCTAAGGCGATTTACGAGGGATGGATAACGCGATTTGGCTGTCCGTTACGTGTAACAACGGATCAAGGAAGACAATTCGAATCTTCGTTATTCAACGCTCTGATGAAGAAATTTGGCATCACCAGGATTCGAACTACAGCATACCACCCGCAAGCAAATGGTCAAGTAGAACGCTGGCATCGCACGTTGAAGGCCGCGCTCATGGCGAGAGGTGCCGGCATACACTGGAGCGATGAATTACCGACCGTGCTGCTTGGGCTACGTACAGCGCTTCGTGAAGACACAGAAGTCAGCCCGGCTCTGATGACCTACGGATCGACACTGAGAATACCGTCAGATTTCTTCGCGCCTACACAGCCGAAAAATGAAGACGCAGAATTCGTCCGCCAGCTGACCGAAACAATGGCATCACTCGCGCCAAGCAGTAAGTCACGTAACAACAACAGGAGCACGTTTGTATACAAGGACTTAGCGACATGTACTCATGTTTTCGTGCGCAATGATACCGTGCGAAGTCCATTGACCCCTCCTTACGACGGCCCGTTCAAGGTGATTCAACGTGAAAGCAAACATTTCACCATACAGATGCCACTTCGAACTACAGTTGTCTCAATAGACAGACTTAAGCCAGCGCACCTACTCAACGATGAAGAGTCTACCACTTCTCAACAAGCACCGCGCACTAAAAGCTCAGCAGACTCAACTACGAGCGTTGAGCCGCGGTCATGGACCCCCAGCGCACCGCGCGACACATACGTCACTCGGTCCGGCCGCGCGGTGAAACACAACGTACGCTTCGCTTAGGGGGGAGTGATGTAGTGACACAGTACCTGTCACACATACCTTGAACCAGTTACCTTTACCTCATACCACCAAACCAATTACCATTACCAGATACCACCGAGCCAGTTACCACATACCACCGAACCAGTTACCTTACCACGTTTTTAACACTCTGCACAAGAAACAGTGAAGCAAGGCATCTTGAAAAAGACGAGTACGTAATAACACACTTCGTGATAAAGAAACAAGATCGCAAACACGACGCGGCACGAGCGTCATCACAACGCCGCGCCACACACGTTCGCGGGTCGCTTCGAAAGAAGCGGTTTTGTAAGCGCATGCAGAGCAAGCAGAAGCACCAGCACCCTCCGTGTCGTCACTGCACACTCCGGGACCTCGCAGATGGACACACGACGCTGACGACACACGCGTCCCGCGGATCGGCAGACAGTCTTCACTCGACGACGGCACCTGGGGGAAAAGGACCGCGCTATTTTTTTTTTTTTTTTTGTGAATGGCATCTCGCAGTTCAACCTATGAGGTTGTCGACTGCTTAACCGGGCTTGCCTGTGGATGCCTCAATAAATTAAGGCCTCCAGCCAGGGCTTAAAAACTTAAAAACTAAGCGACTACACGCTAAGGGCACCCCCTGTGGGGTACGGACCTCGGCTTAGGGCGTCGCTGGGAGAGGGCAGCAAGGGACAGGCTGGATCGGAATTATTTAGGGGCGAATTTTGTACTACAGGCTCAGCGGCGCGGGCTGGCTCGAGCAAGGGTCGGGGCGGACATGCTATGGGGGGTCGCGACGGGCCTCGACGGCGAGGACGGAAGGACGGCTGTCGGGACTTGTGTTTTGTGAGCGTGCTGGTGGCTTTACTACTCTCCTGTAGGAGGGTCGTAGCGTCGTCGGGGATAGTGAGAGTATGCCTTGGTCGGCGAATCCTACTTATGCGAGAGGGAGTGTATCGGGCGGCCGCTGCTATCAGGGGATTGGGGTGCTTTATGCCAGTATCAAAGAAGCGCTTGGAAAGGCGTTTCATGAACTGCTGGATGGTGGGTATTCTGAGATCTAAGTGTAGATTCTCATTGCGGACATAGAAGGGGGCTCCCGTGACCTTTCTGAGGAAACGGTTCTGGAGGGTCTGCATTCTATGCAGGTGGCGAGGCTTGGCGTGTGCGAAGACTACGCAAGCATAGGTCATGATGGGACGGATGACCGCGGTGTAGAGGCGCAATTTGCACTTGAGTGACAATTTGCTGCGGGCGGTCAGTAAGAAGTGGAGCCTACTGAGAGCGAAAGAGGCGCGCGAACGAGCCGTCTTTATGTGCTCTCTGAAAGTAAGGTGGTGGTCGAGGATGACACCTAAGTATTTGGCTTGCTTCCCCCAAGGGATCGGCTTGCCATACATAGTGATCGGACTGGGGAGGGGGGAGGCGAGTCGACGGGGTTTCGAGAAGAGCACTGCCTGACTCTTATCGGGGTTGACCTCTATTCTCCATTTCCGGAACCAAGCGCCTAAGACGCTTGCGGAGGTCTGGAGGGTGCGAGCAATAGAGGCCTGACAGCGACCCGTATAGTAAATGGCAGTGTCGTCGGCGAATAGAGCCAACTGAGCCTTTTTACTATTTGGAATGTCGCTGGTGAATAGGGTGAACATGAGGGGGGATAACACGGATCCCTGGGGGACTCCGGCACGGATGGGGTGAGGGGAGGAGAGTGCACCCTCGACGCGGTAGCGGAAAGTACGATCCGACAGAAAGTCTCGTAAGATGAGCACGAGACGGTCTGGCACACCTAGTAGATAAAGCTTATATAATAAGCCATTGTGCCAGACTTTGTCGAAAGCTTTCGCTATGTCGAAGAACAACACGCCCGTCATCGCACTGCGCTGGAAGCCGGCGCTAATGTGTTCTACGATGCGGTGGACCTGTTGGATGCACGAGTGTTTAGTTCGGAAACCAAACTGCTCGTTAGGGATAAGGCTCTTTGCTTCAGCATAGTCCTTGAGTCGCTTATAAATAAGCCTCTCATAGATTTTGCCAAAGACATTGAGCAAACTGATGGGGCGGTAGCTGGTGGGCTCAGACTTGGGCTTGCCTGGCTTGGGGATGCCGATGATGGTGGCTTCTTTCCACGTTTGCGGGAAGATGTTGTTGCTCAGAGCGCCATTGAAGATGGCGGTCATAAGCAATATGAGGGGGGCGGGGAGGAGTTTGTACACCTTATTGGTGATACCGTCCGAACCGGGGGCTTTCCGTGTTTCGAGCCCTTTAATGATGTCTTGCACTTCGTCGGGAGTGACGGGAGGCAGAGGATCATCGGGGTCTTCGACTGGTGGGAGGGAGGCTCTACGTTCGACTTCAGCGTCCACCTTATTAAGGTGCACTTGGTCTACTGGTTGAGAGCTGGGAGAGCATTGGGACTCTAGGCTGTCGGCGAGGCATTCGGCTTTGTCGGGGCTGTCGAAAGCGACGCTCTTGTCGGGGCGAATGAGAGGAGGCATGGCGACCTCTTCAGGGGAGCGTAGTTTCCTCTGAAGGTGCCAGAAGGCTTGGTGAGTGGGCTCGAGTTCGCTGAGCATCTTATCCCAACCTTCGGAACGCCACTCCACTATACGCTTCTTTACAGCACGCTGTAAATGGCGCATGTGGGCTTTGTTCGCGTCACAGGGAAAAGAGTCGTAGGCACGAATGGCCGCGTTCTTCTCGGTTATCAGTTCACGTACGTCGGCCGGTAATTTCCAGCGATGGTCTTCCATCACCGGAACTTCCCGTGAACAATCCGTCAATACGGATTGTACGTGTTCTGTAAACGAGTCGATCGCGCCCGTCGTGTCTGCGACTGAAGCTATGAGGTCAGGAATGGAGTCCAAGTGAGGCGACGTGGTGGATTTCAGTCTTTCGCTTACTTTCCTCCAGTCGGTTATCACTTTGGTCTGAGGGGGCTGGTTGGGGTCACGCAGGCCCGAATAGGGGGCTAGATGCATGATAACTGGGCGGTGATCGGAATTAAGCTCGTGTAACGTCTCAATTGATTGCAAACGGAGGTTCACATTCTTGAGCAGCGCTACATCGAGTACATCAGGAAGCTGGTTGGGATCGCCAGGGAAATGGGTAGGGTTCATCGGAGCGATGACATCGAAGTTAAGGGTGGCGCCCAGGTTGTACACGATCCTACCTCTGGTAGTAGTCGTGCTGCTGTTCCAGGCGGGATGTTTGGCATTGAGGTCCCCCGCCATGATGACGGAGTCACTCAGACCGAAGAGGGCAGTGAGGTCATTGGTGAGAGAGATGGGGTCCTCTGCACCATTACTGGGTGGGATATAGGCGGAAATTATGGTGATTGGTTGATGACCAGTCATGCCGAGCCGACAGATAGAGATCTCCAGATGAGAGAGGAGGGGGGGTGGATCTACAGGGATGCAATATAGTGCCTTCCTGTAGTAAATAAGGGTACCTCCCTTGTGACAACGGGACCTGTCATTGCGAACTAATTTATAGTTGGCAATGTTCGGGTTTCGGTGGTGGGGCTTCAGGAAGGTTTCCTGTATTAGGAGGACGTCAAGCTGATGGTCGCGGAGGAAAGTGGCGATCTCGTCGCGTTGACTAGTAATGCCATTTGCATTAAAGAAACCTAGTTTTAGGGAACGGGGTTTGGTAACACTAATTCTTTGTTGATCCATTGGAACAATTAGAATTTTAGTGTTTGAAGGACTTGCGTAACCTGGGGATACGCATTGAATATCTCGGCGATACGCCAAGCATTGCCATTGCAGGCTTTAATTTCAGCTGCCATAGCGTTGGCGGGGGCGATAAACGCTGCATATGCACCGAGTATAACCTCCATGCTATTAGGCTCACAGCTGGGGACTGGGGGTGGGGGGGACCTACTAGGACCTGCGGGAGCAGCCCTGGGAGCGGTAGGAGGTCGGACTGATGCGGCCTCTGGGGCCGAGGGGACTACTGGGGCCGCGGGGGCTACTGATGGCGCTGGGATGGCAGTTGCGATCAGCGCTGGGATGGCCGGGGGTTGGGAGGGCACCGAAGCAGCAGGGGCTTTCTGATGGAATAGGTTTGCCCAGGGGGAAGGCCTTTGTGGACTGAGCCGATCAGGCATTTGTGAAGATGGAATCTTCACTGAGGGACTCTCTCTTTGTTGGCGGTCGCTTGCGCGCTTTGCCAGTTTGGGAGAGGAAGCTTTAGGAGCTTTGGGGCAGCCCCGGTAGTTAGCCGGGTGCCCGGATTGGCCGCAAAGTACGCAGCTGGGTGGCTCTGTACAAAGAGTGCGGTCTTTGGGACGGGGGCAATCAGCTGTTCCGTGCTCACCTAGACACTTGACGCATCTAGGTGTCGCGTAACAGTTGGATTGGGAATGACCATAAAGTTGGCATCGGTGGCATTGTCCAATAAGATTGGACTTACGGGGCTTCTCGATGGAGATGCCCGAAAGGGAGCAAACTGATTTCACCCTAAATATAGGGTGATGACCTTCTGTAGGGTCGCAAACTACAAGGACCATGTCGTAAACAAGGCCCTTTCTCGCTTTGTGCAAGCGATGGACAGCGGAGACGGGGATACCTTGTGAAGCAAGGTCAGAATGAATCTCCTCGGTGGAGATTTCTTTAGGGACTCGCCTAATGATGACTCGGGTTGGAGTTTCCTCCGGGAGGGAGTAAGTGTGAAAGGAATAGTTCCTCTCACGTAGCATACGGGTAAGTTCCCTGTAGTCCGAGGACGAGGGAACGGTTACCTTGATGCCTAGCTGGGTCGACCTGGCATTTGTGTAGTTGATCTTTCGATCAACACACATTTTCGAGATTTCTGTCCATTTGGACTTCTCGTGAATGTATAGAGGGGGCGGGGGTCGTTGCTTCTTTTTGATGTCCGAAGCAGGAGGACTAGCCCTAGGGCTTGAAGGACGGGTGGCCTGAGGTGCGGCGGGGGAGGGGGTGGGAGGGCAGGGGATCGAGATAGCCGCGACTGGCTTTTTGGCCTTGTTGGCGTGGGATGAGGCACCCTTCTTCCTTTTGCCTCCCTTTCCGACGACTTCATAGTCGTCTTCAGAGGAGGACGAAGAGGTTGAGAGGGCTTCCTCTGAGTCGGACTGAGGTACGGACGTATCCATACTCTCGGGGTGTGCAGCTGCGGGACACAGCTGCGGTGCGCCTATTGTCTTAGTGACAATGGCGGCTTGCACAATGGGTGCGGAAACAGGGGCGGCGGCAACCACAATAGGTGTGGAAACAATGGCCTCGGGAGTTTCGGCGGATTCCATTGTCGGGACGGACAATGGTGCCGGAATTTTTGGGTTAATCCCTAATGAGGGATTAGTCATGGGAGTGCCTTGGTCGGCCAAAGGCGGTGAGAGCGGGCTCTCGAGGACGTCGCTGAAGTCAGCGACCGAGCCAGAGGATGGGGCGGGAGAGGGAGCTCGCTGAAATTCAGCGAGTTTACTGCCATACTTGGCGACGAAATCCGGGTCCTTCAGCAGGACCTCCCTGACGAACGCTATTAACATAGCGTCCGACATGGTTGGATCGGGGGAGTTTAAAGAAGGGGTCGCATAGGGGCGTAGAAAACCCTAACAACCTAACTCCCCGGGTGGATGGGCCCGGGGGTGTGTGACCCTCCCTGTCGGGTGTAGACAGGGAGGTGAGTACCTATTGGTGAGCCCTAAGCTTGTAAACCGTCGCCAGTCTTATTGTGCGAACGGGGCCCTGAACCAGTCTAGTGCGAAGGGTGTAGACACACCCAACCGACACTAGGTGTGTAGCTGTGGACGAAGTCAGATACTAGATTCGACTAGGAGATCCCCCAAGGCCGAGATTCTAGCTCCCGATTCCAATTGACTTCCTCACCCTGAAGGGGCTCGGCGGGTGTGATTGGGGCAACACCCCCTTGGCTTCGTTGGCACCGTTAGGTATCCACCAAGGACCACGAAACTGTGGTTTTTACCCTGAAGGGGCCAAGAACGTTTTGACAGACGTTACTAGTTTTGGAAACAATGATATCAATGCCGCCTTGAAAAAGGCAGCTATTGATAGGACAGGGGTGTAGTCGGAGACTACAGATTTCGTTACGACAGGCGTAACGAAACCGGGCGGCGATAGCGGTGAGACACGGTGCAGCGAGCAGGTAGCAGCGGCACGTCCGTTCACGGCGAGCGTCGAGCGGAGAGTGAAACGGGGACCGCGCTAGGCGCGCGACTCATATTTATACCTTCGCGGCGAATAGTCCCGCGTGCAAAACAACGCCCCGAGCCCCGCGCGCGGCTCGCCCTACGGCGCGTCGCTATTGGTCAAGATAAATGTAAACAATAAGATGCTAGGACTAAGGTACTATTGTTAGTGTATATATAAGTAGGTTGTTTTAGAAAATAAATCAGTTGTTAAATTCCCGCCTGAGAAGTTATTACTTTCACCACGTCGCGTCACGGTACCCAACACTAAAACTACGAGAGACGACTTGAATTTTTTATATGTATACCTACTAGCGACCCGCCCCAGCTTCTCACGGGTGCAATGGAGAAACACTGATAATTTTAGAGCCATTATTTCTCGTAAAAAGTATAGGATAAAAAATGGTTATTGTGGGTTATCCCTAAGAGATAGACATATACCATTGTGGACTTTTTTGTAGACCTTTTTAAGGTGTACAATACTGTAGTACATTATTTTGATCTATCTTGACGGGTTCAGCCAGCATTTACAATGTAAGCGCAAAAAAATGTGTTTATTTACGACATTGCATTAGAAATCTCTAAAATTATCAGTGTTTATCTACTATATTCTGCATGTATTATACATATAAACCTTCCTCTTGAATCACTCTATCTATCAAAATAAACCGCTTCAAAATTCGTTGCGTAGTTTTAAAGATCTAAGCATATATATGGACAGACAGACAGCGAAGCGACTTTGTTTTATACTATGTAGTGATATGTGACTGGTTTTTTGCTGTCTTGTATTAATTATAGTAATTTGTTAGTGATGTTATTTAATTAGTAGTTATAGAAGTCGCGGAAGTAATAAATGTGCAGAAAAAGTTTCACTAAAAAACTTTTGCTTTCGTTAATTCATTATTTATTATTAAATACAGTTTTATTAGCTTGTCTTGAGTGTTCAACATCTGTTTTAATATGTAATTACGTCTGTAAAGCTTGTTAGCAGGTATTTAAAAAATCATAACTGTTTGCAAATGTTGACCCACTTCCAATCACTCCAGCACCGTAATTGCGTAACACACTATTACTGTCAATTTGAATCTTATTGCTAATCCATTGCTCCATATGTTCGAAAAATGTGTCTGCTCAACAACGTAAATAACGCAGTGAATGTTGTTGAACTGTCAAAATGAAACCCATAGCTAATGATAGTGTGTTACGCAATTACCCTGCTGGCTATTGACTGCGTATTATGACGTTCTTTTTTTAAATCAAATTTTGTGTAGATTGTAGGTCCAGTTTGGCTTAGCATAAACCGCCGCACGGGTCAATTGATCAGCTTTTAAGCTACGTTTGCCGCGGTTTGTCCATGGATGTGTGACCATCTTTACATACCAAGACCCTTCCGTGTCTCAATAATCGTGCAGCTCAACTCAAAACTTAAGGAGCTCAACGATACGACGAACAATACCAAAGAAAGGATATTTTGGTAGGCCGCATAAATTACTCAAACTGCCATATCATGATTAGATAAGAATAAACGAAGAAAATAAAAACAATGACACACGTAGCCTTCACATTCACAATAATTAAAATACTGTAATACTTTACAAACTTTGCCTGTCACTATTAAATGCTGCGGTTTTCCACGAAGTTTTCCTTTATAATTAACTTAAGAATCAGATGTTGAAGAACGCACAGTGTTAAATGAAATCTGGGCTACATTGAATTTAACAATTTTTTTTTATCTGTCAGAAACCAACAAATATATTAAACTCCTTGCAATATAAACAGCAAGCATTCCGAACCTCCTAGGACGAAACAAATGACTGTTACGTCCCACCACGAAACAAAAATGGACGAAAGAAACTATGAGCTAACAAATATCTGAGGCATCCGTGCAATGTGCAATGCAATGCGTTTCTGAGGTGAACAGTCAGATGGATAAACATAGGGTGGGGTGAGCGACCGATGTGCATCGCTGTCTGTGGTAGAGTGACTGTGAGTTTTATGCTTTGATGGACAGATCGTAGAACTTAGACAAATAGTGCTTACTATAGAAGAGTCTGTTGGGGAGAACGATACATAATTCTACACTTTTTTACACATTTAATTTGAAGTACCAGTGGTATGAGGAATAGGGCGTAAAATCCACTCATCCTTCATAGAAAAAGGACGATCCTCTGACCAGCAGGCTAATTGCGTAACACACTATCAGTAGCAATGGGTTTCATTTTGACAGTTCAACAACATTCATTGCGTCATTGGCGTTGTTGAGCAGACACATTTTTCGAACATATGGAGCAATGGATTAGCAATATGCTTCATAATGATTCAAATTGAGTGTAATAGGGTGTTACGGAATCAGGGTGTTCACCGGTGTTGATTGATTTCGTTGTATGTTGCGCGGTAGATTCTGCTTGCGCGACGCCTGATTTTGCGTGACGTCAATGTGATGCGTAGTTAACATGTGACATTGTAGATGGCGCCACAATGTAACAGTACTGCAGAGTCTTATTACGAACCCTAAGATGCCATTTCCACAGGCGAGAGTGTCGCGGCGAGAATTCGATGGCTTTGCGAGACTATTGCCGCGATTTCCTGGCCTGCAGGCTAATTGCGTGACACACTATTAGTAGCAAAGGGTTTCATTTTGACAGCTCAACAACATTCATTGCGTTATTTACGTTGTTGAGCAGACACGTTTTTCGAACATATGGAGCAATGGATTAGCAATATGCTTGCGAGTAATAGTGTGTTACGCAATTAGGGTGCTGTAGAGATGGCATCTTAGGCCCTCTGTACACACACGTTTTTCTTGCCGTAAAAAACCACGGTTTACTTGCATCGTGTGGGCACGGTCATCATTGTGCCATCAAGTGTTTGTACAAACCTACTTACAGAAAATAAATCATTTATCATTTATTGTTGTCTGGATCACTGTGGTTGCTTGTTTCTGGACGCGTTTTTTCAACAGTGCGGTTTATACTGTCCGTCAATCGTCCGTCGTTATAGTGTGCGTCCGGATGAATACAAGCATATTTGAAAATCAAATTGTAGAGAGAATTGTCCTCAAAATTATCTTTGCTCTCTTTCTAGATCCCAGCTATCTTATAAGCACTTGGATGATCTCGCTATGTGATCTCTCACACTCTATCTTGAGGTTCCCTCCCTCCCTTTCAGTAATTAACCTCTGTGTTTCTGTATTCCTAGCATGTCTGAAGAAATAATCCTCAAGGACTTGGCACCTGGCACGTACACGTGTAGTCTCCACTATTCCTTAGGATGTGTTTTTAATCTAATTTGTTTTTTTGTAAGGCTGGAATTACGTTTTGGGTTTTCTTATTGACAATTTTAAATAATTATGAAATTAACATAGTCGAACGAAGCGTACAAATTGAGTCACAGAAAAATATCCCAACAGCATTTTTGGAGTGAATTTATGAGTGAGGGTTGAGATAAAACTTTTCTCATTACTTTGATGGCGCAGAAAAATATATTTTTTAATAAACATACAATGTTCACTTATAATTTATCTCAATTTTACAATGCAATATGAGTTTGCCAGAACGGAGTATTCTCGGCGAGCTAACAGACTGAATTAGTAATACGACCATCCGTTCCACCACAAAGATAACTGATATCACTTGCAAAACTGCCACGCTAAAATTAAATTAGACTGAAAACATCTGCTGCCTGTCAGACGACCAATGGGCCAAACTTACGACTCAATGGGTCCCTCTTAATGGCAAGCGACATCGCGACAGGCCTAGACGGAGATAGCGGTGGCGAAAAAGAGCTAGTATTTAGCAGCTTTAAACACAGAGAATTGAAAAGAGAGTAAGGAGGTCTGTGCCCAGTAGAACCACACAGGCTTATATTCAAAATAATCAGTATGACATTAAAATTACACTTTCCTAATTCCCAGAATCATCCTGTCAACATATAGACATAATCCGCAGGTTCTTACCAATCATAGAAAACACCAAAACATAGTCACCCTCTAATCCCGGACCATTGATGCGTCCACGCACGCACACATTGTATGGTAATCGTAGCGCATGCGTCGTGTCGCTAGCGCGGAAGGGATACGATTGTTTTCGTATTACAAGGAAGCGACACTCGTGTGATGGGCCGCGTATCGCTCAGACGTGTCGGCATTCGGATTATATTAGATTTGATTGATGCATCTTTGAAAGTGGCGATTTGTTTGTCTTAACTGCAGTAAGGTGGTGCTTCCTTTGAATGTTGATGGATGGAGTGGGTCCTGCCTGTTTATCTTTCGTTACTAATTACACTTTTGATCTTAAAATTACATAATATATGATTATATTATGCAATTTTATTTTGTGTGCTAGCACACAGGCGTTGCGCGTTGTCTCTGTGAGAGGGAATGGGACATAATTCATCACGCGGGCCCAGTACGGGTTGCTAAATGTCACATATATCTTAGATTTTTTTTTATTCTAGGATATTCCGGTTTCCTCGCGATGTTTTCCTTCACTGTTTTGAGAGCAGTGGTGATGGAATAAAATACACAAAGTAAAGTGCTTGTCGGGGTTCGAACTCACGACCTACAACTCGTAAGTCGGGGCCGATACCACTGGGCCAGAACTACTAATAATATAATAATAATAATATTCCACAACTTTCACACAACGCCATCTAGTCCCAAACTAAGCAGAGCTTGTACTATGAGTACTAGACAACTGATAAACAAACATATATATTTCTAAATAGATACATATAATATTATAGATAAATTACAGCCAGACACAAAACAAATGATCGTGCTCATCACACAAACTAATGAGTATGGTGATAGTAGATAGTAGTCCTGGGTGGGAATCGAACCCACGACCTTGCGTGTAGCAGTCAGGGCCACTGACCACTAGACCAACAGGCCTGCCATACTCCATGCATGGAATGGTATGCTAATGATGATTATTATCAGTATTGAGTTAGGCTGAAATTAGCAAAGAGTATCGAGACTATACTGTAGGCCACATTTCAGTGTAAAAAACAGAATAAGATGGCCCCAAATCTACTGAAACTCAGTGCTACGCTAGACCTCAAATTCAAATTGTTCCCACGGACGTGCAGTCGACTATACAGTCACGATATGTATAAATCAACTTTTAAAAGTGATTTTCTTCTACTGTATTGATAGTAATTGTAAGTTATTAAGAGCATAGTATTTTGGCACCCGCGCTATTATGAAATAGGTCTTATTTCAACGTTGCAATTGTTACTCGTATTCCACGAGAAAATTACTTTTGAATTTTGCTAAGTGTTAAACATTTATTTATAATTATGTGCTCGCGACTTTACTTTGGCAAAATTTTGGTGGTTTCAAATCAATACAGTTTGAGTAACTGATCGACGTTGAACATGTTTTGATAATGAATTCCTAATCCGGCTCATCAGTTGCATATTTCTGAATTATTGAGTGAAACACCTCATGCTTAGAACCTGTGCCATTTGTTCCTGAACCCCAAATACGTAAGATTTTCTACGTATTCTTGAGGATTCTGAATTCTCATAGAAAAAAAAAATGTTGGTAACAACGCCTACACACAAGATAAATCTCATCCACATTAAAGTTGACGTGGAAATATGTAAATAGGTTAATTTTGGCTTACATTCTCACAAAATCCTGACTAATATTATAAATGCGAAGGTAAGTTTGTTTGTTTGTTTTTCACCTTTTCATGCCTAAACTTCTAAACCGATCATACTGAAATTTTGCATACACGTTGTCAGGTGTACAGAAACGGACATAGGGTACATTTCATCCCGAAAAAAGCGCTGTTCCCAAGGAAAGCAACAATAACGTTATTATGATAATAGATGGCGCCACGTGTCTTTCGAATCATGATTGAATTATTGTAGAAAGTTTAGTTTTTTATTTTTTTTTATTTAAGCCTAATACATTTTGCGAGTCTAAATAATGCTCCGTTCTGAGCCCATGAGTGCAACGGCCAAACACCATGCAGAGTACAACCCGAATTGATCGTCAAATTCAAAATTAACGCGAGCGAAGCCGCGGGCAAAAGCTAGTGTTTATAATAAAATATATCGAAAGTGTTCTCCTGTGTTTCTATCACGCAGCAAGTTAGCAACAGCACCCTAACTGCGTAACACTATTACTCTCAATTTGAATTATTTTGAAGCATTTTGCTAATCCATCGCTCCATATGTTCGACAAAAGTGTCTGCTAAACTACCTAACCAACGCAATGAATTTTCTTGAACTGTCAAAATTAAACCCATTGCTACTGATAGTGGGTTACGTATTACCCTGCAGAGTGACGTGATTTTTTGCATACAGTTTACGGGTCGTAAAATAAGCTACAGTCCGTTCTCAGTTATTGTACTTCTGACAGCAGCAAACTAACATCAAGCTTATTCAGACAAGAATAAAGATTACATTGATTTTGACAGACCCATCAATGACAACAAGCCAACGGCAATCTTATTACAATGAGAATAAAGATCAAGACTGTGGACAGTGATGCAAAATCAGAGGTATAGTAATTGTAAATCAACACACGGCCCGCACAGGTTGATCGATCAGGTTAAGCTACGCTTGCCGCGGTTGGTCTGTGGATGGGTGACCATCTTTACATACCGAGACCCCTCCGTGCCTCGGAAAGCACGTTAAGCCGTTGGTCCCGGCTGTCATTCATAGATCTTTGACAGTCGTTACGGGTAGTCAGAAGCCCGAAAATCTGACAACCAGTCTTACCTAGGGGTATCGTATTACCCAGTAACTGGGTTGTGGAGGTCAGATAGGCAGTCGCTCCATGTAAAATACTGGTATTCAGCTGCATCCGGTGAGACTGGAAGCCTACCCCAACATAGTTGGGAAAAGGCTAGGCAGATGAGTAATTGTAAATCAAAATCAAAATCAAAAGTCATTTATTCAAACTAGGCTGAGAATGAGAATCAGCAGTTTTCAAACGTCAAAATTACAAAAGACAGTCCCCCAAAACGCCCGCCCTTCACCACTTCCTAGTGCTTTCACTGGGGAGAAGAAGTGGCGCATCAAAACTCCCCAGCAGCACAGCTGTCTGTTCAGTTAGAAAATACTTGAATGAATACAATACCTACAAGGTATGGTAAGCGGACTGTAGGCTTCTTTACCCATCATCTGCCTAGCCTTTTCCCAACTATGCTGGGGTCGGCTTCCGGTCTAACCAGATGCAGCTGAATACCAGTATTTTACATGGAGTGACTGCCTATCTGACCTCCACAACCTAGTTACTGGGTAATAAGATACCCCTTGGTAAGACTGGTTATCAGAGTTTCCGGCTACTGACGACCCGTAACGTCTGTCAGATCCACGAAGGACAGCCGGTATCAACGGCTTAACGTGCTTTCCGAGGTCTTGGTCTGAGAAGATGGTCACCTATCCACGGACCAACCGGGGCAAGCGTAGCTTAACCTGATCGATCGACCTGTGCAACTGTTATTACTACGCTACAAGCCCCTCTCTGTAGGCTTCTTTATCCATGACTGCTAAAAGTGAGGAAACAGATGACATTAGCCGCGTACCCACCTAACACACAGGCTCGCGCGGCAGCCTCGGTGTCCGGATCGCGAGCGATGGCTCCCGCGGCAGCCTCAGTAGTTTTGTTCAATTTACACGAGGCCGCCTCGCGAGGCAGGCTGAGCCATCATAAGTCCGCGAGTATTCGTAATGGACAGTCGTGTATTTTCAGCTGCAGCTATTTTCCTAGCTGCTGATTTTTGTTTAAATATTTTGGATCTTTGGGGTCCCAAAGCGCATTGTACGTGCTGTACAGTTGTATTAAGCGAATGGACTCCTCCTGACTGCCCATGATATCAAAATTACAGAAGATAAACACGGCAAGAGACAAAACTTGAAGTAGCTTCGCGCGCGAGCCAAAACATAACCGTCCCCACCTAACGCACAGCGCTCACTGAGGCACCTTTGAGCGCGTCAAGTTTACCGACAACAGATGGCTCGGGGCCGAGCCGTGCTCGGTCGAGCAAACGCGCGCCCGAGGCAGGCCGAGGTACGTCCACACCAGCCGAGGCGATGGCTCGCGAGGCTGCCGCGCGAGCCTGTGCGCTAGGTGGGTACGCGGCTATTGATGTACGGGTGGCAATAATAACGTGCTGCTGAAACTATAATTTATCGAATTGATAAGCTGTGTTTTTATCATTTGTAAGCTGTCACAGGTGCCATCATACAGTGCCGCTGGTTTAATAAGAAAAAAACAGGCTGGTCGCGTGTTGGACCACGCACAATGAAAGGTTCCGTAGTTGGAATGAATTTATCCCGAGAACAAACTTAACATTGTTGTTAAAAATCATGTTCTCCCATACATTGCAACTGCAAATTTAAGTAAGACCACACTCACAGGTACTCGTAAACTTGTAAAACCTACTTAGCTGTGATAGTTTTCCTTTAAATTTCGTTATACAGTGTGTCCGGACATGGACTAGCGATATTCTAAATACTTAAATATAAGCTATTTTAAAGTACTATTACACTATAGGCTTGGGTCCAATACACTTCCCCGCTATGTGGCAGCCATTTTGTTTTTTTTGTTGAAATATGCTCTATGCGAGTACAAAAAAAATCATATATCTCAAAGTTTTAGTCATACTGAGATAAAAATAGGCTTATTCGGAAGGCAATAATATTGTCTACCGTCTGCATTACAAAGCAATGTGTTCACAATTCCATAACTTTTGAAAAAAAATGTGAAAGTCGAAAAAAAAATCAAAAAATTATGCAATTCAACCAATAATGGTTAATTACTACAAAAACAACCCCGAGAACTTTTTTATTTTTTATACTAGATCGACAGTTTTTGAGCTACGCTACAATGCAACATAAAATTCACAACTGTATGTTTAATACTTTAAGAGTTATTGTTGTTTGAACATAGCGTATGCGCAAGCACAAAACGTCTTTGTTAACCGCCAGAGTGTCATTTATGGCATTCACTGTATTCCATCTGAGAGCAGGCGAGAAATACTGTTCGTTACTACCGTGAGTAAGCGAGATAGAACGTATTAGTCCACTACCTGAAACAAAATCAGTTTTAAGGACAAATTATTAGTTGGGTTAGTTTAGTTGTCCCTCGCCCTGCGTTGTGATCGCTATCGCTACTTTCACTTACCGTCCGTGCTGCGTTAGTGTTTTGTATTTAAAAGTGTGATAAAGTATGGCACAGCGTCAATATTCATCGCAACATATTGCTGACATACACTTTGTGTATGGCTTTTGCAATGGAAGTGCAAATTTGGCTGTACAAGAATATCGACGAAGGTACCCTAACAGGCCTACACCGAGTCGCCAAACTTTTATCGACGTGCATTCAAGATTAGCGGAAAGAGGTATTCAAAGAGCTGTTAATGAACGCAATCGCTTGGTATCGCCCGAAGATGAAGAAGAAGTGCTTAGACTAATAACCAATGATCCTAGACTAAGCGTTAGACGGATTTCAGTGCAACTTCGAATGTCTAAGTGGCATGTATGGAGAATTTTGAAAAGAGAAGGGTTACACCCTTATCATTTTCGACGGGTTCAAGACGTGATCGAACCAGATTTTGCTGCGAGATCTGTGTTTTGTTCGTGGATAAATAGAAATTTGAGACAGAACCGTAATTTTTTACAAAGAATACTGTGGACTGATGAAGCCAAATTTACAAGAGCTGGGATTACAAACCACAGAAACGACCATCTCTGGTGCTCCGCAAATCCAAGGGCGGTGCGCCCAAGCTCATTTCAACATGAATTCTCAGTAAATGTGTGGGCCGGCATAATCAACGATAGGCTGATAGGGCCATTGGAATTGCCACCTACATTAAACGGCGCTAGATTTTTAGAATTCTTACAGACACAGTTTGCGGACAGCCTCATGGACCTACCTCTATCATACCGTCGGCGTATGTGGTTCCAGCTCGATGGTGCACCCGCGCATTTTTCTCGAGCAGTGAGAGAATATTTAAATAATAATCTACAGCCGTGGATCGGTCGTGGTGGTGTAGTAGCGTGGCCGCCTCGCTCACCCGATTTGACACCCTTGGATTATTTTTTGTGGGGTCATATGAAACAAAAAGTATACGCTACAGTTCCAAATACCAGGGAAGAACTCGTCGCAAAAATTATGGCAGCCGCCGAAGAAATTAGATCCGATTTGGATTTAATTAGGCGCTCATCAACCCAGGTGGCACAGAGAGCCGTAGTGTGTCTACAAGCTGGAGGTGGCCACTTTGAGCAACTGCTTTAGATATTTTAATCTTCATTTAATATTGGAAAAAACATTAAATAAAATTCAATATGAATGTTATGTTTTTTTAATGATTTCCTGTTTAGGGTTCCGACAAAGGCCTTTTGTGCTTGCGCATACGCTATGTTCATACAACAATAACTCTTAAAGTATTAGACATACAGTTGTGAATTTTATGTTGTATTGTAGCTTAGCTCAAAAACTGTCGATCTAGTATAAAAAATAAAAAAGCTCTCGGGGTTGTTTTTGTAGTAATTAACAATTATTGGTTGAATTGCATAATTTTTTGTTTTTTTTTTCGACTTTCACATTTTTTTTCAAAAGTTATGGAATTGTGAACATATTGCTTTGTAGTGCAGACGGTAGACAATATTATTGCCTTTCGAATAAGCCTATTTTTATCTCAGTATGACTAAAACTTTGAGATATATGATTTTTTTTGTACTCGCATAGAGCATACTTCAACAAAAAAAACAAAATGGCTGCCACATAGCGGGGAAGTATATTGGACCTAAGCCTATAGTGTAATTGTACTTTAAAATAGCTTATATTTAAGTATTTAGAATATCGCTAGTCCATGTCCGGACACACTGTATAAGCTACTGCCATGATTTTTTTCACATATCCGAATGCAACCAGTCAGCTGGCGGGGGCGGGGGGGGAGGGGGGGACGACACTTGACTCTAACGAAAATTTCCACTTTAAAGCTTAATATTTCACAAACTGATCCCTGAATAGACAAATGGTTTTCATAAGCCCGCAATATTTTTAAAAGACCTATTCAACGATACCCCACACCATGGGGTAGACGAGAAAAAAAAACCGTCGCACCATTTTTTTTTTTTCAAGGTTTTATTTTACCACTTTGTCGACGTGATTAATGTGTATATCCATGCCAAATTATAGCTTTCTAGTACGAAGAGTCTCTGAGCTAAACTGCGGACGGACGGACGGACAGATGAATATGGCGAATCTATAAGGGTTCCTTGTTGACTACGGAACCCTAAAAATGCACAGATCCTGTGAGATAGAACACAAGAGCAAAGCCAGGGGTAAAAGATAGTACTAGATAGATACTTATACTCGTACAGGGTGACTTATAATTCAACGTATTCCTTCCAGGACATTTTAGTGCCCCTTAGCAACATTAAAGCACTGTTTATAGCCTAGGCGAAAATCCATGTTACTCATCCAAGATTAGAGAAAGAAAAAAATGTTTAATAACGTATTTTAAGAAACCTTCAACAGCACATAAATCTTTATATGTTCTTGCATCTACTGAATTTGTGACTAAACTTGTATTATATGAAATGCATAAATATAGCAAACAAGTCACACTATCACGTCCTGAAAGGAATACGTTGAATTACAATTGTCCCTGTAGAGTATCTACTCTGCCCAATAATATCTCATAGTAATCTCTATCGTACGAGTAGACACCTAAGTATACCTACTATACTGGAGTAGGTATACTTAGTTGTCTACTCGTACGATTCGTTCTATCTGTCATGATGTTGCACGGATGTTCGAGTTGTTTATTTTTAGTTCATTAAAGTGAATTATTTTTCAATCCTTTTTCTTTCACGCTTGTTTCTCGTTCCGTCTGGATTTCCTATGAAAAAAGAAAAAAGTTGGGTGAGTGGGTAGCGAGTTTATACGTTAAGACGTCTAAACTACATACAAATAAATACAATTAAAGTATCTATTTATAATGTCAAATTAACAACATTTTACTTAATGCCCTTAGCTGACTGGTAGAGAATGCCTAAGGCATTAAGTTCGCCTCTAAACCTTTTTGTGTGCGAAAAGATTAAGTAAATCAATAATATCATATATCATAAATCAATATGTACGGTGCTTAGATATAATGACAAAACAATTTTAAAAAATTTTGTCTGTCTGTTTGTTCCGGCAAAAAAAAAAATTCGAAGACATGTGACATTTAGCAACGCGCGCTGAACCTGCGTGGTGGATTAAGGCCCACTTTCTCTCACAGAGAAGAGTCCTGTGTCCTAGTAGTGGGACAATTATAGGCTAATTATGAATAGTTGTTTATTCACGTTATTTTGTACTTCGTATGTTTGAAATGATGAGCTTTTGTTCCACAGTCCAACCCGCTTAATCAAAAATGCAATTACGTATTTTCATTGTATGATTGCATTTTCGTTCAGAATAGTTTGCTTGGCACGTTCCATACGTTATCTTTTTGAAAAATCAGTGTTATGCTGTATTCGTGTCATAATCTGCTTAGCCTTTTCCCAACTATGTTGGGGTCGGCTTCCAGTCTAACCGAATGCAGCTGAATACCAGTATTTTACATGGAGCGACTGCCTATCTGACATCCACAAACCAGTTACTTGGTAATACGATAACCCTAGGTAAGACTGGTTGTCAGACTTTTGGGCTTCTGACTACCCGTGAAGACTGTCAAAGATCTACGAATGACAGCTGGGCTGTAAATAAATAATTTTAAAGTAGTGTTTTACTCGTAGTTGTCAAAACATTACTGTTTTGTGGGGTTTTAAAATAAAACAGCACAGCAGAAACTAAGTCAGAATATCAATTTTCTTTTTTTCCTAGGTTAAAACCCCACAAAATAGTAATGTTTTGACAGCTAAACTACTAGCTTTGAAATTATATAAAATAATCAATAGAATTAGCATAAAATATATTATTAAAATCTCGATTATGATAGTAAATGTTTGCTTAGTCAATCCCTAGTATCACGTGGGATGACACTGACAGCTCACTCCACGCTCACTTCACCTAAGTTTTCATGGTGAGAATATACAGAATCGCACTGCTGGATACTAAAGTTTAATTATATATTACATTTTTTATTAAAGTGTAATTATTATACTGAATTATTACAGTGATGCAATTTCATTTTTTTATTTATCATCACCGTAATATTTTCAACACAATATAACATTTTGTTCAAATCAAGGCGAATTTCGTTTTTGTTTTCGGCCGATAAAAATACATTTTTTGTTGGACACTACAGCACGTTGAATTTCACCCAGACCTTATTTTGTTACCAACATACCTACTACAGACCAGTCTCGACATCCTCACGATATTTATTCTTAGTCCAGAACCATCAATTTCCCGTTCGCGCTTCCTTCAGACTAAATCCACTTGGCATACCAAGTCCATAGCTCATCCAGTCGTTATCCTGACCACCTAGGTAGAATTCACTGTAAGTGATGCGGAAACAGACATCTGTGCGCAGGATCTGAATCCAAATGTGTGGACTGAGCGAATAGATTTTGCTATTACGCTGGGTAAGGATGTGCGCAGACTTGAGTCAATGGCGCCGAATCCCTTGTTCACAAACTAAACTAAATTTAGGTTCAAATTAGTCAGCGCCTGACGTAAATTGACGTATTTTTAGTAGCCAATTTTTTAATCACGTCTAAACTTGTCTATGGAGTATCTTAATTTGACTGAACTAAACTAATATTTATCTTCTGTCCTCTTCTTAATGCAATAGAAAGAAAAAGATGCACTGAACCTGAACAGTTTAGTTTGTGAATAAGGGATTCCGCGCCATTACTGTCGTAGACTATCGCTAGGTAGCCCAGGAAATTAAAATTTTCTTAAGTTTTTACATCTTGCAAGTCAATGGCAGGCAGTATGTTGAACAAAATATAATTCGCGAGCGTAAAAAATATGACTCTATGTAATTATAATCATTAAAATCATCAATAGGATTCAATGGGATTATTTGAACATGGAGGGTGGCCTCCATGTTCAAATAATCCTATTGATTCATATTTTATAAAATACTCATTCGTTTTACGTTGTTCTTTGGTTATTTACGTTGTTGAGCAAGCAAAGGAAACCGCCAAAATTGAACTAAAGTATGCACAGAATCGATATGTATATAAAAAAAAACTAGATTTTTTACTGATTAAAAAGAACATGTAACAATAATAACTTTCTATCGGAATGAGCTAAAAATTATGATTTTAAATATGGTTTTTAATTGAACGTAGTTCTAAAACTAGCTCTGTAAACAAGCTGTCAGGTCATTTTAAGTTCGTTCTAAAACTAGTAGGTCTAAAGAAGTTATTAAAAAAACACTATCTATTTTGTTTTAGCATTTTTGACATGAACATTATAATCGTTTATAAAAGAAAAAAGGACATTAGATGAATTATTGTTGTTTTAGTAAGTTATTTATTTATTTAACAATAACATCTTTCAAAATCGTGTATCAGCGACTGTTTCAAAACGAAAACATATCAAAATGTCAATGTCACGTAATAAAATAAGACGTGACCTAAAGGTCTAGTTACCAGGTCATAAAATCCCAAAAAAAAAATAATGCCACGTCACTCCTGTAGTGTCAAGTCTCGTCATTCGTTTTCGTACTTGTGCGCTTACGGATGTGCTTGCTTACTCGATTTCTGCTATATTTCTGACGACTTTGGATTGACTTTACGGACTTGGATACTTGTTATTGTGTATTTTATTGGACACCGATTTTGCTTAGACTGGATAATGGTGAATTGCGTGAGTTGTGGTATCGCTACTGATCGTAGCAACGCTACTGGAAGTGTGCCTTTACATGATGAAGCAGTTCTTTCCATAATAAGAGCAAGGACTGGTCTTCAAACTGTGAGTAGTTACAATATTGTTGTAACTGCATTGTCGGCAGGCGAACAGTGGGTTGCTGTGCACATGTAATGGTGGTAATCTGGTACCTTAGTTGGGCAAGGTACCAAAATACCATCACACCTCCTGCACCATTCCTCGATGATATTTTAATTGAGTATGGAAATGAAGGTGAATAAAATATTTAAAAAAATAACTTGTTTTTATTTTACCTACCTAATTCCTTTTTTGTGCTATGTAATAATATGCTAATAGTAACATACAAATATGTTTTCAAATAATTAAATCAATATGTCTATTTGACAGTTTGTATTTACAATACATTTTGGCATTATAAATACAATTCTTACCATTTGCCGCATAACCTAACCTAGTGACCCAAAAACCTATTTTCTTCCTAATTCCCATAGATTTTTGAAAAAAATCTTTCTGATATTGATATGTACGTGTTTTATCTATTAAATAACACATAAATGATTCCTGTTCACATTTTGGCCCAACGATATATGGATTTCTGGCGGTCTCCTTTGTCAAACATATGAAGCAACTAGCTGCGCCCCGCGGTTATACCCGCATAAGTCTCAATCCCATAGGAATATCGGGATAAAAAGTATTCTTTGTGTTAATCCTGGTTATAAACTATATGTGTGCCAAATTTCATCAAAATTGTTCCAGCCTTTTGAGCGTGTAGAAGTAACAAACAAACTTTCCCCTCTATGATATTAGTGTGATGCATTAGCAATCAAAATGATTTAGAGTAGGTACGCAATTCATTAGGGTGTTGGCCTTCTATGTACACAATATAACTACCTAAGCACCTACCAAGACAAAAGCTGCGTACGGTGACTGCAGCTTTAACTGGCCACGGGTCATTTAATAAACACCTCTTTGTCATAGGAGTAACAGACAGTCCGCTGTGCAGGGCCTGCATGGAGGATGACGAACCAGCGGCACATGTGCTTCTAAGCTGCCCGGTGGTCGCCACTTACAGGGCAAAGAATAGAATACTCTTTATTATGTACACCATATAGATTACAGACATAAATATAGAAATTTTACAAAGGGTGACACAATGGGCGGTCTTATCGCTAAGAGCGATCTTTTAAAGACAACCTTTGGATGGATTGAAAAGGGAAGGAGAGACAAATATTGTAGGTAGTCTGTGGTGTACTATTTACACGATAAAATAAATACATACATAAGGTATATTATACCAATCTAAATAAATATATACATATAACAATAGACATGAAACAGGAGTAAAGAAAATATAATGGTGCTGTTTAAGGAGAGAGGAAGTGATTTTTTATCATAATTTTAAAAGTGGACAAAGATTGAGCACGCCTTACCGACACGGGCAAGTCATTCCATAAGCGTACTGCTTGAACAGTAAAAGATTTGTCATAGAAACTGGTGGAATGCATCGGCATCTCTAGTCTCAGGTTTTCCGATGACCTCAGATATCTATTGTGTGTGTCATGAAGGAACTTGAAACGTTCTTTAAGATAAGAGGGGGTTTTAGGGTTAAACAAAATACTGTAGAGCTGAATCAAGATATGAGAATTCCGGCGAAGACGTACGGGAAGCCACTTGAGCTTTGTACGAAATTCAGATATGTGATCATATTTGCGCAGGCCAAATATAAATCTTATGCAAAAGTTTTGAAGTCGCTCAAGTTTATCTAGTTGTGCCTCAGTAAGATCTGGATAACTGACATCAGCGTAGTCAAGGATGGGAAGTAAAAGGGATTGTGCAAGCGCAGTTTTAGTGGCAGTTGGAAGAAAATTCCGCAATCGTCTCAGTGACTTACCAGACGCAAAAATCTTGCGACTTACGTCTTGTAGCTGAGGACCCCAAGAAAGGTGCTTATCGATCCAAACCCCAAGATTCTTAACCTTTTCACTGATTGGAATAGCAGTTCCGTTAAACTGAACCTGGGGGAGCTGTGACCAGTTTATCTTGGGGATCATCCTTGAGCTGCCAACAACAATGAGCTGAGTCTTCGATGGGTTAACCTGCAACCCATGCGCCTCAGCAAAATACTTCGGTAACCCAGGTACCCTACGTGAGACGGTCAGTAACATCAAGGCGTTGCTGGCCTTCCTTGGGGAGCTGGGGTGGATCGAATGATCGATTTTCCCACCCGTACGCAAAATACGCGCATTGACGTGGAGTTGCGGACACCAGCCCGTGTTACCTATTACCTACCTATTTAAGCACCTACCAAAACAACGTACCTAACCTACCTAGGTACATAAACTGCTGCAACATACACACACACAGTTGGGTGCGACATTTCTGACCACGAAAAGCGGTTACTATTGAGGTTCAGTGATTGAAACTGACGGGTAGGTAAATCAATTACGTAGAAACCTACTGCGTTTCACAGGTAGGTACCTACTCTATGCTGTAGGTAACTAGGTATAGTGTAAATGTCGAAACTCTCCCCACATTTTAGGTAATTCTCCCATTCCCATATTATTATAAGTAATAGGTACTTATAATGATATGGGAATGGGAAAGTTACCTGTGTTTTCAAATTAGTGTTTAGAAAAATACACAGGTTTTTTTATAAGAATTTTTCTTGCCTTTTCCCAACTATGTTGGGGTCGGCTTCAAGTCTAACCGAATGCAGCTGAGTACCAGTATTTTACATGGAACGACTGCCTATCTGACCTTCACAACCCAGTTACTGGGTAATACGATACCCTTTGGTAAGACTGGTTGGACTTTCGGACTTCTAACTACCCGTAACGACTGTCAAAGACCTACGAATGACAGCCGGGACCAACGGCTTAACGTGCTTTCCGAGGCACGGAGGGGTCTCGGTATGTAAAGATGGTCACCCATCCACAGACCAACCGCGGCAAGCGTAGGTTAACCTGATCGATCGACCTGTGCGGCTGTTATCATTTATAAAATACTAGTATTCAGCTGCATCCGGTTAGACTGGAAGCCGACCCCAACATAGTTGGGAAAAGGCTAGGCAGATGATGAGTCGTCAAAATGTAGGGAACAGCTGATTTTTTTATTGTGATTTCATAGTTAAATGCGCAAAACCTGAAAATAGTTTGATCAGAATAACGAGCAGAATTCATTGAACCACTTTTTAATATACGTCACATTTTTCAAAAAATCTTCATTAACAACGTTGCCGTGTCTATTTATTAATAGGTCAAGCAACCCAATGTCAGCGCGGCGCAGCCCGGTGACGACTCCTCCCTCGATAAAGCGTCGTCGCAGACACAATAAACAACGATCAGAATGGCCAGTAAAACTAAAACAGCACATAAAACCTTTACAATTTTTTTAATGACTTATTTTCTATCTAAAATAGGTGAATTGTATTAAAAGTCAGTTGGGGTGTCTGAGGTTTTGCGCATTTAACGTTACACGTTGTAATATTTTTTTTTAAAAAAAAAACGTGTCCCCACTCTACGAATTTCTACTGTATTATGGGTGCGTTTACAAACATATAAACTCACATATACAAATAACCAGATCCGGAACAACTACTTGTAGGTCATACAAATATTATTTTGTTCCATGCGGTAATCGTACCCGCGACACGCAGCGCAGTAGTCAATCGCTTAACCACTGCACCAACCGTGCCGTCAGATATGTTTCAGTATCGAATATGTTTAATAATAAGTCTTTACCTATAAAATTGCCGTTTTGTATGAAAAAAATGAAACAATTTTTTTCATGTATTTTTATTTGTATTAGTCGAAGTAATCACCCATGCCATCAATGCATCTTTGCCATCGCAGTGGCAGTTTATTGATGCCCTTCTTAAAGAAATCAGCTGGACGGGAGGCAACAAATTCATCAAAGGCATTTTGTACTGCCTCTCGGGTATTGAATTTTTTTCCAGCCAAGAAGTTATCCAAATTCTGGAAAAAGTAGTAGTCTGTAGGCGCAAGGCCTGGTGAGTAGGGCGGATGACGGAGAGCTTTCAACCCCAGTTCTTGCAACTTGGAGACCGTCTGCTGTGCAGTATGAGGTCGCGCGTTGTCGTGCAGGAGCAGCGGAGACGAGCGATTGACCAATGCTGGTTGGAGATGTGCCAGCTTCTCCATCATTGTGTTCAGTTCTTCACAGTACACATCTGTAGTAATGCTCACCCCGTTTGGTAAGAAGCTGTGATGAATCACACCGGTGCTAGACCACCAAACAGTGACCATCACTTTTCTAGTGGTAAGTTTTCGTTTAGGGCATTGTTTAGGTGCTGAACCAGGATCCAACCAACTTGCTCAGCGCTTGCGGTTAGCAAACAGAATCCAGTTTTCATCGCAGGTAACAATGCGGTTCAAAATTCCTTCATTTCTGTGTCTGTTGAGCAGTGCAAGGCACGTCTCGACGCGTACTTCGCGCTGGCGATCATTGAGTTCGTGGGGCACCCATTTGTCAAGCTTTTTTACCTTGCCAATTTGACGCAAATGGACCAATATTGTTTTGACGCTAACGTCGAAAGCAGCTGCTAATTCAGCCGTAGATTGTGTATCATCAGCTTCCACAATCGCCTTTAATTCGTCACTGTCGACCAAAGTCTTCGGACGACCGCGAGGTTCATTTTTCAGGTCGAAATTTCCAGAACGGAAGCGAGCAAACCAATAACAGGTGGTGCGTTGGTTTGTAGTGTCAGCTCCGTAAACGTCGTTGATGTTGCGTGCCGCCTGTGCCGCGTTGCTGCCACGACGGTACTCATATTCCATAATTACTCGAATTTTTAACGTATCCATGATGACGAAAAAGATTGAAATGCGATGAAAATGTAACACTAATCAATAAACAAATGACTACTTTTGTAAACAAAATTCCATATTTTAAAAATAAATTTAATTTGAAATTAGAATTCTTAGCCAAACAAAAATTATTTTGATTTGAAATGGCCAGTACTGCAGAACGGCAATTTCATAGGTAAAGACTTAATATTATTATCGTCTTCAGTGGCAAAGCCCATATTTAATTACCACAAACTTCTTCTTTACATGAAATACTATTTTCATTGTTACAAACGATCAGCAGAAACAATTATAAGTAGATAATTAGTCGTAAAGAAACTATAACTTCGTGAAAACCAACTTAAGCAGAAGTTATTGGTAATAAGTAAATACTTACTTCATAAACTTACTTACAAACTAATCGCAAAGAGATTGTTGAAAACTTTTAATGGGAAAAATCTGCTAATATTAATCTGACATACCTAAGTTTTCCTAAAAAGTTGTAAAAGTAAAAAAGAAAGTAACAGCTTTACTTTTGCATTGTAGTCAGTAATCACCCCAATCCGCTAAAAGCCTTACTGTGAACACTTTAATTTCTTGATGTAAGAATAACGAGCTGGATAGGTCCGTCAAAACTGGAAAGAGAACCCTCGGGCTCGCGAAAGATGGAAGTAGTAGACAGAGCCCAGGACAAAAAACTCCCCCGCAAAAAAACCGCCATTCTCTTGGGTATATTACCAATCGACAGCAATGCGGAGGAATTTTTCGACACCATATTTTAGTTCGTTCATAGTTTTAGTTCGGTTAAAATTTTTATTTTTGTAGTTTTTTAGTTAGTTTAATATAAGAAGATTTATATCGAGTGTATATATTTTTATCCTCGGTAATAAATACTTAAATAAAAAATATTAACCAAAAAAGTCAACTTCAGAAAGCCTTGGATTGGAATGCGACCGCAATATAGCTGGGAAATACCTAGACAGGCGACGGCAAACCACCTATTAAGCTGCATATCTTCTCAGGTTATGTAGGTCGTAAGCATATTTTCAGATAGGCATTTAGTTTATTAAACTATTAATCTCATTAACAGAACACTTAATTCCAGTACTTATTGTAAAACAAAGCGCGTGTATACAATTGTAAACGCCTACTAAAATTTTCATTGCAACCAGATTATGCAACGTAGCTATGCTAGTTTTGGTAGGCGCGTATTTATAATTTCATGCAATTTGGTGCCGCTGGCGAATCTCAAAAGCGGTCAGGTAGCGGTTTCTTAAAATTTCCAGGACAATGAAACGGTCTTCTCGGGTCAATGTGCATCTGACGCCTCCACTGCCTAGTCTACGGGAATAATGGCCTGTCTCCTGGTATTGTTTTAGGGCATACTGCATCGACGAACGTGGTACATTAACCTGTTAATCGGGCGGGACGTATAAATACGTCAAACTTAAACAGTAGCGTGTACGAAATTCCCCGGTTAACAGGTTAATTTATTAAATTAGATTAGAATTAGTCATTCTAAAATATATAATACAATCGAAACTTCAAATATATTTTATTTATTAACCTGTTAACCGGGGAATTCCGTACACGCTACTGTTTAAGTTTGACGTATTTAGGTATACGTCCCGCCCGGTTAACAGGTTAAGCACCATAGCAACTTCAACCGTTCAACCCGTGCTGGTGTTGATGGCATTTTTATTAATGTTAAAGCATATTCAGTTAATCAATAAAGAGCACAAAACCACAATAATTCAATAAGCTAACCGTAAACTAACCCGTACTACACCCGTACGTACTAACCCGTATTATATTGACATTTACCTAACAAATTATTTTGACATTTACCTAACTTTACTTCTGTTCCTATACTGCCGTGCTAAGCTTAAAAGCGGTATCTCAAAAAAATTCATGAATTTGATTTTTATGGAATCGGATAGCTTGAAGAAATACGCATCCAATGAGCTAAGCCAAATAGTGGTATCATATTTAAAACATAAAAAAAACCCCTTAAAAAAGTTTTCCCTATCTCAGTTATACCTCAAATCAATAAGGGAATAAGTGAAAAACTTCAATTTTCTCGAAACTAGCTTTTGCGTTTAGCACGGCAGTATAGTAATCAAATAATACAATCATTTATGTAGTTAATTTGTAGTTTAGTACGAGTAAGCTCTTTATTTGCATGTAAACATTGTAATTAATTCTTTTTGTATGCCTATAATAGGCTGATCATAGCGCACATCAACCTAAAACAAGTCCAACCACTGTACCTACCTATGTATCACAAATAAAATATTTCTGATTCTGATTCTGAACTTTTACAACACACAAAAACTTGCAACTTAGTCGCTCAAGAGACACAATTCAGCTAAAAATTAAAAGTAGCACCATATAATTATAATGCATATCAAACAAAATGAATTGCCCTCTCGAACTAAGTAAACATTTTTTGATCTACCCTCATAGGAAATAATCATTCAGTTTTTATTATTGCGAGTATTTGCGAGATAAGCGCTTGGCCAAAATTCCGTGCCGCTGAGGTAGTTTACTTTTAGTTTAAACAGTAAATATATTGTAACTAGATAGCAGTTTCATTAAGTACACCAGCAAGTTATTACGAAAGTTAGTTAAATTTGAGTATATTTAGTATCCGAACTTGTAAACAACTAAGTAAACAACAATGGCGGAACGCCAAACTTTTGCCCGTATTGATACTCGCGATGATTTGATCGACAACAAACTATAATTGTTTGGTTTGGCTGTAGTTACCGTAATAAATTGTTCCGGTACCGAATAATAAATTAATACTGTACCAAAATGTTATACGCTGAAATTTATCGTTGTGACTGTATTGTTTTCAAAATGGAATAGGTATGCAATACTGCCATTCGTGGATCTACGAGTATGACAGTCGTTACGGGTCGTCAGAAGCCCGAAAGTCTGACAACCAGTCTTACCAAGGGGTATCGTATTACCCAGTAACTGAACTGGGTTGTGCAGGTCAGATAGGCAGTCGCTCCATGTAAAATACTGGTGTTCAGCTGCATCCGGTTAGACTGGAAGCCCACCCCAACATATTTGGGAAAAGGCGGTCTGCCTAGGCAGATGATGTAATAAAAGAAGAATATGTATGTGACGCAGCGTCCTCCTGTCTGCTAGTTAACTTCAATATATTTTGATCACCAATCCAAGTCAAGCCACGTCAACGTCGGCTTTGATAAGAACCAGCGTTGGGTTAGCGTTATGCTGAGCGATGGCCTTTTTGCGTGGATATAACGCATATTTCCCCCAACTCGTTCTCTTTATCCGTACCAAAATTGTAAAAAGGAACCCTTATGGTGCGACTCAGTCTGTTCGTCCAACTGCCTTACTGGACGGCGAGCTGCCCCATTGCTCGCCGTCCGCAAGCCCGCGCCTACGGTGGCCTGGAATCGGCAATACCGTCCCCCTTATTTCCGAAGTTTGCACAGAGAAAAATCTGAAATTATTCTATGTGGTGGAAATTGACTTATGTAAAGATTACAGGAAAAATAAAACGATGTCTGTAAACAGCACACTAAAAAAAAAAAAAAAAATAATATATAATGGTACGGAACCCTCGGTGCGTGAGTCCGACTCACTCTTGACGGGTTTTTGGTTTGTGTTCATTCTCTGCGTCATGTTTACCGCAAAAAAACGAATTTTATTTTTTCTTCAATTAAGTATGATTACATGGAACTGGCTTAATAATGAGAGTCCGCCTTTGTAATTATATAATATTAATAAACCTCGTAGAAAGCAAACGAATTTTAGAGTTACGTACTAAGAAATAACCGAACCAATAACAAAGGTTATTCAAATCAGTATAACCTAACCTAAGGTTAAATAATATTGATAAAGAAACACGAGAAAGATAACCCAACTGCAATTACCAGCCAATGTTATGTATTGCGGGTGGTCCAAATACACAAACTAACACGACCTTGCAACTGTAGGTATAGTAAAATAAAAACGGTTGTAAGTGCTATAACCGAATTGGCAAATATCCAAGACTCCACTTCGTGATGGTACGATTGTGATCAACTTCGGTTTTTTAATGGTTTATGAGTGTGCTATTGGTTTATTTTGATTTCTGGGTTAAAAGATTTTAACCCAGAAATCAAAATAAACCAATAACAATACAATACACAATACACGTATAAAAATATTGAGCATATATCCATGAGCTGTTGTGGTTGTTGGAGATGGGGGCTTGTGGCTAAGTGATAACAGCCACACGGGTCAATCGATCAGCTTAAGCTACGTTTGCCGCGGTTGGTCCGTGGATGGATGACCACCTTTACATCCCAAGACACCTCCGTGTCTGGGAAAGCACGTTGAACCGTTGGTCCCGGCTGTCATTCGAGGTTTTTTGACAGTCGTTACGGGTCGTCAGAAGCCCGAAATTCTGACAACCAGTCTTACCAAGGGGTATCATATTACCCAGTAACTGGGTTGTGGAGGTCAGATAGGCAGTCGCTCCATGGAAAATACTGGTATTCATCTGCAACCGGTTACAGTGGAAGCACACGTGTACCCAGTAAATGATAGCTTTATAGTTTTATAAAGCTACCATTTACTGGGTACGTCTTTCATTGGCTTGAATGTGCCCTGGCGGCTGAGGGTTTGTCATGCTCACTCAAATGTCTCGCTGGTGGTGGCGTGTGTGTTGGATCATTAGGTTCCCTTCAAAATGGTTGAGCTAAATGGTGCTGATCCATACGTCATGTTCGTGAACGGGTGCCGCCAGTAGGGACTGGTCATCTCTTAGCCACCACGGCTTATTATTATTTTAATCTAAGTATTATCATTTCTGAATTGTTTTTATCTTTTTTAGTACGGACGCTTTTAACGTGCACGTCTTTCTACATCGTTCTCACATGTATAATTTCAACTTGAATGATGTAACCAAAATATTGTAACTATTTTTATGATTTAAAAGAGTGTCCGAGGAGTTTCTTGCCCGTTATTCTCCACAGATACCTACTACGCTTTGGAATGGGCAACTAGCTTCATCTTTCTGACTGACCGACCCCTTGACAATTCAAAAGTGCCTGTAATTGGACTACTTGAAATAAATGCTTTGAGTTTGAATATTAAGCTGATTATCATTTGTTCACAACACACACATTTGTTTTGGTCAGGTACGTGGTACTCGCAACCGGCGTGCGTGTACGTAAACGAAGCAAAAGGAGGTAAGGATCCTTGCAACTGGCGTTCTATATTTTCTGCCAACCGAAATGGGAAGAATGTAAATTACTAATACAGATTCTTTTAAAATTGACATTTATTTAGTTCTAGACCTAATTGTTTCATTTGACGTCATCCCCTAATCACCTTTAACATTTAAATCGTCGCAATCTAATTTTAAGCATTTACAAACGTCGTTCGGCTGTCGTATTAGTAAAAAAAGCAATACAAACACGAATTAATGAAGTCAACAAACATGTGATAAATTTCTATTCGGAACATGGTGTGAATCTTTACAGATTCCTACAGATTTTTAATCGGCTTAAAAAAAGGAGGAAGTTCTCAGTTCGTCGGATTTTATTTATTTTATTTATGTATGTTCCCCGCTTACTCGAAGACTGCTAGACCGATTTGAAAAATCCTTTTTTTTGTTTGAAATTGTGTACTTTCCAGGTGGTCCCATTGTCAGCAAGTCAGGATCTGATGATGGGATCCTGGAGAAATCAAAGGAACTCTTCAAATATAAAAATACCCAAATCGCTATAGATGTGTCTATAACATCTATAGCGATTTGGGTATTTTTATAGTAACTCGTGCATTTGCTCTCGGAAAGCACCATTTGGTGAAGTGGAACTGATGATGAACACCACAGATGGCCACCGGAACTACTTAATAATAAGTATTTCACGGGTTGCGATTCGATTACTTTAATATGGTTGCTAAGCAATTTGTGCTCATCACAATGCGAATGGTGAAATGGAGCTGATGGTGAAATACCAGTAGAACTTCTTAACAATTAACGTCCCTGCCTCGGGAAAAGCAATATTCTGTAAAACGTGACGAGCAAGAAGCGAGAAATAAAAACTTTTAGCAAAAAAAAAACCGACTTCCAAAAAACACTGCAAAGTGAAAAATAACTTTAATTTCCGAAGTCGGTGGCAAAAAACTAAAATACAGATCCAAAGACACCGACTTCCGAAATAAAAGCTATTTTTCACTCTGTAGTGTTTTTATGGAAGTCGGTTTATTTTGTCAAAAAGTTTTCAAATCCACATATTGCAGCAAAATCCACATCAAATAAGCTCCCAAGTATTTCCCAACAAACAAAACTGCAGACTTTTGAGGCTCCATACAAGTTCGCATCAAAAAGCGTGGGTACGTGAAGAATCCTCCTTGCCGCACTCGCGGATTTCAAGAGGAAGGTATTTTAATTGCACATACTTAGACTCTGTGCCGCTACGAAAAATAAATGTGGCGAGTAATTTCAGGATTTCAGTCCCATTTCACAATGGTGGAAAACTTTGTTTAAATTAAAAGCTTGCGATTCACTGTGTCCACTGATCACACATGTCTTCTCGGAGCTACATCTGCCAACAAACTGCTTTACAGTTTGGCAGATGTAACATTTTTTTGTAATGCTTAGAAGGTCACAAAGAGGAGAAGGTTAATACTACTAAACACTAAAAGAATATCTGAATTGGTTCATGTCGTTTCATATGAGGTTGACTAATAGATTGGAGTAATAATTGTTGTTGGCATTTTATTTTGATTCCAATAGAATGGATTTAGAATATCATCTTAATCAAAATAGGTTGACGCATTAATTTTATTTATTTATTTATTTAAACTTTTCGCACACAAAAAGGTACAAAGGCGGACTTAATGCCTTAGGCATTCTCTACCAGTCAACCAAGGGTGGTGAAGAGATTAGATTTTATCACTCCCTTATTGGACCAGTCACGTTGAATTCTGCTAATTTCAGTCCTTCCGGAAATAAATGATAACATTTTTAGCGTTGTCAAACTATACTCTTTATTCGAAATAATTTTATTTGGTACTCCTAATAAAATTATTTCGAATACACAGCTAGTAAGCTGTTGACCGCAACTTTATCTGCGATCCGGGATAAAAAGTAGCTTACGATCTTCTCCAGGTTCCAAGCTACTCATCTGTACACAACGATCGGTTCAGTGGTGTAGAAGGTAACAGACAGACAGAGTTACTTTCACATTCTTAAAGTATCCAAAGTTCTCAGTTCTCAATTCTTTATTGCGTACCATAACGTATGTAGTTGGTAGGGAAATAATTATTATATTAGTCACAATTATGGACACTGTCGGGCACATCATAGATCAAGTAGGAGAGAGGAGGAAGAACACTGGCTGTTTAATATGATACATTTTAATATTAGTTAAGTACTTAATAAGTTATATAAGTTCTTAAAGTATTCGCAACTTTTCACAAACCATTTTTCTTTAATGTTTATGCTTTGTCAATTTTAGCTAAGAACTGGCCGCTATTTTTTCTTTCACGAAGTAATCGGCTGAAGGATTATGTCGGTTGGATGAGCAACAACTTTTTTTCACGTTTTACACAAATCCTTCAAGGCTTTCGCCTCTTTTCAGATTCACTAGGCATTATGGAGTGTTATCCTGTCATTCACAGATTATTTGCTGTACTTAACACATAGATATAAAAAATATAAAAAAATAAAATGAAAAAGCGTTTACTCGTGGTGACCTTCCAAGCTTTACAAAAAATGTTACTTCTGCCAAACTGTAAAGCAGTTTGTTGGCAGATGTAGCTCCTATATACAATATTACCTATATTTTTATGTAAATACTTGTAGGTACTTTTCCATCAATAACAACAATAAACATTAACTATATCTAAACACAAATATTTTTCAATATCACAAAGGCTGACTGGTAGGTAGTGAATTGAAAATGCGTCGTTTTGGGAAGATTTTGTTTATTTATTTATTTATATATACTTTATTGTACACCAAAAAATTTTGGTTCACGCATTGGTTTTTTTTTCTATATCTTGAATAGAAAAAAATCCAAGTGCCTCTTTATATTGTGGACAAAAATCTCACATGCGCGTCATCACCTATCTAAAGACGAGCACCCTAATTGCGTCTGAATCATTTTGAAGGAACTACTGTCCATTGTTTTATATGTTCGAAAAATGTTCTGCTCAACAACTTATAACGCAATTAATGTTATTGGACTCTCAAAATGAAAGCCACTGCTATGTTAGAATGTGATGCGACCACCCCGCTGTGGGGTAATTGCGAATAAAAATAATAATAATTGAGGTACTCGAAATCTGTAAACGTCTGGCTTACAGATTCTGGTCTAATACTCGTACAGAAATAGACAGTTGAGACGGTCCTAATGCGGCAATTGACAGTTTGAAATCAATTGCTTAGTCATCACGCCTAATCGTGGCTTCAAACTCCGAGTATGAAGGTATATTTCGAGTTCCTAGAGATTGCGGCCCTAATGAACCTCATATACAGCCTTGAATCTCCAACCATCTTGATAGGATTAATTCTCAATTACTGTAACACGATACTTTTAATTAAATTGAAATCTGTTTTGAAGGAACATGAACCCAAATTAAAGAGCTCAACAATTCTAACAATTTGGAATCAATTTACATAAACTTAATGCAATATTTCATTTATTATTGGCTATATTTATAAATACTATCGAGACTTATCAAGAGCGTTTGTGAAAAAGACCTTCATTATTGATAAAACCTACTTAAATCTGGTGGCGTACCCTTGTTAGCAAATCAGCTGACTTGCCAAACTTTTCAGCAAAACATGATCTAGTTAGTGTTCTCTCATCCCCGAATTCTGAAACGTTCTCAAAAAGTTTAAATATCGCTACACTACAAGATCAAGGTGGCAGATGAGTGGCAGTAGCAGCGTTAGACTTAATGACTACATACAAATTTGTTGCGTTTGAGAATTCCGTTTGGAAACTGTCGCGGTACAGTAGGTATTGCAACTAAAATAAAACTAGCGCAGTAAGTATTGCAACTGGGCCCGTGGCTAAATAATAACAGCCGCACAGGTCGATCGATCAGGTTAAACTACGCTTGCCGCGGTTGGTCTGTGGATGAGTGATCATCTTTACATACAGAGGTCCCGGCTGTCATTTGTAGATCTTTGACAGTCGTTACGGGTCGTCAGAAGCCCGAGTCTGACAACCAGTCTGACTTAGGGGTTTCGTATTACCCAGTAACTCGGTTGTGGAGGTCAGATAGGCAGTCGCTCCATGTAAAATAATGCTATTCAGCTGCATCCGGTTAGACTGGAAGCCGACCCCAACATCGTTGGGAAAAGGCTAGGCAGATGATGCGTAGGTATTGCAACTAAGCACAATAAAACTATCGTATAATATGCAAACATACTCAAAACAGAAGCACCAAACCCCCAACACAATAAACAAAAGCTCCTACATCGCAAACCTAATTTTTATCACCCAAAACGGAAGTTTTAAACGAAGCAAACTCCGGTACTAAACCAGCCATTACAATCTGGTCAATTTCACAAACCGTCCCATTAAGTACAGACATTCAGACCTCTTTATCTATACCACTATAGTAGATTTTACGATCTCTTTTATGGCAGACCCTCCAATCTAATCTGGTAGAGCGTTTGATAAACAAAAAACTCATAAAAAGCCATGCGGGAAGGGCGTGTCCTTGAACTTGACCTTTCTACTAGGGCTTGAGTAATTGACCGTGGTAAGGTCATGGGTAGGTATATAGAAATTTGCATAAGAAATCGTTTACGATTCATTGCGTGATTGTAAGACAGGAGTACCTCAAGGACGATGTTTTAGGTCCAAGTTAGTTTGGTTTAACAAAATAGCCAGGATGAATTATCATCATAAATTATAATAATTATGGCAATGTAAATATAAGTTAACTTTGCTTTAGGTTAGTATTAACTTCTATGTTAAGTGTCTAATTATTTTTTTAAAGAGTAGCAGTGGAGTTTTCATTGGCTCTTCTCCATAAGAAATGCCCAATTGGAGCCGCCTAGCTTCTGATGTTTCATAAGTAGCTGAATTGTGCTTTGGGGGACCCCCGTTGTTACTAGAGATCCGAGTGATCTATTTCCGTTAACAACAACTCTCTGAATCCTATCACTTTAGTTTGAAATAAGAAGATCCAGAGAGGCATTCCGGATTCCGTAGCGATCAAGAAAAAAAAAAAAACATTTCCACGTGTCAAAACGCTTGTGAAAACTAGAGATGCCATGAATATTGGGTTAATATTCGGTCTATTCAGCTACTCTTTATAATATTTGAGGTCAGGCCGAATACCGGATACCAAATCATGAAAAAACGCACGTATTAATCAAATAAAAAAATAAAAAATCACAAAATTTTACATGTACTGTCACCAAAGGAGATAACTAACCAGGGTCGTCGGATATAGTTGAAGTTTAGTAAGAAACCCATGGATGCTTTCGAATAAAATGTTATTTAATTAATAGAAAACAAACAGTTCCTTTATCAAATTTAATTTAATTCCAAAACATGTATCGGTTACTTCTAAACTACAATTAAATATATCTGACGACCCTCTGGTTACTTATCTCTTTTGGTGACCGTACATAATTTTTAAAATCTATCAGTGGTAAGTTGTGATTACTTGTGATGAATGAAAACTAATTTTTCAGCATTTGTTGATAGCAAACGATTACTTACACTTTTCTTCATAAACCTGCTTCTGAAAAAAGCCTCTTAGTATAAAAAAAAGCAAAAGTTTTTGTTTAAATTGCCCATTCTTTTGCATACTGTATTTTTTTTTCAAAATTTCTTAATGCACATCAAAGTTTCTTGAAAAGTTACGGACAGTCTCCTATTACAACATAGCGGGTGTAAAAAACACTTAACGGCACAGTCGAGAGTCAATTGTAACACCCATCATTGTAATAATTTCTTTGTACTGGAAACTTTCTGATTACTGAGATATTGAGGTCAAAATTCCAACTTTTACTGATATTTTTTTTTTATGAAAACAAGTTTTTTGATATTATCTTTTGCACTACTTTAAATACCCCCACGACCCCTGTACCGTTGCATGCGGGTGCAAAATTTGCTGTTTGTGGTAGTGCGCAAACAGCAAAATAATATTCACACCAAAAATAAAAGCTGCAATTATTGTGTGCCAGCAATTAGTTTGTGCAATATTAATTAGATGTACGGCGGCTATTGGGTCTTTTTACACTCTATAAGCTTCCACCCACGCTGCTTGTATTAATTTTAACTGTATTTCCTCATATTTAGAGCTGATTTTACAACACCCACTTCAAACCAGTCCACGTGGTGTATTTTAATCTACTTACCAAAAAAGCAGCTGAGTCCTGAATTAATTTAAACATAATAACGAACGGAACAATAAACAATGCTCCAAGCTTTTCTTCAGAAATTGAAAAGCTTCTGTGGTTTCACATGAAATTCTATTTCGTATATCGTTAAATAAAACGTTGCTGCCCGCACGTTCTAGACTTTGCGATTGTTTGCTCTAGACTTATTGTCGCACTTAATATTTGTTGTTAGGTAAATATTAGCTGGGCTTTCGTGGGCGTTATGTATATTGGTAGGTATTACTTTTTACTGTTACTTAACATTATTGATTCAATAAGTGTTTGATTTGATATTTGTTTATTGGCCGGATTAAAGACACTTAAATATAAAATACCTACAGTATAATGACTATTTACTTTTAGTTCTGGCTGAGGTTGAATAATTTTATTATACTTTGTGATTTTCCTTTTTTCTGTATTTATGATAAATAAAGGAAGAATTTGATAGATTGATTATGTCTTTATCATTGTTCTGTTATTTTTAAACCCACATTGCTTCCCACCTGTATGATAATACAGGTAATTTTAACTTCAATTGTCTATAAATCAATGATGAATTAAACAAAAAATACAATTGGATCCATGATAAGGATATCAATTGTGTTCAGAAAGCCAATTCTCGTACTTAAAAACTTTTCCATTCAATTCGCAATCTCATCTCAGCGACAATCAATGTCAAAGACTTGTCAAAAATGTATGTAAATTTATTGTTTTTTTTTTGATAGATTGAGACTGAGATTAGAATGCGAACGCTCTTAAAATATTTTTTTTTTATTTATTATTATATTTTTTTTTTTTGCATTCCAATTATAAACTACAACGTGTTCAGTTTTATATTTGCTTCATGAATAAAATAACATGAGGCACAGGGTTTTAAATCGACTGGCAGGTAATTTTAATTTACCAAGTAACAACATCATTAAAAGTTTGAGCCACAGATTGTATGCAAGCAAGCGTTAAAGATTTTGTAATCTGTTCCGTTTCAACAGTAGAAGAGGTTTTAGGTTTGTGGCAAACGGTTTGGTTTCCCCAAAAAAACAAGTTGTCTATGTCACGGATTCAATGTCCGCGGCCCAAGCGTTAAAGGCACTTCATTAGTAATTCCAAACACTTATTTCATTATTCTAAGTATTTTTAATTTTCATATTTTCCCTTCCCTTCATCACTTCGTGACCTTTCGCCATTTACAAACACCGCCCTTGTTACAAAACCATTGAGTGTTTTAATTACATTTGCATCACCTGTTTCTGAGTCTCCCAAACATAATTCAATTACAAAGTTGTCGTCAAATCGCAACTTTGGAGCCAACTTTTATTTAAAATTCAGTCTTTCTTCATTTCACACGAGAAACGTAAACGTATCGTGTCACGTAAAATTTTAGACTTGAAGCTTGATTGAAAACGTCTTTATTGTGAGTATTTCTTTTTGTTAAATTTTATTTTGTTGCAGCTTCTGTGGAGTATACATTGCTGTTTTGCTACATTTTGGAACGAAGGGTCTCCACCCTTAGTTGAATGTTGCAGAGTTGCTGATATCGAGCTGAATGGCGACCAATATTAGAGGCAACAGTGGACGGGTATAGACTGATGATAATGGTGGTGATGAAGGGCAGTTATATTACGTTTTTAAAACACAATATAACTATACATTGTAAAAAGGAACCCTTATGGTGCGACTCTGTCTGTCTGTCTGTCACACTTGAAATTTGGAATAGTTTTAGATGACGTTTGCCAACTATTTTGCAAATAAGAACAAACCTTTTTTTTTTCAACAGGGACTGAAAGGCGGTCTTAAAAATTCAAAGTGGGGCTACTAGGGCACGTGGGGTTTCATATGAAAGAGCGCTGTTTGCACATTCTCAAACATTTTTTTTTTCATTTTAGTTTATGTAAAAATTACAGGAAAAATAAAACGATGTCTCTAAATAGCACACTTTTTCAGAATAAAATAATGAAAATTTAATATATGTTGGTACGGAACCCTCGATGCGCGAGTCGACTCGCTCCTGATCGGTTTTTTTTTGTTGTTAACAACAACACACACACAGCGGGCCCTATACCAGAGCTGTGACACTTATTTTATTTTGACTGTCGCATCATGCTGAAATAAGGAGGACTTTTGTCCTCGTTCAGGACTTTTTGTTTTTACTTTTTTACATATTTATTTCTTACTTCTATGAGTGTGTTTAAATCAAATCAAATCAAAAGTCATTTATTCAAACTAGGCTGAGAATCAGCACTTTTCGAACGTCAAAATTACAAAAGACAGTCCTCCAAAACGCCCGCCCTTCACCACTTCCTAGTGCTTTCGGTGGGAAGAAGAAGTGGCGCAACAAACTCCCCAGCAGCACAGCTGTCTGTTCAGTTAGAAAATACTTGACTGAATACAATACAAGGTATGCAAAGCAATTAACATTACAAGACACAGAACACTAAATTAAATTATTTGCCATATGTCAGCTAGCAACGCCAATATACCAAGAAATACAATAAAACACTATACGTACTCAAGCAAAAATTAATAAATGGAAATTATATAAAAGCCTCCAGGTATAAAGAGCGTGACTGCTATCATATTTATGCAATGCTGGGTTCTGTTTACATAGCTGTCGCTTGAAGTCACAAATGATAAACTAGGACCATCGAAGGAAACGAAATAAACAAGTTATTACTACAAAAATAAAATCATGGTCAGCAAGACGACCAGTCACCATAAGCAGCACCCGTTCACGAGCATAACGCAAAGGTCAGCCATTATGTTTAGTTTGTGATATTCCTGTGCGTCCCAATAAACACCTTTTGGTATTCATCAACAATTTCTCTTTTATTTGTGCGAGCTAGTTCCCGAAAAGCATAATCCTCATCATAAAATGGTTTTTTCTTGCTTAGTTCACAAACAAAGGTGGCAAAGAAATCTTGGGGCCCTGACCTTTTCATATCATGATTAAACTCTTTGTTATTCAAAGCAGTCTACCGTTATACAGAAAATATTAAAAGTTTGAGGTGTTTTCGCAAGGTAGGTAAGTTCGTCTTCCCTCGTATACCTACAATATCTTTATTGTTATAAGTTTCATTGTTAAAAGAGTTTTCAAGAAAAAGTGCCTAATTCAGAACTTGGAATGCGATAGCAGGCAAGCATTTGTGGAAATCATGGGACTTTGCAATTTAGATAGATACAATAACCTCCTGAGTCCGGCATATTTATACCTCAAGATTTCGAAAAGACCGGTTGTCCTTAATCACGGACAAAATGGAAGATGGCCCTAAGTCCTGAGATTATACAACATTTGAATTCTCATCGGTTGACTAAATTAGGTGTAGCAGCGGCGATTTTTTGAACGAAAACCTAATATGTGTGTTAGGAAGCACGTCTGGTTATTACAAAATGTATATCAGGACTTTATGACATATGATAATTTGTCAGTTATAATGACCTCAGGGACTGAGGGGGATAAAACTATAAGGGCCCACTTGCACCTCAAATCACATAGGTTTAGCGCTAGACGAATTTAAAAGATCGTATTGTTTTTGACACAGAATTATTACGTAGGTCACTAGATAAGTTTTGTCGTACACAAAGTTACTTTGCGATTTTCCTAATTTGAGGGTACATTCACAATATTTAACTAATATACACAATAACAACACAAGTTTGGTGATGAAAAGTGATTCGGTAGATTTTTGGTGAATTTTAGAAAATTTAACATGACGGACTTCACACGTCGCGACATTCGTGTAATAATCTTATATAACTTCAAGCGTGTATTAACAAAACAACAATGTTTTGAAGAGATGAGTGGTGTATTGGGAGAAACAGGTC
This sequence comes from Eremobia ochroleuca, assembly GCA_949629135.1. Classification (NCBI taxonomy): domain Eukaryota; kingdom Metazoa; phylum Arthropoda; class Insecta; order Lepidoptera; family Noctuidae; genus Eremobia; species Eremobia ochroleuca. Next base: position 13,447,194 of record OX451405.1, on the reverse strand, counting down.
CGTCTTTGAGAACCATAGAAAGGTGGTTTATTCAGTTAAATCGTGGCAATTTTAACCTGGAGGACGATTTAAGATAGAGCAGACCACCAGAAACGAGTACCGATAAAAACATCGACGCAGTACGCAAACTGTTAGAGGAAGATAGGCATGTGACATACCAGCAGATAGAGGAAACCCTCCGCTTGAGTGCACCAACAGTTCATAAAATTCTTCACGACTATCTCAAAGTACGTAAGCTTTGTTCACTCTGGGTGAAACATTTGTTGACTAACGAGTTAAAGGAACAGCGTGTTAATTGGTGTCAAGAAATGTTAAAAAGGTTTGATGGCGGCCAATCGAACTATGTAAATTCTATCGTGACCTGTGACGAAACGTGACTTTACTATTTTGATGTGCCAACTAAATCCCAGAGTAAGGTATAGGTGTGTGAAAATGAAGTACCTCCAACGTCCGTCAAAATGTCCAGGTCAGTCAAAAAAAGGATGTTAGCTGTTTTTTTCTCAAAAAGGGGAATATTATCTATTGTTGTTATTGATAGAAAGAAGACTGTTACCGCTACTTGGTCCACGGAAGAATGTTTGCCTAGAGTTTTGGAAGCACTGAAAAATGAACGGCCAAACTCAAGACTCGACACTTGGTTTCTTCATCAAGATAACGCTCCTGCACATCGGGCGCCAAAACTACAGACTATTTACACCGAACTGGATTGAAACTATTGGGACACCCTTCTTACAGTCCAGAATTAGCACCATGCGACTTTGCCCCTTTCCCTTACGTGAAGAAACAATTAAAAGGACGCAAGTTCTCGAGTGACGATGAACTCATAGGCGCGTTTGAGGAGATTTGTGCTAGCATCCCATCAGGTTTGTGGAGCGACGTATTCAGTACATGATTCGAACGTATGAGGACGTGTGTTCATGCCAATGGAGATTACTTCGAAAAGAAATAATTATTTATCGAGTACGACAAAACTTATCTAGTGACCTACGTATTTAAATATGTTTAGCGCTATACGTTTTTGGTGTGGTAGTGCAAGTGCGCCTGACGGCCGAACCCAATACCCTAGTTTCACTGAAAGACAGATCACTACTGATGGTAGCCAGTACGAGTATAATCATAGCTGTCTGATATATATTGTTGGGACGTTAAAACCCGGACGGTAGATAGGTTTTTCTACCTCCAGTATGCCAAAACTGATGACCAAAACTGATGGTAATTGGGTTCGGCCGTCAGTGTTGCAAAATGCTACCTATCGTTAGATTTAACCCTGTATTAAATTTAACCTGACTGATATGTAGACAAGACAGCCAATTCTCGTAACTTAAAACGTCCAAAATCTAGTCGCAGTATCGTCTCGGTGACAAACATATGCCAAAAACTTATAAAAAAATTTAGGGATATTAGAGGAATTTTTGACAGATCGAGACTGAGATCAGACTATGAACACTCGAGAATTCCTCCTCTGATCTACAACTCAGATTTAGGTTGCCCGCTGACAAAAGTTTAGCATTTTCTCATTTACATTCCAATTTCAAAATGAAAACAAAACGAAATCACAGCATTCAGTGAATACCTGAGAATTCTCGCAAATAGTGCGACCCTTGGGATTTAATCACCACTTTTAAAGCGGTGGTTTTCATTTTAAATACGGGACTGATTTAATAGTTATTTAGCTTGTGGAGTCGACGGAGCTGACAAGCATAGTCTTTTGTTACGTTTCGATTTTTTGGGGAAGAAGCTATGATGTGACGTTACAGATGGATATAATTAGATACCATATTGATATACGAGGTGATCCGGCAGAGAACCAAAGTTGTCGACATAGCTCACAGAATAAGCAAGCTGAAGTGGCGATGGGCCGGCCATATTACCCGTAGAACCGATGACCATTGGGATAGACTTGTTTTTGAGTGGAGGCCACAAATCGGTAAACGTAAGGTGGGACGCCCTCAGGCAAGATGGAGCGACGTTTTTATAAATGATTTCATCAGCACTGCTCTCAAAACGGTGAAGGAAAAGAACGTGAGGAAACAGGCGTGTCCTAGAACCAAAAATTTGAAGACATGTGACATCTACTAACCCGCACTGGGCCCGCGTGGTGGATTACAGCCCACTCCCACTCACGGAGAGGAGGCCTGTGTCCCAGTAGTGGGACATTGTAAGTATAGGCTGATTATTATGCTATCGTTTTTGGGAAACTCAATAGACTCCTTGTCTTTAAATACAGAAGTGTTATGACCTCTTGGCCTCTAGTGCATAGTGCTCACCTCATTAAGTTCGTGATGGACTCATAAGCGAAATGGCCGATTGTTTTAGCTAATGTATTTAAATGACGCCTGATTGTCATCGAGTCGTGGTTCGTGACGAGAGGCTATTGGATCATGGTAGGTTGATATCATTTTAGCGACAGATATTTGTGTGTTGAGCTGATTAAAGACTTTGTCTGTGTCGATGAAAATAGTTTTTAACCCTTAATTGCATGATTTTTACTTTTTAAGCCAATTCAATTTATTTGGACGTAACATTATCTCTAGAGTAAGGAAAAAATATTAAAAAAAATATATTCATAAAAATACTTTTTTATTTTTTAAATGGCCTGGTAGAAATTTACATCTTTATGTAATCAGAACGAATCTACTGGGAAAAAAATGAGTTGAATATCTCTAACAATTGGGGAATCCCCGTGCTCTGTGGAAACGAAAATATGGCATTGGATTGGTTGATGGAAATTTCCATCACGATGCATTTAAGGGTTAATAGTAAGTGCTTTTGACAATCCACAGTAAATTGAAGCTTCATTTAAGTTGAAACTTTGGTTGTCACATAGACAAATAGACCTTAGCCATAATCCACTATGACCACATAACGATACCTTACTTCGAAAACACGTCAATTACTTAGTTAATCACGACATCTGATATTAACGTATTATCTATGACACAATGGCGCTAATTCCCTTGTTCACAATCAACTCAGCCTATCGCAGTCCACTGCTGGACATAGGCCTCTCCCAGACTGCGCCACAACACCCTGTCCTCCGCCTTCCGCATCCAGTCCACCCCAGCCGCCGGATGGAGCGAGCTATGCTCGGAGTTTCTTTGAAGGATAAAATCAGGAATGAAATTATCCGGAAAAGAACCGGAGTAGCCGACATAGCTTGCTTGTTCACAAACTATACTTAATTTAAGTTGCTAAATTTTACTTACTTAAGTTCAGTGCATCTTTTTCTTTCTGTTTCATTATGAAACGGACAGAAGGTAAATATTAGTTTAGTCCTGTCAAATTAGTCAGCGCCTGACGTAAATTGACGTATTTTTAGTGGCAAATTTTTTAATCACGTCTAAGCTTGTCTATTGAGTATCTTAATTTGACAGGAGTAAACTAATATTTATCTTAGTTCGTTATTCTTATTTAGCCTTTATACCTTTTTTGTGTGCGAGAAGTTTAAATAAATAAAGAAAAAAAATTGTGTGGTCTAGTACAACAGCTTAAGCAATGAATAGCTAAATTTGTTAAATCATTATGCGTAGTTAAAATAATCTCGTAAAGTACAGACGCCAGAACATCAAGCTACTACAATCTGTCAGATTTCTTTAATAGATTTTCAACTTTATCGCTAAAGAATAAGGTTCAAAGTTGATTGGGAAAATTTGACAGTTGCGGGTAGCTTGATGTGCTGGCATCTGTACGTTTCGTTTGCCAAATTAATAATTAATTATTCAAATTAAAATATGTGCCTATAAGCATAAAAAAAAAAACATCTGCTATGTACACATGTTGTGTAACAGAATTTAAATCACTAGAAACACAAATGGACAAAAACAAATTTTAATTATTGTTCTCAAATTTTTTTCGTTCTTATTAATTTAAGCGACATCAAAGAAAATTGTTTGTTTGAATTTTTGAATACCAATTAAAAAATGAATTATTATCAAGGTCTTTAGTAACGTTAGTGTGAAGGCCACCTTATATTGCGCAGTTGAATGACGTCATGATCGCTATAATCAACACACACACACACACCACACACAGATACCACTTAATAATTTCGTTCGTTTACTCACAGCCCGGCTAGCTCAGTCGGTAGAGCATGAGACTCTTAATCTCAGGGTCGTGGGTTCGAGCCCCACGTTGGGCGAAATCTTTTTGCGATAGCAATTGAGACTGTTATCTTTTTTTTTGTCATTTTTCGCTGTTTTCCTTGATATTTTACTCTAAAAAAGGTGTTAATTTATATATTTTCCTTACCTGCTATTTTTCTTTCTCTCATCTTCCTCCATAGTTGTTCAGCTTTCCTCATAGGCCAGTTCTCGACTTTGGCGCTAAAACTTCTGAAGAACTTGTACTCCTTGAAGTGGGACATTCTTCTCTCCATCTTGCTTGGGGTATGCCCCGCTGGGGGCGGCGAAGGCGCTTTAGGCGTAGTTGACGGAGAAGGCTCCGTATGTTTTTCAATTTTGTTTTCAACTTTATTTTCAATTTTATTTTCCATTTTATTTTACAAATTTAACTTTTCCAATTCTAATTTCAACAATTTAAATTCGGATTAAATTTTTTGGCCCCGAATTCAAAATTTAAACTTCCATTTAATCAACAACTTATCTTTTAACTCTATTGATTCCATTTTCAAATATAGTTATTTTACATTAACATTTTTTTATGAAAATATTGATTGAATTCTACATAATTTTTCTAATTACACTTATTTGAATTAGTTTTACTAGGTAACTTCACTTAAACACGATTTAACTTTAACTTATTTAAAACACTTCGCTGGACTAGTTTCCAATTTCGCCAAGTGTTTTCGTTAATTAGCCTGAAACAAATACAGAGCAAAGTTTATTCATTAACTCAGTTATCGTTGGAGTTAATTCCTTTAAATTGGCGGAATGAAACAGTGAGAATAGTTTATGTAAACAGTAGTTAATAGTAACGGTTATAGGTTATAGATTGATTTATGTTTTTAATTTGTAATACAGGTATAATTGTAGGCCATAAAATCAATTGAAAAAAAGACACAAGTGTACCTAATTACGTGCCTGATGACGGTAAACCACGCTGATGGTGATCACAACACAATTCACATAGGTATTTAGTTTCGTAACATGTAACTTCATCAATGTACAGACGCCAGCACATCAAGCTACCCGAAACTATCAAATTTTCCCAATGAACTTTGAACCTAATGCTTTCGTGATAAAGTTGAAAATCTATTAAAGAAATTTGACAAATTGTAGTAGCTTGATGTGCTGGCGTCTGTACAAGTGCTAAGGATTTCGTGCTGGGTTAGACTACCAGGTCGGGAAAAGTGTTATTAGGCTATAGGGTTTTCTATTATGAATTTCTCAGAAGCAGTATTGAGTTCAGTTTACGACAGTAGGCTCGTCTCCATAAGGACACAAATGACCTTTGATTAACCTCGTAACGCCCAAGCAAAATTTCGCAAGATGAGCTAAACGCTCAATGTATAATGTATTGAACAAAGCTACATACGGCATTCCGGCCCAGACTAAAAACAAAACCTTCTCCTAAACGCCCAATGTACATTACAATGTACATTAATTAATTTAACCTCGTAACGCCCAATGTACAATGTATTGAACAAAGTGACATACAGTATTACACATTGCAAACATGCATTTAAATTAATTAATGTACATTTTAATGTACATTGGGCGTTTAGGAGGTTTTGTTTTTAGTCTGGGCCGGAATGCCGTATGTAGCTTTGTTCAATACATTATACATTGAGCGTTTAGCTCATCTTGCGAAATTTAGCTTGGGCGTTACGAGGTTAAATGCATGTTTGCAATGTGTAATACTGTATGTCACTTTGTTCAATACATTGTACATTGGGCGTTACGAGGTTATGTTATTGCTAGGTTAATCATATTAACACTTTTCCTGCCGTTTTTCATCAAAATTCATCTATGGGTTGCCACAACTCAAAAGCATAAAATGTTTAAAAATGACAATGTTGCACTTACAACACACTAATAATATAGTTAAATAGTCGATTATTGTGTATGTTAACACGTAGCTTGCCCTTCGATCGACCCGCGCGGCTGTTAATAAAAAAATAAATCTATCAATTTTAGTAAGTTTACAAAAAAAAAAAAGAGTGGCACCCTGAACACAACTGGTGCGCTGGTGGCATATTATAGAAATTTAATTCAACGCAAAAGTTGGGTTGGTAGCATTGAATGGGTTTAAAAAGAAGTCTTTCGTCAAATTAAAATTTCATCAAAAGTGTTATTTGTTTTTCATAAACAACTTTAATTTTAAAATTAGTTGATAACAAAATGGACATTTTAAAGTATTCGGCAATCCTTTTACATGATCCAGTAAGTGTGTCATTGTATGCTTAATTAATTTTTATATTAAAATTCATCACGAATCGTTTCGTAATTGCACAACACAACCGGGCTGTCAATTACCTACCTACAAAGAGATTTACGAGTATTACAAAATTGAATAATGATATAACGATTGCTCATGAAAAAGGTGATTTTCCATTTTAAAATTAGGCTATTCAAGTAAATTGTACTACAGGCCTACTGTTATTTATTTATTTTTTATTAATTTATTTATAAGGTGACCCTTTAATAAAGATTGGTCCAGCTCTGGACAAAGAGAGGTAGAAAAAGAGTAGGGAGGACTTTGTCCAGCAGTGGGACAATAATGGCTAGTAAAAAGTTTCATGACAAAAATAGTTAACTGAGTCAATTTAGAATTTATTTAATTCTGAGGGACTAAAGTTAGTGTATTAAGGTTTTGATTTTAACTTGAAAAAAAAGAAAGAAATTAATAATTTTTTTTTTTTTTAATTAATCAATTTTTAAAACTGTAGATTACTCTATGTTTGTTAATAATATTCAAATAATAAAAATAATTTAAATTACAAATTAAAAAATGGTAATGAAAAAATAATAACAAAAAATAAAACGTGGTAATGTTGCCAGCCTTTTGGGCACTTATCCCATTGACAGCGATCCGGACGAATTTTTTGATGCCCAATGAGCTCCTGCCTTTTTCTTTATTAATTTTTTTGTTGTTATATATTAGTATTAGCTTGTACATACATTATAATTGTTGTGTCTTTGTTAATAAATAAATATATTAAGTATCCATCCAACCATTCAAGGTTATATTAAAAACCTTTATTATAGCCTCGACCTTAACAAACTGGCTCAATAAACTACCCTCTTCTACCACAGATAAAATTGTGTATCCTTGAAATGAAGAATTGGTAAAACATTCACGTTTCTAATTCCAAATATTATAAATGGCAAGATAGCTATTTGTCTTCGTTGACAATCTAAGTTAAATAACTCCGAGGTTGAGTTTTGAGAAATTCTTGCTTTACTTGCATCTTCTATAATTATTCTTGCTTCTTGCTTTGCTTTTTTTTCTTGCTTTTTTTATTTTGCTTTTGAGACATAATAGGGAGCGCCCTTCATCATCGTCATCAACCACAGTCCGATTCACCCATTCCTGGGCATAGAATTCTCTTTTCTGGATTCTTTTTCCCCACTCCTACCAGTCTCGTCAGTTTTGCCTGCGATGGCAACATTATCATCCACCCATCACTGCACTTTACCAGAAATCCTATTCTCATAATTAAACATATCCAAAATCTTGTCGCGATCTCATCTCAGCGACAATCAATGTCAAAAACTTGTCAAAAATGTAGGGCAATTAGAGATATTTTTGACAGATGATCAGACTGTGAACGTTCTTAAAATTATTTATTTATTTTCACAATTTTAAGAAAGCTTACAGACTAATACACATAAATGGTAACGAAATAAAAAATAAAAAATGACGAGAATTGCCCCTCTGGTGTCTTACACAACTCTATTTGAGTTCCATAATCCGTATTCCGATATCGACAACCTTCGTGCGTCTTCGGATCTCTAATCGAACTCGTTCTATTAGCCTCATGCTAAGCTTGGAACGCTCCATGGCTCTATGTGCAACTCGGCGTGAACACAGCCTCCTGCGGGAGTGTTTACATCTCAGCACCAGTACGACCGTACGAGGTGCGCTCTTTGACCAAAGGACCTAAGGGCACTCCTCGTGCGGTCGTATAAGGGCGCGTTCCCACTATGTCGTAACGATTAATTTATCGTTGAACGACTGTCGTCTCTAGCTGTTCCTATTAATACGATTGTTTGTCGTCCAATTTTTTTATCGTTTAGCGACTATCGTATCTAGTTCTCTGTTCCCATTGGATCGCGACGACATTTTATTATTGATTTGCGGTCACGATTTAGTCGTAATGATTTTTTATCGTTTTACGACTGTCGTGCTAGCCGTTCCCACTGTCACGACAATCTGTTGTCACTGCAAAAAATGTGGTAGACTACAGTAAATCGTGTTGTTCTATATGTGAACACCTCCATTTAAATACACAAGCCACGACACTTTAAACGACACGATAATCTGTCGTCACGACATAGTGGGAACGCGCCCTAACTCGTACCGGTCCGGTTTATTCGCCGTGTGTAGACACGGTACACGGTCGTCAGTTATTATATGAATACTAATATAATACTAATACCTATGGAAGCTAGTTGACAAACATATTTTTTGTACGGCGCGGTTTATACGCCGTACCGTAAAGAAATCGTGCCGAGTACAAAGGGCCTTAGATATGTAATATTTCATCTTCCATAGGTTTATTTTGTGTTTTGTCTGCCAGTCAGTCAGTGAAACGAAAATTTTTCTGGAATCAAATAATTGCCTTTGCTTCTCATCCCGTAAAATTAATTTCCCTACAAAACGAAATATTGAAATGGTTCAAATCCAACATGCAAACCTCAATTTGTTTCGAATCGATTTGGGGATTTAGCTGACTTCTGATTTAATTCGATTTGGGGCCCTTTCAAATATATTACGAGTTCCATTTTGTTAAAGATTTTACGGACTTAATAGGATTTCATTCACGTCAACCATTTAGGATAATTTGTATGCTGTGTGCCATCTCTTAAATTTTGATCACTGCTATGCTGTTTTAAATTTCGCTTTTATGAATATTTGTGATTCAAAATTTGACCTAGTTTTTTGGAAAAGCCGCTTAGGTAACTTGTTTTATTTTCGCTCTCGGTTTTTTGCAATGTTTTCTGAGGTTGTTTTGCTGCAGAAATGAATAGCAGTGTTAGAGTTGCTGAAGACACTAAGCTTGTTCTAAACTAGACAGACGGCGATCGTCATCAACTCATAGATCATGTCGTCTGACTCTGTGCCAAATTAACATTTCAGTAGCTTCATAAATCTAAATCAATTACAGGTAGGTTATGTTTTCGTTTTTCTATATCTATCTATACATATTATACATTAAGGTTCTTTAGATTATATGTTATCCATACATATTATTAATTAAAGTCACTTCGTATCGGTCTGTGTGTCCGCGTTGTTCTTTTCAACTCCGCAACGGATTTTGATGCGGTTTTAACCATTATTTAGAGAATTTTATACCGGAATGTTTTTTGCATATTAAATGAATATTAAACATACATTTCTTTAAAAAATCTCGATGCTTTGCCAAGTGGCAAAAACCATGCGAAGGAGGAGCTGTCGCTATTTTTGGTCATAGATATTGAACAGTAATTAATAAAAATATGTGAATATACTCGTCTATTTGGGTTCCTTTAAACTTTAAACTGTAACCTAAATTAGCAGGGTCCATAAATTAGTTTGTAGCATGTCATTAGACCAGTGAATCCTCCATAAATTAATTAAATTAAATTAAATTATTGTATTTTTATATTTTATTCTTTTTTATGTTCTATATTGGTTTTATGTAATATTATGGATTTTTATTATCTGCAATAAATAAATTGAATTCAATTGAATTGAATAAGGCGTGGTCTGCACGCACCGACTAGCTTTAATTTTACTCCCTTCGCTCATCTTCGCAAAGTTGGCCCAAATTTACAAACCACTGCAACTGTTTTTGTTTGTGTGTTTAGGCTTCATTATCATGCAAAAGGTTAGGGTACTAAATGCTTTGAAAGTCAAAGGTTTACTTTATTTTGTAGTGATTTTGCTGTCTTTTGCAATGTTATTGTTAATCGCTTGAAGGACACTCAACGAGCCTCAATAGAAGTTGAATGGTTCTTACGTCTGGGGGCGTTAAGTGTCCCTCAAAGTGTCAAAACGGCCGAAAATTTTACTGACATGTTAGTGCACATGTCAGCTGATTTTTCGGGCGTAGGTACTCGATTGAATTTATTGCTTTTTCATTCATAGTTCGAAAAGATTTGAAACGATAAAATATTAGGAAGTGACTTATTAATACTCTTGTTCATTTAAAATCTTAGAACCTCTCTTTTCTGTTAAGAAGAACACCGCAAGTATCAAGGAGTATTTTTTAAAATAATTATTAAAGCATCGAGACGAAACCGGCATGTTCTAGAACCAAAAACTCGAAGACATGCGATATCTACTAGCCCGCACTGGGCCCGCGTGGTGGATTACGGCCCACTCCTTCTTACAGAGAGGAGGTCCGTGTCCCAGCAGTGGAACATTATACGCTGTTTATGATATTATGTTATGTTCATTCCTTCTCTGTATGAGAAGAGAACTTTACCCCGCAGTGGGGCAAGTACAGGCAATATAGAATAGTATATTACATAGTAACCGCACAGGTTTGTGGATGAGTGACCATCCATTACACATCGAGACCCCTATGTTCGTCAAAAAGCACTTTAACTCAGAAGCCCATAAGTCTGAAAACGAGTCTTACCACGGGATATTTTGTTACCTAGTAACTGAGTTATGGAGGTCAGATTGGCAGTCTCTTCATGTAAAATACTGGTATTCAGTTGCATTCAGTGAGACTGGAAGCTGAACCCAACTTAGTTGGCTTTTTCCCAACTATGTTGTGTTCGGCTTCCAGTCTATCAATCTTTATAGCCTTTTGGCTAGACTACGGCAATTAATCACAAATCATTTATCACCAAAAACAAATAACAGTTCCAGCAACCACGAAAATAAGGAATGGCTATAATTATTTACCTCAAAACATTAACAACTCTCGAGTACATTAGAAACAGTAGTTAAACACTCCCTTGAGCATTTCGTACAAAGATCGATGAAGAGCCCAGGAATTACCGTAATTGAATATTCTCAAGTTTGATCGACTGTTGACGTAAGAAACAGGCTTTGTGTGTGTAAGAGTAAAAACGGTGTATCTGTGTGCGTTTGATTGAATGGTGCCCATGTGTGCGTTTTAGTAAAGGTTGGTTTAGACCAAACGAACATCAGCCGGGGGTTGTGGAAGTATCGTACGTTCCCGCGACCCCCCGCGTAGGTGTGCGACGGAACACCGGGGTGGTTTTTAGTCAGTAAGAGTCGACAGACCCCACCGCACGCCCCAGGGCGGTGGACATCCATGAGAATTTTCCACCCCGAGAACAAAAAAAAAAGACCAAACGAACATAGAACAAGAGCATTCCTTTTTTGATATTCTTGACATTTTAGTACGCATAGACCAACGAAAGAATGCTCTATCCCTGTTTACAGAAAAAGAATTTAGTAGAATGGGAATAGAATGTGCATTGTATCTAAACCAGCCTTAAAAGAAGTCACTACAACCAACATTTTACAAAAATAACAAAAAGATGAACAAAATAGTTGACAAGACATGTCTGAAACAACGTCAATACAATAATTGACAAGAAATGTCCGAAACAACGTCAATACAATAATTTCTTAGAGCATTTAACCTAATAATTTGTATTATATATTATATTTATTAATTATTTTATTTTATAATTTTGTGTTTTATACTCGACATGTTTTTGAAAAGCCTATTACAAAACTTGTTTAATACAAGTATCACAACTTGACATTACGGTTATTCGTGAATTCCTGAATAGTCGATGAACTTGTATAAGGGTGCTAACGCAGCGTAGGGTGCGTTAAAGTGAAAGGTGTTTTTGTGTGTTTGAGAGTAAAAATTGTATGTGTCCGTTAGAGTAAGAAGTGGCTATGTGTGTGTATGTGTGTGTGTGTGTGTGAAGGAAAATTTTCTTCTGAAAGATTCTGCGAGTTTGTTTTGTGCGTTTGGTGTCCGTTTAAGAGATTTATTTTTATGCCTGGAGTGCGTTGATTTTTTATTAAATTGAGTTAACTTGATAAGGATTGAGTTCTTTTTTGAGAAAAGGGCAACCATTTTTGTAAAATTATATTTTAAGTTACAACAGTAAAAAAAAGAAAGAAAAATGTTTACAATAAATAGTTTATTAATTTAAAATGTTAGATTTGGTGAAACGGTGATATCTAAACCTACATAAACAAGATTTTTTTTTTTAATATTAGCGGAAAGACACGAACCGGGAGATTTTAGCTTAATAGTTTAGCAACAGTGAAGGTAGGAAACTTTTCTAATTTATAATACCGATGAGGCCAACCTACTCTCTAAACTAGCTCTTATAGTGATTTTTTAGGTTATGATGGGGTTTCTCAATACTCCCGTTAGACGAAGTATAATTATTACTACCACTAAAATCTAGAGATGATAAGGAACAAATCAACGTGCGTTTCACTACATAGTACTAAACAAAGTCGCTTCCCTGTCTGTCTGTCCATATATATGCTTAGATCTTTAAAACTGCGCAACGGATTTTGATGCGGTTTTTTTTAATAGATAGAGTGATTCAAGAGGAAGGTTTATATGTATAATACATGCATAATATAGGAGAGAAACACTGATAATTTTAGAGGTTTCTAATGTAATGTCGTAAATAAACACTTTTTTTGCGCTTACATTGTAAACGCTGGCTGAACCCTTCGAGATAGATCAAAATAATGTACTACAAGTCCGCGATGGTATATGTCTATCTCTAAGGGATAACCCACAATAACCATTTTTTATCTTATACTTTTTACGAGAAATAATGGCTCTAAACTTATCAGTGTTTCTCCATTGCACCCGTGCGAAGCCGGGACGGGTCGCTCGTTATTAATAAAGACGTTAGTTTTTGGTGGGGCTGATCGCCGAACAAAGAAAAGTTCTTTCGACAAAGGAGGTAGCTTTGATGAAAGAACTTTCATGATAAGGGAAAAACATAAAATGTAGAAAAAAAAAAAAAACCTATATCACCATTTCTTTATCAAATATTTATTTGCAAAATAGAAAATTATCAGAATTATTAAGGTTTTACCTGAATTACAATATTAATCTATGTACCTAAACTGAAAGAAGTAAGTGGATCACGGCCTCAGGGACTCAGGGGCACAGGGATGTTGAGCGACGGATTATACAACCTGTAACGTTAAATGCGCAAAACCTGAAAATAGTTTGATCAGAATAACGAGCAGAATTAATTGAACCACTTTTTAATATAGGTCACATTTTTCAAAAAATCTTCATTAAAAACGTTGCCGTGTCTATTTATTAATAGGTCAAGCAAGCCAATGTCAGCGCGGCGTAGCGGCCCGGTGACGAGTCCTCCCTCGATAAAGCGTCGTCGCAGACGCAAGAAACGATCAGAATGGCCAGTAAAACTAAAACAACACATAAACCCTTTACAATTTTTTGAATGACTTATTTTCTCTTTGAAACAGGTCAATTGAATTAAAAATCAGTTGGGGTGTCTGAGGTTTTGCGCATTTAACGTTACAAGTTGTATTTAAAGAGAGTTAGGAAACCTTACGAATGAGATTTTATTTACGTAGATTTTATTTTTCTTTTTTTTGTGTTTATAAGTTTAATTTAATGAAAAAATAGTTGAAATTCGCTTACTTCTGGTATATGCTGTAATTTTCTTTTTACTTTTGACGCACATAGTAACGTGCCACGAGGTTAAACGGTACTACATTATATTAGTCAACCTACAGGCTATATAACATATTACATCAGGGTAATTGCGTAACACACTATCAGTAGTAATGGGTTTCATTTTGACAGTTCAACAACATTCATTGAGTGATTTACGTTGTTGAGCAGACACATTTTTCGAACATATGGAGCAATGGATTAGCAATATGCTTCAAAATGATTCAAATTGAGATGAATAGTGTGTTACGCAATTAGGGTGCATGCTACATTACCGTTCTCATAAGAGGGGCCCGTGGCTAAATAATAACAGCCGCACGGGTGGATCGAAGGTTAAGCTGCATTTGCCGCGGTCGGCTCGTGGATGGGTGACCATTCATTACGTACAGAGGCCCCTCCGTGTCTCGGAAAGCACGTTTTAAGTCGTTGGTCCTGGCTGTCATTCGTAGATCTTTGACAGTCGTTACGGGTAGTCAGAAGCCCGAAAGTCTGACTAACAGTCTTACCTCTAGGGGTATCGTATTACCCAGTAACTGGGTTGTGGAGGTCAGATAGGCAGTCGCTGCATGTAAAATACTGGTATTCAGCTGCATCCGGTTAGACTGGAAGCCGACCCCAACATAGTTGGGAAAGGGCTAGGTAAATAATAAAGTAATGAACACGCCCCGCATTTTACTGATCATAAAAAATTATATAACGATTTTACACGGACTCGACTCCTTATTTTGCTATTTCAGGGATACGTACGATTTAAGTATTGAAATATCTTGGAGTTATCGAAAGCTAGTCGATATATTAATCGGTTTATAGTCTTTGCCAGAAAATAGATTCAGCCATACTTTACCATTAGGCATACAAAACTTACAAAAATAAAAACAAATCCACTACAAATTGACGGCACGGTTGGCGCAGTGGTTAAGCGATTGACTGCTGCGCTGCGTGTCGCGGGTTCGATAAATGATAAATGATAAATGATTTATTTTCTGTAAGTAGGTTTGTACAAACACTTTTACATGTCAATCATATTTTTTTTAAACTAGATGAGGTCGGCGTTTCCTATCTGACTACTCTGAGAAGAAAGGCCGAAACAAACTCAGAGGTCACAGTCTCTTTTAAAGTCCAAACATAATCTTGGTCAGATCATGTGAAGACCATGCAGATTGGTGTCTGAAATGGTCTTTTGAGTAAAGAACCACATAGATTGAGCGGACCTGTCCAGTCAGTGCACGCATTTGTCAAAAATCGTGCAGCTCAACTCAGAACTTGAGGAGCCTTACGATTCGACGAACAATACCAATGAAAGGACATTTGGGTAGGCCGCATAAATTACTCAAACTGCCAGGTCATGATTAAAACTAACTAAGAAGGAAAACAGAAAAAAGAAATGACCCACATAGTCTTCACACTCACAATAATAATAATAAAAAATAAGATACTTTACAAAGTAAATATCCATGTCATTGTTTATATAATATTCATCAATGTCAATGTGTATATAAAAATCCGGAAATAATCTTTGATCTTTGAGGACTATGTAGATTGGTGTCTGAAGTGGTCTTTTGAGGAAAGAACCACACAGATTGAGTGGACCTGTGCAGTCGGTGCACGCTTTCGTCAGTAACCGTGCAGCTCAACTCAGAACTTAAGGAGCTCAACGATTCGACGAGTAATACCAAGGACAGGACATTTGTGTAGACCGCATAAACCACTCAAAGTGCCAGACCATGATTAAAACGGAAACAATGACCCACATAGTCCTCACATTCACAATAATTAAAATAATATAAGACTTTAAACAGTAAATGTTCATGTCATTCTGTATATAAATAGATATTTAGAAAGAGAAAAAAAAAAAAAAAGTGTAAATCAGCAAAAAATAAAAAATAAACAACATTCACTGTCTAGACCTATTGGAGCAGCTCAATCCCAAGCTTTTTTGTCCTCAATATAGTCTTTTACAGTATAATAGGCTTTCTGGCTTAGTTTTAGCTTTATAAAAGATTTGAATTTATTAATGCTTAGTTCTTGAATGTGGCTAGGAAGTTTATTAAAATTGGTTTAGTTAAATCACGAATTTTCCTAACGGCGTATGCTGCAGAGCTAAGCTTTTTTGACAATTTATCTATATGGGGGCCCCATTGAAGCTTGGCATCCAAAGTTATGCCTAAGAATACAGTGGAATTTTCGGGTTTTAACTCTTCACCCTTAATGAGAACACGAGTTTCTACTTGTCTAACATTTGGTATCGTAAACTTAATACATTTCGTTTTTTTTTCGTTAAGAAGTAGATTATTAACATTAAACCAGCTAACTACTTTTGCGAGGGCACTATTTATACTGTCAGTAACCAGCTGTTGACGTTTGAGTTTAAATAAAAGTGAAGTGTCATCTGCAAACAACACTATATCATGTTCGTCCTTTATGAGGTAAGGCAAGTCATTGATATAAATAAGAAATAAAAATGGGCCAAGAATTGAGCCCTGGGGGACCCCCATTTTCACTACAGATCCGGGTGCAACTCTCTGAATCCTTTCATTTAAGTAAGAAGTGAGAAGATCCAGAGAGGCGTTCCGGATTCCGTAGTGGTGAAGTTTCCTGATTAAGGTTTCATGAAGAACACAATCGAATGCCTTGGACAAATCACAAAAAATGCCCAAAGCATCGCATTTGTCCTCCCATGCACTATAAATATGTCCTAAAAGTTCAACTCCGGCATCGGTAGTTGAACGACCCCTTGTAAAACCGAACTGTTTATTATTCAGTAATTTATTGTTATTGAAAAATCTTTGCAATTGATTTAAAATAAGTTTTTCATAAATTTTACTAAAGGTGGGTAGTACGGAAATAGGTCTATAATTAGTAGGGTCTGATGTACTACCCGATTTAAACAACGGTATTATTTTACTGTGTTTCATAAGATCAGGAAACTCACCACATTCAATACAATTATTAAATATAACAGCTAAAGTAGGTGCTACAATGTTTATAATTGTCTTAGCAACATCCACAGAATTACCCCATAGATCTGCAGTCTTTTTAACATTTAACATGTGAAAAGTTTTAATTATATCTGTACAAGTGACAAATTCGAAGTGAAATTCCGAATCACAAACTGGAACGTTTTCCTTAAGTAAAGACTCTGCAGCAGTGGGTGATGAGCTTAGAGATTTAGTGGTTGACACGGGAATCTCTGCAAAGAAATTTTCAAATTTCGATTCCCGCACGGAATAAATATTTGTATGACTTACAAGTAGTTGTTTCGGGTCTGGCTGTTTGTGTATGTGACTTTAAATGTTTTTAAACCCTACCACAATACAGGAGAAATTCCTAGTGTGGGGCAACGTTTATATCATCATCTGCCGAGCCTTTTCCCATCTATGTTGGGGTCGGCTTCCAGTCTAACCGGATGCATCTGAGTACCAGTATTTTACATGGAGCGACTGCCTATCTGACCTCCACAACCCAGTTACTGGGTAATACGATACCCCTTGGTAAGACTGGTTGTCTGACTTTCGGGCTACTGACGACCCATAACAACTGTCAAAGATCCAATAATGACAGCCGGGATCAACGGCTTAACGTGCTTTCCGAGGCACGGAGGGGTTTTGGTATGTGAAGATGGTCACCCATCCACGGATCAATCGCCGCAAGCGTAGCTTAACCTGAACGATCGACCCGTGCGGCTGTTATTACTTAGCCACAAGCCCCTCTCAACGTTTATATAATAAAAAATAATAAAAAAAAACTTAAATTGAGCAAACAGAACAAGAAAGAACAAACAACCAAACATAATTCTTATTTTAAACATTATTGTAACAGCAGTCTAAGTATAATTATTTTTATCAATCAAGAATTTTATTTTGCTTTGCTATAGTATACTTTGACTTCGGAGCTTTTAGGTGTTTTATCATATATGACCGGAGTCATGTAGTAAACACTTTTGCGAATTAGTCTTAGCGAAATGATGACACAATAAGGTATTGTCGCGTCTGTTACGTGAAACAACATCGGCAAGACGTTTAAAACGATTTGGTTTCAACATAACAAACACATCAACATCTAATATTTATAAACATGGTAATGTCAGTATTTTATGCTGTTTAATGTATGGTATTATGGATCATCAAGGTTTAAGCATTGTAAGTTACACTAGAACACGGTAAAGGTAACTTTACGTTCAGTAAAATGCTGATTCTCACAATCAGTCTTATCAAAATAAATGCATTGAAAATGGGTGAAATGTTGAATTATTTGAATCCCAAGAATAATCAATAAACCCTTCAGGGTTTGTAAAATTTTCAAGCTTTGCAAACAAAAGCCGTATAACAAAACCCCAAAAGATTATCTCACGTTTCTGAAGAACCATGAAAACGTCACAACAATAATGAACCAATCCTCCCCTCGTATTGTTATGAAAACAAAAACGTATATCAACTCCTTGGAATGAAGTATGAAAAGTCAAGGTTTTTAATAAGATATTTACGAAAGAATGGCCAAGGCTTTTAAAATGCCGATAAAGAAATGAAATGAGGAATTTATAATATCGCGCTGTAAAATTATATTCGTGATGGAAATATTCGAATAGAAAGGTGAAAAACAAACGATAAAAATCTTTCCTCGTAAAGAAAAGGACCGAGCTATGATATTTTACACTGGACGCACAACTGCTGGCTGGCTGGCAGACTGAACTGGCAGTGGTGACTTACGAGTTGTAGATCATGAGTTCGAACCCAGGCAGGCACATTTCTTTATGTATTTAATTTCATGACCACTGCTCTCAAAACGGTGAAGGAAAAATCCCGAGGAAACCGGCATGTCCTAGAACCAAATATTCGAAGACGTGTGACATCCACCAACCCGCACTGGGCCCGCATAGTGTATTATGGCCCACTCTCTCTTACCAAGAGGAGGCCGAGCAGTGGGAATATTATAGGCTTATTATGCTACACTCTGGGCGTAGGTGATTTCAGATTAGCCTAGATTTTTAACGAAGTTTTCCTTCACCGTGCGTAAAAAGCTTTTCAGATTAAGCAGGAAAAAATATTTAAGAACTAGCTGCGCCCCGCGTAAGTGTTGATCTCGTGGGAATATCGGGATATAAAGTATCCTATGTGCAGTGGTCGGAGTAGGTAGAGCTGTTTTTGCTACTTGCGACATGCGGACATAACATGGATATGCCAAATATTTCCCGGAATCCCGCTAATTTTTGGAATTAAAATACCATTGTTTAAGTAGTAGTTATAAGAGTAGTA
The DNA here is from genome assembly GCA_949629135.1 of Eremobia ochroleuca. Lineage (NCBI taxonomy): Eukaryota > Metazoa > Arthropoda > Insecta > Lepidoptera > Noctuidae > Eremobia > Eremobia ochroleuca. The sequence goes on along the minus strand of OX451405.1, from coordinate 13,428,159 downwards.
GTAGTTTTACTTAATTAATTCATATTTCACGAAGCTACCTCTAACAACATTCCAGGATCCCTGTGTGTGTATATAAGTAAGTATATACTGTTTGGGTGCTCACCTACTACCTGCTCATAACTGCCCACTTACCCATATTAACTCACTTAAATCAATCGACAATTTCATAATCCCGGGATTTCATAGGCATATCCATGTTAACATCAATGTTTGCGGTCATTCACTCCAAACAGCTCTACCTACTCCGATCACTGCCTATGTGTTAATCCCGGTTATAAACTATCTGTGTACCGAATTTCATCCAAATCCATTCAGCCGTTTGAGCGTGAAGAAGTAACCAACATACAAACACACATACACACACTCACAAACTTTCGCCTTTATAATATTAGTGTGATGGTTACGATTTTAGGCACATGGGATTCGACTTACCTGTGTCACGAAGGAAACGACATTAGTTAGAATCTATGTGCTCCACGAGGTAGTCATCCTAATATTATACGAGTATATTCCAAAGTAACTCTGTCTATATGTTATCTTTTCCCGCCTAAACCACTGAAAGGATTTCGATCAAAGACAAGGAGATAGTTGGCATCCTGGGGAAGGACATAGGCTGTTTTTTGTACCGGTAGCACGTTTCTGTGGGATCATTTCCGACATCTACGTGGTTGAAGCCATGGGCAGAAACAAGTTTTTTTTTTTTTTAAACGTTGCCCCACACTAGGATTTTTTCTGTATTGTGGGTGCGTTTACAAACATTTAAACTCACATACACAAACAGCCAGACCCGGAACAACTACTTACGTAGGTCATACAAATATTTGTTCCGTGCGGGAATCGAACCCGCGACACGCAGTGCAGCAGTCAATCGCTTAACCCTTAAATGCATAATGTTGCCATATGGCAACAAAGTACGTTATTTAACTTTTTAAGAATGTGATAGCTGTGAGTGTCTGAACGCACCTCTTTATGTCAAAACAATATATTATATACTCTATGAATATTAATATTTATTATATATATTTTTTCTAAATTCTATAGATAAATACCTATACAATAGCATGTTTTGCAATACGATACAATAAATCATGCATTTAAGAGTTAACTATTGCGCCAACCGTGCCGTCAAAAAAAAAAGTAAAACATAACCATGATGTCTATAACCTATTTATGTATTATTATATTCTGTTACCTGGGTAACTACAGCTTTGAGCCGTTTGGGGTCGAAACGCTCAGGTCGTGGGGCCCGAGTGTCTCCATTTAAAAGAAATTTCTCGTCGGCTGATCGACACTTCACGTGACCAGAGGCCTCAGTCGTTCTTTGGCCATAGAATCAGCATTGCCATTCAACGTGGCAATGCTGCCAGTTTTCTGGGCACGTTTCCGGATGACAGCGATGCGGACGAGTACTTCGACACCTAATTATACCTTTGTTTTTGTATTTATTTATATAGTTAGTTGGTCTTTTAGTTTAGTAACTAGAGTAAATAGTTAATTAAGAGACAATAAAAATAAAATTTATTTATATTTCATTAAAAAATATTTTTAATAGTTTTCATATCATATCTTTTCGCACAAAAAGCACCTGCCATCTTATCTCGTCGCCACCCTTGGTTGACTGGTAGAGAATGCCTAAGGCATTAAGTCCGCCTTTGTACCTTTTTTGTGTGCGAAAAGTTTAAATAAATAAATGACAGAGGCAAGCAGAAGGGAAGCCGTATTTGATTATCTGGTTAGTCACAAGTACATATATCTACTAAACTGATTGAAAAAGAATAACTCTATGTTCAAAGCAAACTGTTGTGGTTAGTTACTGCACGTGCATTTTAGTAAAATATTTCTAAAGCTGGGTTTGTTTTAACGATAATATTAGGTATTATCCTTCTATTTTCATTCCCTGTTTTCCTCATACCTACACGTGCAGTTATCTAAACAGAACAAAATGGTTAGAATAACTTAATATAATAATGTATGATAAAAAAAAAAATTAACCAACTGTTCTGGTCAGTTTTATTGAATTATCACGTAAAAAATAAGATAGATTAATATTGCTTAGGCTAAATTGTCATCATCCTCATCTTCTTTCCCTTGTTCCATTTTATTTGGGGCCGGCGCAACACGTTTTCTTTTTCCAGTCTTCCCTGTTATACGTCATGGTATCATTTACTCCTTTCTCTTTCATATCATTCCTCACACCATCCATCCATCTTTTCTTTGGCCTTCCTCTCCCTCTCCATCCATCTACATTCATATTCATCACTCCTTTCGTTACATGCGTTTCATCCCTCCTCATTATATTGAACTAATTAGTTATTAAGAACCTGGTTCTTGAAAAAAAATAGTATTGCCAAGGGCTGATTTGTCAATAGTCCGATAACTTTTATTTGAAGAAGAATAATTATGGTAGTTTGACATATTTTATATACAAAAACTTTCAAATCGCCATTTTTAGTTATCAAATAAAAGTTATCTGTTCGATAGTATCTAACCTACTAAAATGGAGTTTTTACACGTGCGTCTAAAAACTATACATCTATATTTATAGATCACAATAATTTACCCTACTTTGTATGTTATAATAATGAAATATAAACAAGACTGTTTGCCATGTGTTACATTTTCCTGCCAAAAGTTATAGTGCAAAATTTTATAGTTTAATGGGATACAAAAATGGGTTTCAGGTATTTTTCTTTTAAACAACATCGCATATTGGATAATTATTTAAATTGCGCTTGACGTTAAAGAAAGGTTAGGCAGAGGTGTACCTAACTATTGAGGTACAGACGCCAGCACATCAAGCTACCCGAAACTGTAAAATTTTCCCAATCAACTTTGAACCTTATGCTTTAGCGATAAAGTTGAAATTCTATTAAAGAAATTTGACAGATTGTAGTAGCTTGATGTGCTGGCGTCTGTACATGAACATCTGAGGGGCAATTCTCGTAATTTTAAGAACGTTCACAGTCCGATCTCAGTCTCAGTCTGTCGAAAATACCTCTGATTTGCCTACATTTTGACAAGTTTTTGACATTATTAGTCGCCGAAATGAGACTGCGACTAGATTTTGAATGTTTTAAATTACGAAAATTAGCCTTCAGGTAAGTTATGATTTTAAGTCATAATATATTTTTTTGTTTTTTTGTATAATAGGGTAACCCACGTAGGAGATGGCGGGATAAGCTGGATAGGTTCCGTCAAAACTGGAAGGAGGACGCGCGGGCTCGCGAAGGATGGAAGGAGTGGAGGGAGGCCTTTGCCCAGGAGTGGGACAAAGAAATTTAGAAAAAAAAAAAAAAAAAATTGGGTGAGTTGCCATCAACTGGGCATAAATTCAAACCCCGAGCTGCTATTGAGAAATTCCTGATGGAAAAACCTTTGCTTGGCGATAGTGTTGTTTTGTAATAGTCTTTGTTAAAGGACTGCTTTGTAAGGAAGGGTATGTTGTTTTAAAGCCTATTTGTATTATTTTTGTTGTAATTTTGCCATTTTAATTAAATCTTTTTTCTGAGCATTTTTTTATGATCGTTTTTATTTTCCCGCAAAATTAATATCGTAATTATTTGCATGTTATATATGTAAGCTAACAGACTTAAAATAGTAATGATGTACATGTATATAAAAAAAGAGGGGAAAGAATCATTGGGCATCAAAAAAATCCTCCACATTGTTTTGTATTGTTCCGTACTTATATTCACTGTATTTCATCCCAAATTATTATTTATTACATTGTCTGATTTAATAATGAATAAATCTTATTTAATTATAAAATTATAACATGATTCTAAAAATAATTAGTATTTTTTATAATATAGGTAACTTAAGTAATCTGTAGTAAAACGTAAATTTGCGTGCACTGACTGCACAGGTCCACTCAGTGTGGTTCTTTCCTCAAAAGACCACTTCAGACACCAATCTATATGGTCCTCAAAGATCAAAGATTATATCCGGATTTTTATATACACATTGACATTGATGAATTTTCTATAAACAATGACATGGATATTTACTTTGTAAAGTATCTTATTTTTTATTATTATTACTGTGAGTGTGAAGACTATGTGGGTCATTTCTTTTTTTCGGTTTTCCTTCTTAGTTAGTTTTAATCATGATCTGGTAGTTTGAGTCATTTATGCGGCCTACCCAAATGTCCTTTCATTGGTATTGTTCGTCGAATCGTAAGGCTCCTCAAGTTCTGAGTTGAGCTGCACGATTTTTGACAAATGCGTGCACTGACTGGACAGGTCCGCTCAATCTGTGTGGTTCTTTACTCAAAAGACCATTTCAGACACCAATCTACATGGTCTTCACATGATCTGACCAAGATTATGTCTGGACTTTAAAAGAGACTGTGACCTCTGAGTTTGTTTCGGCCTTTCTTCTCAGAGTAGTCAGATAGGAAACGCCGACCTCATCTAGTTTAAAAAATATGATTGACATGTAAAAGTGTTTGTACAAACCTACTTACAGAAAATCTGCAATCAAAAAATATCGGCCGTAATCTACGAAATATTATGATTAAAAAAAATGTTTTCCCCAAAATAAAAAAAAACCACCGTCAAATATAATTTTTGCAAGGCCAAAACTATAATTGCAGTAAATCTTATCATATATATACGTCCGTTACGATTGCATGGAAAGAAAAACATTCAATAAATCATTTATATTGACTCACCTCACTATTATGTCTTTCATTTATTAACACTAACACTGAAAACATATCACTACACTGAAAAATAAACGCACTTATTTACAAAAAGCACTTAAGATAGTCGACAAAAAGTTGAATCGCTCGCGACTTCGAGAGCTGAACGGAGCTCGTACGAAAACCGTCCTAGCTTGCCACGAGAATCTACAGGTCTGACCGCAACGCCACAGAATTTCCCGCTCCAAAGCTGGAAAGAGACACCATCATGAAAATGCTACAAGTTAGAGCGAGATAGACATGTTTCGTGCGTTTCGCATCTGCGGAAAAGCTCTCAGAATATATACATAAGTACTCATATGCTAGCGAATGCGGCGGTCTATAGAAATTCGCACCATGCGATATGTTATGTTAAATTAATAATTCATTCACTGTTTGTTCAAGTTTTCCCCATAGTTATAACCTACATTACTTTTAAAAGATATATTTTTAGTAAGTTTAGTTTAAAAACCAGGTGCGATTTTTAAACACTTTTTGGGATAACATCGTTCGTTTTATAGCTTTCACGTGCAGTTTTGTGTTTGAATTCTTTAACTTGTTACCTTTTCACTGAAATGTAAGTAATGTATGAGAATTATACAGGCTCGTGATGATATTAATTTTATATTTTTGCAGGTGTAATTAAATATTATTTTGCGGAAAAGAGAACATAGAAGGTACCAAAGCAGGTAATCATAGAAGATATGTAGGTAGGTATGTAACGAAAATGGGAAATGTGGTGGAAAATATACTTATAATTAAAAAAATATTTTTATATTGTTTGACATGGTGTATGGATGAAGGATTTTAAGAAAAATCTACTAGGTAGATACCTAATTCATAGGCTTTTTTAGTATACAGTTTATTATTCAGTTCATAAACTTTAATTGTAGACGGATTTATTAAGCTTTAAAATAAGTGCTTTTTTACATTTGTTATAAATAATAACCAAGATTAGCTTATTGTTAGATTAGTGACCACACCAGTGGTGGCGCAGTGGCAACGGCCCCGACTTACGAGTTGGTCGTATGTGTAGGTCGTGGGTTCGACCCCAGGCAGGCAATAACAAAAGCACGGCACGGCACGGTAGTAACAACAGCGTTCTAAAAATGATCGCTGCCAGAGCGGACTGCCCCTTTCGGGAACACTGGCTGGGGACAGTCCTAGGTCTGAATTAATCATTTTAGTACTGTCTTTAAAACTAACAATACTAAGCATTATTGTTACTAACACCAAAATACTAACAATATTATGGACCTAGTCTGAAAATAAAGTTTTATTATTATTTTACTTTGTGTAAATCATTTCATCACCACTGCTCTCAAAATGGTGAAGGAAAACATAGTGAGGAAACCGACATATCCTAGAACCAAAAATTCGAAAACATGTGCCATCTACGAACCAGCACTGGGCCCTCGTGGTAGATTAGAGTCCACTCTCTCTCGAAGAGCGGAGGCCTGTGTCCCAGCAGTGGGAACATTGTGGGCTTATTATGAGTGACCACATGCTTTGTTTATATAGGGTGACTGGTAATTGTGTGTGACCGATACTTAAACGCATGATTCTACTCATGACAACAAACAAGTTTTATAATGGGACAAAAACTGAAATGACGAAAAAAAAATCAGCTGTTCCCTACATTTTGACGACTCGTACGAACATAAATGTAGGGAACAGCTGATTTTTTTTTTTCGCGATTTCGGATTTGGTCCGATAGTAAAAGTTGTTTGTAATGATGAGTTCAATCATGTGTTTAAGTATCGGTCACTAATTACCAGTCACCCTATATTTACATACATGATGACGAAAACTATTCTAACGACATCATTCCTGAGTCTGTATTGTCTTTGAAGACAGAATGGCTATTCTTTAATAGAAAAGTAAACAGCGTCTTTTACAATAAGCATTTTCAAAGTCACTGTTAGTAATGAAATGTTTTTATGGCACATACGTAATTTTAATCAGACTATAATGTTCTTACTGCCCTAGCAGACTTTCTCCACAGAGAAAGAAGAGAAGAAGAGAGTTGGCCGTGACTCAACACGCGGGCCCAGTGTGGGTTGATGGATGTCACAAATGTCTGCGAATTTTTGATACTAACTGCCCATAATATTCCCATTCCTGGGACACAGGCTTCTTCTCTTCAAGAGGGAGAGTGGGCTGTAATCTACCACGCGGGCCCAGAGCCGCTTGGTAGATTTCACATATTTTTGAATTTTTAGTTCTACACGGAGAGAAAATTCTTAGAAAAATTACCGTGTTCGTCACTATAAAGTGAGTGCAAATGACATCTACAGAAGATATTCTAAGTGAGATTGGGAGAAATTCGCTATTAGTTCAATAAATTATACTATGCAGCATGGGATTTTTTACCGTGATGAGACAGGACGGTAATTTTTCTAAGATTTTTCTCTCCGTGTAGGACAGGTTTCCTCACGATGTTTTCCTTCACCGATTTCAGAAGGGTGGTGGTTAAATAAATAACACAAAGTAAAGTGATTGCCTGGGTTCGAACCCACGACCTACAACTCGTTAGTCGGGTCCATTACCACTGGGCCCCACTGATCTTAAGGACACACAAAAACGATGAATGTACTATTTTGGTTAGCGTTCATTCTAACACTTTTCTCATTCAATTTCAAGCTTCCGTTTATTTCAATGAATAATAATAATAATATTAATAATAATATTCCACAACTTTCACACAACTCCATCTAGTCCCAAACTAAGCAGAGCTTGTGCTATGAGTACTAGACAACTGATAAACATACATATATATTTCTAAATACATACATATTATAGATAAATTACACCCAGACAAAGAACAAATGATCGTGCTCATCACACAAACATTTGTCCTGGGTGGGAATCGAACCCACGACCTTGGGCATAGCAGTCAGGGCCACTGACCACTAGACCATCAGGCCTGTCAAAATATAGGTAGGTATTGGCAAGAGTTCAAAATAATAGCGATTTACGGGGACTTTTAGTTTTATTATTCCACCATAGTATTTATGAATGGAATTATTTATAGTCGGAATTGAAAGCTTTAAAGAAATAACTGAGACAGTTAGACGGTGTGGGGCAGACAATGAAAAAATGGCGGGAGGAAATGGAGTGAACGAACACAAGCGCGGTAAGTATAGCGAACAGTGAAATGATGAAGGAAGTTTTTTACAAGAATAAAGACCGAATAGATTTCTTATAATACGAACATCTGTTTCTAGTCAAGAAGGCCATGGATAAGGAAGTGATGTTATTTTTTAAATATATTTTCATTCATGTTTTGAAGAAAATTTTGTGATATTATTTTTTTTAATAGGATTTTTTTTTTTCTAGAATGAGTTTGCCCTTGACTTCGATCTCGCCTGATGGAAAGCTACGAATGAGGTCTACCGTACAATCGAACGCGCATGCCTAGAAGATGCCTCTTCATTCTTACTTTGAAAGCTGACAGGAAGGGAAAACAGACTCTGGCAGTGTTCCACACTTTATGGGTAAATGTGGATGAGAAGCGCTGAATACGAGTGGTCGGTTTATGAACCAAGTGCGGATTGCCTTGCAGTTATAGTAATCTTCATTTTGGCCGGGTTCGATGCAAATGGCTTGCTACCTAATACATGCAACTAACAATATAATTTACTAATGAAATGTGAGGGATGTAACCTATAATGCTCCCACTGTTGGGACATATGCCTCCTCTCGGTGAGAGGGATGCGTGCAGTGCGGGTCGGTAGATGTGTCTACGAATTTTTGGTTCAAGGAAAACCGGGCCCCATTCGATGTTTTCCTTCACCGTCTTGAGAGCAGTTAGTAGTGATGAAGTAATTAACACAAAGTAAAGTGCCTGCTTGGGTTTGAACCCCCGACCCACGATTCGTAAGTCGCGGCCGTTACCGCTGGTCCACCCAGCCCTTCATGGTGGTGTTGGGTGGTAGCTTGATGTTATTTTATGTTATTTAAATGTTATTTTATGTTATTTAAATGTTATTTTATGTTATATAAATGTTATTTTATGTTATTTAAATGTTATATAAATGTTATTTTATGTTATTTAAATGCAATTTAATGTTATTTAATAAAGCAAAGCCTAAACATTCTATTTTTATAACCTCTATGACAACTTTCCAACACACAAAGGAATCTCTTCTGATATAAGCAGAATCTAGATCACAAAGCCTACCAACATGAACTAGACAAGTATTAATCTTGTACAAGCTAAAGTTCTGCATAAAGTTCTAGACTGAAACTAGGTCACCTGTATAAATTTTACCCTAAGCACCTTGTTATGATCTCGGCACTCGCACTTTATTAACAGATCAATATGCCTATACGCCTGCTACACGGAGAGAAAATTCTTAGAAAATTTACTGTGCTCGTCACTGTAAAGTGAGTGCAAGTGACATCTACAGAAAGTTTTCAGAGTGAGATTGGGAAAAATTCACTATTTGTCCAATACAATTTACTGTACAGCATAAGAATTTTTACTGTGCTAGCATAGTAATTTTTCCATTACCACTCAAATGCACTCAGATTATGAGATAGCGCAGTAATGTTTCTAAGATTTTTCTCTCCGTGTAGTCGTACATACGAGTAATATTGCACTTACTAACAGCTTTCTCACGACTACGTTTGCAGAAAAACTTTGCAGCTCGGTCATCCCACTGAATTCACCTTAGACATTCTATAGATAGACCATCCCTAAAACCCCAGCTAGATACACCGACGACCTTAAAGATGGCTGGGACAGACTGGATGCGGAAGGCGGAGGACAGGGTGTTGTGGCGTAGCCTGATAGAGACTTATATCCAGCAGTTGACTGCGATAACCTAAGTTGATTTAAGTTTCGTTAGGAAGCATCGTGGGCGGGCGTTTTGGGGGACTGTCTTTTGTAATTTTGACGTTCGAAAAGTGCTGATTCTCAGCCTAGTTTGAATAAATGACTTTTGATTTTGTTTTTTGATTTTTTATCTGTTTTCAGTGGCTTAGCCTGAAAATAGCTATAGTAAGATAAGTAATGTAAAATCAACATCAGAGTTTTTAGAGCATTTATTATATTTATATTTATTTCTATTTTTTTATCACATTTATCTTCATCAACAGTGGTCGCTTTGCGTTAACCATCAGTCAATTTTTTTTTAATATATTCACTCTCGTAGGTCCACCTTGACAAAGCACCTTATCAAAGCGTCAACACAAACCTCCATAGTTCAGAAATTCCGTGACGCTGAAGACTGGAATAAGTCGAGGAGCATCGCGAGGTCTGCTTTGGCCATAGAAAATGCAGAGTCATCAACCACGACCACTTTGTCAAGAGTGAACGACTAAAGAGAGAGAGGTCAACCTAGGAGGTAGTCAGCTTCGCAGAACGAGTCTGCGGAAAGGGAGAGGGAGATCTCGTCCCCTCACCCGGCCCGCAGCAGGCGCACCGGGCGTCGGCGGAGGGCGGACAACGCCCTCTTCCAGCCTCCCTAAATGGGTCCAGGGGCGACGGCCTTGGGGACGTCCGTCGCCCTCCACACATCAGGACCCGAGGCGGCGGCGCGTAGTGTTCCACGCGCACCCCTCTTAGACGTCGCGGGGGGACTTTAACACCTCACTCCCCCCACCTGACACGAGGGGGCCCACAGGTGCGGGCAGCACCAGCCGGGGGTTGCGGAAGTATCGTTCGTTCCCGCGACCCCCGGCGTAGGTGAGAAGGAACACCGGGGTGGTTTTTAGTCAGTAAGAGTCTGACAGACCCCGCCGACATCCATGAGGATTTTCCACCCCGAAACAAAACAAAAAAAAAGGAGGTAGACGGCTGCTTAGCCAGGCTTGCCTGTGGGTGCCTCAGTAAATTAAGCGATCAATATGAAGTGGAGCCTACTGAGAGCGAAAGATGCGCGCGAACGAGCCGCATTTATGTGCTTATTGAAAGTAAAGTAATTGTTCATTGATCACATCTAAGTATTTAGCTCGTTTCCCCCAAGAGATCGGCTTGCTATACATAGTGATCCGACTTGACTGTCAGGCAATTAGTAATGGAGCTGTTTTATAGGTGAAAGTTTTTTTTTCCTTGTTTTTCGTTTACTGTCGATTGCATATCCCGAGATTAAATCGCACATAAAGCAAAGTTTAATTGAGTTTTCCTATTAAGGAACTTGTAACTGCACAGGCTACACACACGATAAACTACAATGGAAAATGTGGTTTCATGTTTAATCGAAAAAGTTGTAATACCCATAATGAAAGTTGATACTTTGGACACCGTATTTTGTTGGTTTGAAAACACGTAGTTTGTAAAGTTCTGCCTACTTTTCTACATCTTTTAACCCTCTATAGCTCAGTGTAGACTGTAGGTAACATACCGTACAAACGCTTCGAAATTTAAAATAATAGATTTCATAACGTAATCGCGCACTGTAACTCGTAGTCTACACTCCGAACTAATGAACTAGTACCAAAAAATACGACTAGACGGCGATTCTTGTTAGAAATTGAGATTTGCGTTACGACAGTCGGTATTTAGGCACGAAACGTGGCGGTTCACTGTGATTTAAAAAATATATAAAAAATTGTTCTGCTCGTGTCTTGTGTATTATATTGATAAATTGGAGAGGTGAGTGTTTGAACTTTATTTTGTAACGTTATTTTTCAACACTTTCATATTTTATTTTGTTTTTGTTGGTAAAAGTGATTGTTGCAATTTTTGTAATTTTCTTCCCAAATAATTAAAAATAATGAAAATCCAGAAACACGTGTATTTTATTTTTTTGTAATCTTCTCTAATCCAAAAAATCAAATAAATCCCAGCTTATGAGTCATAGAGGGTTAAAATAAAACGTAATTATATGGTTCTTCGTAGGCAAAAAGGCTGCCAAGCTGAAATAGGACTAGGTGGTTCACGTCAGCCGCATGCACAGTGACCGCTGGGCAACAGTCTCCGCACGGTGGGTGCCTGAAGATGGACGGCACCGCCGATTCCAGCCGAGGAAAAGGTGGGGAGATGACCTAGACGCATACCGCAATGGTTGAATCAAGGTGGCTGTGGAAAAGTATGCCTGGAAGGATTTGCGGGACAGTGAAAAAAAAAAAAGCGTTTTTTGTTGTAAATGATTATAAAAAATCTATACTAGATACCTATGCTAAAATATGAATTGGCAATCCTTATAGAACGTTCAATTAATCTGCCTAGCCTTTTTCCCCAAATATGCTAACTACTACTAACTGGGTGCAACTGAATACCAGTATTTTACATGGAGCGATCTGACCTCCATAACCCAGTTACTGGTTAACACGATACCCCTTGCTAAATACTGGAAGTGACATTTGAAAAATAACTTTAAAAAAAATAATATTGCTTCCTACATAATATTTTGAAACTGAAGTAAATTAACAATGTCAACAGTAAGGGACAAAAAAGTCTGCACAGGTGAAAGGTGTGTTTTGTTTAAGTCTACAGAACAGGATTCTCCGTCTTTGTAACGAGAGGTTTCGAATGAAGCCAGATGCTTTTTATGAGTTGCTTGATTTTGACATGATTAAGTAGTTAGTTTTTTCTTATCCATTTATTATCCAATAAAATACTTATCATGAATGAAAAGGCTATTCATGCATTTTATGAATAGAGGCCCTATTCAAAAAATGGAATTGTCACATTCATTGTATTGACAACATTCAAAACATTGAAGAAACACGAAGCTACCTGTGTACATACCTACTTATAACAAAAACAAAATACAAACAAAAATTGTGGAGCCAGTCGTGAAAAAAATGCGAAGAATGTGTTATATTTTTCACTTTTTCTTCTACCACATTATTAAATCAACTCCTGAAAATCGGAAACCAAGATCGATCTACTATACTACTTATGTCTAAATTTACATAAGTCTATTTATTATTCATGTTTCGAAGCCGGGATCTCACTCTGTTACAATAACAAAACGTATCACAAAGACAAACAAAACACATTACACAGCCAATATACGAGTACCTATATTGAAACAATTGTAGACAATTTTTTACCAGTTTCATGAATTGTAAAGTACAAAATGTTCAGTTATGGAAGTAGGAGTTATTTGTGAAAGAATAAATATTTGCAATATTTTACTTCCTTTCACTCAATGCCTCGTTGGTCTAGTACATTGATTCCCAAAGTGGTCCAGGTGGACCCCCAGGGGTCCCCGGAAGACTCGACGGGGGTGTACGTTAGATCTAATCTTCACATTTTTTATCGAGTGTTGGGAATATGGTATAATATAAATGTAGCTGCAGTGCATGTGTTAATCCTGGTTATAAACTAAATATGCTGCTAAAATAATGTGGTTAATGTAATTAATTTATTTATAAAGGTATAGAAAGATAGATCAGGTAGGCTTAATACATTTGTGTCTGTGAATGGAAATACTCATACAAAATTTCAACCCAATCGGTCAAGCCGTTTAGTAGTTGACATACCGACAGCAGCGCCACCTACCGAATCAAATTGTATTGTTTAAATAATCTAGGAAACCATCGAAATACCCATATAAAAATTCAACCCAATCGGTTCAGCCGTTTACAAGTTATGTGAAAAAGATAAGTACGGAAGGATAATTCATACTACCTGTTATCCTATTACCCGTTTTCCCGTAGGAATGAAGCATTTTCCCGCGGTAAAAAGTAGCCTATGTTCATCAAGGATAATGTCGCCTTCTAATGGTAAAACAATTTTTCAAATCGGTCCAGTAGTTTCGGAGCCTATTCAATACAAACAAACAATCTAATCTTTCCTCTTTATAATATGATGATGATGATTTATTTTAGTAGTAGGGGAAAGTAGAAGTTCTTTGTGAAGGACAAAATATTTGCAATATTCTACTTCATTTAGGGCTGATTTTTAATAAGTCAGATAACTTTTATCTAAAGAATAAATCTGACAGTTTGACATATTCTCTATTATACAAAAGCTGTCAAACCGCAACATTTAGTCCTCAGATAAAAGTTATATGACTATTGAGAAATCAACCCTTACTTTTGGCTACGGTATAGGATATTCCAGTGGAATTATCACACAGGATTTTGAATGCTTTAATGTAGGCAATCCCAGTGAGTGATCAATCACCAAGATTTTTTTTTGCAGATTTTCCCTATATTTTTTCTTATTTTCCTTGACTAACACCGGTTTGCGAGGGTTGGTTTGAGGTGGCGCGGGACAAGAGTCCCTGGAAGGACTTAAGGGAGGTCTTTACTCAGCAGTGAGACAGAAAAGGCCAAAGAAAAAATAAATACACCGGTACCCATTTTGACAAAATTATAAAGCAATCTAGTAATAATACCTAATTAGTAGTACGGTTATGGAATGACTTACCCGTGTCGCGTGCTCAATCTTTGCCCACTTTTAAAATTATGATAAAAAAGTACTTCCTCTCTCCATAAACAGCATCATTATATTTTTTTTTACTCCTGTTTTATGTCTATTATATATTATATGTATATATTTATTTAGATTAGTATACTATACTATATGTAAATGTATACATTGTATCGTGTAAATGGTACACCACAGACTACCTACAGTGTTTGTCTCTCCTTCCATTTTCAATACATCCAAAGGTTGTCTTTAAAAGATCGCTCTTAGCGATAAGACCGCCCATTGTGTCACCCTTTCTGTAATTTATATGGTGTACATAATAAACAGTATTCTATTCTATTCTAATCTGTCTGTTTGTAATGTCAAAATAACAGCTTTTTACTAAATGCAAATGAAAATAATACGGTACTTTTAACAAAAAAAAAAAAAAAAACTATTTCTAAAATGTATGTCTGTCTGTTTGTTCCGGCTAATCTCTGAAACGGTTTGACCGATTTTGACGAGAATTTCAGCTGATTTTCACCTGTTACCAATTAAATATTCAGGTACCTAAATAGTGTTATTATGAGTATAGAATAATATGTAAATCTTACTAACACAAACCTCTTCGTAGCGCATTGTGTAGTTTTCTTAGCATCAATAATAATCAGCCTGCCAATTAATGATATGTTCAATATGCTTGGGGTTTTGCCAGAACTGACCATTATTTGGGCTTGCAAGGACACAAGATCTATAACAGAGCGGTGGAATTACCCTCTCTTACGTCATATTAATAGTTAATGGTATCTTTGTTAAAAGGACAAGCGTCACCCTTGACCTGTTTTTTTAATTAATCGCAGTTTTAGGCTACCGCTTAACCTTTTGAATGTCTTAAGTTACACAGTTCGACATAAGCAATTGTCTCTCTATTGTGTCTCTAATTACGGCATTCGATGAGTTAAACCCGCGTCTTAACCGAAAGCGATCTTCGCGCGAGTACGCGATCGACGCGATCGTTTGTATGAATTTTGACGTACAAAAGGTGAGTTCTTGATTGATCGCGCAACTATGGCGTATTCATTATTTATGAAAATAGGAAAAATAATTAAGAAAAAATAATCAGCCATCTGCTACTACTGTTCTTGTGATGGAACGCATTGACGCCGCATTTGTTAAGCATCTATGCTGCGTGTACTACGAAAACCTACATCGCACCAACGCCAAATGAGAAACCACACCTTTTTATTTAAACATGCTAAACAAACTAATCTAATCCAGAATGTTAATGAAAACTCAAACTAAAAATACTTCTTTTCAGTTTTAATTATTAAGTACCCACAAACTGCTGAAAGTTCAACAATTTCAGCAGTTTTCACATAACGCGGACCGTCCCTCCGGCGCTTAGTGACGTACATATACGTAGTGACCACTTTTATTACGGCGTTAATGACTAAGTTACAAGTTCAGAAGTTTCACGAACTTTTGTGTACAGTTGAGAGCATAAGTGGTTAGATACAATAGTTTTTTTTTTTTAAGAGCACCCAGCTTACAGCAGCAGAATGATTGATTCCATCATCTGGATTCGAGATAATAATAATAATAATAATAAACATCCACAACTTTCACACAACGCCATCTAGTCCCAAACTAAGCAGAGCTTGTGCTATGAGTACTAGACAACTGATAAACATACATATATATTTCTAAATACATACATATTATAGATAAATTACACCCAGACAAAGAACAAATGATCGTGCTCATCACAGAAACATTTGTCCTAGGTGGGAATCGAACCCACGACCTTGCGCATAGCAGGCAGGGCCACTGACCACTAGACCAACAGGCCTGTCTAAGGTGTTTATTAACTAAGCATATATGTTTACAATAAACACATTCGAACCATTCCAGCTCCAGCCAGTCTTACCGAAGGTGCGACGTGTTCTGGATAGCGCTTAGCTCGAATTGTGCGGAGCCGACATTACTCAGCGATGACACATACCGAAAGGAGTGTTCCGATCGGCACAATCCGAGTATGTGCAGTAATTCCTTCGGGTCGACTTTGTTAATAATTCTCCTTCTTACCGTGTCGATGGCAATCTACGAGTATATACAGACAGCTCAGAATTTGCCTACGAGTTTGGTACCTTCAGTAGCGTCCATCAGCTCCTGTAGCGTGCAGACAACAGGACAAGATGGTATTATGTAAGTGTCCCATTGCTTGTGGGACAGCACATTTACACACCAGTGCGAAGTCATCTGAGAATCTCCACCTGAGCAGGTTTTCTTCATTTTTATTTGATATTGTGAATTAAATATTGCCGAATCGAATGTGCCAACCCGAACCGTGTGTAACACCGCTGACCCTCAGTGGGCACATAAACTTTGTACAGCAACAACTTTTATTACTAAACTAATTACAATGGCGCATGTAGCCCCGACACTTCTATAAATAATAAAGATTTATTGGTTTAAAATGGGAGTTTTTTAAACCTTACAAATATAATTTACTGAGACATGGAGACATGGCACACCCTGTCTAGTTTTATGACTGATTAGCTGTGCCCGTGACTTTGTTCGCGTGCATGTCGGAAAACAAATTGTTTTTTTTTTTACTAATTTTAAACTAATTATTTTTCTAAAATAAAAGTAGTCTCTCCGCACAACATCAGCCATCGGCCTATGAAAGTTTTGTCAAAATCGATCGAGCCGTTTCCGAGATTAGTCGGAACAAACAAACAGACATAAATTTTAGAAATCTTTTTTTTTGTTGTTAAAAGTACCGTATTATTTGTATTTAGTAAAAAGCTGTTATTTTGACATTACAAACAGACACTAATTAGAATAAAATAGAATACTTTTTATTATGCACACCATATAAATTACAGATATAAATATAGAAATTTTACAAAGGGTCACACAATGGGCGGTCTTATCGCTAAGAGCGATCTTTTATAGACAACCTTTGGATGGATTGAAAAGGGAAGGAGAGATAAATACTGTAGGTAGTCTGTGGTGTACCATTTATACAATACCTTGAATATATATATCAAGTATATTATACTACTCTAAATAAATGAATATATATAAATATATTTAATAATATACATGAAACGGGAGTAAAGAAAATATAATGATGATGATGATTAAGGAGAGAGAAAGTGCTTTTTTATCATAATTACTAAGATCACTATAAAAAAATACACCACCAAAAAAAGTCACAAAAAATCAAAATCAATATAAATGACTTATCACTTAAATTTAATTCTTTGTATATTTATATGTATGTTATAAAATAGTTTTTGTTATAGGTTGGCAATCCAGTTGACCCTGATATAAAGTAATCATAGTTGCCAATGGACACCTGCAACGCGAAGGGAAGGGTTGCCGATTAGACAAAGGAAAGTTGGCAGCGTCTTCAAACTGAAACACAGCAATTGCCAATTGCCAACCACACTTCTAGCACGAGCTTGCAAATCGCTTGTAGTTTCAAGTCAATCAAGGCAGTGGCGCCGATTTCCCTGTTCACAAACTTAAACTAAATTTAACTTCAGTGCATCTTTTTCTTTCTATTTCATTATGAAAAAGACAGAAGATAAATATTAGCGTATTCCTGTCCGACAGCAAAATGACATCCAATCATAATCACATTAATAAACTTGATTAGCATAACAAACCCTATCATGAAACGAAATGAAATCATGAATTTAAATTCGCCATTGCATTCTCTGGCTTACTGTTATTTAATATTTCAGTAGTTATCCAATCTACGTTATGCTTTCAACGTAAACTATTAACGAGTTACAGAGCGGTTAGATCAAACGATAAAGCTAAAATTAGGCGTGGTTCTGTAGTGGGTTTTAAAGCCAATGTTTCATAGCTATTTGTAGAATGATCGGAAATCTTATAAAAAATAAAAAATTACTGCTGTATTTTTTTTAACGAAGTTTTTAACACGGTTGGAGTAACGAAAAAGCGATATGCCCCCTCCGTGCAACTAAACCATCCATCTTCTTTGATAGTTTTCATGGTTTTCGAGAGTACTGAGGCACCAATATGTTTTTTTTTTTTTATATAAGAGTCAAAAGAAAGTACTTACAGTTTTTAACGTGCTCGATCGAACTCGAAATCACGCCGCTCAATATGGCGGTAGGTAGTGATTTCCAACGCGGGCTCGCGGCACGACTAGGTAACTGGAATTTTGCACAAGAATACACGATATTAACACAAATTATCCTTGAGGATAGATTTGGATAGGAACGCTGAATGGCCTGACCGTTTTATTTCCTGCTAGTTGCCGACTTCCACCTGTACTTCTTCTTGAAGCCGCTCCGATCCAGTTCGAAGGTCCAATACTTCAACAAAGAAAAAGATGGTAGTCGGCCCACCATCACAATTCGCATATATATTATATTCTACTGTAAATTCTGCTGTAATAAACGTCTAAAACCCTTATAAAATAAGACACTTCATTGAAGAAGCCTGAACCTCAACATTATACCAAAACATATTGCGAAGAAACCATAAGCAATTCATGTGTGAGCTGATGGGTGGTCCATCAGTTTACAGGCACATGAGTAATGGGAATTCGCAAAATAAAGTGCGATCCCTCAGTTGTCACAAACCTTCACCCAGATCTTGGAAACTATCTTAAAAATGAAGATTTTGTGGTTACAGACGTACTGTAAAGAATTTGTAAAGTTATTTACTAAATAACAGAACCCAGAGAATTAAAGAGGAAGTACACTTTAAGAGCTGATGTTTTTCATGCAGTTGTTTACTCCAGATCCGTTCCACAATTGTTTTAAGTTCTACTAAATCCTAAGATTTTTATTTTGCGATTACCCAGTGTTGTCCCTCAGTTCACAAGCAAGTCATTATTCCGTTGAAGAAATGCACTGCTCACGTCGTTTTTGTGTTTCTGTGGCAAATTAGCGTACACAAATAAAATTACAACAAAGTAAAATAAATGTATACAGAATTTATTAGTGAGAAGACATTACAAAGCATACGTAACTACTACGCAAGCCTTAATGCTTCTTAAATAAACACAATCAATGTCTAAAATCGTATAAAAGTTTCTAGTGGTTTTTATAACGCATTTAGCAACATTTGTTTTGATAACATCGTATGGGAATGTGATTGGGTTGTAATAATTACATTGCGATTTTCCTGTTGGTTTTTGCAGCGTTTTCTTATTGTTATAGTACCGGAAGAAAGCGGTGCAAAAATCAACAGGAAAAATTTATCCACATCGTAAAATGCGCACATCAACTTCTGAAGAACCTTGCATCGGTTGGCACGGTACAGTGAAAGGCTATAAAAGATGGCGATCACAGAACGTAAATTATTACGTAGAAGAAGGATAACATAAACATAGCATGTCATAATAAGCCCATAATGTTCACACTGCTGAGACACAGGCCTCCTCTCCCAGAGAGGGAATTAGCTGTAATCCAGCACGCGGGCCCAGTAAAATTTTTCTTCACCGTTTTGAGAGCAGTTGTGACAAAGTAATCGTCTAGGGCCCCAAACCACCTGTCTGGGTTCGAGCCTACGACCTCATCTTGTAAGTCGCGGCTGTTACCACTGGGCCACCACCGCTCAACGATTTACGAGACGACACGATTAGGAGAAGACAGGAACCAAACACGCAAAGCTGTTACAAAGAGTAATCATCGTTCTTCTGTCTTTTTCTTCGGCACAATGTGACTTTTTATTCCATACTTCTGTGTTGGTCGTCAACTTTCACACAGTTAATCCATCGTCTCTTTGGTCATTCCCTAATCTTATAGCCATCCACAAACCTCTCCTTGCGACATTTCCCTCATTCCTCCGCATCATGTGCCCATACGATGACAACCCATTTCCGTACAACTTTTCGGTCACCACATCACTTTCAGAGTATGTCTTTTGATAATACCTAATCAAAATCTCTTGGGCATCCTTTGTATGCCCCAAGTTGCGGCTGGACTCGACGGCTGGAAAAACCTTATGTGTTTTTCAAAAAATACTGTATAAAATACATATCATTTTTTCTCCTGACAGTTCATTTTGTTTATATGTATGTATTTATATATGTATCTATCTATGTTTTTATTCTTAATTCTGGTATTTTATAGTCATTTCCTATCTAATTATTTAATTATTTAATTATCCCGTATATTGCACCTGCCATATTTTGTCTCTGCATCACTCTAAGGTTGACTCGTAGAAAATGCCTCAGGCATTATTAAGTCCGCTTTTGCACAGTATTTTTTTTACTCGTGCAGCTTAAAGTTTTAATAAATAAATAAATAAAATTATCAGTTGTGTGCGTGAGAATCGTAGCACATACAAATATCTCTATAGTTTTATATCTTACACCATCTTCACCATCAGGTTACAGCAGTCAACTGCTGGACACAGACCTCTTTAATCGCACGCCATTCAACTCGATTCTCGGCAAATCCCATCCAGCTGTTACCAGCCACCCCGCGAAGATCGTCACTCCACATAGCCTGAGGGCGTCCTACCTTACGTTTGTCGAAATCTTTGATAATTTATTAATTTACTTATGTACACACTCAAAAGTGAAGGTCGCTGTAAAAATCTCACCGTGAAATCATGAGTAAAGTGAGCACTTAATAGTGTTAATCCCTAGCGAATGACAGCTCACTCCACGCTCACTTCACCCAAGCTGTCACGGTGAGATGGTTACAGAATCGCACGGCAGGTGCGTATTTATATAAAAGACATCATTCATTTCGTACCTAAAAAATAAAGTGCCGGCCAGAAAAAGTTGTTGTGTTGGCATAAATATGATTTTTTTGTACTTTCAAACTCAAATAGCAGCCAGAGGGTTAAATGTAAATCTATGTTGTAAGAGTTAAAATGTTCGGTATGTTATTTTTAATACACAGTCGGTATTTTTTCAAATGTTATGTATTATTATATAAATTTTTTGTATTTTCAAATTTAAATAGCAGCGGAAGGATTAATTGTCGTTGTAGTAGTAAAAAATGTTGAGGGTGTTATTTCTAATAAGAAAACCGTATTTATTTTGTCTGGCAGCACTTAAATTGGGTAAGTACAAAATATTTAACACCGGAATTATGACATGTCCTTTCTTCCAGCGGATGCTGCGACAGGAGCATTGGATAAGGAACGTTATCTTGCTTGCGTGGTCGAATCTAAATTCTTATTTATTTATTTTACCATTTATGTACACACATATATAAACAGACAAGAAAAAAGAACAGAACAGAAAAATAGGTACGAAGGTGATGCTTCCTATTGAGGTAGTTCTTATAAATTGCTTACCTTTTTATCAACACAACCTACGAATAAATTGTTGATACTAAAATTAGCCACGCTCAGTCAGAAGATTTTGTTTCATAAAACTTGTTATTGAAAACGAATTTTAGCCTTGATATTGAAAATTATATAAAACGAATGATATAATAAGTATTACGTTTCTATTAAAATAGTTTATTTATTTTGGGAATCAATGGCTGTTTTTCTGTTTCTCGTAACGATTGTAGTTTTCTTTTTTTATTTTATGTTACGTTTATGTGTTTTAAAATTAAATGTTTAAATAATCGTATTTAGAGGTCGTTCGTTTGGGAAGAAAAGTATCAGTTTAACTTTACAGTGTTACGATTTTTCTACGGGAAACTGTCTACATACAGTGCTTAGATTGGAAACCATTTCCTATCGCAATATTCGATACTACAGATTATGATAGAGGATTTTGTAATATTTTGATTAAAAAGAGTGTTCTTCGAGTTTCTTGGCCGATCTTCTCCATAAAGATTTACGTTTTAGAATGGGCTTCAACTTTCTGTCTAACCAACCACCTCTTTGACAATTCAAAAGTGCCTGTAAATAGTTTAACTGAAATAAATGCTTCGAGTTTGAGTCTGAGAGTCTCTGTAATAAAATAAGTCTTAGACAGAGAGTTTTAAGTAAAGATTTGCAGGCACAGATATTTTTTCAAGTCACTTTAATGTAATGAAACCACTTTCGTCCAGCATCATCTTTCTAGCTAAAATTGTAGGTATTTAGCATCATTTGCCAGGAATTTCACAATCCTGGCTCCCAAATAAACACTATCCAAGAATGACATACAATTCGACTGAATCCGCTGAAGAAACGGACACAGGGCAACCTTCACCGCGCCTTGATCTAAAAAACAGTAATTGATAAATTAAGGCAATAAGTTTAGAAACTTCTCTAACAGCCTCACAGGCCGATCGATCAGGTTAAGCTACGCTTGCCGCGGTTGATCTGTGGATGGGTGACCATCTTTACATACCGAGACACCTCTGTGGCTCGGAAAGCACATTAAGCCGTTGGTCCCGGCTGTCATTCTTAGACTGTCAGTCGGCTGTCAGTCTTACCTAGGGGTATCGTATTACCAAGTAACTGGGTTGTGGGGGTCAGATAGGCAGTCGCTCCATGTAAAATACTGGTATTCAACTGCATCCGGTTAGTCTGGAAGCCGACCCCAACATAGTTGGGAAAAGCTAGGCAGGTGATGATGGTTTTAGAAACTTCTCATATTGTCATAAATACTATTGAACATTGATGTTGAGTTGGTATAAACGGCAACAAAAGTAAAAGCTTTGTAGAGCATGGATGTCATAAAATGAAAAAAAAAACACCAAATTGGGCGTCAAATTCAGCAATGCCGAACAAATTGCAAGTTTTTTTTAATGATCACACTGGTTGGTAGATATCCTGCTATTTTTTATGCATGACAAAAGACTCAAAGAACTGATGTATTTTGAAAATCGACTTATTCTACTTACAACACTTGATTTGAAGTAAGATTTATAATGTTTCCGATTCATTTAGTAATTAGGGATTTTTTTGTATTTTCCCTTTCATTACGTTTTCTTAGGAGGCTAATAGGCTATGCTTGAAGTTTCCCTGCGTGATCGAATCAGAAATGCAGAGATCCGTAGGAGAACCAATGTAACCGATATAGCCCGAAAAATTTCCAAATTTAAAGTGGCAGTGACAGTATACATTTCTCGCCGATCAGACGGCCGTTACGGACAAAATCTTTAAAAGACGTAGCATTGGAAGGCCTTCCAGAAGTTAGACTGATGATCTCGTGAAGACCGTAGGAATCCGCTGAATGCGAGAGGCACAGAACCGGTCAAAGTGACGATACTCCGGGCCTATCTTCAGCAGTGGACGTTTCAGCGGATAGAAATACCTTAGCTATGAAAGTTTACCCAGGGCCGTTATTTTCAATATTCCGAAATAAACACTAACTTACTCTGCTGGCCGTAGTGATGCATACGTTCAAAGAGGCCGTCTATTTTGGTACAAATTCAAAACATATTTTGTAATAAATTCTATAATTAATGTTCTGTTATATTTTAGAGTTGAGCTGGAGAAAGAAAAGCAAAATTATGAATGCTTATTACATCCGTTATTGTAAGAGTTAACAAATATTTATAGTATAAAAGTATTGTTGTTTTGGTTGTACTGTAATAAGTAGGTAATAAAGAGATATTAATAATATTAATAATTAACTTTATTTATTGCACTTATTGTACAGACCACCCCTTCTAGATACCGCATTGTAGGCAGTTTTCGTCCGCCACTAATAAGTGTTCTAGCACCTGAAGATTTGTTCTAATAAATAGTTTTTTTTTTTTATTGATTTTAATTATAATTTTGCATGCCTGAATTGGTACAACACAGTGGACTGCGCATTCACTTGACATCTAGTAGTGTATTATTATGTACTGTGTTGAGCAATAAACGAATTGAATTGAATTGAATTTAACCACTCAACCGTCCAAAGATACTATAGCATCCAAAAATTTAAGTGTCGAGCTATGATTGACATGATCAGTGTCATCTTGGCATTAGATTTGTGAGTTGAGTTTGCTGGATGACGTAAGCAACCCTGGTGACGCCGGTCCATAGTAGACACGTATATCGTGCTACCTACCTGGGTTGAGAACCACACAGGCACACTAATATTATAAAGGCGAAAGTTTGTGAGTGTGTGTGTGTGTATGTTTGTTACGTCTTCACGCTCAAACGGCTGGACCAATTTCGATGAAATTTGGCACACTGATAGTTTATAGCTAGGATTAACACATATAATACTTTTTATCCCGATATTCTTAGGGGATCGAGACTTATGCGGGTGAAACCGCGGGGCGTAGCTAGTTTATAATAATGTTACAGAGTCAGCTCTGTAACATTATTATATGCTGCAGAGTCAGACTGGTACCGTAACTTGGGGTGACTTTGCGCCTGCCAGGAATACTTTGCTCCAAATCCCAAAAACTTTCAAAGCATAATAAAAAATAAAAAAATGCGTTAATGGTTTTATTTATTTCTGAAAATATTTCAAAAGAAGTAACTGGCCTGTCAAAAAAATTGACAGGCCGCCATTGCCAGTATCACAAGAGCAACGTGTAACAACGATTAAGTTGATAGTTTTCGAAAAAAAAAAGTTTGTTAAAATCCGGGTGCATCCATACAATCACTGTACATACGCAGGTAACCCTACTGATATTTTATCCATTATCTATTCTTTTTATCTATTAAGAAATTATTACATGCCTTCATTCAAGGGATTTCAAAATGAGTTATGTTCTTTATCGTCATGTCGAAATGTCACAAAAATGGGGGTACTTTGCGCCAGGCGCAAAGTACCCTCATTTTTGTGACATTTCGTTATATAACGTTATATTTCGTTATATATCATTTTGTTATATACTCATGTAACGAAATATTTAACTGCTTTTGTTTTTCACAAAGATTGCAACATGCCGAGGGTCTATAAAAGAAAACCAGGTGCCCGAAAATATGCAGACTACTCAAAAGAACAGCTGCAACTATGTCTGGTGGCTATTAAGTCTGGGTAGATGACGCAGAGGAAAGCTAGCGAATAGTTCAAAATTCCGCGGCGGACTTTAGTTTATAAAATTAAAAATTTAAAGATGTAAGGCGTGAGAAAGTGGTGGTTAAGTATGTTGAACAATTGTACCCGGGTCTTATTATCAACTTCAATGACAAGGCAGCAACTGTTGATGCAATGGCTAGATCCTTAAAGTTTTGGAAGTGGCCACAGACAAAATATATAAACTTTTATGAGTGGAACGACGTCCTCGAGAGAATTGATCCGGCAAAAATGATCTCTAGGCGAGGTTTATATAATGTAAAAGAGCTTAATGATATGCAGTGAAGGTTTGCGCCATAAACTATGTGGGGTATAATTGCCCGAGTATTAATTGTATAAGAGTTAAGGCTGATTTTATAAAGTGGCGCAAAATATCCCCTCCAAAGGGAATACTTTGCGCCAAATTTCATTTAAAAAAATTAATGTTGTACCTGAATATGTACCAATGTTGATTAGTTAATAAAAGCAGTCTAAAATATCTAATCTATCAATTAATAAGAGTCCTTTAATCTATATAGATGTACAAAACTTTTTATTTAACATTTACGAGTTACATGATTAAATTAGGTGCAAAGTCACCCCAACTTACGGTAAGCGACTCTGGTGACCTCGGACCATAGTTCATAGTTGGGGTAATGCTTGGCAGATGATGATGGCTGCACTATTTTGTTGCAGGCTCATTCATTTTGCTCGCCCTCGTACCTATCCGTACTAACCAGCGGAGGAAACCTGAAATCTGACAGACCATCACTGAAGTAACATAACCAGCTTATGATGTTCCCACTGCGGGGACACAGGCCTCCTCTCGGTGAGAGGGAGCGGGCCGCAAACGCGGGCCCAGTGCGGGTTGATAGATGTCACATGTCGTCGAATTGATCGTTCTAGGACATGCCGGTTTTCTCACGATGTTTTCCTTCACCGTTTTGATAGCAGTGGAGATGAAATAATGTATACAAAGAAAAGCGCCTGTGTAGGTTCGAACCGACTTGCCGTGCAAAGCGAGGCTCAGGGGAGACCCCCTTTATTGTCTCCCCAGGGACGTGCCCTAATAGGCGTTGCACTGAGGGGATTCCGGATTGGTCTACTAAGAGGTACCAGGCCCCCCCCATGTGCTGATAGTGATCACCGGGTTGGTTTTAGTGGCGTAAGAGTCCCACACTACCTGGTCTTTTTCCCCAAAGTCCAGGTGCCTTTTGAAGGTTTCCCCCCGTAAACAAAAAAAAAAAGGTTCGAACCGACTTATAGCTCGTTGGTGGCCTGACTGGGCCACCGGTGTTCTCCTACAGAAGTAAAGTTTTACAGACTAGCCTGGCTGAGTCAAAGTAACAGACTGACCTTTTCACCTCTACAACGTGTAACGTTAAATGCGCAAAACCTCAGACACCCCAACTGATTTTTACTTCAATTGACCTATTTCACAGAGAAAATAAGTCATTAAAAAAATTGTAAAGGTTTTTTGTGCTGTTTTAGTTTTACTGGCCATTCTGATCGTTTCTTGCGTCTGCGACGACGCTTTATCGAGGGAGGAGTCGTCACCGCGCCGCTGCGCCGCGCTGACATTGGCCTACTTGACCTTGAATAAATAGACACGGCAACGTTTTTAATTAAGTTTTTTTTGAAAAATGTGACCTATATTAAAAAGTGGTTCAATTCATTCTGCTCGTTATTCTGATCAAACTATTTTCAGGTTTTGCGCATTTAACGTTACACGTTGTATAAAGCTTGTATTGGACGTATTGGCTTTTTGGTGGTCACAAAGAAAGGGTTTCACGAAATTGTACCTTTAAAGGGATCAAACACTGCCGTTAAGTAAAGGGACTTAAGGAAAAACAGTTGCTGACAATACTGCGGAGTATAAAGTAAAGAGAAATTCTGAGGAGTCTTTATAGTTACTTCACAAAGGCACAATGAAACATATAATGTACAAAGAAAATTAAATGATTGAGTAAAGTATACGGTTCACAATAATTTATTTCACTCAAAAAGAATACAAAAATACGATTATTCACTCCTCTGAGGGAAAACATAATAATTAAGATGGGCGACGGCTTCGCTGGGTTATGAACTAAAATGAAGAAACAAAAATAAAAACAGTACTAACTTACAGTTTAAACAGTATTAAGAACAACAACATCTGCCTAGCCTTTTCCCAACTATGTTGGGGTCGGCTTCCAGTCTAACCGGATGCAGCTGAATACCAGTATTTTACATGGAGCGACTACCTATCTGACCTCCACAACCCAGTTACTGGGTGATACGATCCCCGTAGGTAATACTGGTTGTCACACTTTCGGGCTTCTGACTACCCGTAACTACTGTCAAAGATCTACGAATGACAGCCGGGACCAACGGCTTAACGTGATTTCCGAGGCACGGAGGAGTCTCGGTATGTAAAGATGGTCACCCATCCACAGACCAACCGCGGCAAGCGTAACTTAACCTGATCGATCGACCTGTGTGGCTGTTATTATTTAGCCTGAGGTCCCTCAAGTAAACAGTATTAAGAACATGGTGCTTAAATGCAGGGTAACCAACCCAAAATAATAAGTACACACACACACACACACACGTACATATTATCATCAGCCTATATTGTTCCCACTGTTGGGACACAGGAGGCCTGTGTCCCAACAGTGGGAACAATATAGGCTCTCTGTGAGATGGATGAATAATAGGTATACCCATTATTCATCCATCAGCAATTTTTCAAACTTCTTGATCGAATATTTCAAACATAATTCTAGAATCATAACAAACAAGTTTTCGACCAAAAGCGATGATTGATGCCGTCGGCCATTTATGCTACAAAGATTTTTTGCTGAAATATTTTTCAGCCAGATTTCCAACCTTCATAATGATTCATCACTGAAAGATACTTTCGATAAACAAATTGTAGATGGAGCACGTTTCGATCGAACTTAGTGAAAGAAAGAAAGAAAAATTGTTTATTCTGCACAAACAAGTGCTTCCGTTGAATAAGCCTAGGTTCACATGGGCGCGTTTTTCTCGCGGTAATTTATTTCACACACTGGATTTTCAACGCTTGGCTCAACACCGAGAGTTGAAAATCCGCGTCCGTGCAAACGTGGGCTAATAGTCACTAGAATAGAATATTAAGTAAATAATTCAGTGTGTCTTTTACCTTTTCACGCCTAAACAACTGACCGGCATATAGGTAACACACTATTACTCTCAATTTTAATCATTTTAAAACATATTGCTAATCCATTGCTCCATATGTTCGAAAAATTTGTCTGCTCAACAGCGTAAATAACGCAATGAATGCTGTTGAACTGTCAAAATGAAACCCATTGCTACTGATAGTGTGTTACGCAATTACCCTGCAGATTTAGATAAAATTTGGCACACAGGTAGACCATGATCTAGGTTTTGACATCTTTTTTCATCCAATGATAACGAACAGGGTGTAAAGTTCACTCATCCTACGACCAGACGAGTGTTGTGTCTGGTGGACAATTACTGCCCGACGAATGCTGTCGGGACGTTCTATACAACGTGTAACGTTAAATGCGCAAAACCTGAAAATAGTTTGATCAGAATAACGAGCAGAATTAATTGAACCACTTTTTAATATAGGTCACATTTTTCAAAAAATCTTCATTAAAAACGTTGTCGTGTCTATTTATTAATAGGTCATGCAACCCAATGTCAGCGCGGCGCAGCGGCCCGGTAACGACTCCTCCCTCGATAAAGCGTCGTCGCAGACGCAAGAAACGATTAGAATGGCCAGTAAAACTAAAACAGCACATAAAACCTATACAATTTTTTTAATGACTTATTTTCTCTATGAAATAGGTCAATTGAATTAAAAATCAGTTGGGGTGTCTGAGGTTTTGTGCATTTAACGTTACACGTTGTATATGCACATATTCAGCATATAATGTTCCCACTGTTGGGATACAGGCTTCCTCTCTGTGACAGGGGATGGGCCGTAATCTACTACGCGGTCCCAGTGCGGGCTGGTAGATGTCATATGTCTTTGATTTTTTGGTTCTAGGACATGCCGGTTTCCTCACTATGTTTTCCTTCACCGTTTTGAGAGCAGTGGTGATGATATGATTTACACAAAGTAAAGCGCTTGACTGGGTTCGAACCTACGACCTACAACTCGTAAGTCGCGGCTGTGACCACTGGGCCACCACCGCTCTGCACTGCTAGTTGCGGTAAACTCTGTTTGTGCGATGCAGGATTTTGCGTGACGTCAGTGTGATGCGTAGTTCGCATTTGGCAAAGTAGATGCCGCCACAATACCATTAACTTCAGACTTATCTTAAGACCATAATAAGCATGAAGAAGCCTCCTCGTGTAGCGCAGTTTAAATAAATAAATAAATCCCTGGACATTTCACACAGCACCATTTGTCCCAAGCTAAGCAACCTAATGCTTGTGTTATGGTAACAAGATGGCTGATAAACTACTTAGGGGAAGGTTTGGTATATTGGACCATTCGTTAAGTTGGACCACCATCAAATAACATTTTAGCAGTTTATTGATTTTATAATGTGCAATACCAAACGGCAATCAACTAACTTCACTACACATCGGCCATTTTGAATTTCTCATAAAACAGCGCAGCTAGTTGGCATTAACGAAAAACGAATTTCATTGTTTTTCATGTAAATTTTGGTGTTCTTTGCTAGTGGTGTAATTAAGGCAAAGGTAAACTGTCTATATTTATATTTTTAATTGAGATTCGTTATTAATTAACAATTAACTGGTGATAAACATTAGCCGGCTTATATAGGTTCTGTTCTTGTGAAATTCGTTCTTTTTATGCAAGTAAACAGTTTGCTTAAATGGACCACACATGGTCGGTTAAAATGGACTGGTAAAATTTGTTAGGAAACTTGCTTAGAAAAAAACTAAACTTGATAAGAAAGGATCAAAAGTGGATTGGATACAATGTGTGCGTTGCCATAACTGGAATCGTGAAACTTGCTCCACTAACCCCGATATTTGTGATGATTGTCTGAATTAGTCTTTTTCAAACTTATTCAGAATTTTGACTGATTTTTTTAAGTCTTTTTAGTCAAAGTTAGATTTTCTATCGTTGTTGTTTGTACGTAGTACGAGAGATATTTTTCTTAAAAGTGTTTTGTTTCGTTTTATAGGTAAGTTTTCTCTAAGTCCAAATTACCAACCGCGTGGTCCAATTAATCCTACCGGTTGGTTAAATTGAAACAAATATCTGATCTCATAAAATGATGATTATCTTAAGTGTTGCTATAATTATGTTGATTTTTATTAATTATATGTGAAGCCAAATAAATATAGTTTCATTTAATACAGCTGTTGTCTGTGCTATTTTCAAAGAAGCATTTCAAAACCGCATTTTTTTAAAAATGGTCCAATATAACAGACTTTCCCCTATATACAATTTTTTTTTTTGTTAATACATACATATTATAGATAGAAAAACACCCAGACTCGGAACAAATACATGTAGGTCATACAAATATTTGTTCCGTGCGGGAATCGAACCCGCGACACGCAGCGCAGCAGTCAATCGCTTAACCACTGCGCCAACCGTGCCGTCAAGTTTGTTCCGCCAGTTACTCAACTGAATCGAGCGCTCAGCGCATCCTGGTTTGCGACCACCCTCCTACTGGAGACCGGCGACAAGCAGCCTGCTGTGTTTCGTCGATGCGTGGGAGTTCCAGTGCCTTAGACTTCTTCTGGGTACGCCTTATCCATCGCTTTCCATTAAGCGTGATCGAGGTCAAGAGCTGGCCCATACAGCAATAAAAAAAAATAAAAATAAAAGTGATGTACAGACGCCAGCACATCAAGCTACCCGAAACTGTCAGATTTTCCCAATCAACTTTGAGCCTTATGCTTTAGCGCTAAAGTTGAAAATCTATTAAAGAAATCTGACAGATTGTAGTAGTTTGATGTGCTGGCGTCTGTACCATATTCTGATAAATAAATGATCCCGGTAGCACGTTCTCGTGGGTTAATTTCCTACATCCACGGAAGCGAAGCCACGGACAGGAGCTAGTTAGTATAACGTGGCTTGTTCATTTCCTTTTCTCGGTGCTTTAGGAAGATAATCTTTTAATATTTTTCTTCGTAAAAAAGAGAAACAACTTTTTGAAAGAAATGTTGAGATCAGAATTTATCTGTTGTCAGGCTGGTAATGATGGGTTCCTGCGAAAAATATTATTAAGTGGTTATTTTATTTTACAGATAATCATGGTACAGACGCCACACACGACGCACATCAAGCTACTACAACCTGTCAAATTTCTTTAATAGATTTTCAACTTCATCGCTTAAGTATAAGGTTCAAGGTTGATTGGGAAAATTTGTCAGTTTCGTGTAGCTTGATATGCTAGCGTCTGTACCTACACTTAATTAATATGGACAATACATTCGTACGCTGCTTCTCGTGCCAAAAATATTGTGCACAATGATAAAAAACAAAAAAACGCTAAATCCTTGATCATCACATCACTTTCACCTGCATTTTCATTAGCACATGCGCACAGCAGTGCAGTGAACTTGAAGTGAGCTGTCACTAGTCTATATTCCAATGACAGTTCACTTCAAGATCACTTCACCTATGTTTTCACGGTGATAATTTTACACAACAGTCTGGCTGAAATTATCAAAAAATCCCCTTTTCGTAACGAACGGTAACTATATTCCTAAACAGTTTACGATTTAGGTACAAAATCTTTAAAATTATATTGTTACCATACCACTTTACTGCAGTGTCTTGTTCGTTTAAGGAGTGCTCAAAGAATAGGATCGTCGGTCGTACGTCCAACATTTTTATATCTTTCTACTTTAAACCATGTGTACCGGACCAAGAAATAGGTACATGCAATCTTATTATTGTGGAACACACAAGAATTCCACGGAGGAGACTGGGGAGATGTGGTACAAGTTACTAATCAGTTTTTTTTTTGTTCGGTATCGAATATTTGTGAACAGAGAATATTTTATTTCCGGTATTGAAATACTCAATAAATTCAGTAATAAAGTGAACACAAACACCTATGACTTCATTAGACCCCATCATAAGCAAAGCCTGTGTTACAGGGTGGATGACCCCTATAACACAGGCTCATATATTTTGTACCAGGCTATTCGCACGCTTAAGTGTCACTCTGTATCTGTGTAACTTTTTATGTCAAATAAATATTATTAAACTTTATTTTCTTTTATTGATTCTGGACAACTTCATGTCCATTGTGCTCTGGTGTCGAGTTACATACATAGATACACACATACGTAAACTCACACCCTGGGGGTAGGTAGAAACTACAGCATGCCAGCTGCTACAAACCTTACACACTCCTATTGTTTCGTTTACGTTCGTATCTGGTCTTACACGCACGCCTGTTGCTAGTACTATGCACCTGACTATACTAAAGAAGCTCACCAATAAGATATATGTTCTTGTCAAATTATTCTTCGATAAACCCTTAGATAAGTTAAACCCTCAGTAAGTTTAAAAAAATACATTTTAGAAATCGCATTGTGATCTGACAATGCGATTTCTAAAAATGTGTTTTTTTTTAAACCTAGCAGAATATGAATCACCTAACAATTATTTTTTTTCACTCAAATGAGCCACTCTTGCTACTTTCCCATACCACCTGCTCGTTTTTCCCCAATCTCCTTGCCCAGCTGCTGTCGGGGGATGTAATCAAGGCGGCAAAACAAACATGTCGTGACCACTGAGGGTAAAGAAAGGGCAGGTTAAGAGGAAGGCATTCTTTACAACATTTTTTTTTTTTTTGAGCAATCCGAAAGACTGACAGCCAGTCTTAACGTATTGCCAAGAAGCCGGGTTAGGGTCAGATAGGCAGTCGCTTAATGTCATCTTCATCATTATCTTTTCAGACGAACCACTACTTCGACCGGTTCCGTGCTTCTCACATCCATGCAGTCGCTCCATGTAAAATACTGGTATTCAGCTGCATCCGGTTAGACCGGAAGCCGACCACAACGTTGGTAGTTGGGAAAAGGCTAGGCAGATGAGCATATTTTGGAACTGAAGGAAGGTAAAGCCGATATTCATCAATCGTGGCGAGACGAGCCATACAGCTTTAGCCTGGGTAAAAAGAAGAGTATAATGAGCCTATAAAATGTTAAGCGCTCTGTCTACGTTCTTCTCTATTCTCGACAAACCTACTGCTCCTTCTTACATGACTTCCCAAATTCAATATTTATGCTTTGCCCATGCTTAAAAATCTTCGTTCCACCAACAATCGTCTTCTACGATGTCCTTCTCACCGTTCTGGCTTCATTCATTCTTCCTTCTGGTACAGTTGAAAACCAGCGTCAGGCACCAGTTGTCTGGCATTTTTGCTGAACTGGGCCTTTTTGGCGCAGCCGTGAGGCACACTTTCCAGTTTAATTTCTTACATCGGACTTTACACTTTGTTATTTGATTTTTATTTGTTTTTATGTGATGTATGTCTCAGGTGTACTGTGTGTCTTACAGTCTGTGCTAAATAAATGTATTTTCGTTCTTCTTTCTTTTCTTTCTTCTTTGTCCAGGCGGTCTTTAATTGGAATACATCAGGACGGCAGAAATAAAATGTTCCCAGTGCAGGGACGCAGGCCTCCTATCTGTGAAAGGAGGTTGGCTGCCACGTGAATTCACCACTCTGGCCCAGTGCGGGTTGGGAGATGTCACACGTCTTCAAACTTCTGGTTCTAGGACACGCCTATGTCCTCACTATATTTTCCTTCATCGCTTTGAGAGCAGCCTTGATGAAATAATTTACGCAGTCTCTACACCTACAATAGCATTATGCAGCTGTACTTGTGTTATGTGCTTTTATTGTGCAATAATACTGAATCACCCCTTGATCTTAAACAATCAATTATATTGACGCAATAACATTGATAGCTCATAAGCGTCAAGTGTGCCGATTTTGTTATTCACAAACTTAACTAAATTTAAGTTCAGAGCATCTTTTTCTTTCTATTTCATTAAGAAAGGGACTGAAGATACATATTAGTTTAGTCCTGTCAAATTAAGATACTCCGTAGACAAGATTAGACGTGATTAAAAAATTGGCTACTAAAAACACGTCAATTTACGTCAGACGCTGACTACTTTGACAGGACTAAAGTAATATTTGAGGAGCGTCGGAACGAAAACCGATATATCGAATTTACTATATTTTTCACAAATTAAAAAAAAAAGCTTGTAAGTTTTTTAATGTTACAAAAGTGGAAAATTTTAGCATGTCAATTTGCAGTTAAAGTGACATCGATTGATGTGTGAAACTTGACGGAGGGTAGATACTTAATTTAGGGAGATACTTGGCGGACAAGTATGGATATATCGGTTTTTGACGCGATCATTTGGATATATCGGTTTTTGACGAAACCAAAATGGAAATGTCGGTATTGAACTGAATTGAATTTGAACCGACCATTGTTGAATTGTGTAAAACTTAATAAGAATTATCGGTTTTTAATCCAACAACAAGAACATGTTGAATTTAAAAATGTATTTGTCGGGTTTGATTTGACCACAGTATTTTGATATTTTTTTTAAGATGGATGTAACTGTTTTTTAATTGATTTCTTTCCTGAAGGGTGTATAATTAAACATTATGTAACAGAAAAAAAAATTATAATAATAATGTCTTAATTAAGACATATCGGTTTTTGTTCCGACGCTCCTCATTTATCTTCTGTTTTTTTCTTAATGAAATAGACAGAAAAAGATGCACTGAACTTAAATTTAATTTAGTTTGTGAACAAGGCAATCGGCGTCAATGTTTTCGCGTGAGCAAAGCGCCTAGTTGAGTATAGCCTTCATTTATTAAGGCTTCCTCTTCAATTCTAATCCTACATGGTGTAAGAAAAAATATGGTGCAATAAAAAACAAACTCGCTCAAACTTTTGTTCAGTCATTGCGTAATCTTCAATATTAATTCTAGACGGTCAAAAACATTGCGCAATTCGTGATATAGTGCAATATAATTGATCGTCTAGGTCCCGAACCTATGACTCGTAAGTCACGGCTGTTACCACTGGGCCACCACAGCTCCTCAAAGAGTTGAGCTCTTCAGCATAATAACCCTTAAATGCATAATGTTGCCATATGGCAACAAAGTACGTCATTCAGTTTTTTTAAGAATGTGATAGCTGTGAGTTTCTGAGCGCACCTCTTTTTGTCAAAACAATATGTATACTTACTCTATGAATATTAATATTATTATATAATTATAATATACCTATTTATTGTTTCCAAATTCTATAGAAATACCTATACAATAGCATTTTTTGCAATACGATATAATAAATCATGCATTTAAGGGATAAAGACACAGATAGGTGAAAATTAAGAGAAAAAATGATGATGCGATGTGAAAATCATCTCAGTATCGAAAGGAATAATAATAAATATTATATTTAAATACGAAATATTGAGTTAAGATAACCAAGTGCTAAACATTATTAGAATCTTATAATACCTTTGACCAAACAAACTATGTCTAAATTTGAACTGAAACGTACACGTACATGTACGTTCTACGTCTATGAATTGAAGATCCAAGAATCATGCATAATAAAGTCATCTAGATTACATTATTTACTTTGGTACGGTCAACGTCAAGGTCAAAAGTCCACAAATATCCTAATAAAACAGAGGGATATACAAATTATATATTCATTGAATATTCCCTACACTGGACTTGATATTGAAAAATAAATATCACAGGGTTGACGCTATTCAGTGGTTAAGTCGTAAATCCTGAGAGTCTTCAAATCCTGACTGATAATGCCTAGAAAGACTCTCTCTCTCTCGTGGCTAAATAATAATAGCCACACGGGTCGATCAAAAGTCAAGCTACGCTTACCGAGATCGATACATGGACGATGATGATGATGATTTACCTCGAAAAGCACGTAAAGCAAATGACAGTCGAGACAACGATTTCAGCTGTCATTTGTAGATCTTTCACAGTCGTCAGAAACTCGAAAGTCTGATCCATAACCCGGTGACAGGGTAACACGAACCAACCCTTCGACGACAACTAGTCCTTGAGGTTGTCACACCAAAGGGTACGTGTTACCCTGTCACCGGGTTATGGAGATCACATAGGCAGTCACTCCATGCATAATCCTGGTATGCTACATCTGGATAGACTGGAAGTCGACCCCAATATAGTTGGGAAAAGGCTAGGCCCATAGATATTGAATGAAAAAAATATTGAAGCGTACACTGGCGTTGATTGCCTCATCGCTTAACATCAGAAGAAGCAGAGCTATCCAAGAAGAAAAAAAAAACTGATAGAAAATCTTCTATATTTTTCTATCTTGAATATTTATAAAAAACTGAGCAAATCACTCTCAATATAAATATTGCTTAAAGGGGGGAGGGGGGTACGCAAATGTAGATATAATGATGAAATCCAGGTTTACCATCATTCTGAATGAAAATTAAAACTTTAACTAAAGAAAAAAATAAAAACTTCCCCTTATAACTGACCCCTTAACAGAAGTCCAGAGCAATACGCAACAAGCATTGTTTTAATTTAATAAAAGTCACACGATCCCGCAAGGATTGAAGAGGACAAACGAAAAAATTTGTTGTGACACCCCTAGAGACCTCGCCTACTCGCCTTTTCTCTATAAAAGCAGGGTCCAAAGCAACCAAGCCTCAGAAACGAAGTAGCAGCCCTGAAGTCAGTAAGGCTTTTTATTTCCAAGCTGTGGAAACATGGTAGCAGATTTAACTGGAAATTTCACGTGAGTACCTCTCATTTTCTATGTTTCATTGTATCCTTATAGTCTGTTCAGCGTGTATTAACTTATTTGATAGGTCGATCGATCAGGTTAAGCTATGCTTACCGCGGTCGGTCCGTAGATGGGTGACCATCTTTACATATCGAGACCCTCCGTGCCTCGGAATGCACTTTAAGCTGTTGGTCCCGGTTGTAATTCGTGGACAGCCGTTACGGGTCTGACAACCAGTCTTACCGTGGGGTATAGTGCAACTGGGTTGTGGAGGTCAGATAGGCAGTCGCTTCACGTAAAATACTGGTATTCAGTTGCATCTGGTTAGGCTGGAAGCTAACCCCAAAAATAGTTTGGAAAAGGATTGGCAGTTCATACTATTACTACATACGGAGACTTTTTTTTTAGATAGATACTTTTATTCAACTTTTGACTTTCAGACCCAAAGCATTTATTTCAACAAAACCATTTAGAGGCACTTTTGAATTTGCAAAGGAGTTGGTTAGAAATATGTAGTTAGTTGCCCATTCCAAAGCGTAGTAGTTTCCTATGGTGTTCCTCATATCCATAGAAAACTATTACGCTGCGGGCATGAAACTCCATGGACACTTTATTTGGTAGATTGAGTTCACCTAGATAATTTAAACCAGGTCCTTATAATAGTTGGTCTTATAGAGTTGTAATCCCTACGTATCGTGTCTTCTTCCAAAAAGATGAGCTATCCTACGAATATTTAGCTGGTTATAAATTTTCTTCTGTTATAAGCGAATGACTGACAATGTTTGTGAACTTAGGTACCCACTACCTCTCGCTGAATAGTCCAAAACCATAATATTTGACCAGTGGTCAAAGATTATGGTTGTCTCGGTCTGACATGTCATCGAAAAACTCTTGTTTGGTCTCATAGTGTCATCAAGTGTTTATTTTTAATGTTTCCAAAATTATGTAGGTGTTCCGATCTGAACATATTTGTAGGAAACGCGTTGATCAGATATTGCGCAAGTTTTGGGCAGCCGTCTAAGACAATTCAAGCTTAATACAAAATGTTTACGGTTAATCTGATCAAAATAATCAAAGTTCCTAGCACACCCTTTTCTAACTCATGGATAGATAAACAAATCGTGTATTTGGTGCACACAAAATACAGCACACCATACAAAAGCACGATTTAAGAACAAATTATATGATTATTAAGAAAGTATTATACTAACTTACTATTACACTGCCGATAATAAAATAAGAGAGATGTGGGGGCTCAGTGGAAACGGCCACGATTTACGAATTGTAAGTCGTAGGTTCGAACCCTGACAGGCGCTATACTTTGTGTAAATTATCCTCATGGAGGATTACAGCCCACTCCCTCTCACTGAAAGGAGGTCTGTACCCCAGTAGTGGGAGTATCATAAGCTGATTATGCTATAAAATAAGTGAGATAAGTTAATTTAAAATTAAAATAAATATTTTGTTCACAGATTCTAACAAAATGCGTAGAAAAGTACAAACGTTTCTCTTGTTCATCCTAATTATAACCACTGATGTCGTCCTTGGTAAAGCAAATAAAACCAAAACATTTAAAACTAATCACAAGAAACATAGTTCTTTGAAAGAAAAGTCTGACAATGATCGAGCCAAAAGATCCCTGAATGACGACGACGACCGACCATTCTGGCCAAATAGGGGTAAAAAACAAATCGATGATGATCCAACCTATTATGACACGAAATTTAATAATGCTTTTGAAAATAATCAAAAATTTGTGAAGTCCAGTGATAAAGTTATGGAAGAACAACCATTTTGGGGAAATAGAGGAAGACGCGACAGTTCCATGGAAAACAAGTACGGATATGTCGTCGACTTTCCCGATTATTTTGTTAAACACTGCGAACACTGCACGGAATTCGGCCAAAAGCCTAACGAATATAGTAATATGAAAGATAGAAGAGATGACTTCATGTCTCCTTTCTGGGGTAGTCGGGGTCGGAGAAATTCAGCTGAGCTTAAAGGTTCAGAGGACGATCCTTTTTGGGGTAATAGGGGTAGAAGACAAGAACAGGAACCATTTTGGGGTAACAGAGGTCGCAGAACAGAAAATGAACCATTTTGGGGAAATCGTGGCAGACGTGATGACGTGGAACCTTTTTGGGGCAATCGTGGAAGGAGAGACGATTCAGAGCCATTTTGGGGTAACAGAGGAAGAAGACAGGCAGAAGAACCGTTTTGGGGTAACCGAGGAAGACGGGAAGAGGAACCATTTTGGGGGAATCGCGGAAGACGAAAGGTTTCAGAACCAAATTGGATTCGCAAGCAGGATTTAAAAGAATCGATACTGAGTGCCATAAATGATGCTGAAGACGACATCGAGAATCTCTCACGACTCAAAAAGAGTAATGTTGACCCAAATTCTTTTTGGGATGGCAGAGGAAGGGATAACAAGCTGTCAGCCCTATTTAATGGGCCTGCAAGAAGTAGGACTACTAAATTGGGAAGACACGGACAGACTACTGAACCCGGTACCGTCTTGGACAACCGAATGTACGTCGATGAGCCCAAGTATATTTTAGTTGAAAGATCGGGCCGATCTTCAGCCGAAACTGATGATCCTTACTACATATCGAGAGGTAAAAAGTATTATATAAATTACAGTTTGGAGCAAGCAGCCA
This sequence comes from Eremobia ochroleuca, assembly GCA_949629135.1. Taxonomy (NCBI): domain Eukaryota; kingdom Metazoa; phylum Arthropoda; class Insecta; order Lepidoptera; family Noctuidae; genus Eremobia; species Eremobia ochroleuca. The sequence continues at coordinate 13,388,854 of OX451405.1, read as the reverse complement.
GAGACAGACGAGGAGCCATTGAAGAAATCGTTAAATCCGTACGTAATGATCCCTATTACATCGCAAGAGGTAAAAAGGATATTGATGCCACCAAAAATGGGACTTCTTCAATGCTTAAGGAGGAGTATATCAAAGCCAAAGAATTAATTTGTGCTGCAATTGACCTGATAATAATCAAAACTGACGGAACCAAAGTAAAACGGCAAATTGATGATAACGACCGAGACAGGCGAACTATATTAAAGAAACTAGCAGCTCAACTTCAAATTGATCCATATTTTGTAAGTAGGGGCAAGAAAAATCAAATTTCCGGTGACAAAGATACTCTTCAAGATTTTATAAGTAATGTAGCTGAAAAATGTAACTCAAATTAGCTTAAGATTTCTTTCACATTTGATGTTATCAAAGATATATTTATGGAACTTGGTGTAACGAATTGATAGTAGACAGGTTATTCGATAAGTAGCTATTTCGTAATAATCGTAATACTTAGTGCAATTACAAAAATTGTTTGTGACCTGATCAAATAAAATATTGATTATTTATCATGGCTTGATTCATTTGCTTTTTGTTGATACCCAACATTTCCTAAACACAAAAACAGATAGAATATAAACACTAACGTATGTTAAATATTTCAACTAAATAATATTTAGAAGTAATATTTCAAGGCTAGCTTTGATATTTTATAAATATTTATAATAAATGCTCAACTGCTACAAATGTGAGTAAAATAAAACACAGACATGTTAGTGCGACTTTTTTATTATTCTGCAATATTATTAATATAGGATACATCGTCTAAACATCCTATTTTAAAAATTTGTTGCTCTATTATGTCAGATCAGATAACATTTCGAAATTTTTTGAGCAATCACAAAATTATATATGTTTTGACCAGATTTTCGATGATGGAAGGTACATTCGGAATAACAGTTGTATACCTACTACTAAGCTAAATGAGAAAATATAGGATTCAGATTGATTTTGGTTTCCAAAACATATTTCGACCTTTACCCTTGGTTACTTTCTCAACTTTCTAGAAGAGTTCGTGAAAAGTGAATAAGAAAGATTTGATCTAAAAGATAGTTCTAAAGATTACACCTAAATAGACGAAGAGATCAGTCTAGATTTTTAATTAATTTTAGACATCAAAAATCTTCTTGCACATTTGATTAGATAAATATTTTCAAGCCAAGTTTTCTAATAGATAAAGTCTAGTGAAAAACCAAAATTGAGCTAGTAAGCACGAGTAACGGAAAATCTGAAAGCTATTACGATAAAAGTAATGAACAATTTAGAAGACCTAAAAGTCCCTTAGGTACATCAATTTATCATTATTTCAATAGCCTACAACAGTGTCACTACTACTCAGACAACGATAATATTTTATTATAAAGACACATAGTATGTCTTGATATGGGCTGGATACATGTAAATAGTTCTAAAACACTTGATAGAAACGTCTATTAGGTACGTAACCGGCCATTATAAAGATGGTCCAATTTATTTAATAATACTGCACGTTTAAATTAATTTTGATACATTGGGGCGAATTGATAAAATTTGACATTTCATGTCCTAACGTTAATAATCTCATATCACGCTCACAAGCGCAAAACACAAAAAGATTTATTATATTTTTAACATACATCAACGTTTCGAAATGAAAGCTGGAATAACACTAACATTCATTGACGAAAACATTTAAAAAATAAAACCTTTAGGCTTCCACTGACGAGTGAAACGTACGAAGAATATTCAAAACGTCAATTAAAAAGTCCTTGACGCGGTAAGCGTCAGAATGCTCTAGAACCCTGTAGGCCGTGAAATTCGTTCATACTCTCCACAGTAGGAGATGATTGGTCGAATCTTCTCTGCCTGCATCTTCTGTCATTGTGGAACTCCTAAAGTCCTCGTAGCCGTCTCCACCAGATATGATGAGAGTTTCTTTATTATTCTGAGTGGGCTCAGCTTGTTTCTGTAGCTTCTCGGCGTTTGTCGACCTGCGACTTAGTGCCTTTGTCTTCAATGACGTCTGAGTCGTTTTTGCTGGCTGCTTTTGTGCGGCTGGGTTCTCGACGATCGTCAGGAACCTCACGTGGCCGGTATGCCCGTAGGTTATACCTGAGAAATAAAGAGTCCACATTCAAGTTTTCATTCTATCATAGCATTAGAAATTAGAATACTTTTCATCAGGCCTAAGAAACGCTGATTTCGTCAAACTCATGGAAAACACTGAACCGGGAAGTATGGCAGATGGTTTATTCCGGGCTGAAATGGTGATGATGAAGAAACGCTGACGTGACAATTCAACTTTCTTGATCGGAGAAGACAAAGGCAAAAGATAAAGAGAATTGGCAAAGTATGGGGCAGACCTTTGTGTTGAATGGAAGGACAACATACATAGGTGATATACATAATTGTATACACGGGATCCCTTCTTTTTGCATAATGTTTTTTTTTGCCTAATATACTTTGCAATAGTTGTTCTTGGTATACAGTTTATGTTGACACAATAGGTTAGGTTGGATAATTTATGCTGAAAAAAGTTATGCGTAAGCTGTTATGCCTAAATATAATTAGGATAAACAAAAGTATGCAATGTTATATTATGTCTTAAAATTTTATGCAAATGGATAGTGATCCTATACCTACACACATAAAAAAATACCACCACCTATAGTTTGAAACAATACCCTTACCGGTAAGATGTGGGACAGTGAAGGCTCCAGTCCTGGGGTTGGGAGAGTTGTGCAGCGGCGCGGTGAGCAGCACTCCGGCGCTGGTGCCCACCCACAGCGTGTCGCGGTGCGCCAGCAGCGCCGTGACGCGCAGGCACGCCGCCTTGTGCTGGCGGATTATGTCGTCGCAACCTGGAACCGGGGAGGAAGGAGAAAGGTTAGGTTTAATCATCGATATTCATTGGGGAGAAGTCGGTCATCAAGGTGAATGCCTTTGATCTAGATTGATTGTAATATGAATTAAAACGATAAGGGCTATCCAATCCTCATTAAATCTTACTGATATTGAGAATGAGTTAACCGTTGGTACGGTGATGATGAAAAATTATGGTACGTTAGTTTTTAATGGGAAAATAAACGTTTCATCTGAGAATATTTGCTCAAATGAGGAAAACATGCTACTTATATTCCGATGTTATAATGTCATTTATCAGCTAAAATAAGAACCGTTAACTGACGTGGAACCAAATCGTAAGGCTAATGTTGACCTCCAAACTAATATTATAAACGTAAAAGTATCTCTGTCTGTTTGTCCTTTACGGCTGAATGGATTTGCATGAAAGGCACATGGGTAGGATGAAGCCGCGAGCAAAAGTTAGTTAACTGTAATACGTCATCATGCTTACCATGTAACATCTTAGTAACTTGCGGCGTGATGTTGATCTCTGCCAGCTGCTCGCGAGTGCTGGAGTTGTAGCATCGCAGCTGAGCCGCGTTGTGCAGTGACAGCCATATTGTGCCCCCAGCCACCGCCATGTGGCTGATTGGCTTCGTCTCTGAACTTATTTGGAATGTTTCGTCCACCTGGAATCGGAATATATGAATTAAATATTATTGAAGACAGGTATAACAAAATAAGAGCTACTCGTAGTTCTATACAAACACCCTAGCAGTATAGGGGCTTCAATAATGTACCGTGTATTCTGCTACAACACTGGCAGTTCTATTCAACTTTAATACCTTTTTGGGATTATCAAATAACTTCTCCCGCTCTGGGCGGAGCGGGAGGGCGTTTCAGACTTTTACTGACTAAAACCCATCCGTGCTCCTTCAGTTGCCTGTGCCAAGGGACACGGTAACTCTTTCGAACAATCCGCGACACTGGCAAACATCGGCCCCAGCGGACCCCGTCAGTTACTGCTGACATCTCTTTGAGGCGCGCGTGGAACACAACGCGCCGTCGACCAGGGCCTGGTCCATACCAGACGGCGAACTGCCCATTGCTCGCCGTCCGCAAGTCCGCGCATACAGTGGCCGGGAATTGGCTCTCGACTCCCGACGCCTAGGGCGTCTCCTAGCTTTAATACCTTACTACGTACTCGTATTTACGTTAGGTATTCATTGGAGAGAAATTATTAACGACTGATTTTGCTCTCGCTCACTATATTAGGTGCTGTTTAGGATGTGCGCATCATCATAATATTATGCCTCTAGGTTTTAGAAGCACGTGAAAACATGATGACCAAAATCATCCAACATCAAATCGGATCAATAAATGTTTGGGATCACAATTCTGCAACCCCATTGTTTCCATTCTCAAGAGAACTTTAATGATTCTTCGGCCTAGCGTTACTGGGACACGAAATGACTCCGATACGTGTGAGCATTCTATATCTATTGGTAGTAGTTCCATTACCTGCAGCGTATGCGGGTTGATGATCTTGATGGAGGCGTGCGTGGCGCACCACAGCTTGCCGCCCGACAGGAGCATGCTGCTGACGGGGCTGCTGCCCGTGCCCACCGGGATCGTGGAGCGCTCCGTCCAGGAACCATCTGGGGACGAAGTTGAAGTAATAACTAAACTGATACTTTGAATGGGGTAGTGATGAAATTAGGAGATATACAAGCTGTAACTTAAATAACGCACAACCTCATAAGGGGTCATTGTACTCATCATTATGAACAACTTTTACTATGGGACCAAACCTGAAATCGCGAAACAAATCAGCTGTTCCCTACATTTTGACGAGTTCTGCGAACATAAATGTAGGGAGCAGATGATTTTTTTATTCGCGATTTCAGGTTTTGTTAGAATTTTATCCACGATCGTCTCATCATTAGATCATACAATGAATATTGTGGTTTACTGGTAGACAAGAACAAAAAAACACACAAATACAAAAAGTAAAGGGAAAGTCCTAAGAAACAATTGATGGGTTGTTTGAAAGGTAGAAAGGCATATAAAGGGGGTGACCACCTACAAGGTGACGGTTAACAGAGATAATAAGTTATGTTGCGCTAACCGCAAATAAAGTGGTATACGAGCAAGATAATGAAAATTATAAAAAAAAAATGGAAAATCCAAAAGTGCACGACTCATAATGCTCATTTGATCGTATAAAACACCATAGATAGAGATATTATATTATTTAGTTTTTTATTAATTATAGTTAAACTACTTTGAATAAAAGAGCGAAGCTAGTGTTTTCAGTTTTCACACTTGATTGACGGGATTTTTTTTTCAGAAACATTTTGATGTTTTTTTTTTCGTGTGTACTGCATTAAATATTTTTTTGAAAATTACACGAAATTACAAAAAGTATAGAATTAATCTCCATTAAATTATCTATACACTTATCTTGAAATTAGGTAGATATAACTTATTTTATTTCTGTAAATTAAAATAATAACTACGCAAATAACAACTAATACCTAATGAATACTAAAAAATATACAAATATTATACACAAGTATATAACAAAAACAAAAAAAATATATAAAGAAAAAAGGCAGGAGCTCATTGGGCATCAAAAAATTCGTCCGCATCGCTGTCAATGGGGTAAATGCCCAAAAGGCTGGCAGCATTACCACGTTGGATGACAATGCTGATTCTTCTATACACTGGCATATAAATTAAGTAGGTTCTGTGTACTAGCAGGAGTATAACAATAGAAACACTTGCACAAGGTAGGAAAAAAATAATTCGATCGTAAAGCACTCTCTAATGCTTCGCACTATGAGTCGTGCAACACATAAAGACAGTAGACTGGTGAAAACTTATTCAAATATTTTTATACTTATGAAATATGACGTGTGTATTTTTACTTACCTATATCTCGGCAATATACGACTAGATCGCCGTTGCCAAGTGCAACAAATACTTTTCCCTCCACGTATCTGTAAATAAATAATCTAATATTAGATACATAATTTCGTATTTTTCCTGTCTCACTAAACAGTTTCAATAAATTATCATAGCAGCGAAGTTCACGTATCTAAGCAATTCAGTAGCTATATTTGTAATTCTGCTACAACAATCTTCTTTATAGTAAAGGGACGCTTCCGAAGGCGACGGCAAACCGCCAGCTGCAGCGCCAAAGCTCAGTGAAACTGCTGGTTTTTATGTAACTCTATCTAAAAACACTTCCGCCATCATCATCATCGACATCAGATTCATTGCCGCCTGTTGCTGCTGTCAGGCGACGGAATTCCAGTAATGCTGTCAATGGCTGTCACTAACAGAGCGACAAGATGCCAGTTCCCTTGTAGAGTACCTTTAATATGTTCTAAAACCCACTCATTTTGCAAGCCAGGCATTATATGTTTAATCTGACCGTTTTCTAAACCTCTTAAATGTAGAAGAAAGACATTGAATGAAGAAAAGATACTTACACAATGGAATGAACCCCCGAGTTATGCTGCAGCTTCACTTTGTTTTTCTTTATCCTAATGTTGTCAAGACAGTTGTACACATGTATACAACCGTCTTCTGTGCCCAGCCACATTGTGGGCTGGTTGGCTGTGGTGCCACTGTCTTCTGAAGACTGACGACTGGCCGGCGATGATAGGGTGCCTGGAAGTTTGAAGATGTTGCTTAGAATATTTGAAGCTTCATGTTTTGAACGGTATCCTATGTGTTTTGTGAGGGCTTTTCTATAAACGATCTGTTATTAAGCATTGTAGGTCGTTGTGGGGCAAAGCAAAGCAGTGTTGTATAGGACCTGCACACGTAGCATGACCACTTCTATCTCTTGTATTCGAAAAATGGACATATACCCACAGGTTGACAGAGACATCAACACGTAAACTGTAACCATGACTTGAGTAAATGATTCTAGACGTCGACATTATTCATCGTTAATAATAATATTCCACAACTTTCACACAACGCCATCTAGTCCCAAACTAAGCAGAGCTTGTGCTATGAGTACTAGACAGCTGATAAACATACATATACTATATTTCTAAATACAAAAAAAAAAAACCTAATATCACTACATAGTATAAAACAAAGTCGCTTCCCTGTCTGTCTGTCCCTATATATGCTTAGATCTTTAAAACTCCGCAACGGATTTTGATGCAATTTTTTTTAATAGATAGAGTGATTCAAGACGAAGTTTTCTATGTATAATACATGCATAATATAATAGAGAAACACTGATCATTTTAGAGGTTTCTAATGTGATGTCGTAAATAAACACATTTTTTTTGCGCTTACATTGTAAACGCTGGCTGAACCATTCGAGATGGTCAAAATAATGTACTACAGTATTGTACACCTTAAAAAGTTCTACAAAAAAGTCCGCGATGGTATATGTCTATCTCTTAGGGATAACCCACAATAACTATTTTTTATCCTTAACTTTTTACGAGAAATAATGGCTCTAAAATTATCAGTGTTTCTCTACTATATTATGCATGTATTATACATATATAAACCTTCCTCTTGAACTCATCACTCTTATCTATAAAAAAAAGCCGCATCAAATTCCGTAGCGTGGTTTTCAAGATCTAAGCATACATATTGACAGACAGACAGCGGGAAGCGACTTTGTTTTATACTATGTAGTGATCAGCATTGCACCCGTGCGAAGCCGGGGCGGGTCGCTAGTTATAAATAAATTACACCCAGACAAAGAACAAAATGATCGTGCTCATCACACAAAAATTTGTCCTGGGTGGGAATCGAACCCACGACCTTGGGTATAGTAGTCAGGGCCACTGACCACTAGACCAACAGGCCTGCCTGATAATAATAAATAAATAAATACATTTTATTTCAAATTACAAGATCCATATGTTGTTAGTAAAAATCTTAACCTAATGTTAGTAAAACCACACTCCATATACAACATTGAAACGACTGACACCTACGTGTGCAGCCGTATCCAGTGAGCCAGCATGGGGCTGTCCCACCTATCACACAATACACTCAGGATGCTGTGGGAGCTAGCACGCATTCTACCGAGAATAGAAGCGCACTATTTCCGTGTCTGTGGTATGAAAACTGGCCTCGGTGAACATCCCAGAAGCGATACGAAAGCGTGGTAGACCCAACAGCATCCTCAATATATTGTTATACTGGACCGTCAGGTTTATGCCCTCAGCATATACCCACAGAATGCACGTGTAAAAAGACTGGCAGTTTGCTCTGAGATCAGTGCAATACCTATGCGGTCAAAATGTATGGAACAGCATTTTTTTGATAAATGACCAAAAATTTTTACGCTAGGGGTTCTAGAATCATGAACTGAATGGTAACATGCTGTGTGTCGAAGTCCTTGCCACCCTGTATATCTGTTTCAATAAGTCACATTTCTTTTCCTCATTTTTGACAACGCGCGTAGAAAGCTTTCTCAAATTTGTATTTTTTTCTACGGTGATCTGCTACGCGTGCTGGCAATCAGGTTTATTGTTTTCATTAATGATTTGTAAGGACGCATCCTAACCGAAAGCGATCCTAGCGAGAGTAGGCGATTACCGCGCTCTATGACATCCTCGTGCGATCAATCAAGTTACATTTGTACGTCCTTATCCTTCATGATAAATAACGATATATGATTATTTGTTTCTCTAAATTGGTTTGAGAAAATACTTTAGCATGTAAAAAATAACTTATGTTTTATAACTAAATGAGTTCGGTGTTTCTTAACTGACTACTCGGAGAAGACAGACCGATACAAACTCAGAGGCCACAGTCTCTTTTAAAGTCCAGACGTAATCTTGGCCAGGCCATATGAGGACATACATGCAGATTAATGAAATTCGTTCAAACGATCGCGTCGACGGCGTAGTCACGCGGTGGTCGCTTTCGGTTACGACGCGGGGTAAGCATTAAATATTCCACGATCAATACCTACCTAGTTTACTATTCTCTCTTGTGTACTTGATTGTGTTATTCGATAATGTTGTTAGCAGTTCTAACAAAAGTTAAATATCGTGTGGTCGGATGTAAGTCATGTAATGAAACAATTACAAATTATTGGAACCTTCCAAAGCTATTGTATTTTGCTAAGCATATTTTATTATTCGGGAAAAAGCTTTAAAAAATCTAGAAAAATCATTAAAAAGCTTCACAGTGAGCAAGGTTTTTAATAAAGCGCTTTAGTTCATGCAAAAGTAATTATTACGATCTTCTATATTACCCAACATGGCACGTCCAGTTACTAAGTTGCGTTGGAATAGGAAATATATGTGTAAGTAAATAAATTAATGGGTAACATTCATACAATCTGTGTTGATATAATACTAAAGTATATATATTGAAAAGAACACAAAAAAATGACAATAAGATTGAATTGATAAAATCTATTAAATATCAGTGTAACATCGAAAAGGAATATTTCAAGAAAAATACCAAAAATTCTACTTTAGTGTGGGACTTTAAACATTGAAAAGGACTGTATAAAAGTGAATAAGGTAGGTATTCAAAAGGAGTTCTTAAAGGGAACAATCTACAACAACAATGGAGACTTTATCGGCCTTTATACAAAACAGGGTTTATCTTTAGACCCAGGTTTAAACCATCGAGTTTATAGTTACCACTTTGTCGGATTATAGTTCGAAACTTAAAAATGGCTTGATAATTTAAACCTGGGTCTGAAAATAAACCTTATTTTAGCCATTTTATAATTTCGAACAATAACTCGACAAAGTTAAAGTTCTTATTACAAAAACTAACGTTAAAACCGAGTCTAAATTGTCAATTTTGCATTAAGAACTTTACGTTTGTCGGGATAAAGTTCCAAACACAGTAACTGGCTCGAACGTTTAGGCTAAGGTCTGAAATTATAGCTCCGTTTGTATTAAGACGGAAAGACATCAAAAAAGGAAGAAAGACTTTGGATGTAAATTATTACAGATATCTCAACTAAACACATAAATAAATGATAAAAGAAACACCATCCAAATCTTACCAGAATTAATCCCCATAGCCTGCTTATCCACCGCTGGATTGGAACTGGATTTCATCACGGGATGAACCTGGATGCTTTGCCCAGTGTGTGGGGTGCTTAGACTCTTGCTGTGGTTAGGAGTCAATGTGGTCCTGTGGTTGCCCAGGCTGGCTGTCAAGCTGCTGTGAAGTCGATGGGTTGCCGACTCCTGGCTGCGTTCCGATTGGGCGTCTTGGTTCTCGCTGGTTGAGGAGCCGTCGTCTTCTTCGTCGCTTGAAGATGAGCTGTGAAGAAGATTCGGAGAATGTCAAATGTTGGTCAGAAAATCTGTTGTAAGCTCGTCTCTTCAGGACAAAATGATTGATGAATAATTTTCGGTAGAAGGGAACGTATGTCCATAACGTTATAGGTATTACTATTACTTCTTTCTTTTTTATTTAGTCCTAATACTTCTGGAGTTCAAAACAAATTTCTTAAAGCATAATCAGCCAATGTTCCCACTGCATGCTGAGATACAGGCCTCCACTCTTTGAGAGGGAGGGAGCCGGAACCCACCACGTAGGCCCAGGGTCCGTACTATGACGTGTTAATGCCATCGTTGTTCCAGTGTCAGACAGAGATACAGCTATACAGGATGAATAGCGCTATCTCTTTTTCACAACGGACCAACGATGGCATTAACACGTCATAGTACGGACCCAGTGCGGGTTGGTGGATGTCACATGTCTTCGAATTTTCGCTTCTAGAACATACCGGTTTCCTCAAACTGTTTGCCTTCACGGTCTTGAGAGCAGTGATGATAAATTACACAACGTAAAGCCCCTGCTTGGGTTCGATCCCACGACCTAAGCTCGTAAGGCCGATACCATTGGGTAACCACTGCTGTCAGTTTCATAAAGCAAGTAATCAAAATGAGAGAATAATAATAATATTCCACAACTTTCACACAACGCCATCTAGTCCCAAACTAAGCAGAGCTTGTGCTATGAATACTAGACAACTGATAAACATACATATACAACGTGTAACGGAAAGGGGGTATCAACCCTGAAGGAGGTGAATGTGCTCATGAAACTCAACAACTTTCCCCAAAGAACATAGGTCGAAATATGAAAAAAAAATTAGGCCCTCCTATAGTAAATCAATCAGCTGGTAGTCAGTTTTGTAAGGGAGGGCCAAATTTTTTTTTCATATTTCGACCTATGTTCTTTGGGGAAAGTTGTTGAGTTTCATGAGCACATTCACCTCCTTCAGGGTTGATACCCCCTTTCCGTTACACGTTGTATATTTCTAAATACATACATATTATAGATAAATTACACCCAGACAAAGAACAAATGATCGTGCTCATCACACAAACATTTGTCCTAGGTGGGAATCGAACCAAAATGAATGAATGCTAAACCCAAACACAGTTTTAGTTTTTGTCTTGTTGCGAATAGACAAAAACCTCATAACGCATTTATGGCACAGTGGCAAATTGTCTCTCTAATAGCGTGTTCGCTCTAGGACAAATATTTGTATGCCCTACAAATATTTGGTCCAAGCCTGGATGTTTGTAAACCACCGGGATTTGTTTGGATAACAGCATCCGTGCCAAACGGAGTTCGGAACTAAGGGAGATAAAAGCGGTTTGTTTGTCCTTGATTCCGATCATTATATTCGTTCAGGTCACCATTCCTGATGTGTGTAGAATTTAAGGCTTTAATTGTAGTTTGATTCTAGTTGAATCAAATTGCTTTTGGTTTTCTAATGTATTTTCATATTTCAATGCGATTTTCCTTACTTTGACTTCAAATCACGTAAAAGATTTACAGCTGGTCGATTCTGGAAAAATCTCACCGTGATAACTAAGGTGAAGTGAGCTTAGAGTGAGCTGCGAGTCATGCTGATGCTAGGGATTGACACTATTGACGACTCACTTCACCCAAGTTTTCACGGTGAAATGATTACAGAAAAGCAAGGCAGTAATAAAAGAGTGCTCATCTATCCTTTTGATGATTAAAGAGACTCAAATGAACACCGGATTTACATTTTCCTGCAGGTATCTTTTAACTGGGCAAAATTCTCTATTAGCAAATCCTTTTCCTTCCCCATACCTGGGAGACAACTCTCTAAGTCCGCCAACGAAGATACGGGCCCGTCCGAAAGTAGTTAATCGGCCAAAACAAGTGTCAAATTCAATTTTTCGGACAGCCGAATACTTATCGGGTGTAGGGTAAACTGTCAAATTTGTTGTCATTCATTCTTAGTTCGGGCACCGAATTAATCTTGTGTCTGTAAGTGATACGGTGTACGAAACGCCCGTAACTTTGGTCAAAACTACGAAGTAGACCAGTAGTGCTATTCTATAAAAATCTCACCGTGAGAACTTAAGTGAAGTGAGATTTAGTAGACTAATGCTAGGGATTAATACTATTGACTTTTCACTTCAAGCTCACTTCACCTGTGATTTCACGGTAAGATTTTTACAGAATCGACCGCCTGATTTCCCTAACAAAATACGTGGGAAATTATCTGTAGTAGTAACCAATTCACAGAACACATTATTTATTACGTAGAATAGTCAGTTATGCCAATGATACAGACCTGTCCAGGCGTATGTTCTTGCAGCTGTCATCAGGGTCAGATATACTGATACCGGGCTTTACTGAACTCGCGCTGTTCAGCGAACTCGTGCTCCTGAAACATTAAATATATAACTAAGCGAACTAAACGGCTAGCGGGCTAAGGAAACTTTTGTCTATTTGTGAGAAGTACGCGGAGGCGCATGGGTTACAATATGACTCTAAAAAGAGTGAAATTATAGTATTTAAATCAGGCATAAGATGGGGTTGACATATTATGTTTAGATAAAAACCCCAAAACAAATAAAGAGAAAGAAAAAATTAGGCAAACACCAGCCTACCCATATGCATCCTGTGTTTCTCAATGGAATAGCCCTAAAGCAGGTTCAAGCTGTTAAATATCTGGGTCACATTGTGACAAGTGACCTCAGGGACGATGAGGATATTGAGCGGGAGCGCAGGGCTCTGGCGGTGAGAGCTAATATGCTCACACGCAGGTTCGCACGATGCACGAGAGAAGTGAAGGTTACGCTATTCAAAGCTTATTATCAGTCCTTCTACTCAAGCGACCTGTGGATGAGATATACGCAGCGAGCCTACAGAGACCTGCGCACTCAGTACAATAATGCGTTCAGGATGTTATTGGGTCTGCCGTGGCGATGCAACGCGTCTGGGATGTTTGCTGAAGCGCGCACTGATGGTTTCCAGGCCATATTATCCTGTATTTCATTAAATGACTTAATCTGACGATATCATTATTATCCTTTATTTCATTAAATGACTTAATCTGAGAGTATTCTCGAAATGTGATGACTAAAATGATTATTGTAAGATGTATACAGGTATGAGAAACATGGTGTAAAGTTCATAAGGATGTTCCATTGACCAGCCGGGTGTCGTGTCTGATGGGCTACTGCCCAACGATTGATGTCGAAACGTTGTATATACGAGTATGGTAGTTGCGCGATAAACTGTGCTTGTACAGGATTTTGCGTGACATCAGTATGATGCGTAGTTCGCATGTGGCGATGTAGATGTCGCCATAGATCATTATGGGGATAGTTTTAAGCATTTTTAATAAACTGATGGTTGAGCCCACACAACGAAACTTTTTTTGAGTCCTACTTCCAGAAAAGACTTTCTCTTCTCTTTTGTGTTGAAATTAATAATCGCCTCATTGATTGACACATTCAGAAATCAAATTATCAGAACTCACGGTATATCCAACGTCTGTTGACGAGTAAGCGCGGGTGCAGGCGGGACGCAGGCGACGCAAAGAATGCGCGCATTGCAGACGCCATTGCATGACGTCACTTGCGGCTTGGGTGACAGCGTTAGCACGCAGACTTGACCGACGTAGCCGTCGCTGTTGCATACCTGGAAATAGAAAACAGAATCATTTAAGAAGGTGGAACAAGAACGGTTGTTATCTGAACTTCATGATATTATAAAGAGAAAGGATTGGATTTTTTGTGTTTGTTTGCACGCTAAAACGGCTAAACGGATCTGGATGAAAGAGCATGGGCGAAATCCCGAAAAAAATTTTGTTGATATTTTTTTTTCTGCGTCTACCGATGAAAAATATATTAATGAGAAATTAATTCATTATGGTATGGACATGTATTGATAGGGAGCGCAAGGTATTTTCGGTAAGGGATAATATGCTTTCTCGCAGGTTTTCGCGATGCTCACGTGACATACTCTGGTGAAGGATAGCAACAAAACGCTTCTGAGCGTGGTGTTGAATAGAGCGGACAGCCAAATCCAGAGGCATTGGTCGCTCATGCATTTATGTCCAAAATAATAATTATTTTAAATAATTATCTACCTTCTAACATTATATGGACTTGTATAAATTACTGTGTAGCAGTAATTCATCGGCGCATCCCGGACAGTCGCATCCAACACCTTATTTGACTGGACAATTCTTCCCTTGCGATGGTAGGGCTTACGCCCACCTGATTTGCCCTCCCACCGCAGTCTGGCGTCAAGCAACCTGCGGTGTTTTGTCGATGCGTGGGAGTTCCAGTGCCTTATGCATTTTCTGGGCACGCTCGTTCTTTTATAAGTCTACATGGACTACACCATTACAGACATGAGAGATCCATTCACATTAACAGACGCCTAGAGCTTGTATTGAAGTGTTCCAAAACATTTTTGCTATACTTAGGTATTGCAATTTGGAGTTAACGTTGAAATTTTATATTATGTCATCCAGATACCGTTTTTCATTTCTTATGACAAACATTGGAAACATGACAACAAACATTTGTTCATCATCTGTCTAGCCTTTTCCCAACTATGTTGGGGTTGTCTTCCAGTCTAACCGGATGCAGCTGCATACCAGTATTTTACATGGAGCGACTGCCTATCTGACCTACACAACCCAGTTACTTGGTAATACGATACCCCTTGGTAAGACTGGTTGTCAGACTTTCGGGCTTCTGACTACCCGTAACGACTGTCAGAGATCCCAAAATGACAGCCGGGACCAACGGCTTAACGTGCTTTCCGAGGCACGGGGAGGTCTCGGTATGTAAATATGGTCACCCATCCACAGGCCAACCGCGGCAAGCGAGCCACGGGCCCTTCCAAAAGATTTGTCTTTGAACAACAACAACAACTTTTATCAACAAATGTTTGCATTTGTTGATAAAAAAAAACATTGCTGGTATCATATCATCTTTTATGCACCAATCAAGTTACACTCCGATTCAAACTTTATAACGGTTCTGAAGTGCGCTACTCGCTGCGAAGTACCCCTCAGCCCCGCTGACAAGTTTTGTTACAGCGCAGGTACTCGCTTTATATTCCGAGCCGCCATAAAGTTTGAATCGGGCTGTAAGGGCCATACTACACGGGCTGTTCTCCCGCCGCGGGAATCCACTCGAGAAAGCTGCCGCAGACCATCAAACTACACGGAATGCGGTTTATCTTTTATCACTGTCTTTTGTTCATTTCAACATGGATCCGCCAATGATAACTACGCTTGCAGCTCTTACTCTTATATTAATAGAATTATTAAAAAATAAAGTAAAGCGCAATGTTCGCAATTTTTTTTTTTTTGTTTTTCTCTATAAAACGCTCCGTATCGAGCATATTGACACGAAACTATCCACGCACGCGCACGCTCGGCGACCGAGCGCCCGCGCACAAGGTCCCGTGCAGAACGACGCAATAGCGGGAAACCGCCCGTGTGCTTTTAACCGCTGGTTATCAGCGGCGGTTTGACGCTGCATGCGGCGGTCGTATTTCTCCCGCCTGTGTACCGCGATGTGTAGTATGCAGCATACAACTTCCATATTAAATTGTGTCTAGTGCGTTTCAGAAGCGCAATCCCGCGGCGGGAGAGCCGCCCGTGTAGTATGACCCTAAGAGTGGGTTTTCTTCTACACGTATTTGTGTTTGAATAAAATTGTTGCTCTTACCCAAACATCAGGCGACTGTCCCTTTGGCGGTAGGGTGGGAGCGGCGCAAGTAAACTGCAGACCAGCACGAGTCTTGCGGATCGGGACCGGTGACAGGAACTCTGGTGCTGGACGCTCTTGACCGTATACACCTGGAATTAGTTTAGAGATCTCTTAACACGTTGCGGCCCACTAAATGCCACTAGACGTAATAACAATAATACTGTGTCTCGTTCAGTGTCCTTCAAACGATTAAATATAGAAATGCTGTTAGTAGACTACCACTTCTGATTTCTGCCGGTCGATTCTATAAAAATATCATCGTGAAATCATAAGTGAAGTGAGCACTTAATAGTGTATATCCCTACCATTACGGAATGACAGAGCTCACTTCCCGCTCACGTCATCTAAGTTCTCACGGTGAGATTTTTACAGAATAGCACTGCTGATTCTACATTCAGAAGTAGCTGTTATTAAGAGTTTGAAAGCTGGCTAGTCGCAAAACGTGCCTATTCTTGTGTAATTTCATTGGTAGATAAATGATTAATTTAAATTAATTTATAACAATACAAAGTTTAAAAAAAACTGGTCAAGTGCGAGTAGGACTCGCGCACCGAGGGTTCCGTACAAATTTGTATGTGTGGAAATAGTTTATCACGGGTTTTTTTTTATAATGTATCTACAAATTCAGTGTTTTCGGATTTTTTCCTTTACTTGTGCTAGATGAAATTCCTTCTTGCCAAATTTCATGATGCTTGAAGGTCAATGAAGGTCAACGGGAAG
Organism: Eremobia ochroleuca; assembly: GCA_949629135.1. NCBI lineage: Eukaryota > Metazoa > Arthropoda > Insecta > Lepidoptera > Noctuidae > Eremobia > Eremobia ochroleuca. Next base: position 13,372,238 of record OX451405.1, on the reverse strand, counting down.
TATCCTATAGATTTTGATTCCGGAACATAGACGCCCGTATCTTTTGATTGCGTTGATTTAGAAGTTTGATTTTATCACTGCTTCAAGGGATTGCAGTCCTGAGTATTTGATATTAATTTCAACTGAATAACTCCACGAGAAAAAGGGTCTTGACCGACGGACAGACAGACAGACAACGAAGTGATCTTATAAGGATATAGGGATATGAATATATTGAGGTACGGAACCCTAAAAAAGTGAATTTATCCTTAAAATCCTATAATTTGTCAACTAAGTGGGAGCCGGTCAACCATCAATATCTCAATATTAGAGTAGTGTTTCAATTACTGTAAACGTCGTACATGCTACTTACATAATTTCTGTTTGGTCTCATTTATCAATTCCTCCCAGCTGCTCCTCCTCTCTGCTTTCGGGTATATTATTGTTATATTCTCCGGGCCATTTCTGGAAATTACAATGGTAAAAAATTTACTAGCAAAATGTGTCTTTGTCTTTGTACTTTCCACCACTGCGGCCTCTACATTATCTCTAGTTCAGATTCCGTCGAAGCCCATTAGCGACTCATATTGGACTCTTAAGTCACCAACAGTTTAAATCGCTGCGTTGTTTTAGCACTTCACAGTGAATGAATTCTTCACAGTGAATGAATGAAGGTTTTCATGAAAATTCACGCCACCAGTTGGTGCCACTTTGACAAGAGGTCTTCCATTTCAACCATGAATATCTATGATATACTAATATTGTAAAGAAGTAAAATTTGTTTGCTTGTAAGTTTGTATGTAAGGGGTAATCTCTGGAGCTGCCAGTCAGATTTGAAAAAAATATGTGTGCATTTGATAACCCTATTTTTGAGGAAGGTTATTTAAAATCACGCTATGACACAAAAGAGAAAAAAAAAGTCAGAATGGACGCTAAGCGAAAACGAAATGATAGCGCGGACAGGTAATTCGCTGCCACGGGGTGGGTCGGGAAAACTAGAAATTTCACGCGGCAGAAGCTAGTAAAATATAATTATCATCATTCATTCACGACTAAAGAAAATTTGATACTCTTAACAGGTGCCCGGACCTGACATCTCAGTGCTGTCACCTATTGAACGTCGTTTCAGAAAAATCTCATTATATCCCTACTCTTGTACCTGTAATCTGTAAGAAATTATATACTCACGAAGTATTCAAACTGATTTCCATATAACACAGCTGAGTATCGCTATTCTGCCTGTCGGACAGCTGCCTGTTCAGCGTATGCAGCATCTCTCTCACCATCTCCTCCAGTTGTAAGTGCTGCGTATGTAACGCTGCCACATTCTCTGATATGTGCGTCAGTGTGTTTACGTCTTCAGTCAAAGTTTCCACTTCATGCAAAATCCTCCTTAGGTTTTCATCTTTAGCTGTAGGCAAAGAAATGATGGATTGGTTTTGGGAATTTATTAGAATAATTAGTTATATGGAAGTATGATTGATTCGAATCTATTGATTGGAATCTAAACAAAAAAACATTCCCGAAACCCAGATTGGGTTTCGGGAATGTTTTTTGTTTGCTTATTTTTGTAGTAAAGGGTTTGTGGCTAAGTAATAATAGCTGCACGGGTCGATTGATCAGGTTAAGCTACGCTTGCCGCGGTCGTTCCGAGGCTGGTGACCATCTTCACACACCAAGACTTCTCCGTGTCTTGGAAAACACGTTAAGCCGTTGGTAACGCTGTAATTCGTGGATCTTTGACAGCTACTTGTAGTCAGAAACCAAAAAGTCTAACAACTAGTCTTGTATTACCCAGTAACTGGGTTGTGGATATCAGATAGGCCGTCGCTCAATGTAAAATACTGGGATTCAACTACAGATGGACTGAAAGCAGACACCAATATAGTTGGGAAAAGGCTAAGCAGATGTTGTTTTGCTTAATACTATTTGTAGGCAGATTGATTTTCGTTGCAAAGTACATATGTTACAAAACAGATAGTTAAGGTCATGTTAAGTTATTTAATCCAAAAACATAAGTTTGGTATAAATTCCTTAAAGATGAATAAATCTTTATTAATATACTTAGTTCAAAGAGTTCCGTGATTCATGAATAAACACCGAGCGACGATTGGTTAAAATTTTAGCACATTCGCGATTCTCAAATTGAACAGAAGTGCTTCTATTTCATACAGTGGATATTGATTGGCATTCAAAGTAAAACAGGATATCCTGCTCTGGGTTGTGAAGATATATAGGAAAGATGAAACTCAAAAAATTCCGAGGCCTTTCTTTCATCTCCTAATAAAATTAAATCGAGTGCTTTTATAAATTGTAAAACGAAATATACTGAAAGAATCATTGAAGTGTTGACTATACAGGGTGACATACATTGACGCATAGCCTGTTAACATGGATGCAGTACATGATTCAGAACCCCCCTATACTTCGTTTATTTAAAAAAAAAAATGCTGTTCCAGACATTTTAATTGCGTAAGTATTGCGCTTTTCTCAAAATGTATGGACCAGCAATTTTGTTTTCAAAATGTATGGTAACATCATTTTTTTTTTTTTCATAACTGTCGTAATATTTCTACGCTGGCGGTCTAGAATGATGTGCTGAATTCATGGTTACAGATTGCGAGTCAATGTTCCTACCACCCTGCCCACCACTCACCACCTGCCCACTGTGAATGACTTTAATGAAGAAGTGACAAAGTCTTAATAATCCAACTTAAATGTGATTTTTATCGTTCCTTCATTCGATTTTCTAAAAATTTCAAGCTCCAACAGATTGCACAATATTGAGATCGTATCACAAACGATAATTTGCACTATAAACTTCACCCGTGTTCCTTTTCATTCCCTCAGCATCGTGGAAAGTTTACAATTGATATCGAATCAATATTTCACCACTTACAATTTGACCTACTTCGCGATGACGTTACAAACCAATCGCAACAATTTCCTCGCTTTCCGTTTGTTTATTCCCAAGATGAAAACTGACCTTTCTGAGGTCTGGCTAAGTAATTTTCAATAAAAGATTTCTGTCAATAACCTTTTGTAAACGGCGCTTTCATGTTTCGTTTAGCTGTAGTTTCTTTGTGGTTTGTGTTTTTATTTGCCTTTCTGTGAGAGACATATTTTTGTCTTTGTGTCATGATTGTACGGTCTACCTGAACTTTTTCATTCGAAAAATATTATCTTTGTGGTTATTATTTATTAACTGTTTCTTTTACGCATTTTATTATTGCTAAATGTTTTAGTAATTTCTTATTTACTTTATGTCTGATTTATAGTATGATTCACAAGATACGTGGGCCGTAACTGGAAGCTAATGTGTCTAAGGGGTTATGGTGTATTCAATATTTTAAAAAGTCACTATTATTGAATTGATACCAATAATCTCTTACAGTCAATAACCATCGATTCAACTTAGCATCAACCATAGACCGGTGTTGCGATCGTTATTAATGCCATCACATAAAATAATATTTTAAATTTAGTAATCGACTAACACAGCTGGATATGAATGAACACAAAATTAACATAAATATTTTGGAAATTGTAAATAATATAAATTCTTAATATAATCGAGTTGTCAAAACATAGTCAAATATATTATACAATACTGCTTAGTATACACGTGTTAACCAAACAGCGCACAATAAGCAACTAAGTCAGCTATCACAATGTGAAACGGATGTTTTTGCAACGTCAAAACTTTTTCTGACGCCACGAGCTCAGAAATCCAGATTAAATTAACAGATAAGTTCAAAATGGAGATTACCTTTAACAATCTCGAGATCGGCCAGCGATATCCTCATGAGAAGTTTGTACTTGTTTCCTTCCATCTGACTTGCTATATTACTTTGGTATGTTCTGAAAACAAACAAGTTGAAATAAATCGTCGTCATCATTAGACATAAGCATCACCTTTGTACGTATTTTTTCTGTTTCTTTCTTCTTGTCTTTTTCATATATAAATAAGCAATTATGATAAAATCTACATTTATTCCAAAACAACTTACGGTGTAGGCTTTTTTATCGTCCCCGTCCTCCTCTTAACACTAGTTATCAACAGAGTATCATTAAACAGAAAGAGAGCTCTGTCTTTTATGGTTCCCTGAGCCGACGGCATTGTCACCGTCTCATGCCTCAGGAATATGCGGTCCAGGGTCACCAGGCTTGATAGACCCTCAATCATCTGCTCCAGTTCCCTCAAAGTCTGCTGCTGCTGTTCAAGTTCTAAGCTCTCCCGTTCAGTACAATTTATAAGTTCTAGTAAATCATGGATTTCCTTTTGAGCTTCTAGAAGAAGTTTGTGGTCTGGATGTGACTGGTCTGGAAATAAATATATAATATAAGTGAAGCAATGGAGCATCAGCGCTATTATATAAACACCATTTTGAAAATCGAATGGGGTCGAGGTGTGACATCCATTATGATTGTCAATTTAAAAACAAATGAAGATCTCTTTCAATTTTCAAATTCTGAACGATCTTCGTTTGTTTTGCATTTATGATAGAAGTCCAAAGGAAGCAGGCTCAGCTAATGTTAGATATAAATTCGAAGTAGAAATACAAAAATAAATTATGTACAGACGCCAGCACAGCAAGCTACCCGAAACAGTCAAATTTTCCCAATCCACTTTGAACCTAATGCTTTGGCGATAAAGTTAAAAATCTATTAAAGAAATCTAACAGATTGTAGTAGCTTGATGTGCTGGCGTCTGTATCTACTTTAAAATAATTAATTTTGCACCTGCCCCTCTTATAAAACATTGTTTCAAGGCGACTTTAGAGGACTGCCATCAATAATGAGGGGTAAAATTTATTTGACACCGTCGAAGGTATTGTTATTCTAAGAGTGAGCTAAGTGATTAAGCTTATGGCGTAAATATATGTATATTGAAAGAGTTTCTTTTGTTATAAATCCACTATATACAACGTGTAACGTTAAATGCGCAAAATCTGAAAATAGTTTGATTAGAATAACGAGCAAAATTAATTGAACCAGTTTTTAATATAGGTCACATTTTTCAAAAAATCTTCATTAAAAATGTTGCCGTGTCTATTTATTAATAGGTCAAGCAACCCAATGTCAGCGCGGCGCAGCGGCCCGGTGACGACTCTTCCCTCGATAAAGCGTCGTCGCAGACGCAAGAAACGATCAGAATGGCCAGTAAAACTAAAACAGCACATAAAACCTTTACAATTTTTTTTTATGGTTTATTTTCTCTCTGAAATAGGTCAATTGAATTAAAAATCAGTCGGGGTGTCTGAGGTTTTGCGCATTTAACGTTACACGTTGTAGATAAACTTTTTGGTCCTATACTCCCAAAGTAGGTAATATTTAATTAGCTAGTACAGTTAGCATAACCAGCCTGTAATGTTCCCACTGCTGGGACATAGGCCTTCTCTCTGTGAGAGGGAGTGGGCCGTAATCCACCATCAGACCCAGTGCGGGTTAGTAGATGTCACATGTCTTCGAATTTTTTGGTTCTAAGACATCCCGGTTTCCTGACGATGTTTTCCTTTACCGTTTTAAGAGCAGTGACGAAGATATAATTTATACAAAGTAAAGCGCCAGTCTGGGTTCGAATCTACGACCTCAAGTCGCGGCTATTACCACTGGGCCACTACTGCTCCTAGTATATTTACAGTAAAGTCTAATCAAATATTATGTTTCAAATTGATGTTATTTCGAGTTAAGCAAATATCAACTTTATTTGATTACAGAATTAAGTCGATTTCAGAGTGACTAGCACTATTGAAAAAGTTATGAAAATGTTTGAAGTTGTAGTGTAAATTGCACTTTATTGTGTATTAAAGTTATTTTTCAATATAGTGAGTCACATTTGTTTACATTTTTGGCAAATATGTCGTGAATGTAAATTACGTTTATTGTTATTAGATTTACTGTTTGATAGCAATTACTAAATTAATTATTCTTATTGCTGATGTGAATAAAGTCGTAGATTAATCAGCTAATTGTCTCCATTAATAAATCCAATTCACAAAATTAGATTATCTTTGTCGATCCACGAAACCTGACTGGTTTTAGAATTCTTCTCAAGGACTTTTTTCAAAAAAGCATTTTTTTTTTGCATGACCAACATAGAAACTGCCGTGCTATTCTGTAACCATCTCACCGTGAAAACTTGGATGAAGTGAGCGTGGAGTGAGCTGTCATTAAGGATTAACACTATTGACACTGCTCACTTCAAGCTCACTTCACTTATGATTTCACGGTGAGATTTTTACAGAATCAACCAGCTGGTTTTGTCGACGGAAGAATAGACAAAATGACAGATTGTAGAAAGGTTGCATAAGATAAGCATGGCGATGAAAAGAAGAAATGTTCCTATTCTTCCGTCGACAAAAGTCTACAATGTCAAGCATGCCAATCAATTTTTCTTTACTTTTGACACATGGGGGTAAGAACATTTCTTTTCAACCAGTGTCAAATATTCTATTCTCTGACAAGAATATACAACGTGTAACGTTAAATGCGTAAACCCTCAGACACCCCAACTGATTTTTAATTCAATTGACATATATCAGAGAGAAAATAAGTCATTAAAAAATTGTACCTAAAGGTTTTATGTGCTGTTTTAGTTTTACTGGCCATTCTGATCGTTTCTTGCGTCTGTGACGACGCTTTACCGAGGGAGGAGTCGTCAGCGTCACCAGGCCGCTGCGCCGCGCTGACATTGGGTTGCTTGACCTATTAATAAATAGACACGGCAACGTTTTTAATGAAGATTTTTTGAAAAATGTGACCTATATTATAAAGTGGTTCAGTTAATTCTGCTCGTTATTCTGATCAAATTATTTTCTGGTTTTGCGCATTTAACGTTACACGTTGTATATTGATTTTAAAATTTGCTCCCCGTTCGTGTAAAGAATAAATGTGTCGCGAGTTTAGGACGCCGCGTGCTCGGTCAGAAGAGATGTCGAGTTGGATAGAAAGAACGTCTATTCTTGGTAGCATAGAGATACAATTTACTACGCGAGCTCCACACAGCCCGTGTGAATCAACTCGCTCTCTCTTAAAAAGGAGCCTGTGTTCCAGCGGTGGAGTGGAAACATTATGGAATGATCATGCTTGCACAAACTTTTTTTTATGCTTCTTGTAAACGTTTTTATTAAATAACTTTTTTAATTTTTTTTGTTTTTTTTTTTTTTTTTGTTAGAAGAACGTTGCTCCACACGCAGCGCAGCGGTCAATCGCTTAACCACTAATGTTTCTTTTTTTTTTTTCGCTGAGAAATGGCATTACGCATCTCCACTCGTCGGGGGACGGAACGGAGTATGTGGGACTCCCTGCCAGAGTGGCAGTATACCCACTAAACCTCAGTGGTGTTCCCTCATCGCCTTGATGGGGGGTTCATGGGAATCCGGCTCAGCCTTTGCGTCCACAATCCCACCGGCGCATGCCCGCCTAGCTGGCGGGCCCTGTGTGTCCCCCCGGGTGGCGTGTTACGGTATGGGCCGGGAACACCTGGCCATTCCCGTCCGGCACTGGTGGAAGCCTGTGCAATGCAGGCGAGGGTAAAACCCCCGCACCCGTCGCCTGCTGGCTTCCACCTGGGAGGAGTCGGAGATGACTGTCATACTGACGTCTTCTTCGACCCCTCCTCCAATCGCCTAACCACTGCGCCAACCGTGCCAGCAAAAAAGTATTTATTTTCATCATCTATATAATATCCTATACCAACTAACCTGTATGCTTTATCAGCCTCTGTATCAGCAGCTTGTAGCTCGGGAATTTCTGTACCGGCTTGATGAGCAAGTTATCCAAAGACAGCTTCCCCTTGTGGTCTCTTGCCATAGCATCAAGGAATTTGGCAAACGCTGGTCTGGATGCTGAAGCTGTCTTGATGGTCTCCTTCGCTTTCTTCAGATTGTTGATAAACGACATGTAGGTGTCGATTACGGTGGGTTTTGTGAACTGTGAAAGACAAGGTGTCGTTTGAATGTGGATTTTTGTTGTAGGATAGGTACGGGTTACATTTTGGATGAAAATTACAGATACAATTACGTAAGGATAATTTAGGTAAAGATCTAAATATAAACCAACTTGGATGGTAAGACGGCGCCGCAAAAGATATCAGAATCTGGTTGGAAGGTTGGAAAAGCAAAGCTAAACTGGAAAAATCCTACTATTCTATGAAATGACGAAATTGGGCATACAGATAGTTTATAACCTGGATTAACACATACGATAATTATTTATCTCCATAGTACGTTCTCGTGGGATGATTTCCGACTTACCTATACATGCGAGTGAAACCGCTGACGAAAGTTAGTTCAAAATCTAAACTAATATTATAACGAGGAAAGATTTGATTGTTTGTTTGTATTGAATAGGCTCCAAAACTACTGGACCGAATTGAAAAATTGCTTTACCATTAGAAGCCGACATTATCCCTAATGAGCATAGGCTACTTTTTACCGCGGGAAAATGCTTCATTCCTACGGGAAAACGGGTAATAGGATTTAAACGGCGGGAATTCCGAATTCTACGTAAATGAAGTTGCAGACGGATGCTAGTATAATATAAAATACAAAGTATTGATAGCATCATAAACAGACAACTAGACCATCCGAACGTTGTCTTTCAAAGATTGCTTTTAGCGATAAGACCGCCTATTGTGTCACCCTGTGTAACATTTCTACATTTATATGAAGCTAACAGTCATAACAGCCGGTCGATTCTGGAAAAAATCTCACCGTGATAACTAAGGTCATGCTGATGCTAGGGATTGACACTATTGACGACTTACTCCACGCTCACTTCACCCAAGTTTTCACGGTGAGATGGTTACAGAATCGCACGGCAGGTTCACTGTCCACAAAGTAGACTCAATAGTTAAACAATCAACATTAATCACATGTGATTCATGGGACAGGGAATGGGTTAAAATAATAATATGTACAAGTATATAAAACGGAGGGGAAATAATCAAAGGGCATCAAAAAATTCTTCCGCATCGCTGTCAATAGGAAAAGTGCCAAAAAGGCTAGCAGCATTGCCATACAACATGGCAATGCTGGCATTTCAATTATGAAAATATGTCTAAACAAATAAATTAATTCATTTATATGTGTAACATTTATGGTATACATGATAAAAAGTATTATATCTATCTATCTAGACCTGTCACTTCATAAATACTCAAGCAATCCATACTGTGCAAAATAAATATTACGAGTAGATACACTCTCTCTGCTTTGGTCCAAGTATAGTCGCTCAACGCAATCCCATTATCTGTAAAATCAGTCGTGCGATTCTGTAACCATCTCACCGAGGCGAAGTGAGAGTAGAGTGAGTCGTCAATAGTGTCAATCTCTAGCATCAGCATGACTCACAGCTCACTCTAAGCTCACTTCACCTTAGTTATCACGGTGAGATTCTTCCAGAATCGACCGGCTGGTATAATTCCCACGTATCACAGCTTCTTTCCTCGTAATAGCTCAAAACTACCAGTTACATAGTACACAATAATATATAATATACTCATATCCGCTCTGTTTGTCACAGTAATCCTATTTCCTTCGTTTGCTTCCTATAATCTGCTTACACGTTCTGCATACATGAAAGCGCCTTTTATTTTACTTGATATGGTATTACTCCATACTGGTTCATTGTGTTTGATATTGACGTAACATTAGCATATTTGCAAGGTTGATATAATATAATCAGGTGGGGGAGATATTGTGTGTGTGAATCAAGCACCCTCTCGGAGTAACGCTGTTGGAATTTTACGGTCGTAATTTGAAGTCTGTTTTCATATAATAGTACGTTTTGAAGGTTTGCATAAATAATTTCATAGTGGGAAAAAATGTTAGAATACATTTTTTCCCACTATGGTTTACAATAAAAAAAGGTTAACAGAATTTAAAATTCCGCCGCCATCTTGGATTTTCAAATAGACCTCACTTCAGAACCCTCGAAAACATGAAAACTATCTCTTTAACAAATATAGAAAGTCGCATCAAGAGGACATAACGTTTTGTCGTAAAGTGACGATTTCTACCAGTCAACTCCAACCGCACGCCCCATTAAAGAACGTCTTCGTTCCAATTTCCATATTTGCCCAAGTAAAATAAACCTACTATATTTTTCATAATAATTGTCTTGTGTATTCTGTGGGCTTGTAGCTAAGTAATAACAGCCGCACGGGTCGATCGATAAGGTTAAGCTACGCTTGCGGCGGTTGGTCCGTGGATAGGTGACCGTTTTCACATACCAAGACCCCTCCGTGCCTCGGAAAGTACGTTAAGCCGTTGGTACCGGCTGTCCTTCCTGGATCTTTGACAGTCGTTACGGGTCGTCAGTAGCCCGAAAGTCTAACAGCCATGGAGCGACATGGAGCACTGTCAGATAGGCAGTCGCTCCATATAATATACTGGTATTCAGCTGCATCCGGTTAGACTGGAAGCCAACCTAGTTGGGAAAAGGCTGGGCAGATGATGATGTCTTCTTTTTTCGTAAAAATCCCCATAGATCAAGGCCTACATAGCTTTTCAAGAATTCCTTCAATTCCGCGCGACATTATTCAAAGAAATTATTAAAGTGACATCGAGTGAAGCACCCGCCTTACGAGGTAACTTTGAAAGGGTGTCAACCGCAATTCCAATGTAACCCGTCTACAGACGGAGGAAATGAATGCGGATTTCCTCGTGAAAAAGGGGTTGTGATTTTACAAATGGAGCCGTCGAGTTTATTCTAAATCAGAACATGCCAATCCGAGTGTCATGTCACAAACTGTGTATAATTATTTATTTATTTATACATATATACTTCATTGTACACCACAAAAATACACAACATAAAAAAAAAATGTTGTAGGTTGACGGCTACGTGGGTTTCGTGGTCACAAGCGTGCCTGCTGAGCGTGGAGTCCTAGGTTCGATTTCCTGGTCGGGCAAAGTATTATTAAGTTTAAATTAGGAATTACTTAGTAACAGCACTGAGTTTGGAAGATACTCTACTGTAGTTTTTGGAAGTCGGTTGATTTTTTTGTAAAAATTTTTTTGATTTTCACTTTTTAGCTATGGTACCTAACTCACATCAAATCATATACCAATTTATGTTTAAACAACAGTGACTGGAAGTATTGTGTAAAATACTGGTATTCAGCTGCATCCGGTTAGACTGGAAGCCGACCCCAACATAGTTGGGAAAAGGCTAGGCAGATGATGACTGGAAGTATTGTATGTAAGTAGCATTATCAAGATATACAAAGTGGATTAAATACGTATTATCGAAGCTAACTCAAAAACTACCGAAGCAAAGTTAATAAAATGTATATGGGTGGTCCCATATAAATATTAACTTTGCTTGGGTAGTTTTTGAGTTAGTTTCAATAATATGAATTAGTTCCACCTAATTGATTATGATATTGTTATAATAAGACATACATGAGACATACACTATTATTACCCCTGAGACATACACTATCTATTAAAAAACCGGACATATCACATACCATACATATATTATCTTGATTAATAAAAAAATTCAAAAATATTTAAAACAATCTAAAAACAGAGCTCAAAAAATATTTTAAGATGCATAATTCCCAAAATTTTGAGCGTAAACTATAATATTTTATGTAATTATAATAAAGGAAATTTAATCAATTAAAGAAATATCTAAAAATCATTCCATTGAGTCCTGCATTTATTTTTTTAATTTAATTAAAACTGCAGAATTACTTTTTTGACGGTGGTCAATCGATTCAACTAACAGCATCAATGCATCACCGTTTTGAAATAAGGTTCAAAACAGTGATGCATTTGATGTTAGTTGAATCGAATGACCACCATACTAAAAGTAATTTTTACCTTATTTGTTGCTGCGATGCGCTATTGTCGTTCTTGATAAATTTTCTGACCGCGGCTTAAAACATTTTAACAGTTTTGTTTTCTTTTATTAAGATACTAGTACCTATCCGCCCGCAAGCAACTTCGCTTGCGTAGAATTCGGAATTCCCGCCGTTTAAATGCTATTACCCGTTTTCCCGTAGGAATGAAGCATTATCCCGCGGTAAAATTAGCCTATGTTCATCAGGGATAATGTCGGCTTCTAATGGTAAAACAATTTTTCAAATCGGTCCAGTAGTTTCGGAACCTATTAAATACAAACAAACAATCAAATCTTTCCTCTTTATAATATTAGTGTAGATAATGAAATATTAAACTTACCACGTCTAAAAACACATCTCCAACTTTCTGCTGCAGGTCCCATTGTTCCAACCTCCGCCTCAACTGCTCGAGGAACACTTGGTGCACGTTCAGGATCCCTGGCACCTGGTAGAAGATCTCGTCCACCAGGAATGCGTCTAAGAGACCAGCGTTCTCTGGACTCTTCAGGGGCTGGAGATATTTCTGTTGAGAAAAATATGAATTTAGTTTTTGTGGAAGCTGTTTGTTATTATTGTTGTTAACGCCTAGACTATTTTTATTGCTCTATAGAAGGCATAGTCTGCTTTATAATAATCTAGCTTCTTCCTGCGACTTTGTCCGCGTCAAGGTTGTTTCCTCTGAAAAAAAAAAACCAGCTGTTCCCTACATTTATGTTTGTACGAGTCGTTAAAATGTAGGGAACAGCTGATTTTTTTTTCGCGATTTCAGGTTTGGTCCCATAGTGAAAGTTGTTCAGTTCGATGGTCTAAAGCACCTCTTAAAGTTTGTAACGTTAATTTTTTAACACCTTATACAACGTGTAACGTTAAATGCGCAAAACCTCAGACACCCCAACTGATTTTTAATTCAATTGACCTATTTGACAGAGAAAATAAGTCATTAAAAAAATTGTAAAGGTTTTATGAGCTGTTTTAGTTTTACTGGCCATTCTGATCGTTTCTTGCGTCTGCGACGACGCTTTATCGAGGGAGGAGTCGTCACCGGGCCGCTGCACCGCGCTGACATTGGCTTGCTTGACCTATTAATAAATAGACACGGCAACGTTTTTAATGAAGACTTTTTGAAAAATGTGACCTATGTTAAAAAGTGGTTAAATTAATTCTGCTCGTTATTTTGATCAAACTATTTTCAGGTTTTGCGCATTTAACGTTACACGTTGTATAAATACATAACAAAAAATAAATATACACCACCCCATCAACCCCCCTCCTCTACCCACCCCGTCGCGTCGCATCGCTTGCCCGCGCTATTATTTCGTTTTCGCTTAGGGTCCATTTTTTTTGCTACACTCTTTAGGGTCCTAGCGTGATGTTAAAGCCTATATAATATAGTCTTACTAAAGTATCGGGCTATCCAATGCAAACATAATTTTTCATATCCGACTGGTACCTAGTTCCAGAGATTAGTGCGTTCAAACATACAAACAATTCACCAAAATAACATACGAGTACTAACTCTTCCCTCGTATTAGTATAGATTAAAAATCTAACATTTGTTTTAAATTATCTGCTCAGTAGTTTAACTGGCCCAAAATTGAACAAACTGACAATAAATTGATCGTAATTCCTTTCAAAATGACAGTTCAGCCACATTCATTGCGTTATTTGCGTTGTTTAGCAGCCGGTTTTTCAAACCTATGAAGCAATTTATTAGTAATTTCCTTCAAAACTCTCGGATTGTGATTAGAAGTGTGTGTTACGTAATTAGGGTGCTGGGATTATCAGGAGGTAGTGTGTTACTTAAATTCAAATATCATTTACTATAGTCAACGTATTTTAAATACCGCCCTCATTTCGTTTTAGTCAACAGATATCCTAATGACATGGGCAAGAGATAATTTTCGTCGAAAAAACCCAAGCAAAAAACCGGCCAAGCACGATTCGGACTCTCACACGAAGGACTCGCACCTTACCGCACCGTACAATATTTAACGCGACATATTTAAAACAAAAACACGTTTCTCGTCCTTCCCTTTCATTTTTAACTTTATTTTTTCTATAGAAACACACTGTGAAATTTTCAACTGTCTACCTATTACGCTTTATAAGATACGGCCTGCTCACAGACAGACGGACGGACGGATGAATGGACGGACGGACGCACGAACGGACACTGGAGGCTTAATAAAGTAGTCTAATATGCTATTCACATTTTCGTTAAGATTCTCAATGTCATAAAAATAACGTTAACTAAATTCGAAACATATTCTTGCAAAATAGGTCAGGTAAACATTTCAGGTAAAGGTCAACAAGTACACAGAATTCGGAGCTCGGCAGTAATAAGTAGAACAAATGTTGCGTTTCAATTACATTAATTAGTTTTTCTGCTTAACAGCAACGAAGAAAATGGCATTGAATAAACAACAACATTTTGCTATTAACGAAATTATAATACTGTAATGCTACTAAAGGGCGCTTTCAATTTAGACGGTTGGTTCCGGACTGCTGCAGTCCGGCACCAACCGTCTAAATTGAAAGCGCTCAAACTGTTGCAACATCTACATCGCCACATGTGAAGTACGCATCACACTGACGTCATGCAAAATCCTGCATCGCGCAAGCAGAGTTTTCCGCGTAACTAGCATTATGCAACGTCCCTTCAATCATCGGACAGTTGCCCACCAGGCACGAACCCCATCCGGTCAGACACCCATCTAGTTGGAGGATATTTCCTCTTTTATGGAGGAAGAGTCAACCTTACACCATATTCATAATACCTCTATAAAACTATCAAAGATTAACATAGAATTTCTGAAACGAACACAATGCCCTGTCTATATAAAAACCCCTACTACAATACAGGCAACGAATAAATATAACAAAAGGCGGAAAGCAGTAACTACCGGACATGGCAACGAAATACCATAGTTACTTGACTACGGACAAACACTTCAGTCCAACTCTTTTGACGATGAGTGTGATAACGAGACACTTATCCAAAATAAACCACCAAGTACAAACATTATGCTCGGTAGAAAATTACAATTTAGGGTAACAGAATAAGATACTATAGAGGTACAGTTAGGAACAGGCTGTAAAGTTTACTCATCCTCCATAGAAAAGGGAGGACCAAACGGGTGTCGTGTCTGGCGGGCAACTGCCGGATGATTGATGTCCGGCCGTTGTATATAAGCTGTAACTTAATTAACGCACAACCTCATAAAGGGTCATTGTACTCATCGTTATGAACAACTTTTACTATGGGACTAAAACTGAAATCGCGAAAAAAAAATCAGCTGTTCCCTACATTTTTAGCGAACATAAATGTAGGGAACAGCTGATTTTTTTTCGGGATTTCAAGTTTGGTCCCATAGTTCATAATGATGAATATGAATAAAATAATAATAATAATATATACAACGTGTAACGTTAAATGCGCAAAACCTCAGACACCCCAATTGATTTTGAATTCAATTGACCTATTTCAGAGAGAAAATAAGTCATTAAAAAAATTGTAAAGATTTTATGTGCTGTTTTAGTTTTACTGGCCATTCTGATCGTTTCTTGCGTCTGCGACGATGCTTTATCGAGGGAGGAGTCGTCACCGGGCCGCTGCGCCGCGCTTACATTGGCTTGCTTGACCTATTAATAAATAGACACCGCAACGTTTTTAATGAAGATTTTTTGAAAAATGTGACCTATATTAAAAAGTGGTTCAATTAATTTCTGCTCGTTATTCTGATGAAACTATTTTCAGGTTTTGCGCATTTAACGTTACACGTTGTATACCCCTTAAGAGGTTGTGCATTATTTAAGTTACACCTTGTATATGCTAGTTGCGGTAATCTCTGCTTGTGAGTTGCAGGGTTTTGCGTGACGTCAGTATGACGCATATTTCGCATGTGGCGTTGTAGATACCGCTACAATACTATTGACGAGCTTATTACAAAAACTTTGCCAAAAATAAGTGCCCGATCACACTTACCACAACTACAACCACACTATAATGACAACACGTGGACGGGTGCTAATTGGCCGTCAAAATCAACCGTGTGGGCGATGCCGACCACATCAAGGACACGTCGCACCCACAACGCAACCACCAGCAAAATCGCGCACTAGCGGCCGGCCACATCGCAAACACGAGTCGATAGTTACAGCAGCGCAACTGCAAGATGCTGCAGCAACACTATCCATACGTAACCATTGCTAGCTTGCGGAGCATTTGTGGCTCTGTAGGAACGTATCCGATTTACGAGTAGGTCGTGGGTTGGAAACCAAGTAGACGCTTTGCTTTTTGTAAATAATTTCGTCACCACTGCTCTCAAAAGTGTGAAGGAAACCGGCATGTACTCGTATTAGAACCAACAACTAATAATAATAATAATAATATTCCACAACTTTCACACAACGCCATCTAGTCCCAAACTAAGCAGAGCTTGTGCTATGAGTACTGGACAACTGATAAACATACATATATATTTCTAAATACATACATATTATATATAAATTACACCCAGACAAAGAACAAATGATCGTGCTCATCACACAAACATTTGTCCTGGGTGGGAATCGAACCCACGACCTTGAGTATAGTAGTCAGGGCCACTGACCACTAGACCAACAGGCCTGCCGAATTCGAAACTTATGACATCTACCAACCAGCACTGGGCCCGCGTGCAAGATTACGGCCCACTCCCTCTCACAGAGAGGAGGCCTGTGTCCCAGCAGTGGGAACATTATAGGTTGATTATGTACCTACTGCTTGCCCACTTGTGTGGTGGGTTGTAGTACGTGTGATCGGGCCATAAGGAAACCATAATCACCAACAGACACGCAAGACGAGACTCGATTAGATAAAAGTAAGAATAACTTTCGCCAGTAAAACTCACAATACCTTTTTTATATTTTATGAATTTTACAACGGTAATAAAACCCTACGGCAAGTAGACTTACAAGGCTATAAACATTTTTCTGCCGCAAAAAAAAAAAACTGGAGACCTTAAAAATTTAGGCAAAATTCTTATCTTTTTGAGTAAGAAAGTTTTGCGCCAAACATGAGATCGCTTTGATGTTTCGCGTCTCAACTTTGACAGTTTGGTTACCCTAATCAAAGAAAAGGAAAGGTGTCGTCCAGGGTGAAGAGTTGGCGCGGTATCAAACATATACAGTGTGAGTCTTTATAAAGTGCACATATTAAAAAGGGTGAAAATATAAACAATTTTATCGAAGGAAAATATGTCAAAAAAAATATTTTTAAAATGGTAAAAAATGGTAAATTTTCTTCAAAAAATCATGAATAATTAATTTATGAGGTTTCTTTTTCAAAAAACTATGGCTTTATTAGCTTGGCCTATTATTAGAGATCATTATTAATTTTGTTTTGTTTTAATATGACGTTTAGTTTAAAAGTAGTAACAGTTTGTTTGCATGGGGTACCCAGACGAGAGTAAAAAAAATTAAAAATTTAATTTTTTTTAAGTTTTTTTTTGACATTTTTTCCGTCGATAAAACTGTTTATATTTTCACCCTTTTTAATATGTGCACTTTATAAAGACTCACACTGTATGAAGCCGTCGTTTTGCGTCCATACGTACTGAACGCAATGTCAGTTGGGCCACCAAGCACCTTGTTAGGTAACTCTTTACTGCTTTAAAATGTTCTTACTTCATGTATTTCCTAAATCTTTTACTACTTTATAAGGCCCAAAGAATTTTTTTTTTAATTTTAATACATTTCTGAATTGAGTTCTTTGTATTGCTATGATATCCCCTATTTTATATTTCTGCCATTCCTTCCCTTTACTGTTAAAATTTCGTGTTTTCTTCTTGAGTTTTTAACACATATCTGAGCCTTTGTTTCTTTCCTTAATTTACCTCTGATGACTTATATTAACTTATGTTGTATGATGACTTATGTTATGGTGCGAGCATAGCGCGAAAATACCGGATGGCTGGTTTCAGAGGTCCTCGATAAATTCTCATTCGAAAACAATTTTAACATTTTGTGTTTTCCTTAACTAAGTGTTCAGAAACAAGATACCAAACTAATAGCTATATTGAATAAGTAGGTACTGATAAACTCCAGTAAAGAAACCCCAGAAAGGAAGGGTGAGCGACTTTGCACGCGTAGTTTTCAAATGTTTCTTATCCGCTCGTTGCAGCAATACTGACAAACCTAGATAGTTCACGATGGTCTATCGGTTTAGCCTGTGGAAATATATCTAACCCCTACTACCCGCTACAACAACTCGCGATGCACTGCGGCTTCCTAATCGCGCCCGCTACCGCCCTAGACACTGTGTGTTCAACCTGGACAAGGCCAAAGGGGAGGGAGGGGTGCACAAAGATACAGCAGTGGAAGTTCTTAATGTTGAAGATGGAAATTTATATGGAGACGCTGAACTCACTTTTGGGGGCGCAAAGCGGAATTCGGGAGTAAATCTTATTAAATGAATATGGAGTTTTAGCTGAGTAAGATAATGACTGAGATTAAATAAGATAAAGGTGAAGGATATAAAGATACAATTATTATGAGTAAGAGTTTATGGGATATTCACACCCCGCTATTTTAAGGTTATTTTATTTTTCAGATTTAATGGTATGATTCTCTAATTTGTAAAATTGTAGGTAATGTAATTCGATTGAAACATATCTAACTACGAGTAACTAGTTATAAATAAATTATCAATTCTTCTTTACAATTTTATTCTAAATTGTTACATTTCATGATGTATAAGCAATGATCCACTTTTTAGGGTTCCGTAGTCAACAAGGAACCCTTATAGTTTCGCCGTGTCCGTCCATCCGTCCGCAGCTTAGCTCAGTGATTCTTAGTAGTAGAATCACGCCGACAAAGTTTTTTTTCTCGTCTACCCCATAGTGTGTGGTATCGTTGGATAGGACTTTCAAAACTACTGCTTGTCTGTGAAAACCATTTTTCGATTCAGGGTTCCGTTTGTGAAATATTACGCTTTATATTACTAATTTTGAGTCAAGTGTCCCCCCCAGCTAAATGGTTGTTGTATGTGAAAAAATTCACGGCAGTACTATAAATAACGAAATTAAAAGAAAAACTATCACAGCTAAGTAGGCCTTACAAGTTAACGAGTAATAGTCGACCAACTTAAATTTGCAGTTGCAATGCATAGGAGAACATGATTTTCAACTACAATGTCAAGTTTGTTCTTGGGATAAATTCATTCCAACTACAGAAAAATGAAATTTATAAGAAAATCACTAATAGCCCAGCTAAGCTTAAAGTTATAACTCCGAAGAAGAATACAACTTCTCGTATGAAGACAAAACACACACAAACTACAGAAATTACAGGCGAACATTGCACGTCTCAAATAATAATTGAAACCAGTACAAATAGCACTCAAAATCACATAGTACCACCACCAATATCACCTAACAGTATTCCTGAAAAAAAACCTATGTCGCCGCTTGTAAAACATAAAATTTGTATTCTTAGCGGTGAAAAGTTTAATTGGCTAAATACAATTAGGGAAAATATAGGCAACTACGACATATGTCACTATCGTATGCCTAAATGTGGATTAAAGAATATCTTGAACAATATTGAGAAAAAAGTACGAAATTTTACACATTCCGATTACTGTATTGTTTATGTCGGCGAGGATGATTTCAGGAAAACACATAATTATATAGAACTGGTTAAGTATACTCGCGAAAAGTTACAAACATTAAGCCACACAAATTTTATAATATGTCTACCAACTTTTAAATATATGCATAACGGTAATATTATGTTTAACAGCCGTATAGACACTTTTAATAATTTAGTATATATGGATGCGGAGACATATAAATATGCGTACATTCTGGACTCCAATTTCAACCTACCATATACCTATGATACTTACAACCATCGGAGTGGGAGCTTAAATAACAAAGGCTTAAATATTGTAATATCAGATTTGCAAGATCTTATTCTAGACCTAAACATCATGAATGTAACTCACTTGGAAGTTGATTGTTCCCAAAAAGACCAAACTGAATTGGAAACAGATGTACAACCCCAATCGAACTCTCAGTTTTTTCTATAGTAAGTACCTTAATATTCTCCATCAAAATATTGCAGGGCTTATGAACAAATCGGATTTACTGACAATTAAATTAGAAGAGCTTTTTAATAAAGGAGTCAACATAGATGTTATATGCATCACTGAACATTTTGTTGAGACAGGTTACGAGAGCTTGGTACATCTACCTAATTACTGTCTAGGTGCTTTCTTTTCGAGAAATACTAAACGAGGAGGAACCTGTATATTTGTTCGAAGAGGATTACATTATAGAGAGTTAATGGAAGTAGCAAAACAATCAGTAACTGGTGTTTTCGAGTGCTGTGGTATAGAGCTGATAACTCATAATATAATTATAATATACTCATATTATTGTCTGCGTATATAGAATACCAAAATTTAACTATAACGTGTTTTATGAAAGACTTGACGATATGTTGCAAAAAATTCGTTCACTGACTAATAAAAATATAATTTTAGCAGGAGACTTCAATATCGATGTACTAAAAAGAAACAAAAGTACATTAGAATTCGAAAATTTTCTTTTACAATATGATCTTAAACTTGCTCTCTATGAACCGACCAGATTAAGTAGTAATTCTTGCATCGACAATTTTGCACACTCTTACCGAAAAGAGTGCAAAACGGAAATAATGGATTTAGTTCTTTCGGATCACACCTCTCAGTTACTCACAGTACCTATCAATAAAGTCTGTACGTTAAAATTCTGGAAAACTAAAAAACAAGAAATTTCAGCATATAATATATCTAAGTTCAAAAATCACCTGAAGTGTTTGTCTTTCTTGCAAGTGTACAAAGCCAAAGACGCAAATGAGTCTTACGAAAATTTTAAAGATGACTTTTTGTTGTTATATCGTTTATGCTTTCCGGAAAAAAATGTCACTATATACACTAATAAAAAGAGTAAATGGTTATCTCGCGGAATTAAATTATGTAGTAAAAAGCAGAGAAAACTGCTCTGGATATATAGACTTAATCCTAACTCAAAAAATAAACTAGTTTTTAAAAAATATTCTACACTTTACAGGAAAATAATAAAATTAACCCAGAAAGCCCAAAATAACCATTTTATAAATGTTTCACAAAACAAATCAAGAGCAGCCTGGCAAGTAATTAACAAATCAAAATATTATTTGCCCCAAGAACCAATACTATCTATAATAAAAGATAACTTAACTTTAACGCAACCAATGGATATAGCAAATGAATTTAATAATTATTTTATTGAGGCTGTTGAAAATAATGTACAAACAAATTGCACGTCGACAAAAAAACAGTTCAGTGAAAATATAACATCGCATTCATTATTTATGTCGCCTGTTACAGATGATGATATAGTTAAAATAATCAACAGTCTTAAGATCACTAATACTGTCGGACACGATGGCATATCAACCAAAGTGATAAAATATGTCAAAGAAGTCATAGCGCCACCACTGTCCCATATAATTAATCTCTGTATTACGGACGGTATATTCCCAGATAGCTTAAAGAAAGTAATCATTAAGCCCCTTTTTAAAAGAAATGACAGAAATAATGTCGAAAATTATAGACCAATTGCAAAAATTCCGGTATTTTCAAAAATATTAGAAAAAGTAATTTATAATTCCATTTATGCTTACTTCGAAAAATTTCAACTGTTTTGTAATGAACAAAAAGGATTCAGAAAAAAAATCAACATTAATATGGCACTGTTTGACCTACTGTCAAGTGTCTTAACATCAGTTGATAAAAAAAAACATGTCTGTGCGATATATACAGACATGACGAAGGCGTTCGACTTTGTTAATCATAAAATCTTACTGAAAAAATTGCATGGTTATGGCATTAGAGGAAACGTCCTGAAGCTATTAGAATCATACCTAAGTGATAGATTACAATGTACGGAAATCTCTCGAATATGTCGTGCAACTAAATTAGAGATCACATATATCTCTGAACCAAGGTACGTAAAATATGGCGTTCCTCAAGGTAGCGTTCTGGGACCAGCGCTTTTTTTGATATACATAAATGATCTCCCAAAATTCATACAGCAAAAAATGGTACTCTTTGCAGACGATAGCACGGCTATTATAGAATGTAACAATCCAGATAGTTATCAAATTGACATTAATAATTCTTTAAATAAAATAATAAATTGGCTTAATGATAATAATCTTATAATTAATTTAAATAAAACCAAAGTAATGCACTTCCACCAACGACTTGAGAAACCACTAGTTAATGTTGCTTATGATAATTGTGAAATTGGTGAAGTTAGTACTGCGAAGTTCTTAGGCATAACTATAGACGAAAAACTTACTTGGAAACCTCATTTGGAGGAAATCTGCAAGCGATTAAGTAAATCAGCATATTTACTATCTCAACTTTCAAAGAAAGTAAATCATGATACACTTTTAACAGCCTATCATGGCCTAGTCGCGTCAGTACTACGGTATGGTGTTATTTTTTGGGGACATTCAACAAATAGAGAACTTGTTTTCAGGATGCAGAAAAGATGTTTGCGATCCATGTGTGGTTTAAAAACAACTGATAGTTGCTTTCCGTATTTTAAAAAGTTAAAAATATTACCTTTACCGGCTTTATACATCCTGGAAACTGCGTTATTTGTAAAAATAAATGCACATCTGTTCAAAAAACTTAGCTCAGTAAAGAAAACTCCAATGCGTGCTCAATATGCTAATGATTTATGCCTTTTAAAATGTAAAACTTCACTAATGAAGAAAAGCTTCTTTGGTCTTGCTCCACAAATATATAACAAAATACCCGATCAGATAAAATGTATGCCATTGCAGAAGTTTAAGAAAACACTTAACGGGTTGCTACTTGAAAAATGCTATTATACCATAGAAGACTTTCTTAATGACCAGTCTCTATATTAATAATTGAATAATGCTGACATGAATATATACATAATTTTTTTTTTCTTTTCTTTTGACTTTAACTTCTTATCTTTAATTTTATTAGATTGACTTCAAATTTTGACATGAAATGAAATTGATTTTTAAGAATAATTAAATTTAATTTTCATGTATGTGTTATTATTACCTACTATTAGTTATTACCATCGCATACTCAAAAACAAAAATTTACTATATTTTAATTATGTACATGACAATTTGTATGCCAATTGGCAAAACATAGCGTACTACCTAATTTGTAACATCTTATGTCATTATTATTACCTATGTTTTACAAATAAATGATTTTGATTTTTGAATTTTTTTTTTGAGAACCTTTCATTATGCGTGGTCCGACACGCACCTAGCCGGTTTTATTTTTTATTTTAGTTTTTTTATTTTAGTTTTCTAATACGTATCAGATGTTTCATTATATAAACTTTAACAGATAAAAACTATTAACGAAAAGCATACACGCACGTGTCGTATGCACGTGTTTATGTCACAATAAAAAAGTTTTTCTTTCTTTCTTCCTATACTTTTTATAAATCCGACCATTAGCAGAAAGCCTTGGAGCAAGCGTCACGGGCAGGCACGAATCTGGCCTAGAAAATAATTAAAAGTACCCAGCCGACACATTTCTATGGCTCTCTGTTAAATCTGTCCTTCGTCTGACAAGGTTGAGACGCAGAATAGATAGAAACAAAAGCTCCACTTCGTCTGATGGGATGATGATGTCCCTAGAACGTCGTTTGGGATGAAAACTTTGGTACCAATGGGTACCAATGCTGTTGTGTTTTCTTTTTGTATAATGGATGGACTCACACAAGAGGCTTTTCAACTTAATTATAGTTAATGGTTGTATATAACACACGAAGCACAAGATTATAGTCAGAGCCCTGATCCAGTATGAGCACTGAATGGTTCCTTACTTCCAAATCACGTCAATTCCTTTACTATGTAATAACGCCAACTTCGCGTTCATTGCGCGTGGTTTCGTTAATTGTGTCATAGAGAATACGTTACCTGGATTATTGATTAACATTAAAAATCCGTTGTGACAAAATAAAACATGTTTTTTGCAAACTGCCATTCAGCACTTTCTGGTGCTTTAGCTGGTCATTTGGCAAAATCTCCAATCTTTTGAAAGTTTTTAATGATTGGGAAAAAGATCACATGGACGGACCTACATGAATGCGACATGTACATTTGTAGAAATTGTATTTTTTATATAGTTAGATCTTCATACTGCATTAAAAAATCTACTTAAGAAACTGAGGAACCAAAAAGTGCGAGCAAATGCGAGCAATTTTTTCGTGTAATTTTTTTTTAAATCTCTTTGAGCCTTCTGTGTTCGTCTATATTTTGTGTTTTAAGGGGGAGGAGGGTGACGTAAGGGGGAACACCGGTGACAATAAATAGCCCGACCCCACATGATGGAAAGGTAGAGCGGAAAATTTGAGTGGGAAAACCACTGCGGAATTAGGGTTGGTCAATTTAATGTAACCGTTCTGATCCGGGAAAAGGAAAAAAAAATAGCTGCTTTTGTGTTTTGCATAATGTCTTCGTTTTTTTCGTTTCAGAAGGAAGTCTTTTATAACCGAGGGTTGTGAGAGCTGTTTTTTTTTCACTTTAGAATCGGTAGCGATTGGACTGATGGAGCAATATACATATCTTTTACGGTCAATTTCGCATCACCGGGTGACTGTATTATCATCGTTTTACTGTAAAAAAAATAATTTGTTTTGATAAACTTGCTGTTATCTACCTAGATTATAAGAGAATGATGTGGTCTCCTGTAGAAACGCACACTAGTATTTGTCCCTGTTCTTGTACTCTTGCATAAAATTGTGTAGCCTCTATTGGAGATCCAAATAAATTCATAAAACCTGATCTTATTGCTTCCTTGGTACCAATCTTCTGTTAACCCAATGTTAAACTTAACAAAATGCTGCCTTAAAGTAAGTAAATATTTGTGTTCAATCATTTCAAAGGGAAGCAATAAAATCCTGCATTTCAATTCACTGAAAATAAAGATGAAACTAACTGACAGCACAATTATCACCCCTGAAAACATCACAAAAGCAACGAGATTCACAAATTAACGACCTTTCGACAGCTCATTACTTGTAGAACAAAGAAAATCAAAGAACGACTGTAAGATTGATCAGAAAGTCTGCTGTGACAGCCCTGGATTTCGTCGTCTCCATAAATATAACGGATTTGTCAGTCCGCGGCTAATTCCGGCCTGATTAACGGGCCGCCTGAGTTACTAAGATATTATAATAATTTTACGACTTACAATTAATTTCCATACAGATCTTAGTGTTGAGGAAAAACAGACAGTTCCGTTGGTGATGTCTTAACGAAATTCCGCAAGATTTCCAAAAGAAATAACAGTAGCAATTAATAAAGTAAATGGCAAATATATAACAGAACCCAACGAGATAGCACAACAATTTAATGACAATTTCGTATCCTCAGTTCAACCGAATGCTAACTACTCAAATTCAAATATTTTTAGTACGCCAGGATCACACAAATCCATGTTTATGTCACCAACCGTACCAAAAGACATCACTACAATAATAAATACTCTTAAAAATACCAACAGTACTGGCTATGATGATATTAACACCGGAGTAGTCAAATCAGTTGCTCTTATTATAGCACCCATATTGAGTGACATAATAAACAAAAGTATTCAGAAAGGAGTTTTTCCTGATAAGTTAAAGATATCAATAATAAAGCCATTACACAAAAAGGACGATAAAACAAAAGTTACCAATTATAGGCCAGTTGCACTGATACCAATTTTTTCAAAAATTTTTGAGAAGGTTTTATATAACAGTATGAACAGCTATTTAGAAAAAAATAATATTTTTTGCAATGAACAAATGGGCTTCAGGAAGAATAGAACCATTAATATGGCTATTTATAACTTTTTAGAAAAAATACATCATAACATGGATAACAGAAAACCAGTGATGGCGATATTTATGGACATGACTAGGGCGTTTGACTTCGTAGACCATAACAGGCTATTAACTAAGCTCGAAAGATATGGTATCAGAGGTAACGTGCTCAATCTGATAAAATCCTATTTGGAGAATAGAAGTCAAATTACACAAATTAATAAAGTAAATATAAGGACCAAAACTGAGGAAGTTTACTCCTCTAGCTCTAGAAAACTGTCATGTGGTGTGCCGCAGGGTTCTGTGGTAGGACCCTTACTTTTTATTTGCTATATTAATGACTTTCCCCAAGTGGTCGAACATCAAATGTCACTATTTGCCGACGACAGCACTGTTATTTATGATACTGGCACCATAAAAGAAATAGAAGAGCATGTAAACAGAAGTCTTATTCCTATCATCGACTGGTTAAATGCTAATAACCTTCAAATAAATCTAAACAAAACTAAAGTTATGAATTTTAAAATTAGGCACAAAGAACAATCAGAGTTTCAAATAAACTATAGAGGGAATGAAATACTTGAAGCTAGTGTTACAAAATTTCTTGGACTATATATTGACAATGACATGACATGGAGGACTCAAATTGAAATTGTTTGTGGAAAGCTGAGTAAATTTTCATATGCTCTTTATATGCTGGGTAAAATTGCGAATAAGACCGCCTTACTCGCAGCCTATCATGGCTATGTCGCCTCGGCTCTGCGGTATGGCCTCATATTCTGGGGAAATGCCCCTAAGATTCAAGAAGTCCTTATAGCACAGAAAAAATGTATCCGAGCGATTTGTAAAATAAAACAAACAGAATCATGCAAGCCACATTTTCATAAACTAAAAATATTAACGTTGCCGTCACTCTATATTTATGAAGCCTGTATTTTTATCAAACACAACATGAATTTATATAGATTTGTAGAAAGTAAACGGCGCTCAAAAAAGTTGCAGGTGTTAGCAACAAAGACACAATTTTATAGCAACAGCTTTTATGCAATGGCTCAAAAACTATATAATAAATTACCAGGACAAGTTATCTCGAGCATTAACATTAACGAATTTAAAAGAAATCTGATAAACCTGTTAAATAACAAGGTGTATTATTCTGTTGACGAGTATTTAAATGACAAATTTTAATTATAATAGCTATTAACTAAATCTAATCTATTCTCATTTTATGACATATTCAATAATTCTGTAAAATTTTTTATTATTGTTGAACCTTTCATATTTTGTATGCCTTTTGGCGGAGCACAGCTCGGATCTTATATATTATAACACCTTCTGTATGTACCCTGTGTTCACGAAATAAATGAATTTGAATTTGAATTTGAATCGATAAGCCTGTGAAAATCGATCTCATCATCTGCCTAGCGTTTTCACAGCTAAGTTGCGGTCGGCTGCCAGTCAAACCAGGTGAATACCAGTATTTTACATGGAGCTACTGCCTATCTGACCTCTACAACCCAGTTGCTGGGTAAAACGATACCCCTCGGTAAGACTGGTTATCAGACTTCCAGGCTTCTGACTACGCGTATCTGAATTTACAAATGACAGCCG
The DNA here is from genome assembly GCA_949629135.1 of Eremobia ochroleuca. Taxonomy (NCBI): domain Eukaryota; kingdom Metazoa; phylum Arthropoda; class Insecta; order Lepidoptera; family Noctuidae; genus Eremobia; species Eremobia ochroleuca. The sequence continues at coordinate 13,344,908 of OX451405.1, read as the reverse complement.
GGGCCAACAGCTTAGCATGTTTTACGAGGCACGAAAATCGATTTATTGTACCTTTAATAATATTTTAGTTTTAGTATATTTTTAGGCACTGAACTGTATGAATAACCTTATTACTGTTGGCTTAATGTACCTTTTTTGTAAACGTTATTTGCAATAAATTTATTATTATTATTAATGTCCCAGAAGCGATAGGAATCAAATACGGGTGATTGGGACTTGGAACAAAATCTTGCATTACCTGACAAAATTGTGCCGAAATTGGGCGAAAAAGAGATATACCATCAGCCAAAATGACATTATTTATTACTTATGCCCGTGACCGCGTGAAATTTCTTGTTTCGGTAATGATAAATGATAAATGATTTATTTTCTGTACATAGGTTTGTACAAACACTTTTACATGTCAATATTTATTAAAACTAGATGAGGTCGGCGTTTCCTATCTGACTACGCTGAGAAAAAAGGCCGAAAAAAACTCAGAGGTCACAGTCTCTTTTAAAATCCAGACATAATCTTGGTCAGATCATTTGAAGACCATGTAGATTGGTGTCTGAAATGGTCTTTTGAGTAAAGAACCACACAGATTGAGCGGACCTGTCCAGTCAGTGCACGCATTTGTCAAAAATCGTGCAGATCAACTCAGAACTTGAGGATAAGTATAAAATATCCTCTGACACTCAGCAATATTGTAGCTTCCCATTAGTGAAAGAATTTTCGGAATCGGATCAATAGTTCCGAAGATTACTTACCTATACATTTAAACTCACAATTTTTACCTCTTTATAATATTACTAGCGACCCGCCCCGGCTTCGCACGGGTGCAATGCTGATACTAAATATTTTAAAATTAAAAATACAGTACTAGTTAATAATTGTTATTTTCCTCGCTAGAAAGCGTGCGATCGCTGCGCCACCGGGCGGCCGGTTCCCCGGCCGGTACCGCCCGCTGCCGCAGACGCTATGTACCTGCATTTTAAATCTGTAATATCTTCGAAAATATTCATTTAAATTACATGCTGTAAAAGACCATAATGATCTATATGAAATGCACAATGTTTTAAGGTACTTAATTGGATAAGGATTGATGCTGTATTGCCTAAAATTGCTTCTTAAATAAGCCATTATTTCTCGTAAAAAGTTAAGGACAAAAAATAGTTATTGTGGGTTATCCCTAAGAGATAGACACATACCATCGCGGACTTTTTTGTAGACCTTTTTAAGGTGTACAATACTGTAGTACATTATTTTTATATATCTCGAAGGGTTCAGCCAGCGTTTACAATGTAAGTGCAAAAAAATGAGTTTATTTACGACTACACATTAGAAACCTCTAAAATTATCAGTGTTTCTCTACTATATTATGCATGTATTATACATATAAACCTTCCTCTTGAAACACTCTATCTATTAAAAAAAAACGCATCTAAATCCGTTGCGTAGTTTTAAAGATCTAAGCATATATAGGGACAGACAGACAGGGAAGCGACTTTGTTTTATACTATGTAGTGATAGTGAAGTATAGATAGATTTATGTAGAACTTTTTACCTGAATTCCCCAAAGGAAGGCTAATAGTTATAAATGAGTACCACTACATATATTTTTACAAAGAATACCGCCCTTTTAACACAATTTTACCTTCGAACTACAGCTAAGGCTCTGTTAAGCCTACACGTGTAGAGATAAAGAGAAGGCAGCTGTCATCCAAGTAATCCCCTAAGCGGGAGTAGCCGAAAAATGTGTCATATTACCCTAACGTAATATTACTTTAATAAAATATCTTAAGATATTTTCTTACCCGTTCAATTCTCGCAGCTGACCTAGATAAACATTGCTAGTAAGAGTTAAGAGTTTTAGAGCTTGATGCTTGAAACTCGAGCTATGAAACGTCGCTGAAAGGAGGATTTGAAGAAAATATGGCACAATGCTTTTTGATTGCAGTTGAGAACTTATTAAGAAGTATTGAAGAACACTTTGAGAAGGTTTAAGAAGTTTTCCTTGAAAATGTACTAAATATTTTTAGCTTTTTATTTTTTTCATTTTCAGTAGGATTTATACATAACTAGCTGACCCGACAGAAGTTCTCCTGTCCAAATTTCAATAATTCCATAGAAAATGTAAGTTTTTAATTTTAACTTTAATTTTTTTCCGTAATTTGAGAATTTCCGGGAAACTGGAACCAGTTTTTCTTTCCATAAAAACCTAAATTGGACTATTAGAAACATTTTAAAACAAAAAATAGCCAAATCGGTCCAGCCGTTCTGCAGTAACGCACAGCATTTCATTTTTATTTATATTGATTACGAGTATGTAAGATCAATTTTGCTAGATTTTATTTATTATATACTACAAAATTAATTAAAAATTAATCTGAGCGGATTTTAGGTCAGAATCTGGTAATTTTATTTAGGTTGAAAACACAGGCGACCCTCATATACACGTCATGGATATGTAAAAAGCAGAGGCATAGGAGATCCTTCACCATCCCAGACAAAGCTAAAACGTGTCATGTGCCTGTGATAATAGAACTATATTACCAACTTCCATTATCAGTCAATCACTTTGAAATGAAAGCTCTATCACGGTAGACAGCAAACCATCAATAAAGCAATGACATGCTCCCAACGGCAGCCATTGTGCAAAGGATTTCGAACAAAGGACGGGTGTGACGTTATCTTGATTTTCTTGCAGAATATTTTCACTTCACCGATTTATCATGATGAATACTCGTTTTAGATAATTTTATCGTTAATACAGACTAATACATGGAATATTAACAATACCGATATCCCGGCTAATTAAGAAAGACAAAAGACGGACTCGTGGCTAAATGATAACACACGCAGGGGTCGGTCAAATGGTTAAGCTAAGCTTCCCGTAGTTAGGACATGTGTGGGTGACAATCCATCACATATCAAGACCTCTCCTTGCGTCGGAAAACACATTAAGCCGTTGGTCCCGGCTGTCATTCTTAAATCTTTGAAAGTCATTGCGGTTAGTCAGAAGCCCAAAAGTCTGACAACAAGTCTTACCAAGGGGTATCGTGTTACAGTTACTGGGTTGCAGAGGTCAGATAGGCAGTCGCTAAATATAAAACACAGCTGCATTCAGTTAGACTGGAAGCCAACGCCCAAAATTGTTGGGAAAAGGCTAGGCAGATTGTTTGTTTATTTTTTTTTTTTTAAGAAAAAGACAGAAGCTTCAAGTCCAAATAAACAAGGATATGGGAAGGAAGTTGATCATGTCCACTTATGAACATAGACTATAGCTCACCTACGAACGACCACAATAATGTTACCTATAAAAGATTTTGCTGTAATTAACACTCTTGACAGATCAATAATTTTGACAAACAAGAAGACGGATTCTAGATAGATGACCATAAAGATTTTAAGCTTACGAGTATACAGGCTGAAATTGAAAACATGCGACAAATCGGAATGGGAGATTGTACTCATCATTATGAACAAAATCAGCTGTTCCCTACATTTTGACGAGTTATGCGAACATAAATTTAGGGAACAGCTGATTTTTTTTCGCGATTTCAGGTTTTATGTCATAGTAAAAGTTGTTCACAATGATGAGTACAATCTCTCATTTCGATTTGTCGCATGTTTTCAATTTCAACCTGTATATTACCTTGTTGTCAAATTAATTACGTATCAAGTGATTTGATTAGCTGTTGTTCCTTTCAGAAATCGGTCCAGTCATTTTTTTAGAACACTTTAGTGAAAAAATTATCAACGCCGGCTGTAGCTGGAAACCTGCGCTAAGCTCTGTCTCGAATAGTGTCAGATCATTATTATGAGCGATTGCCGTTTTTCGTGGATGTGACGCATACTTTCTCCCAACTTGTTTTTTTTTTTGTTATTTGCGTCATGTTTACCGCATATGAATGTATTTTCTGTCTTCTTTTTAGGGTTCCGTACCCGAAGGGTAAAAAGGAACCCTATTACTCCCGCTCCGCTGTCCATCCGGCCGTCCGCCCGTCTGTCACCAGGTTGTATCTCATGAACCGTGATATTGAAATTTTCACAGATGATGTATTTCTTTTGCCGCTATAACACCGCCCGGAACAAATATTTGTATGACCTACAAATAGTTGTTCCGGGTCTGGCTGTTTGTGTATGTGACTTTAAATGTTTGTAAACGCACCCACAATACAGGAGAAATTCCTAGTGTGGGGCAACGTGTTTTAAAATAAAGGAATAAAAAATTTAATAAAAAATACTAAAAAAACAGAATAAAATAAATATTTAAGGGGGCTCATAACAGCCATGATTTTTTTGCCGTTTTTATAGATACTGGTACGGAACCCTTCGTGCGCGATTCCGACTCGCGCTTGACCGGTTTTTTTTTATTATCATATATTCATACACAATTACAATTATTGTTTTGTCTTACCTTGACTAATATCTCCAGTGCTTCCACATAGGACTTCTCAGTCTCATACAACTCCACCACCACGTGTGTTCGTGTGTCCTGTAACAAAAATAAATACCTTATTAGTATTTTCATATTTGTTATTGGTTCAATAGCTTTATGATTTTAGCTAAAAGGACCTTTTTTTTTTTCGTCGGGTATTAGCGCGAAATCCGCAGTTTCAATTGGAGTTACGGGCGTTACCTACTCCGTATCACTTATGTAGATAATATTAGTTGAGAGCCGGCACTAAGAATGAACGACAACATAATTTGACAGTTGTCCCTAATACGAGTACCGATGTGTTTTTGCCCGTTTGAAAAATTGAATTTGTCACTTGTTTTGACAGATCAACAACTTTCGGACGGGCCCGTATCTTCGTTGACGGACTAAGAAAGTAGACCCCTGACCCATTTGCTTATCAAAGGCAGTAGTCACAGTAGACCTTTTAAAAGTTTCTTAGGGAAGTCAATTTTATCTGCGTCATCATCCGCCTAGCCTTTTCACAACTATGTTAGGGTTGGCTTCCAGCCTAATCGGATGCAGCTGAATACCAGTACTTTACATGGAGCGACTGCCTATCTGACCTCCACAACCCAGTTACTGGGTAAGTGCATAAATTCCTAAAATGTGAAAGGTCCTGTTAAACCTTTAGTTATTGATAAAGATCATCATCATTCTCTTGTATTTGTCCCAATTTATTTGGCGTCAACGCAACATGAATGTGTCGATGCACATGAAAAGTACCTATTATTAGGTTTTAAATCATATTGAGATAAAAAGGAGTACGTAATTTATATTAACCTACTTAAAAACGTAAACTTACTCAACAATAATTGAAAAACAACCAACAAAATCACTTTCAGCCGACATTAAGACCCAAAAGTTACATATTTATGAATACATATTACGAAAAAGGCAGAGCTCTGAAGGATTATCGAGCTGAAAGAAATTTATTTAAATGAAGCCATGAGGTTTGCATAAATATATACAATGGAGTGTCTCCACAAAATAGATAGAAGACAAAAGGCCAGCTCCATTCAACAAGCGAAAACAAACGCGTGTGCTTGCGTTTGTTTTCACTACATAAATAATTATAGACGTGTACGAACGGAGATCTCAAGCAAATGCCAGTCGCGAGCGCGCTTGAACTCGCTGTTTGTTAACCGTTTCTTTGTGTGCGTGCGTTTTCGCTCGTTGTGTGTGTGTGTGTGTTTATTTATTTATGTTCCATTAAAACTGTGTGCACAAGTAAAAAAATACCGTACAAAGGTGGACTGACTTAATGCCTGAGGCATTTTCTACCAGTCAACCTTAGGGTGATGCAAAGAGAAACATGGCATACAACGTGTAACGTTAAATGCGCAAAACCTGAAAATAGTTTGATCAGAATAACGAGCAGAATTAATTGAACCACTTTCTAATATGGGTCACATTTTTCAAAAAATCTTCATTAAAAACGTTACCGCGTCTATTTATTAATAGGTCAAGCAAGCCAATGTCAGCGCGGCGCAGACAGCGGCCCGGTGACGGTGACGACTCCTCCCTCGGTAAAGCGTCGTCGCAGACGCAAGAAACGATCAGAATGGCCAGTAAAACTAAAACAGCACACAAAACCTTTAAAAAATTTTTAATGACTTATTTTCTCTCTGAAATAGGTCAATTGAATTAAAAATCAGTTGGGGTGTCTGAGGTTTTGCGCATTTAACGTTACACGTTGTATACATATAAAGAAAATAAACTTTGACAGGAGAAATAACGATTGGTAGAGGACAAAACGAATCCAGCAAATCAGCGCTGGGATGTTTGTGCTAACTTCTTCCGTTAATGTTCACGTGCCTTCACTTTAAAAGACAACCGACAGACTGCCGTTTGGTTGTCGTATGTAGTCAACATTCTGTAATTATCTATTGTGTGATATCTCGACGTACATACGTCTAAATGAGTACAGTCGATAACATAAATATTCATACGGGTTAAATGCGGTGTTGGAGCAGGTAAGGAACGGAAAGGTAAAAATGTGGTGAGTACTCCTCGTGGTTTTTGGGTAGCAAGGATTTTTTGTGGATTGTGTAACGTACAGAAAATAAATAGTTGAATCTTGTTGACTTTATTTTTTATAGCGTGTCAAAATATACTTAGGTATATTTTGACACGCTATAAAAAATCAGCGATCAGGTTAAGCTACGCTTGCCGCGGTTGGTCCGTGGATGGGTGACCGTCTTCACATACCAAGCCCTCCGTGCATCGGAAAGCACGTTAAGTCGTTGATCCCGGCTGCCATTCGTGGATCTTTGACAGTCGTTACGGGTCAGAAGCCCGAAAGTCTGACAACCAGTCTTACCAAGGGGTAACGTATTACCCAGTAACTGGGTTATGGAGGTCAGATAGGCAGTTGATCCATGTATTCAGCTGCATCTGGTTAGACTGGACGCCAACCCCAACATAGTTGGGAAAAGGCTACGCAGATGATGATGAATATATTGTACCAAAATAATTTGTAAAATAACAAGGAAAATAAATCGCGAAGCGGGTCTAATTACGAAAGAAAAACAATAGAACAAATTACTTGTTTTCCCGTTCATCTTTGTTTACTTAGTTTTCACGAGAAATACGAGAATTACTTGCAGGTTTTATTCTAGTTCCAATTAGGGATAGTTTTCTCTTCAATGCTTCTGAAGGTTTTGCGATATCAAGTATAATACCGGTTAAGAGTTAAATAAGAAAAATACAATTTGTTTTTCCTATGACCGATTATTTTTTCACAGCCCTTGTTCTAATTAAAAAAAAAAAAAAAACTACTAGGTACGCGACCACTGTGTGACTCGCAATTATGGCAATTATGAATTTCACGATTTCGTAAGAATAATATTCGCACGATCGTGTACTTATTTCTATTAGGACAACGTCTTAGTCTGTGAAATACCAAGTCTTTAGAGCGTCTTAAAACTAGACAAAAGCACACTTTTTAATTAAATAAAAGCTTTCTTATATCAAAATACTTAAGCAATGAGTTCGTTCCCGAGGATTTCCGAAAGTTTGTTCCGAAAGACCTTTCTGCGATCTCTTTTTCCTTAATTTTAAGGCATAATTCAACGCTTTTGAAAGTGACTTTTCCGAGCAAATCTTTGCTTTTAGAAATTCTTAAGTACTTTGTGTGACAAAATATAAGTTTCTTTCTGCAATTCTGTATTTCGTTTTGAAAGGAGGTTTTGCTCTTCGTTGTTCTTCACGAAGAGCAAAACCATAGATTTCAGAAAGCAACATGTTTTGCTTTATTTTTAGTGGTTTGACACTAGTCAGGGCTGAGCCAGGGCAGTTGTCAGTGACGTCCGTCGCCCCCCACACATCAGGACCCGAGGTGGTGGCGCGTAGTGTTCCACGCGCGTCCCTCTTAGACGTCGCAGGGGGAGTTTAACACCTCACTCCCCCCCCCCCCCCCCGCAGCCGGGGGTTGCGGGGGCCAGCACCAGCCGGGGGTTGCGGAAGTATCGTCTGTTCCCGCGACCCCCGGCGCAGGTGAAGGTGAGAGAGGGAACACCGGGGTGGTCTTTAGTCAGTAAGAGTCTGACAGACAACGCCGCCCGCCCCAGGACGGCGGACATCCATGAGGATTTTTTCCAACCCGAAACAAAAAAAAAACAAAAGGGCAGTTGTCAGTGGGCAAAACTCCACCAACTGCAACTAAGACCTCTAATCAACTTCACAATCTAGTCTACACCGGGCTGCTGGACATGGGGGTCCGTTTTAGCATGCCACCTACCCAGATTTTCGATACCACTCTTAGATTATAAAAGGTCGTCTGTAAATGTTATCATATCTACCAATACAATTCTGCTACCGAAAGAAAACCAAGACTTAGACGCACATTTTACTCCAGTTATTGAGAATCTACCTAGGCAAAGTAAGTTGTGCCCGAATAGGACATTTTTATTTCAAATTACAGTGAAAAAACAAACATAATTAGATTAAGGTCAACTTTCAATATAGCCAAAAACAGCTGAAATATAAATACAACGTGTAACGTTAAATGCGCAAAACCTGAAAATAGTTTGATCAGAATAACGAGCAGAATTAATTGAGCCACTTTTTAATATAGGTCATATTTTTCAAAAAATTTTCATTCAAAACGTTGCCGTGTCTATTTATTAATAAGTCAAGCAAGCCAATGTCAGCGCGGCGCAGCGGCCCGGTGACGACTCCTCCCTCGGTAAAGCGTCGTCGCAGACGCACGAAACGATCAGAATGGCCAGTAAAACCAAAACAGCACATAAAACCTTTGCAATTTTTTTAATGACTTATTTTCTCTCTGATATAAGTTAATTGAATTAAAAATCAGTTGGGGTGTCTGAGGTTTTGCGCATTTAACGTTACACATTGTATATCAATATTTTACATCGAGCCACCTGAGCTCCGCAACCCATTTCCCGAGGCTATTCCCAAAAAGCTACCTACGATTATTATACAGAAAACGAACCGTTATCTTCATAACGAATGGTACTAACCCCGTCAGATCAGACATTCGGACCCACATCTATTACAAGACTAGGCCATTCAGTCTAGATTTTATCAAAATGTCCTTATAATTGCGGTCAATAGGCATACGTTTCCTAGAAAGAAAAGAAAAACAGAATAAGCCCAAGTATGCACAAGCGCGTTATTAGCGGCGATTTTTTTTTTTCGCGCACTGGATTTTCAACACATTGCTTAGCGCTGAGAGTTGAAAATCCAACAGTGTGTTTTTGACGCGCAGAGATGCGGTCTATTGGATTCTCAACCCTTGGCTCAACAGTGAGAGTTGAAAATCCAGTGGATGATAAAACCCTTGCCGCGATATATTTACGTCTGTACGAACGTGGGCTTACCCACGCGTATCTTTCTAAAAATATGTCCATTTAGGACACGATAAGATCTTTGATGTGATTGGTTCGTTCGTTCCTGGAATAGTGATTTTGGTTATTAATTTATGTGCATGGAATACATAGATCTTTTTTGTTATTTAGAAGTGGCCCAGATATATTTTCTATTCGTTATGAGCTGAGATCAAGAACCAATAACACACTATATTTGACCCCTTATTGCGGAAATACCGACACATAAACGCACTTCGCATGGGCCTTTCATAAAGAGGCCTAATATTATTATTTTTTTATATTACTGGGACACAGGCCTCCTCTCGGTGAGAGGGAGTAAGCCGTAATCCACCACGCGGGCCCAGTGCGGGTTGTTAGATGTCACATGTCTTCAAACTTTTGGTTCTGGGACACGCCTGTTTCCTCACGATGTTTTCCTCCACCGTTTTTAGAGCAGTGGTGATGAAAATGATTTCGCTTGCCAATACGCGGTCTCCAGTCCAGCAGATCTATTCTGAAAAATCTTACCGTGAAGACCTTAGGTGATGTGAGGATGTAGTGAGCTATCATCCCATCTGATGTTAGGGACTGACACTATTGACAGCTCACTTCACCTAATTCTTTAAGGTGATATTTCTACAGAATAGCAACGCAGAACTCGTTTACTCCATCGAACATCGGTCCTTCTACAAACAAGGCCAGCCCCCCACCACTTTAGGCTGGAGAAAAAAAAAAAAAAAGAAATTGTGCTTTTTTGGAACTCCTCAAAAAATCCTCTGTACTTATTTTCGTCGTGCACATTATGTTCTTTAATAACGTCATACTGTTAATAGTTAAGGCGTTTATTACGGCTTCTGAGCGTAAAAACGTGGGCGCTACGCATCTCAAACAGTCCTAAGTAAATATTCATTTAGTGTGCGTTTCGCAAAGATTGGCCTCCTCCTGCCTCGAGAGAACAAAATGGATATCATATTTTTGGGATGTATTCTTTTTCATTACACAGTTATTTTTACAGAGGACGGCAGTCCTCTGTAAAAATAACTGTGTAATGCTTAACACAACGGGTGCCAACGGAACCCTATTACTTATTACCCTAAGCCGCCGCTGTCCGTCCGTCTGTATGTCAGAGGGCTGTATCTTATGAACCGTAATAGGTAGGCAGTTGAAAAATGAAAACAAAATAAAGTTGAAAAATTAAGGGAAGTTAAAAAAAAACGCCAATGTTTTTTCGGCGTTTTTTGCCTTCTGGTACGTAACACTTCATGTGTATATCCAACTCGCACTTGGCCGGTTTTTTGCTATAGGATGACAAATAGCCTAAGACAAAACCCAAAAGACAGTGGAAATTAACGGATACGGTTTAACGGACGGTTTAACTATAGTTAGCGCCATTTTTGACATATACACGTGCGTCAAGTGGACTCGAAAGAACCCACCCTTACACTAACACTATCTACTCATACGCTGGCAACCTTCAACTCCTAAAACCATGGTTACATAAGCACCTATACCTTTTCCCTACCCGTCTGCCTTCCCCTACTTAAGCCTTGCTCCCCGCTCCCCCTCTTACCCACCACTCCACTACCTTTGACTTCCCATCTAACCATACAAAGCGTAACAAAAGTGTTAAGACAACTAAGTAAGTGTCATTCAGAGCTTCTTTGATTCGGGCTGGCACGTTTATTTGTTATTTTGGGAGCGAAAATATAATGGAGAAAAGAAAGAAAATGATCAGGTAACTTTTCCTGTTAATTGGTGGGAGTAAAGTTGTGGCATAGGTTGGTAACTTGATAATACATGAGTAACATAAGTGCGTGCAGTCTTACAAGTTGCACTCTTATAAAGCGTGTATCAGAAATGTGGGGTCATATTTAGGGGTGTGCTACAGACCATCGAACTGCAAAACTTTCTCCGTGGGACCAACAATGTAATCGCGAAAAAATCCGACTCGACTCAAATGTATGAGACCGCTGATATTTTTTCACGATTACTATGTTACTCCTATAGAGAAAGTTGTTCAATTTGATGGTCTATACCACAGCCTTTAATATGATGACCACTCATTTCTGAAACACGCTGTATACACACACGCTGTACACATACACTTACAGTGAAACAAGCTGTAAGTGTAGGGGTGACGTAAAAACAGGTAGAATACTACTTTGTGACGTCATAAGATGTGGAAATCATTTCAATTTTCTAAACTCTCTACGTTAGAATCGGCCTCAAATGTCATGACTTCATAAAATAGTCATTCAAAAGGCCAATTTGAACTTAGGATATTTTTCTTCCACCTTAACATAAAAAAATACATTTATATGTTCTTTCTGGTAGTGACTTACAAAGCAGGCCAACAAAATTAACCCCACAAGTATACCCTTTAAATATTCTATGTGACAGACAGCCCTAAAGACCACGCACTACAGTCTACTTATTATTACTATATATACAGAGTGTAGCAAAGTGCGAGGGTGACATATACAGCCATTCACAACAAGTTTAGCAGACAATTGTGACACTCGCTTTGTGTCACGTAATTATGTGCAGAGGTGACGTAAAAACAGGTTGAATACTACTTTGTGACGTCAAAAGATGTGGGATTAAGATTGTGGGTAGTGTTTTGTTATGTCCGAGGTGTGGCTCATTAATTTTTAGAGTTAAGATGTCTTTTGTTTTTTTTTTCATCACTTATGGATAGAAAATATTGTAAAACAATTGAAAAAAAAGATGGTAGAGTTTCTTGCCCATTCATCTCCATACTAAATTACCTTTTGGAAGGGGCGAATAGATTGTTTTTTTCGTAAATTTTGACGTTCAAATATTATTTAAAGTTTGAATACACACGTTTTTAGTGCAAATTTGAATTTCTTTTTATAGTTGTTATACAATGGGTATATATGAGGGGCTTCTGGCTAAGTAATAGCAGCCGCACGGGTCGATCGATCAGGTTAAGCTACGCTTGCCGCGGTTGGTCCGTGGATGGGTGACCATCTTCACATACCAAGACCCCTCCGTGCCTCGGAAAGCACGTTAAGCCGTTGGTCCCGGCTGTCATTCGTGGATCTTTGACAGTCGTTACAGGTCGTCAGTAGCCCGAAAGTCTGACAACCAGTCTTACCAAGGGGTATCCTATTATCCAGTAACTGGGTTGTGAAGGTCAGATAGGCAGTCGCTCCACGTAAAATACTGGTATTCAGCTGCATCCTGTTAAGTCAGTCAAGTATATTTTCTAATTGAACAGACAGCTGTGCTGCTGGGGAGTTTGTTGCGCCACTTCTTCCCAGCGAAAGCACTAGGAAGTGGTGAAGGGCGGGCGTTTTGGGGGACTGTCTTTTGTAATTTTGACGTTCGAAAAGTGCTCATTCTCAGCCTAGTTTGAATAAATGACTTTTGATTTTGATTTTTGATTTTGCCAACCCCAACAGAGTTGGGAAAAGGCTAGGCAGATGATGATACAATGGGTATAAGGATAGCGCCTGATCTCTCCCCGATTGTGCCGGATTGCCGTCCTGTCGGACTATGAGAGTAAAGGAACCTGTGTTTGCACACACACTTGTGCAATATAATCATCGATGAGGTTGGCTACCGTGATCAATATCAGTCGGGAGGCTGGTACTATACGGATAGTCTTCAACTCAAAAATAAATAGTATTGTATCCCGATCGATTAATGATTTCTCATTCTTGTGAGCGTAGAGGGGCCCGTGGCGAAATAAAAACAGCCACACAGCTCGATCGATCAGGTAAAGCTACGCTTGCCGCGTATGGTCTGTGGATGGGTGACCATCTTTACATACCGAGACCCCTCCTTGCCTCGGAAAGCACGTTAAGCCGTTGGTCCCGGCAGTCATTCGCAGATTTTTGACAGTCGTTACGGGTAGTCAGAAGCCCGAAAGTCTGACAACCAGTCTTACCTAGGGGTATCGTATTACCCAGTAACTGGGTTGTGGAGGTCAGATAGGCAGTCGCTCCATGTAAAATACTGGTATTCAGCTGCATCTAGTTAGACTGGAAGCCGACCCCAACATAGGTGGGAAAAGGCTAGGCAGATGATGATTCTTGTGAGCGTAGTCGCAGAAATACACGAATAAAATAAATACTTATATTAATAGGTACACCAACGCCTCATAACGTTCCAATATTGTGCCAATAAGTAGTACAGTAATAAAATAGATCGCTTTAATGACAACGACATTTCCTGTTTCCTAGATATAACGTAAACAAGGAAATACCAAATTAGCTTATCGTTCACGATCATTTAAAGCTATCAACAGCTCGTCGCTTTGGTATCGCACCGTTTCGACGACGGATTGGGGACCTAATAATATGCACGGGAAAATATAAATGTTATTAAGACTACAAATATCTTTGTTACACTCATAATTATTTTATTATTAACAGCGACTCGCCCTTGCTTCGCACGGTTTCTATGAATTCTCAGATCGAGATTTCTTTCCTAATCTAAGTTTAATGTTGCCTTATACACATGTCATAATCCTTCCGGAACCAATTCTCATTGGTAAAAACCTCATCTAATTATTTTTTTTATTTTTTTATTATAATAATTGCCCCACACTAGGAATTTCTCCTGTATTGTGGGTGCATTTACAAACATTTAAACTCACATACACAAACAGCCAGACCCGGAACAACTACTTGTAGGTCATACAAATATTTGTTCCGTGCGGGAATCGAACCCGCGACACGCAGCGCAGCAGTCAATCGCTTAACCACTGCGCCAACCGTGCTGTCAAAATGAAATATGTTGCGTAGTTTATTAGAACAACGTGGACACAGACACGCAAAGTGACATTAATTTATCACTTGCATATGTCGCAGATGGAATGTCAAATCCGCTGTTTTACATAACCGCTAGCCGTTTTACAAAATGGTATGTAAAACAGCGGATTCGACAGTCCATCTAGGTATATAAATATCTATGTATAGGAACGGAAACTGTCCCGTTGATCTCGTGGTCGCGAGCGCGACTAAAAATCAAATCAAATCAAAACGTTTATTGCAATCCATAATGTACAATTACAGGTGGTAAATAAAGAAATAATAGAAACAATTATGGACCCTGACTACTGAGCGTGTGGTCATGGGTTCGATTCCCGGGTCGGCCAAAGGGTTATTGAATCCATTAGGAATTTCTTAGTAACAGCCCGGAGTTTGGAAGTTGACGGTGTGGTACCCCCGTGCCTCGGAAAGCAGGGTAATCCGTTGGTCCTGCGCCTGATCTCTCTCTAGTCATGTCCGATTGCCATCCCATCGGAGCATGAGAATGAGGAAAGAAGGACTGCACTTGTGTCTGCGCGCACACTTGTGTACTATAATATCTCCCGCGCCGAAGGCTCGTCTCCGTTGAGATTGGCCACCGTGGCTGAAATACGGTCTGGAGGACTTTATTTATAGGGACGGGGTAACAAAGGGAAGAAGGTCTATCCTCAGCAGTGGGTGAAAAAAGCTGCCAATGATGATGAGAGTGAAGATGTAATTATGAAAGATGGCTGCCTTATACATAGGTCCTGTGGTCGTAAATGCGACTGTTGAGCGTGAGGTTCTGGGTTCAATCCCCTTGTGGTGTAAAGAAAGTAATTGTAATTGGAGTTTTCCATTAAGAAATTCTTAGTAGCATCTCGGCTGGTATCTATTTTGTTGTCCAGTTAACCAGAAAAAGCACGCCACCAACACAGGAGCTTTATTTAAACAATCCTGTCGAAATGCAGTTGTACTATACTTGCATCTCTGCCAACGCCTTTAACGAATATAGTTATGATGTTATGTTAATATTAAAGATGTCAGACAAAAGATAAAGCAGTACAAAGGACTTCCTCAAATTATGCATCCATCTTGAATACTGGTACTGGTACTAAATTCGATGCATCTTTTTCTTTATATTTCGTCAAAAAAAGGCAGAAGATAAATTTTAGTTTAGTCCTGTCAAATTAATCAGCGCCTGACACTACTCCATACAAGTTTAGACGTGATTACAAACTTGCCTACTAAAAGTACGTCAATTTACGTCAGGCGCTGATTAATTTGACATGACTAAACTAAAATTTATCTTCTGTCCTTTTCTTAATTAAATAGAAAGAGAAAGATGCATTGAACTTAAATTTAGTTTAGTTTGTGAACAAAAGAATCGCCACCAATATCACCATTACTAAGAAAGGTATTATATCAGATGAATAGTTACACACCGATTTCTCTCCTTCAGTCGTCAGATGACTTCCGAAAGGAGAAGACAAAACGTTGTGTAACTAAACAGACGCTATACAACGTTTATTAGTAAGGAGTGTGTGTTTAAGATTATGACAGGTTCAAAAGACACTTCTTGAAACAAGGCTATGACACAACATGGTGGGCTTAAGAACAAATCTGGCACTTGTCAGTATGAATGAACCAGCAACTTCCTCACGAGGTAACAGTTTTGTACGAGTTAGTGGTTGATTGATGCTAGAGTGATTAGTCTGTTAAAGTGGGTCAAGTTGTAGTATGAAGTAATGATTTGTCAGCTTATGCAAATATGTTTCTCTTCCGCTCAGTTCTCTGGATGACTAAGAAAAATATCTTTTCTAAACCATTTAATCTTCGTGCGACTTAAGTAACCCTTTCTCTTTAGGTTATTTTGTTGATATATGTAGTTACTAGCAGCGCCCCGCAGTTTCACTCGCATAAGTTTCGGTCCCGTTGGAATATCGGGATAAAAAGTATCCTATGTAGTAATCCAGCTATAAACTATCTGTGTGCCGAATTTCATCAAAATCCGTTGAATAGTTTTCGCGAGTAAAAAACATCCATCCGTCCATCCTCACAAGCTTTCGTGTTTATAATATTAGTAGGATTTTTATCACTTTGACCAATTTTTCCTAAAGCCTGAGTATAAGTACACGATGGTGCGATTTAACTGCTTGTGGCATACTAGATTGAAGCAATACTAAAAGCTGCACCGTCTAAACAGTGTTCAGATGATGCAAGTCATTTTTTGCTACGATTTGATTATATTATGCCACTGGCAAGAAACTGCATCGTGCAAAAAAAAATATACAAGGTGTAACTTAAATAACGCACAACCTCTTAAGGGGTCATTGTACTCATCATTATGAACAACTTTTACTATGGGACCAAACCCGAAATCGCGAAAAAAAAATCAGCTGTTCCCTACATTTATGTTCGCATAACTCGTCAAAATGTAGGGAACAGGTGACTTTTTTTTCGCGATTTCGGGTTTGGTCCCATAGTAAAATATGTTCATAATGATGAGTACAATGACCCCTTAAAAGGTTGTGCGTTAATCAAGTTACACATTGTATATTATGAGTTGTTTGTGATGTTTATTGTGTATATTATGAGTTGTATTGAAGTTGAAATAGAATGATTCGTCAACTAATCATTATAACATAAAAAAATGACAAACAACACATTCTACTTTAAAAAAAAATTCAAATTCATAACCCCATCTCGAATGATGCAACTCTGCTAACACAGAACAAACGTTCGCGCACGTGAGGTGTTAAAGCTTTCAGCGGTCGCTACATCGCAATACCGTGTACTCGGTGTACTGGCATTAGTAGGAACATGTGAAACTGAAGCGTTCTATATTTTATGCTGTACGTGAGCGATTTTGCTAGCGTTTTGTTCGGGTAAAGATATTGGGAAAAAGTCTGAAAGTGGCACCCGTGACTGAGAAGTTGTGTGGAAATCGGTTATCACGGTATCAGCATGTGGTGCGGAGGAATAAGGAAAGCTTCTTTATAGAAAACTTATTCTAACAGAAATTCATAATTCTAGAAGAATAATTGATTTTTAGTATATACTAATCGTTATTGTGCTATTTATTTCCTAATTTATGTTTGAGATATTTTGTACAAACCTTTTTTTTTTACTCGTTTTTACTTTTAGTGTTTACAAGTCGAAACTTGTAAATGGTTTTCTATTTCTTATTGTTTAATAACACTGTATACATTAGCTGTAAGTTTCCCGAAAAGAAGAAAACAAAATGAATAAATAAAATATTGTGAGGAAAGTTTTGAGTATGAATGTAGAAACGATGAATGGACAGTTTGAAGGATTATATGGTGAGAAAGAGGCTGACTGCCGAGATGAGTATAGAAGTATGAACGAAGCAAACGTGTCGCGCCGACCCAAAATAAATTGTGTAAGAGAATAATAATGACATTAGGGAGAGATTCAAGAGATTTTTCCGGAGGAAATAGTAAGTGCCCATATATTCTTAATTAATTAATCAGGTAATGTCTCGGTCATTACTTATGTCGGTGCACTTAACACCAAACACAACAACCAAACAGCACCACTAAGCAATTGTGCCTGACCCTTCTCCTGAATATAGAACAACTGATTCGGGTCCGAGGTTGAATCCCTGCCTCGGGCGGGCAATATCATTAGGCAATTTCCCATTTGGAATTCGAAGCTTATCGTCATCAATCAGATACAAAACCAAACTAATCGGTGTATGACAATAATAATAATAATAATAATAAAAGTTAGACACCTCTGACACCGCTTTAGGAGTGCCTTATAATAGAGAGATGATGTAGTAGTCCGTTCACAGTTAATGTCCAGACGCCAGCACATCAAGCTACCCGAAACTGTCAGATTTTCCCAATCAACTTTGAACCTTATGCCTTAGCGATAAAGTTGAAAATCTATTAAAGAAATCTGACAGATTGTAGTAGCTTGATGTGCTGGCGTCTGTACCTTTGATTTTGCATGTCTATCCAAATCATATGATCTTTATTCTCATTCTAATAAGGTTGCAATTGGTTTGCTATTATCAAATTTGCAAAAATCTTTGTGATCTATAATCTCATCACAATAAGGTCGCTATTCCGTTGCTGCTATCAGAGGTAAAATAACAGTGGACAACATTATTAAACTTTTAACTTTTAAGACTTTGAATACAAGGCTTTTGGCTACTATGTATTTGTGTGTGCATTTTTGTAATGCGCGTCTTATTTGTGCAGAATTAACAATTGT
Source organism: Eremobia ochroleuca (assembly GCA_949629135.1). NCBI lineage: Eukaryota > Metazoa > Arthropoda > Insecta > Lepidoptera > Noctuidae > Eremobia > Eremobia ochroleuca. The sequence continues at coordinate 13,326,636 of OX451405.1, read as the reverse complement.
TCTTTCTTCTTTTTCTTAGTTGTGTTATTCTTGTAACAATTTATAAGTTACGTAAGACTCCCTGAAAAAAACATTTTCAATAAAAATAAATGAGATTGCAAACTGGGAACCAGACTGAATAAATTGAAATTCCAATAAGCGTTGGCAGTTTTTGCATCGAAGCGGAGATTCAGTCACGCCTGGCCTCGTCGGGTGAATAGGAAATTATAGTTTATTGAAATTAGATGGAAAGATATTACGTAAAAGCTTATATAGATTATCATTTTCCTCAAGTAGTCCGTGGTCCTAGGTACGTAGTAGATAAAAAAAGTGATAATAATTAATATATATACCACTCAGCCCCAAAAAGATATAGGGCCATTACATTGACAAGAAATTATTTTACTGTCTACAATCTTTGTTATATAACTTTGGATCAAAGTGTAGCAACATAACTTAACATGAAACCAATTGTAGAGAATCAAATAAATTTTTGTCGATGTTTGCATCTTTCTGAGTGTAACTAGCATCACTGAGCGTGAGTCTGCGTGTATAACAGATGTAACATGGAAAAAGCAAAAGGAATATATATTATAAGGATCGTAGCAGATGGAGTTCCTTAGTTTCTGCTTCATCATCAACCAATTTGACCTATCAAACATACAGGGGAATAATTTTTGAAAATAATACTTGTAGTATCGGCATCCTAAAGCGCTGAATCCACTAACTTCAAATGTGCAAGGATACTTCTGCAATTTGTAACTAACTTTGCATAGCGGAAACTCCGACACTGTCGAGTTCTGGAAGTTTTAATTGGTAGGTACAGCACACATCTTGTTGTTTTGCAGATTCGCCGTTTCAAGCAACGAAAGTCTATGTTCGAGTGAATTCTGGAATTAGATCATTGAAATTTCTGAAAACTAATTGAAATTAGCATCATGACCATGATTAGCGCTGAAAAGTCTCTGACTCAACCAAAGCTTGAATATGATCGCTGCAATTTTACGATGGATTTTGTAGTAGGAATCATCAAACTACGAGTAACTCAAACCTAACCACGTGTTTGAAACGATACCCCCAAACGTGTTCCTGATCAAAACATCAACAGTAGGTACAAATGATTACTAAAATGCATACGATTGACTAAACTGAGCATAGTGACTCACTCGTTTTCAGAGTGATCAAACGATATCATTACGATATTGTGATACGAATTCTTGCAATGTCTAAAATTAAACTGTTTGCGCTAAATTCAGAGTTCTTAAAATTTTCTGTGACTCAATTTTGTATTTAAAGTCTAGACTAACGACTATTAATCCTGAAATAAAAAAATGTTTTAAATATAAATGTAGTAGCGTATCGAGTTTTCGTTCGCAAATGAATCAGATGTAAGGATATATCCGCTGAAATAAGAGCGAATAGATTGATGCATTTGATGTCAATGGTGTTAAAATATTTATTTTTCAACGTTGCAAAATTCGAAGTGATATTAATAGTTTTCCTGTTGATCCGATATAGTGAAATTAGGTGATGCAAAGAAGAGCTATAGTGTCGAAGTATGGATGTGGAAAATATCATTGGGATTTCGAAATAGAATTTTGTTGAGTAAGTATCCAAAACGGTTTTATGAAGTTAGTGGAGATATCAAAACGTAGTGATTTTGCCAAATTGCAATGATAACGCCTACGTTTATGCGTTGAATATATAGGTATTTGAGAAATATGAAGATCATAAAACCAAACATAGTATCATCATAATCTAGTGAATATCATAAAATGAAATTGTAGGTTATGGTGAAACCAAATCTATATTATATATTCAGAAGGAATATACTAAGGCATCTATATTTCGATCATACTAATAATTATAATCTCCTGCTTTTATACAAATTTATTTGAGGTAGATGCAGCATGTCTGCAATTTCTTCCATACATCATCTATTAACCATCATCTCAGCTGTCACCTCCTTTTTAGCCATATTTACTTTCACAGAAACTTTCCGTCGTATCTACCCGCTTCTACACTCTTATTATCCTAAATCTTTGTTGATATTGACATCAATAGGCACTTACATAGATATTTTATGCGTAGAATGGGCAGTAGCATATTCACCATATAATTTTCTCACTGCTGGGACACGGGCCCACTCTCTTCGAAATTAAGAGGGCTAAACTACAACGCCGCCGCCGGCTCAATGCGGGTTGGTATATGTCACATGTCTTCAAATTGTTGGTTCTAGGACAGGTCGGTTTCCTCATGATATTTTCTTCCACCGTTTTGAGAGCAGAGGTGATGAAATTATTTATACAAAGTAAAACACCTGGCTGAGTCGCCCCAGGACCGTAAGCCGCGGCCGTGTGTCGTTACCATCGTTGAAATCAGACATTAGTAAATCATTTAGGTCACTATACAACGTGTAACGTTAAATGCGCAAAACCTGAAAATAGTTTGATCAGAATAACGAGCAGAATTAATTGAACCACTTTTTAATATAGGTCACATTTTTCAAAAAATCTTCATTAAAAACGTTGCCGTATCTATTTATTAATAGGTCAAGCAAGCCAATGTCAGCGCGGCGCAGCGGCCCGGTGACGACTCCTGCCTCGGTAAAGCGTCGTCGCAGACGTAAGAAACGATCAGAATGGCCAGTAAAACTAAAACAGCACATAAAACATTTACAATTTTTTTAATGACTTATTTCCTCTCTGAAATACGTCAATTGAATTAAAAATCAGTTGGGGTGTCTGAGGTTTTGCGCATTTAACCCGGCGGTACTCGCTAGGTGTTTACATGCACGAATACTCGCTACCGGGTAAAAAATACCACATGATTTAAATGACATTATCTTGGAAAATAAGTTAGCTTTACAGACTTTAATGGCGTATTTAGTTTATCAATACTAATGTCTAATAAATAAAAGAAAATTGAAAGTTTGAATTATTATTTATTTCAAATTATAGCTTATCTTAAAAAAGAACGCAAAATTAAAAACAAAAATTCTTCATAGTCTTAGAAAAATCAACAAAAAAATTTTTTTCTTAGGTATCACGTAAAATTGAGATCAAAAATTATAAATCGACAGTGCTAGTGTAGTTGTACTCTGTGGTATTTTTTACCCAGTAGCGAGTGCCGCCGGGTTAACGTTACACGTTGTATATTAGGCCTTTGTGTTACACAACAAACTAGGGTCACCGCCACTACTATTCTTGGTATCAGTGGATATATAATGCGTTATCGTGGTAACTGACAGGTGAACGGCTGTCTGTAGTTCTCAGGGTATTACAGACGTTCAATATTAATTTAGCTTTATCGAGCGGTTTGTATTCTCTTTAATAGTTGTGTTGGATGTAAGGATTTTGGTTTAGAAACAGGTTTTAATGACACTAGACACCAAAATAAAATCGTTGTCGTTCCATTCGCGCTCTGTGGTCTATTCCTTTAAATGCTCTTATCAGCAATCCAGCAATTTTTTATTTTATATCACAAGAGAAGCTGAACAGAAAAATAGGTACAAAGGTGATGGTTAATATGTGCTTCCTGAACATTTACTAAAAGACATCCAACTTTTATCGCTTCCAAGAGTTTAGGCTGAAGACGAAAACGTTGCTCGATTAATTGTACATGAAGACGTGGCTGTCTGTTCATATAGTGTCTAAAATCTTTATGACTTTATTAGTCTTTGTCATCAATTACTATCGCTATAGAAATTTCAACCTTATGATCTTTAAGTAGGTCAAATTAGTGGACACCGTTATCACCGACTATTGTGCCTACCAATCCTTATAGAATCGCGTGTCCCCAAAAAATATTCCCGAAAACGTCATATGTGCCCTGTTATCATTCAACTCATCTATTAACACGTTATCAGGGCATTCGCCGACCTCGGTCCACTCGTGTCCGATCGATATGCCATTAATTATGTCCCACTGTGGCTACTGGAAACTTCGGCACGATATTGTGTTACAGGCTACTGTGAATCAGGGTTGGTTGATGACAATTTAAACCATTTTGATTAAATTCTAATGTGATTTAAATCAAGTGTTCTTTTGTTATGAAAAAACAACAAAATTACAAATATCATATTAAAAAACTATATATATTAACACGGTTTATTTTCGAAAATACGAAAAATGACAATAGTCAACCACTCAACATGGTCAAAATTCAAAATCCAAAATATATATAATATATATATGCTAATTTAACTACTACACTATTAGCGTAATGTAGGTATACTATCCTCCTTATTAATAAACGTTTTATAGCGTCTGTATAGTTACAAAACGCTTTGTCTTTTTCTTTCAAATGTCAATTATTTATTGACGACTGAAAGAGAAATTGGTGTATAACTATTCACCTGATATAATACGTTTATTAATAAGGGGTATATGTATAGCCTAATCCTTTGGGGATTACGAGTGTGACGTAATGTTATTATGAACTACTAAAACATAGGTATTTTGAATGATATGATTTTTTTTTTTATCGAAATTAAAAGCAAAATCCACAGAGATCCAACAATATTCAATGCGTTATTTACGGCAAAGGATCATCAATTTCCTTAGCATGAATCTGTTACACAATTCAGGTGCTGATTTCAATTTTAAAAACGCACGTTTTGCCCACCCCTGTCCAATGGAATGAGAGTGGATGCTGCTTTTAATGATGTGGTTGGCAGAAAAGTTAATTGTATAGCGCGTAATGAGTGACGGTGAGCTGGAGTTGATTACTTTTAAATTAATGCAGATATTGATCCACTCTCGTCGTATGAAGCACCAATTAATATAAATAATAAATTTACTTTATTATAAAGGTTTGAGAAATTATGGCGTAAAACAAGAGCCATTATAAGTAGAAACTGGGGGAGATTCAAGGTGTAATCGAAGTAAGTGGAAAAATATTAAGGGGTCATTTCATTGTACAGACGCCAGCACATCAAGCTACCCGAAACTGTGAAATTTTCTCAGTCAACTTTGAACAGCACCATAACAACCCCTTAAGAGGAGGATTTCAATTACACCTTGTACATTCTGGCAATTGAATATTACCTAAGTAAAAGATTTTGGGTGAACCTCGAGATAACCAAAGTTTAGGATTAACAGGTTACCAGACATCTTATAGTGTATTGCTTTATATACCTTTGCGTAAATAATTTCATCACCACTGCTGTCAAAATGGTGATGGAAAACAACGTGAGGAAATCAGCATGTCCTAGAACCAGAAATTCGAAGACATGAGACATCTGCTAACCTGCATTGGGTCCGCGTGGTGCATTATGGCCCACTCCCTCTCACTAAGAGGAGCCATGTGTACAATCAGTTCATTAGTTGGGACGTTTTAGGCTGACTGTGCCTATGCTTTACTTTTATTCTCTATTACAGGTCGATCGATCAGGTTAAGCTACGCTTGCCGCGGTTGGTCTGTGGATGGGTGACCATCTTTACATACCAAGACCCCTCCGTGCCTCGGAAAGCACGTTAAGCCGTTGGTCTCGGCTGTTATCCGTAGATCTTTGACAGTCGTTACGGGTAGTCAGAAGCCCGAAAATCTGACAACCAGTCTCACGTAGGGGTATCGTATTACCCAGTAACTGGGTTGTGGAGGTCAGATAGGCAGTCGCTCCATGTAAAATACTGGTATTCAGCTGCATCCGGTTAGACTGGAAGCCGACCCCAACATAGTTGGGAAAAGGCTAAGCAGATGATGATTCTTATCCTCTATCTTCAATATTCCCAGGATCAATATTTAGAGAAGCTGCCATGATAACTACTATAATATTATTTAAAAAAAATAATGAACCTAAACATTTCATATTAATTATAGCTTCAGTATTCATACATACCCTTAGCCCCGACCGATAAACACAAAAGTTGGTCAAGGTGAACCCTAATACGAATATTTTATTGTTAAAGGCTCAGTAAGGGCGTGGACACACGGTGCGTTGCAGCGGCGGTGCGGCGCCGGAGCGGTGTCGCTGCGTCGTCTTACATAGAAATATCTGTGGCATGTCACACGATGCGCTCCGGCACCGCACCGGACTTGCAACCACCAAGACGAGGCGGGGAGGGGTGAATGCGTTGCGACGTCGCAGCGGCACCGCTCAGTTGTTTATGCTCAGTTGTTTATCCTACACTGCTGGGGCGTCGGCGGCGCCGCTGCGACGTAACAACTTTACGGCGCCGCACCGCTCGTGTGCCCACTGACACGGTGAAATCTCTGCGGTGCGGCGCCGCAACGCACCGTGTGCCCATACCTTAAGGGTTAATACCTCTTATTCAAATGTTGTTGTTTCTAAGTTCTAATACAATGTTACTTTCGCCAAAAGGGTATAAGATAGGAAAACTATTGGTTGCTTAGAAACTCGAAAAAGTATATTGAGCAGTTGTAATTATTCTATTAATATTTTCTATCGCTGAGCTCCGAGTTGAGCTACACAATTACTGACTAATGCGTGCCCTGACTGGAAAAGTCCATTCGAATCTGTATCAAAAGTAGTATGTGTCTCAAAAGCATGCAAGGTCCTCAACCATGCAGGCCATATGAGGACCATGCATGCTTGAACAAGATTATATCTGGACTTGTGACCTCTGGTTCTTTCCACTTCTCAGAGTCGTCGGATAGGATACACTGAACTCTTCTAATTTAAAAACTTAAAGTGATTTTTGATGTATGAAAGTATTTTTTATGAATAGAATAGAATAACCCTTTATTATGTACACCATATAAATTACAGACATAAATATAGAATATCCATTTCAAAGAAATAAATAATATAATTCATCAATACCTGAGGGACTACACAAGTGGCAAACGCTCTGAAAGCGTTATATATTACTACAACCACCTTCAATAGGATTGACATAATACTTTAGATAGCTTATGTCAATTCCATACATTATTGACTTTCCCATCCTCGTTTTCTCTAACAAAATTTCACATACCATGGGTCCCCAGGTAAAAACAAAATATAACTACCAAGTTCCGTTTCCAGACATTCTTCTCTAACTGTAAGTACGTTGACCCCATTCCCAAATGATCCCCAAAATAGATTCCCAATAAATACCGAAAGAAATTCTGCCCCTAACATCTTTCTGATGTGAGAAAATCCTAATATCCAATTCCGCAGAATAACCGGCAATCTTAGAAACGGTGGAAAACCCGAAATCTCACGGGACGTGTTGGTCATTCCCGATTCGGTCATCCAATTCGGTACTCGATCGATTATCGGGAGTGGGGACCGACTTGATGCCCTCTCGTTTAATAAATCATAAAGTTCTGAACGAAATGATAGGTAGCAAGGGGAGGACTTAGAACGGAATTGGAAGCTTAAATGATAACGGTAGTTTTCTATGGCAGATAGTATTATTGTTATACTTTAAGTCACATCGTTTTGTCCGTTCTTTATCTTGGATTTTTGTCAATCAGTACCTTAATTGCGTAACAGTCTATATCCATCACAATATAAATTATTTTGAAGGATATTGCTAATCCATTGCTTCATAGTTCTTAAATTCCAGAAATTGTCTGCTCTACAACATAAATAACGTAATGAATGTTGTTGAACTGTCAAAATGAAATCCATTGGTACTGTTAAATACAAAAGCCATGTTATATTTACTGGTTACGAAAAACAACAAAGTTCCTGTAACATTTATGGGCACAATTTTTATTTCATACAAACGTATAGAGCATACAAATACATACATATTTTCATGAAAATGTTTTCCTCCTTCGTTATGAACTTTGAGGAAAAGTAAAAATTTGTGAACCCATAAAAAGTAATTTCAACAGAAACGAAAACTTCCTTAACTTCATTCATGTAGGAAACCCCTTAACCAGTTAAACTTTGAACAACTTTGTATTTTCTAAAACACTGCTTTATTGAACACCTCTTTTGCCAATACATTTTTTTTTAAAAAAAAAAAAAACAAATGGCTGCCAAAAAAAGTAAGGCGAGTTAATTAATGAAAAAAAAAAAACCGGCCAAGTACGTGTTGCACCACGCACAATGAAGGGGGATTCCGTATTTGGAATGAATTTATCCCAAGAACAAACTTAACATTGTTGTTGAAAATCATGTTCTCCCATACATTGAAACTGCAAATAAATGTATGGTGGTCGACTATTACTGTAAACTTGTAAAGCCTACTTAGGTGTGATAGTCTTCCTTTTAACTTCGTTTTAGCTGGCGAGGGGCGGGGACATTTGAGTCTAACAAAACTTATCACTTTAAAGCCAAAAATTTCACAAATGGATCCCTGAATCAAAAAATAGATTACACAAACACACAATATTTTTTTTAAAGACCTACCCAACGATACCCCACACCATGGGGTAGACGAAAAAAAAAAACATCCCCACTTTACATGTACAAGAGGAAGAGAGTTAATTTTTATTTATATTTTGATTTTACCACTTTTTGGCGTGATTAATATGTATGTCCATGCCAAATTATAGCTTTCTGGTACTAAGAGTATCTGTGCTAAGCTGCGGACGGACGGACAAACGGACATGGCGAGACTATAAAGGTTCTTTGTTGACTATTGAACCCTAAAAAAAAGCTAAATCAGTTAAACCTATACTTAAAATTCTCATTTTTAATTGTCACAAACGAAAACGGAACCCTTATAAGACCACTTCGTTGTCCGTCCGTCTGCCCGTCTGTCAAGACCCTTTTCCTCAGGAACGCGTAGAGTTATCAAGTTGAAATTAACATCAAATACTCAGGGCTGCAATCCCTTGAAACAACGAAAAAATCAAACTTTTAAGTCAACGCAATCAAAAGATGCTGTCGTTTATGTTCCGTTTATGTCGCATATTTTGACACTCGCAAGGCAATCAAAACCTATAGGGTACTTCCCGTTGACCTAGGATCATGAAATTTGGAAAGAAACAATAATTATCATGTAGCATAAGTAAAGGAAAAATCCGAAAACCGTAAATTTGTAGGTACAGGACCCTCGGTGCGCGAGTCTGACTCGCACTTGATGCTTTTTTATTGATGACTTCAAATGTAGGTTTTCAGCCTTTGGATCTTGTCTGCCAGCATTATTTACTTTCACTGAAAAATGATCCTAGACCTGCAGTACTATTCTGTAAAAATCTCACCGTGATAACTCGGGTGAAGTGAGCTCAAAGTGAGCAGTCATTAGTACCTACAGTAGTTACAGATTGAGTATTAGTAGCTACAGATTGATTCTGTAGCTTCAGATGGAATAACAGCTCACTTCACCTAACTTCTCACGTTGAGAATCTAACAGAATCGACTAGCTGGCCTAGGATCATTTTTGTGGAAATATTCATTGGCTTATAAGCCACCAACGTATTACAAATATTTCCACATTCTGTTCTCCTACAATTTCAATTTAACTTTTAAAACCCAGACCCATATTCCGCAATTCACATAAGTTTACAAAGTTATTACCTATAATAAAGGTATTTTACACTCCATAATACACTTCAAAAACTCCTTTAATCATACATAGTGTACCCACGTTCAGTAAGTTCACAGATTTTAAATCCACAAAGCGTTTTCAGAACTCGGTATTGTTGACTCCGTTTACGAGGTTAGATTTAGATAAAGAGGTTGAACCGAAAGCCTTCGAGCCGTAAATTATGTTGTTATGACATACTTTGTGAACGAACCGTGTGTTAAGGCTTTGTTGTTCCCGTTATTGTTGTTTCGTTTGATGCTTTATGATTATGTATTTTTTTTTTTAATGTTTTGTTTAAAAAAACAAAAAGGTTTATTAACAAAAAAAATGTCACCGAGCAATATGCAGCAATCAAGTGTGAAGTAAAAGATTAGAATCGGGTTTTTTATTGGTCGCTTGCGCGACTGTTGAGCGCCGGGTCCTGGGTTCCCAGGTTATCTATTGGGTTCCATTAGGATTTTTTAGTTACATCCCGGAGTTTGGAAAAGTAATACCCTCGTGCTTCGAAAAGCACGCTAAGCCGTTGGTCCTGCACTTGATCCCTCTCAGGTCGTGTCGGATTGCCACTCCATCGGACTATGAGAGTGAGGGAAAAGACTGAGAGTGCACACTTGTGCACTATATTATCTCCTACGCCAGTCTCCGTTGAGATTGACCGCCATAGCCGAAATACGGTCTTTATTATTGTAAAGGAAAGAGAAAAAAAATATATTATTTTAACAAAACACTGTCGCGCACCGTGCGTCAGTCTGATGATCTATGCTTGTAGCTTTACCATGCACTAAGATTAAAGCGTTAGCGTTACCTCTCACGTTGAATTAGAAAATGTGTACATTTATATTGTGAGATTTCTGTTTAATTTGCCCCAAAAATTGTCCCCTAATATACATAAACTTCCGTCATAGTGATCCAAACGAACGTCCAGGGACGGCTTATTAGTCGATTCGCACGAACTTACTCTCCCGAAACGGGCGAATTGTCACGTTTATATAATTTTATTTTTTCTAAAAGCGACTCGCACTAAGTTAATTTATTTGTGGGCGAGTCGACAACTCCAGAAATATGTACTAGGCAATTGGCACTTTTTGAGTTTTATGCATTAAATTCGTGCAATTCGACTAATAAGCTCCAGGGACAATTACCATGAGTTATAGCTAGCCGAGCCTTCCCCATTATCGTACTCATTACTATTAATGTTTATTGGCATTTAATTCCCGACAAAAAAAAACAACCCCTATTTTTCCCCTTGTACCCATGCCTCTTTAATTTTGTTCCCTGACAAGGCTAGGAATGATGTCAACCCATCCAACCTCGTGTGTAGTTATATTTACTTAAAGGGCTTACTTGAAGGGGAGAGGCAGCAGCGTCACTCTAGTTGATAAAAAGAATTCAGTATATTGATAGCATTTACATATTTAGTTGCATAATATTAGGATAGAACAATATAACAGGGCTCTCACAAGGTGGACCAATGGCGTTGGTGAAGGTCACAGGAATCCGCTGGTTGCCAGAAGAAAAGGACTGGTTGATTTTGCGACGCTTGGGGGAGACTTATGTCTAGCAGTAATCGACTTTCAGTGGGAATAATGGTGAGAGTAGTCTTTAAAGATTTACAGGCAAATATTGTGATGTGTAGACCTTCGGTCAATTCTAAATTTCGATAGTAAATAAAAACTATCCGAATCCAAGGACGGAATCCAATATTCACGTCATCCTGTCATAACTCACGGTGTAAATTATATAAATAAAAAAAAATAATAAATAAATTACCAATGTAAAAATTACATGTTGAACTAGCACAACTGTCAAGATAGTGGTCATATTGATAGCCAAAACAGAAAATTTTCATAATATTTAAATTAATTTGATTACCTTGACCTACCTACCTTTGTCTTATTTTTATCATCAAAATAATAGATGAATAAAACTCATAACAGAAAATACAATATACATTCATGAAAGAGGACTGTTTAAATATTTTAATATGTCTTGGCATTCATAAACGAACGTTTGAGGTCTACCAACAACCTTTCCGCTTAGGTAATGGTAAGATCTGCATGAAAAACAGCACAAAGTATCTATAATTTAACTTTACACACATGGAACAACTATATTACCCCATTTCTTCCTCATATTATGAACCTGTGAGGTACGTCATAGACAGATGTGGGTCTACCTATGTCAGTGTATGTCGTATAGTTTAACGGTCAAAAAGGGGATGGCACTAGTAATTTTTGTATCAGGGTTTTTATTGTTCTCGTTTTTTGTATATTTATCTACTTACCAAACAGTTCAATGAATAGAAAAGAAACTCTCAGCATGGTTGATACCGGGACCGACTGCTCAATAATTAACGCCAAAAGTATTTATGGAGTATTTAAGGAGAATCATTTAAAGCACTCAGTTGATAACGATCCTTCATCACTTCCAGTCATCATTCCCATTGAAAAAAAAGACAAAAAATCCTCACATGACCCTTCAAGTTTAAAGCCACACAATTTGAAAAGCACGATTCATTTTCCGGCCACAATTTGGTCAATGCTCATAAAGAACGTCCAAAGCGTTATCATAAACGGGAGTACGTAAAAATTTAATCATGAAAGACCCTTCGTACAGAACATTCAACACATGCCTGAAACAATTATGAGACTTGGCGTAGTAAGTGAAAAGTTTTGTAACAATGTTCGTGTGTGAAACGCTAAAAAGTTTTAGAGAACAGGCTATTTATGTTTTTTATAACTATGAGAACCTTGAAAATGGAACTTTAGTTAAAGCAGTATCAGTGAAAGGCTACAATGGGGGTGAATACTGAGACGACGAACGAACTGATTGCACGATGCACTGACTCCAAGTCATAGATAAGGAAAGGGCAGCGATGAAGGGAACTGTGGCGGCATCTACATCGCCACATGTGAACTACGTACGTATCAAACTGACGTCACGTGAAATCCTGCATCGCGCAATCAGAGTTTACCGCGAGACTTCCCAACATCAACCGTCGAACAGTAGCCCACCAGACACAACACCTGTCTGGTTGGAGGATCCACACTTTTTAATGGAGGATGAGTGAACTTTACAACCTGTTCATCATACCTTTATAGAATACTAGCGACCCACCCCGGCTTCGCACGGGTGCAATGGAGAAACACTGATAATTTTAGAGCCATTATTTCTCGTAAAAAGTATAGGATAAAAAATGGTTATTGTGGGTTATCCCTAAGAGATAGACATATACCATCGCGGACTTTTTTGTAGACCTTTTTAAGCTGTACAATACTGTAGTACATTATTTTGATCTATCTTGACGGGTTCAGCCAGCGTCTACAAAGTAAGCGCAAAAAAATGTGTTTATTTACGACATTACATTAGAAACCTCTAAAATTATCAGTGTTTCTCTATTATATTATGCATGTATTATACATATAAACCTTCCTCTTGAATCACTCCATCTATTAAAAAAACCGCATCAAAATCCGTTGCGGAGTTTTAAAGATCTAAGCATATATAGGGACAGACAGACAGGGAAGCGACTTTGTTTTATACTATGTAGTGATTTTACCTTCTTTCCTCGAGTCGACATGAGCAAGACTAGCTAAAACATGCTGAGATGAAAAGATGAACCAATCACTTAGGCAGGAAGCGGGACTGCAACCCAGATTAAAGGCACTACTCTAATTACAAAATTATAATCACGCTTTTGGTAAATGAACTACAAGTCCGTTAAGCCGTTCGTCTTACGACCGAATTCTTCCCGGTCGTGTCGGATTGCCGTCCCATCGGACTATGAGAGTGAGAAAAGAGAGAGTGCACCTGTGTCTGCGCACACGCTTGTGCACTATCTGGAGGATAAATTAACTATCGGCAGTAATAGCTTACTCCTGAATATAAAGCTTTATTTCCTATGCTTAAAGTTCAACATTATTAAGCCAGGCACATAAAATAAAAATTGGGTCTTACTCGTAGCTCCCTGGTGTATGGGTATTGCCTTCACAGAGCCGTCATATACCCGAATAACTAGACTAAACAAATATGGCTACTACCCAAACATTCATCCCTAAGGGGTTTACTTTACTGTTAAATATGTCGTCAAATACACTAGCTGTCTAGTTACACACAAGAGAGAACTAATTTAAAAAAAAAAAAAAAACACATGGCTGTTGAAGTAGATACCAAGTAAAAAGGAAATGAAAGGAGAGGAAGTCAATACCGAACAGCCCAATGGTAACCAAAGTTAACAGAAAATCTTCCACACTGTGGTGAAAAAGTAAGATAAATTTATTTGTAGCACAGGATTGGAAACATGATGATAATAGCAAGGCAACTTAGATGATTCCCTCGAAAGCCGAGAAGAAGCACAGCAACGTGGTAAGTGGAAAGAGTTGACTGAAACTAAAGAAAGAGTAGGAATTAATATCTCTAGCAGTAAACCTCGCAGTATATCTTAGGCTAGTTCAATCCCGCGACTTCGTCCGCGTGAAATTTTAGCCCCCGACCAATTGTGTCGGATCCCATTGCCCGTGCTATTATGTACTACGTTTTTCTCAGTGATTTGTTTTTTTGAAATGTTTGACAAGGTTTTGACATTGATTGTCGCTGAGATGATATTGCGACTAGTTTATGAACGTTTTTAAATACAAAAATTGGCTTTCTATAAAGCACAGCTCAACACGCGGCCTAGCGGTGAAATTAATAAAATAGAGGGGTATGAAAAACCCCGAACCCAAGGCAAATAAAATCTTTACTAATCATATTACTTTCCAATGAAAATAAACTTGAAGCGATGACTAAGCGAAAAAAGCGCTGATTCGGCTGACAGAGTAAATTAAGCGTGAAATATGTCAAGTGAGAACCGTCGTGAGGTTATAAATTATCTGGATCAAGGTGAAGTGGTTTTCAGATATCGGGTTAAAAGGTTTAGGGGTTAAAATAGATTAAGTATTTGCGTGCCATCGTCTTAGGCCCTTTATACACACACGTTTTTCTTGACGAGAAAAACTACGGCTTATTCGCCGTGTGTAAGCACGGTCGTCAGTGTTGTATGGATGACTATGGAAGCTTGTTGACAGACACGTTTTTTCTACGGCGCGGCTTATACGCAGTACCGTAAGGAAACCACGCACACACAAAGGGCCTTGAATGTAGAGGTCGGTTGTTGTTTCGTTTGTGAACGTATCACCAGAGATAAAAAAAAAAACATGGTTTATACAGGATGTAATATGACCCATCTAACATCTATTCATTTTATCTTCCATCTATTCAGGGCCCTAATTTACTATGACCATTTAACGATTCCTTACTTCAAAACCAAGTCAACGCCTTACCTTATTACGACATCTGCTATTAACGTATTCTCTATGAGACAATGAACTGTCAAAGAACATTGTCCGTACGGCTGACATTTCGATTCCTTGCCGTAAACAAGATACGATATTGACGTGATTTGTTCGTGGTAAGGTTTCACGCGGAATAATAAAGGATTGGGACCCTGTAGTTGGACGAATAACATTGCAAATAAATAATTTCTGGGAAACGAATTTTATTTTAAGTGTGAAAAAAAAGTTAGAACTTTGACCTTCAATATCTCCGTGACCAGAAGGTTCCCAGGTATGGTCCGATACCAAATAATGATTACAATGACGGGATAAACAAATAGCTCTCGGCTTCGTTAAACGTCTTTTTGCACCCGCGTATTGGTAGTCATAACGGTAATCACTACGCTTGCCGTGGTTGGTGTGTGGATGGGTGACCATCTTTATATACCGGGACCCCCTCCGTGCCTCGGAAAGCACGTTAAGCCGTTGGTACCAGCTGTCATTCGTGGATCTTTGACAGTCCTTACGGGTAGTTAGGAGCCCGAAAGTTTGTCAACCAGTCTTACCAAGAGGTATCGTGTTACCCAGTAACTGAGTTGTGGAGGTCAGATAGACAGTCGCTCCATGTAAAATACTGGTATTCAGCTGCATCTGGTTAGACTGGAAGCCGACCTCAACATAGTTGGCAAAAGGCAGGCAGATATATTGGTAGTCTTAGCTGCTGAACAGACCATTTCTCGTATTAAGACGGATTATTTGAGTCGTGCGACGACCTTCAAAGTACCAAAAGGGAAAAAAATTATAAATAATTTAAATGTTTTGTATGGAAATCATTTAAATTCTCAAACACACACTTTCAAACGTGCTTCGAACGCGGATCTAAATCTGAAACGTGTAATTTCAGTCATTAATAGTTAATTAAACCACCTCATTGGTCTAGTAGGTATAGGTACACGGAGAGAAAAATCTTAAAAAAATTACTGTCCTGTCTCATAATCTGAGTGCATTTGAGTGGTAATGGAAAAATTACCATGCTAGCACAGTAAAAAATCTAATGCTGTACAGTATAATTTATTGGACAAATAGTGAATTTTTCCCAATCTCACTCAGAAAATGTTCTGTAGATGTCACTTGCACTCACTTTACAGTGACGAGCACAGTAATTTGTCTAAGAATTTTCTCTCCATGTAGGATAATACTCGGTCAGCGATACTCGCCTGGCGGTTAGAGCTCACGCTGAGAGACCAACTAGCGGTCATTTCTAGAGTGCGGATCTGAGTGAAAATATTATGAATTCAGAACAATTACTAGAATGGGCGAGTCGTGCGAGTAATCGCCCGTTGCACTCGGACTCTCGCTGATAGCCCAGCGACAAAACTATCGGAGCCACACACTCGCTGCTAGCCAACTCGTTTTCATTTGCTAGTTCTACTCGATGCTCGTTCATCGCCGGCGATGGGACAGCTGTCTTATGTAATTAAACCACCTTGTTTGTAATAAAACATCAGGATTTTTTTATATCTTTCTGTCATCCGTCAGTCAGGATGACACCTTAAAATTCATCGTTTTTTCAATTTGAATGTATTTATTTTGGAAAATTCATTGTGGTTCAAAAATTCGCAAAGAATGTGCGTAATATGGAAGGAGTGATGGGGCTATGGAGACATTTCTTGAGGATGCGTGATCCATCGCCGCCCGTTCGATGTCCACCGCGCAAAGGATGGATGGGAACCAGCACTTGAAGTGAATTTTTGCTCCGTTGGTGTAATTGCTGAATGGCGTTCCAGTGTCATCTGCCTAGCCTTTTCCCAACTATGTTGGGGTTGGCTTCCAATCTAACCGGTTGCAGCTGAATACCAGTATTTTACATGGAGCGACTGCCTATCTGACCTCCACAACCCATTTACTGTGTAATACGATACCCCTAGGTAAGACTGGTTGTCAGACTTTCGGGCTTCTGACTACCCCGTAACGACTGTCAAAGATCTACGAATGACAGACGGGACCAACGGCTTAACGTGCTTTCCGAGGCACGGAGGGGTCTCGGTATGTAAAGATGGTCACCCATCCACAGACCAACCGCGGCAAGCGTAGCTTAACCTGATCAATCGACCTGTGCGGCTGTTATTATTTAGTGTTAGTTCCATTGTGAGGATAAATAAATAAATAAAGGATAATATAAATCTCTGAAACATGAAAGCTTTTACTTTGAAACGATTTTACTACCCTTCATAATCATTTCAGCTGAAAGACGTCCATTGCTGGACATAGTCCACCGCCAAGAACCTCCATTTCGACCGGTTCTGTGCTTCTCACATCCAACGGGTTCCCGCGGCCTTCACAAGGAAGTCGGTCTACCTTGTGAGAGGCCTTCCAACGCTAAGTCTTCCGGTACAAAGACGTAGCGTACTTTACATAAATGATCCAATTTGCTTCTAGTATACATGCAACTACTTAGTTCATATAACTTAGTTACTGCTTCTAAAAGCACGTCCTTCTCAGTACTGTTGACATAAAAACCCATTAAAACTTCAGCTTTAAGTGGGACAATACTAAAAGGTACTGAGAGTGCCTCCGCAGATATTCCGACTGCTAGTTTTATTTTATTTTAATGTAAAGTTTCTACAGGTGTTTCGTCTCTTAAAACTACAAACAAAATAAGCAAGCTATTTCTTGAATAGCACGGCATAGCATAACTTAACAGCATATTCAGCTTATAATGTACACAGGCCGGAGGGGCCCGTGGCTAAATAATAACAGCCGCACAGGTCGATCGATCAGGTTAAGCTACTCTTGCCGCGGTTGGTCTTTGGATGGGTGACCATCTTTACATACCGAGACCCCTCCGTGCCTCGGAAAGCACGTTCAGCCGTTGGTCCCGGCTGTCATTCGTAGATCTTTGACAGTCGTTACGGGTAGTCAGAAGCCCTAAAGTCTGACAACCAGTCTTACCTAGGGGTATCGTATTACCCAGTAACTGGGTTGTGGAGGTCAGATAGGCAGTCGCTGTATGTAAAATACTGGTATGCAGCTGCATCCGGTTAGACTGGAAGCCAACCCCAACATAGTTGGGAAAAGGCAGGCAGATGATGCTGGGACACAGGCCTCCTCTCTGTGAAAGGGAGTGGCCCATAAACCAACACGCGGGCCCAGTGCCGGTTAGTGGATGTCACATGTCTTCGATTTTTTGGTACCAGGACATACCTACCGGTTTTCTCACGATGTTTTCCTTCACCATTTATGAGAGCAGTGGCGAATCAATCAATCACATCTTGAATACAACTTCATCATTCTTACTTTCGGGCTCATGGCTAAATAATAACAGCCGCACGGGTCTTTGAGACCCCTCTGTAACTTGAAAAGCACGTTAAGTCATTGATCTGGCTGTCATTCGTAGATCTTTGACAGTCCTTAAAGGTATTCAGAAGCCCAAAAGTCTGACCACCAATCTCACAAAGTTGTTTCATGTTAACCAGTAACTGGGTTATGGAGGAAATACTTCAACTGCATCCGGTTAAGTCTGGAAGCTGTCCCCAACATAATTCGGGAAATGTTAGGTAGACAGATTGAATTTTTACTTTCTTAACATGCAAACTACGGATAAAGATGTGGAGTTTTCAGTCCGTGAGAAATATGTCCAGGTAAATTCGCATAAAATATTCACAGAACTTTTTGAGATACGACAGGAAAACTTCAATGGATTTCATGCTGTATATTTTTCACTGCCCGAAACTTTCGCTGCGGAAAATCCTGTTTCTATGTAATGCCTTCCCAAAACTTATAATATTGTCAAACCTACTGAATGATTGTACGAATAAACAATCAATCTGCCTGGACTTTTCCCAACTATTTTGGGATCGGCTTCTAGTCTAACCGGATGCAGCTGAATACTGTATTTAACATGGAGCTACTGCTTATCTGATCTCCACAACCCAGTCACTGGATAACACAAAACTCCTTAGTAAGATTGGCTGTCAGACTTTTGGGCTTCTGACTACCCGTAACGACTGTCAAAGATCTACGAATGACAGCCAGGACCGACTGATTGACATGCTTTCCGAGGCACGGAGGGTTCGTATGTAGTGGATGGTCACCCATCAACGAACCGACCGCAGCAAGGATAACTTAACCTTCAATCGACCCATGCGGCTGTTATCGTTTATCCATGAGCTCCTTAAAAATTACAGGGTGACAAAATTCTAATTAAATTGCGGCAAAAATATCCGACACATCGATAAATTAAATAAAGAATAATCACGTTATAAATTATTCTATTGCCCTTTGCAGAGACAGTCCGTAAGTTGAATTGATTGTCATTAAAAGTAATGAGTTCTCAACAGTGGGACCGTATGACAGCAAGACAGCTTGACAGCGTGACAGCTGACAGTGTAATAAACTGAACAATTCACATTGCGTGAGCATGCCTAAGCTGACAAGGTCTGTCTAGCATCATTTTCATGCTAACAAGGAAACCTCGCGAGGTGTCCCTCACCGATTTAGTTGCGGCTTTACTATAATAATCTACATGAAAAATGATGAGATACGTATTTTTTCTTTTTTGCTAAAAAACGTTTTAAAGGGGGTGACAATCACCCTCAAAGTTCGTACCCCAAAATTATGGTTTGCAGTTTTCACATATTTCTAATAAAAATTTTCCAAAATTACTTTAACCATTAAAAAGAGCATACAAAATTATGAAAAATACCTTTATTCACATATTTATAAGAATTGTGGATATACAATTTTTTTAAATTAAAAATAACAAAAAAAGCTTAACTCAAAAACGATTAATTTATTATTTTTTAATGGGACCAATTTACGAACTTTGAGGGTTACTGACGACCCGTCACAGAATACTGACGACCGTCACGTTTCTTTGACGACTGTCAAAGAAACGAACGAAAGAAAGAAAGTCAGGACCAACGGCTTAACGTGTTTTCCGAGGCACGGAGGGGTTTTGGTATGTGAAGATGGTCACTAATCCACTGACCAACCGCGGCAAGCGTAGCTTAACCTGACCGATCGACCCGTGCGGCTGTTATTACTTTACCACAAGCTCCTCCTTTTTTTTTCATTTAATTATTATATTCCCTTAAATAATTATAATAATTAAATCTCGATGATTTGTCAAGTCATAAAGCCCGGTGAAACAGGGGCGGGTTGCAAGTTTACTATAAGGCTTACTTCTCGTACCCCTCAAAGGACTTACCAAAGAGACATAGGTACCTACATACATATCTATATAAGAAGATTAAATAAAAATCCTTCTTCCTCCTTCAACGAGGGTGAAAAAAGACGACGACAGTTTTCATCAAACTTTTAAATACGCAGAGTTTTTTCATCCCGCTGAAGTAATAAGATTTCTCTACAGAGTTTCTAGATGCAAATTGATTTTATCGAATGAAAATTTCTCTTTGCTTTGCATTTATGTTTTACTAGCTTTAGCCTGCGTGGTTGTTACCGTTTTTGCAGAAGATAAATTCAGATTTCGGTGTCCTGCATCTCGCAAGCAGAGTCTGCCGCGCAAATAGCATATACAATAACCCGACATCAATCGTCGGGCAGTTGCCCGCCAGATAGTTCACCTGTCTGGTCGGAGGATCCTCCCGTTTCAATGGAGGATCACTGAACTTTGCATTCATACCTACCTTTATATTACTATCAGAATACAACTCCTTTCTACAAATCTTAAACTGCCAAAGTCGAAAACCGATCAATAAGCACGGATGGATACAAATACTAACGGCCGCAAGTGATCGATCACTAGAGAGTAAGGATGGTACACACGGAAGGAATTTATGACGCACATAAAATCGACAGAATATTATTGAAGAGCGTATTTTACAAGGAAATATTTTGGGGTAGAAGATCTTCATTTCCCGTCTCTTTGACTGGTCGCGTGTGTAGTAACATTTTGGTTAGATGATGTTTTCGATATTGAAGATTTTGAAAGAAAACGCTTTGTCAAAACACATGATTTTTGCGTATTGTTTTGCTTAATCAATCACAAAATCTCACGTATAAAATATGCACAACTTATAATATGTATATGGTCGGAAAAAAATGCATCCCTTTTAAAAATAATTCAATCATTATGTGAATATTTATCTTTCTAGCTTTTAGGAGTCATCAGTTGTTCCTCTTTGGTTAGATAACCCATAATAGTGGCAATAATTGATTCACATGTTTAACACCTTGAAGGCACACCCATCTACAACCTTGTTTGATCACTAACACTTCATTCATTATACTTAGTCATTCCATTACACTCCTTACAATCATTTTGTACCCCATCCGCACCCAAAAATATTTCTCCTTCACCTTTCCCTCTCTTTTACTCTTCGTACTCTTTTTCTTTTCATCTCGTAACGACAACAGCTACCTATAGTAGGTAAATCACGCAATAACTTTTCCGCCCACTCGGTTATAACCACTTTGCTAACCTTTCCTCCAAATTCTTGTGCCGGGAAAGCGAACCCTGCATTTTATTATTCTTTAATTAATTGACGATGATAACGATAATATTTGTTTTTTTTTTTGATGGATGAAAAATAGCATAGTGTGTGTCAGATCATAGAAGAAAGGATTCTGTAGTAATTATTCTTTGGATACAATACTCAGATTTGGATTAACACACACGTCTTCATAACCCGAAGGGTTGGGCAGACGTGTAGGTGTAGGTATCTATAGTACACCTACATAAATATCGCTAGTTATCTTTCAGTCCCATGTAATAGGGGGCGACCCTATTGCTTTGAACCGGGCAAAAATCAAGACTCCGGGCATTTTGTCCGACCTGAAAATCGAACCCAAGACCCGACGCTCAGCAGTCGCGCTTGTGACTTCGACAAGACCAACGGGGCAGACCAATGAGGTTTTACACAGTACTACACGCGCAGTGGGCAACATTCACCATTCAGTTATTTTACTAACAGCAGTGTCATTCTGTAACCATTTCACCGTGAAAACTTAGGTAAAGTGAGCGTGGAGTGAGCTATCAGTCTCATCCCACCTGATAGTTAGGGATTGAACAAGCATACATTTACAATCATAATCGAGATTTTAGTAATATTTTTTGTGCTAATTCACTATACAACGTGTAACGTTAAATGCGCAAAACCTCATACACCCCAACTGATTTTTAATTCATATGACATATTTCAGAGAGAAAATAAGTCATTAAAAAAATTGTAAAGGTTTTATGTGCTGTTTTAGTTTTACTGGCCATTCTGATCGTTTCTTGCGTCTGGGAGGAGTCGTCACCGGGCCGCTGCGACGCGCTGACATTGGGTTGCTTGACCTATTAATAAATAGACACGGCAACATTTTTAATGAAGATTTTTTGAAAAATGTGACCTATATTAAAAGGTGGTTCAATTAATTCTGCTCGTTATTCCGATCAAACTATTTTTGGGTTTTGCGCATTTAACGTTACACGTTGTATATAATTTCAAAGCTAGTGTTTTAGTTGTCAAAACATTACTATTTTGTGGGGTTTTAAAATAAAATAGCAAAAGTTAGCTTAGTCAAAATCTCAACGTTGTTTTTTTTTTTCTTTTTTTCCTAGACTAGTCCTTAACCCGATTTACGAAATATCGTGAATCGGGTAAAGTGATCACGCCGCATAAACTACGTGGAATTAAATTCTATGGTCCGTCGTCCAGGCAAACCGTTGGAACTTATCTCTGTGTATGCCTCATATACTACAATCTCCTTTTTATGAAATAAAATTTATTATTATTATTATTAACTCGATGACTTGACATTGAGACACTCGGTTATCTCTTCTAATTTAATAGATTTGGGTTAATAACAACGCTGAACATCGTCGCAGTCTTTACTAAAGTCACAATCTACAATCGCTCATAATAACAAACAATGTCGATGCGTATTTCCATCAGTCTAGTAGCTGTCTTAAACGTGAATGTTTTATTTTATTTATTGTTCGTGCGTGACGCGCTCGCGGCTCAGGCTAGTCAAGAAAAAAAAACAACAACATTTAAGATTCTGACTGAATTTGTGTTTTTCTATTTTATTTTAAAACACCATAAAATGGTAATGTTTTGCCAACTAATATACATACCTACTTGCTTTGAAATTATATACAGGTTGAAATTGAAAACATGCGACAAATCGAAATGGGAGATTGTACTCATCATTATGAACAACTTTTACCATGGGACCAAACCTGAAATTGCGAAAAAAATATTGTTCATAATGATGAGTACAATCTCCCATTTCGATTTGTCGCATGTTTTCAATTTCACCCTGTATAGTGATCAATAGAATGAGCTCAAAAAATATTATTAAAATCTCGATTATGATTGTAAATGTATCCTTGGTCAATCCCTAGCATCAGTGAGATGATACTGACAGCTCACTCCACGCAAGTTTTCACGTTCAGTAAATTTTTTGCAGAACCGACCGACAGACGTGGTTTAAGCGACACTTAATACGTTAGCAAAATTACGTTTAAAAATGAACAAAAATTGTCAATTGAATATTGCGTTAGCTATTATACAACAATTTACAAAAAAGTTTTTAATATTTGTATATCATCCAGTTCAAAAGACCATTGTTAACCTTAACGAACACCATCGATCCCCAATCACTGAAAAATAGAAGACCGTCATTTGTTTCTTTCTGCTGGGGAGTTGGTTGCGCCACTTTTTCATAGTTTTCAGCGAAAACACTAAAGAAAGGGCATTTTAAGGGACGGTCTTATGTAATTTTGACGTTCGAAAAGTGCTGATTCTCAGCCTAATTTAAATAAATTACTTTTGATTTTGCAATTTCAGAGCCAGAATGGATACATTTGCAACATCGCCAGCAAGAATCATCTCAATACAAAAATTCTTAATCCAAAATTACCTGAGCAGCAGTCACAGTAATAGGCAACACATGTGGTTCTTCTACCGCACTTCTGGAACTTCGACTGCCTCGATCCGAACTCTCTTCCTCCGAGTCGGAAGCATGGAACGACAGAGACCCAGGACTGGGGTCACTGAGTCTCAACTTGAGGCAGTCTCGACGCATCTTGATGTGGTACAGTAACTTTTTAATTTAGCACTTTTTTTGTGACATGTCTTTGGATTTATCTTTGGGAATGTTTCGTTTTAATTGCTAAAGGTTTTTTTATTTGGTTTTAAATAGTTTTTTGATCATTTTTGGTGCTATGATGTGATAAATGATATTAAAATAGGAAGGTCACAGCATGATGTGCAGAACGGCAAGGCAATCGTGGAAAAGAAACACAGCGTAATTTTCGGTAAGCTTTATGAGAGAAAAGTTTATTATACGTTTCAATAATTCAAATAATGTTATCATCAAACATTTCAGAAATGAGAGCAGCTAAACCCAATACACCGAACACATTTTCTGTCTCATTCAATAACAGCCCCAAAACATCCATTATTTCCTTCATTCATAAATCACAATGAACACGTCGATATTCGCTGATGTGTCCCAGCCTTACGCCCACGTAACGCGACACCTCGCCACGTAAGGACTCTGTTGCGTCCTTCTATTGTCGCACTTGTATAACCGGCTTTATTGCGACTCGCGCTCGTTACCATATAATTTCTTAGCACGATTATTCTTTTAACAAACAAAATAACATATTGTACTTCAGAAAACATTTGTTTTTTTAATACCAGAAAGATGAAGAGAAATTATTTCAACTTTTGTTTCTTCCATATCGTTATTTTTATGTTAAGACTTCAGAGCATTTGGTATTTAGAAACATATTATAGTTTTGTCATGTTTACTTTGTAAAGTATTCCTGCTATTTGGAGTATTTGGAGCATATAGAAACGGTTTGGTCTCGAATCGTAAACACCAATTCGCTAAGTACTAAGCTGATTTCAACAATTGCAATTTAAATTCTTGGATGCGTTGGTAGCTTTAAACTATGTTCTAACAATATATCTTATCATCCTAAAATCATGTAAAATTTGTGTTTTACAATTTCTCTTTACTAGTCGTAACATCATCATCTGCTTAGCCTTTTCCCAACTACGTTGGGGTCGGCTTCCAGTCGAACCGGATTAAGTTGAATTCTCTTTACTAATGTTTCTCGATTAACAACTAAATCTGAAGATTTCTCTCCGAATCTCACAAGATTCACATTTTTCTATGTTGGCCATTGCACTCCCTAATTTAATTTTCCTTTACAGAATCTAATTTCACTGCTGCTTTACCTACCTTTACTATAAAAGAGTCAAGGTATGTTTATCTCATTCCAATACCAAGGAATTTTAAGCCAAATTCGAATACTTCATAACATAGCCATTCAATATGATCTACAACCTCAAATTCCACAGTTCACATCTAGTCGATTTTAATGAAATACTCCAAGATCAATTAGGACTCGTAAACACAGAAATTGAAATGTAAACTACTCTCGATTGATTCGCAAATGTGTCTGTATATTCCTTTTGTATACAATGTTGAAATGAAATAAACCAGAATGGGAAAATGTCTAGAAATAATCGAGTGTTTTGATTCAGGTAACTGTGGGAACCTGGGAGCTATTTGATTCATGCAAACCAACCAACCATGGAATGTGGGCACTGACAGTCGGGTTAGTCCACAAATTTCAGGTCGCTCTGCACACTATGGACTACGAATATTTTTTTTTTAGCAGAATACGAATATTTTTCTTTGAAGGATAAGATCAGAAATGAAACTATCCGAAAAGAGACGGAGTTACCGACATACGAGTAGCTCTCAGAGTAAGCAAGCTGAAGTGGCAATGGGTTTGCCATGTTTAGGACTAATAGCCGCGGGAGCAGACGAATCCTGAAATGGAGACCACGTATCGGCAAACATAGTGTGGGACGGCCTCCAGCTAGATGGAGCGATGGATTGTCTTAAAAAAAGGTAGCTAGGACAGACTGAATGCGGAAGTCGGAGGACAGGGTATTGTGGACTGCAATAAGCTGAGTTGGTAACCAACTATGGAACACTCTAAGGACTTAAGGTCGAAGCCACGCAGGTGGACGCTATGTGCTTCACTCAGTGCACCGCAAACAACGCGTAGTGCTTTTTACAATTTATGCTAAGACTGGTCACCTAGATTGCTGTTTTGGTGTCTAGTTATTGGAAAGTATGCAAAAATTTTATGTGTATGGCTGTTACGAACAAAATATGGAGTTTTTAACTGTCTGAATGTTTATTTATTATTTATTTATGTACGCGTGCTAGGTGACATGCACGAAACAAACCAACGCATGGTTTTACTATTGCAATGGCCACACTGAAGCTTGGTGGCACGCTGTATGACTAATTTGCCAGTTGTTCACAAATTTGCTACTTACAATGCGTGGCAACAACTGAAACTTCTAGCTGTGTAGCTGTATACACTCACTATAAAACTAGATTTACATCCGTAATACGTCCTCGTAACATAAGGTCTAGTTCATCAGGCACTATTTATTTATTTATTTAAACTTTTCGCACACAAGGTACAACGGCGGACTTAATGCCTTAGGCATTCTCTACCAGTCATCCAAGGGTGGTGAAGAGATTAGATGGCAGGTGCTTTGGTTGAGAGGACAAAGACGAAAATAAAAAACTAGACAAATACATGAATAGGTTATAAACACATACGAAGAAAAAAAGAAAAGAAAAGAAGAGAGGTGTTGAGATGACTCAACGCTATTTATTTTGAAAATAACTGCAATTTCCGCTTAAATGCATTCCAATGCAATGCATGGCCGTCCTGATATCGAGAGGAAGTGCATTCCAAAGAAGAATGGACTAAATATGAAAGGAAGAAGGAACAAAGTCAGAAGTATGAGAAGGACAGAGTAGGAGAAGGTTTTTAGAAGAACGCAGATTCTTAGCATGAGAAGAACTTTAGCATTTATGCCGAACTGGGGCTATTCGGCGCAGCCGTGAGACAATCCTGTTTCAAGGTTGATTCTGTTTTTTTTTTGCGCGAATCCTTAATCTTTCGGGTAATTGCGTAATATTTTTTTCTAACATATGAAGCAATGGATTAGCAATTCAAAACTATTCAGATTGTGACTGAAAGTGTGTTACGCAATTGGGACGGGCCTGGTTTGCATCAAATATTTTATTTATTTTCTTTCTGTGTGTCTACGGCTTTAGGGAATTTGCTTGTCATACTGTCAGGTATTGATGCAAAATCTTTGATTGATGGATAGCTTTCATCGGGATCTTTCAGGAACAGGTGCTCAGTATCATAAAGCTTTGGAATTTTAAGAAGTTTCTATCATCAATGTTTATATTGAAGTAATGGAGTCGTGTACTTGCGAAACAAAACATGGAATGGCCATTTAAAAATAAAATGTTGAACTTTTTTGAAAAAGCATCGTAATTTAAAAGAGAGAAATTCTCACAGTTTTACTTTATTTCTTACTAGCAATTTTCTTAAGACTAGTCGCGCTATCAACCAAGCTCCTATTTTTTCTTGCAGTCGTTTGCAGAATGAACTACTTCTTATTTTACGCTCCTGCAAGTTAATCAAAGTTGGAAGTGCAATTTCCTAGCACTTTCCGCCCGCCGTAATGAACGTAAAATTAGTTTAGAAGTAGATGCTTCATCACTGCACATAAAATATGTTTAGATTGAAACAAATTACGTAAAATTACCTAGCGTTTGCGAAAAGTAAGTTTAAGCCATTTCAGATTTCAAAATTCATAGGAAAGACGCTTTCTTGGCAAAGCATTGTATCAATCATATTAGATACTTTTCTTAATGGTTCTTCTAAAGTACTTTTAAAAGTTGAATTCTCTTTTATCAACGATAACACTGAAAAAACTGGCTAAGTGCGAGTTGGACTCGCACACAAAGGTTTCCGTACCACAAGGCAAAAAAAACACGTTTCATGAAATATAAATAAAAGGGGGTCTCCCTTTAATTTTTACTAACTTTATTTTGTTTTTATTATGATAAATGATAAATGATTTATTTCTGTAAGTAGGTTTGTACAAACACTTTTACATGTCAATCATATTTTTTTAAACTAGATGAGGTCGGCGTTTCCTATCTGACTACTCTGAGAAGAAAGGCTGAAACAAACTCAGAGGTCACAGTCTCTTTTAAAGTCCAGACATAATCTTGGTCAGATAATGTGAAGTCTGAAATGGTCTTTTGAGTAAAGAACCACACAGATTGAGCGGACCTGTCCAGTCAGTGGACGCATTTGTCAAAAATCGTGCAGCTCAACTCAGAACTTGAGGAGCCTAACGATTCGGCGAACAATACCAATGAAAAGACATTTGGGTAGGCCGCATAAATGACTCAAACATCCTGATCATGATTAAAACTAACTAAGAAGGAAAACCGAAAAAAAGAAATGACCCACATAGTCTTCACACTCACAGTAATAATAATAAAAATAAGATACTTTACAAAGTAAATATCCATGTCATTGTTTATATAAAATTCATCAATGTCAATGTGTATATAAAAATCCGGATATAATCTTTGATCTTTGAGGACCATGTAGATTGGTGTCTGAAGTGGTCTTTTGAGGAAAGAACCACACTGAGTGGACCAGTGCAGTCAGTGCACGCATTCGTCAGTAACCGTGCAGCTCAACTCAGAACTTAAGGAGCTCAACGATTCCACGAGCAATACCAAGGACAGGACATTTGTGTAGACCGCATACACCACTCAAACTGCCAGACCATGATTAAAACGGAAACAATGACCCACATAGTCCTCACATTCACAATAATTAAAATAATATAAGACTTTAAACAGTAAATGTTCATGTCATTCTGTATACAAATAGGTAGAAAGAAAAAAAAACAAAACTGTAAATCAGCAAAATAAAAAAATAAACAACATTCACTGTCTAGACCTATTGGAGCATATGATTTGTTATAGCGACAATAGAAATAATAGAGTTCCGTTGGCACCCTTGGGGTGCGGAACCCTTACAAACTTCTTCAATTCTCTTATCCCTACTTGGTGTAAGTAATTACAACCTACATTAACAAAAACACGTGCCTTAGAAAAACACACAGAAAGATAATTAGATAATTGGATGAAGCGATTACAATGGTACGCAATATCGTTTGTCATTTTTAAGCACCACAATCCGCTCTCCATCTATTAGTACTGATCGGTAAAATCCGTTCGAAGCCGGAAGTCTATTATGAAACGTAGGATTAAAAAGTCCGAGTTAAATAACAGCTATTAACGGATTAAACGAGGGAAGACTAAAGCTCGACTTCTAAACGACTTCTGTAACTGCCGCATTCAGAGACCTGCGAGGTAATCGCGTAACACAGTAGCAATGGTTTTCATTTTGACAGTTCAACAACATTCATTGCGTTATTTCCGTTCTCCAGCAAATAAATTGTTCGAACATATGAAGCAATGGATTAGCAGTATCCTTCAAAATGATTCAGATCGTGTTTAAATTTAAAAACCAGCATTATCTCGGCATCTGATAACAACATTGAAATACTCTAAACCTGTCATATTTTTGATTGACAGCGCTTCTATACTTGTCAATCAAGGTTAATGATTGATTAATTTACAGTAATAGTGGTAAATATTCTCAGTGCCAAGGTCATCACCAGCTGCCGAGCCTTTTCCCAATTATGTTCGGGTCGGCTTCTAGTCTAAGCGGGTGCAGCAGAATACCAGTATTTTACATGGATCGTCTGACCTCCACAACCCAGTTACTGGGTAACACGATACCCCTTGGTGAGACAGGTTGTCAGACTTCCGGGATTCTAACGACCAGTAACGACTGTCAAAGATCAAGACAGATGAGAGATTCTCAGTACCAAGTTAAAATCTCTTAATCCATACTTATATTCGAGAGTAACTCTGTCTGTCTGTATGTTACCTTTTCACGCCTAAACCAGAGAACGGATTTCGAAAAAATTTGGCAAAGTCATAGATAGCATTCTTTGGAAGGACATAGGCTACTTTTTGTCTCAAAAATAATACTCTAAGGGGTGATTTGTATGAGAAACCCAGCATTTCATAAGTTAGGTTAGCTCATTTCCGGCTTCCACGCCTGCGTATCTGCAGGCAGAATCTATTCAATCATCGTTTCATTCTGCTCTGTTTAATTATTTCCATCTCGTTCCTAAACTTCAAAATTACTCCTTATGTTCTCTGCCAACCACCAAACTAAATGGTATAAACTTTCCCATCTGCTGTCTAAATCCATTTGGCAGGGATTGCATCTGTTGCTTAGAGCTGGCAAAAGTGTTATATGCTGATAGCATTGAACTGCATTATAGTACTGACAAAGGACGTAGAATAAGTGCATTGAAAACTACTTGAATGATGGGTAACGTTAAGAATTGGTAGTCATATTCGCCTTTTAACACGTACCGAAATTGTAAGAAAAGGTCCGCTTTCAAAATTTCTAAAGTGACGATACTATCGTGGACGTCCACGTCCATAAAATGAAGATACGTGTACGTTATAACGTTATCGTGAACGGAAATTTAAAAGCGTGTTCATGAATTAAGTCCATACATTTTATTTTTCTGAGTTGTGGTGATGCTGATGACGTCTACGATAATATCGTCATATTATAAATTACAAAAGTGCACATCGAAAGCAAAAAGAGTTTACAAAGTATGATTCATATTATGCGATACAAAATGAAGAAGAAACAATAACTGTCACCTTAATTCTCAATAAAACACCCATTACTCTAAAAAAAATTATGAGAATAACAGCCATCATGACACAAATAATTAAAATTTTGGAATGCAAATAGTAATGTCATGATTGAGGAAGCTGAAACTATAAAATCTACGAGAAAAGATACTTTAGCGTGGCATAACAATGATGCTACAAGGACTTTCTAAATATAATAGTATATCGTAAAATTATACGGTGTAGCGTGTTATTGAGTCGAAACACACTCATCAAGTAGTCTTGGTGAATTACTCAGCAATATATCACGGACTACATTAGATTGGCACCAGGTGGATGGGGACGCCAATGCGAAAGTGATAGCGGCATTATAGTTTACCTTGAGGGAAAAAATATTGGTGATATATTGAGCTGCACAATAAGCTCGAAATGTGGGATTGGAAAATACGAGTAACAAAGCGACAAGTCAAATGCAATGGTTATGACAAAATCAATCAACATATGAGCCCATCGTAACATATCTTTACTATAATCGATATAGAGAAGAGTAAGGATGAATCCTATTATTTCAAAGCGCTACTATGAAGTGCTATCAAGAGAAGGGATTTCAAAAGACAGTTTTATATTCAACACTAGATTGGCAGCTTGTCACTCCACATACGGTAGGCACATACTGCCAATTTCTTTGATACTGTCTGCTCCGATATTCATATCGGCAGCTGAAACTTGAAACGAATCTGGTTTTTAGGACATTGGGTAGATTTGAAGTCAGAAATGGAAATTTTAAAGGTATCATAATCTCTATCTCTATCTTAAAGTTAGACTATTAGGCTTCCTTAACGGAATATATTCCTGTGTTGCAGGAATTAAGGCTATTAGCCCAACAACCTTTCAACACATAGCTGTAGACTGTTCTGTCGTATAAACACGATCAGAGGATTATTAGATAAGCACAACGAGCACATACCCGGGGCTTCCTATCAACAGGGGCCTTAAAACATTTTCCTAAAGGATTCCTTAATATTTAAAATGAACCCTCAATAGAAAAGGTGTTGAATAATTTATATGGATTCTTGTCTTCGGTGTTGGGATGAAAACATCCAATTTATCTAAGGATGAACCTTTAGAACGGGGATGCTTTTGTGGAAAATACTTCAAATTGCAAAGACTATATATAGCCTGGTAAAAATGAAGATGTTTTCAGGTCAGGACCTCTGACGAAATCTTTGACATAATTTTATTCTGACAACTATAAAGAACTTTTATATTTAGGAAGTGTAATATCACAGGAATCAACCTAGTCATATTTATAACGATGTTAATTCCTTTACTGAAGAAAACGTGACCAGACATATAAACGTAAACTTAGTTTAAAAATCTGTAAGGACTTCCAAATTCCAAAGCTTAGGTAACCAAGGGAATGGAGTAGAAAATCAAAAGGAAACAGTTGATAATATCGAAGGAATTGCTCCAGGAAAAGATTATGTGGCAGAAGTGAGATTAGATTATGAATGGTCGCATCTCGATCAATGATTGTTTTTTGGGTTAATAGGTATAGTACCCGAACGACATTAAAGGTACATGGAATTTTAGAAAGAGAGACATATAGGTTAGAGGGAGAAGATGCTCTACAAAATCGGAATATTTTTAATTATATGTGCCATATCTTAAGCCTGGCACAGTTAATGTTTTGTTTTATTTATTATATTATTGTTTTGATTGTATGATATATTTTGTTTGATAGTTTCACAAAGACATAGAAGAGATTTGGATCACCAAGTGAAAATAATAACTAATATTTTAAACCACCAGTTTAAAATATTAGTTATTATTTTTCAGCGAAAATATTATTTATGCGTTCTCTCTGAGTTTGAAAGAAGAAGTATTGTTAACACAATGACTAAGGCTAATGATAACAACGGATTGAGAAAAGCTTCAGAAACAAGACTACAAGAACTCCAATTCTACTTCTAATTATCAGATACGAAAATCTATGGTAATATAAGGTATAGGGAAAACCCAAGCGGTGGCTGAATGGGCCAGGCTGAGATTGATTCAGACTTTTCTAAGGCATAAATAATTTTTGAGTCTTAAACCGGAGCAAATTCTTGCATCAAACTTTATTACTTTTCAAGACTTCTCCTTTGCCAGATTCTTTAATTCAAAACAACAAAGGAAATATTTTGCTTTGAGGTTGTAAATTATCTTTCTTCCCACAAACCCATAACTAAAGAATGATTCGTTGTTACTGTGAAATATTTTCAGAATCAGCATGTAACCTTTGACATTTTAATATTAGAAGAGGGTAGTATATAGTAAATAGTATATTACGTGTTTTCTTTCTCTGTAACTTGATTAAAAACAAATAAGTATTCGTATTAAAACGGGCACAATATGGCAGACCGGGGACAAAATGCCGACGGCTATGCTCCGAAGGACACGGTATTTTATTTGGGTTTATGATTTTATGCTTTCAGTGTTGCTGGAAAAAGGGTTATACTAGGTCTGTTGGGAAATTTGTGTGGGTGGCAGTTATTTGTTCGTTTAAAGGGCACCTTTATTCGACAAAGGAAGTATAATATTATGTAGCGATTGATGGAATTGAGACTGTACGTCTGGATTTGCTACGGATAAAGAATTTGGAGAAAATACAGTGAATAGTAAGGCCTTTCAACAGATGTAACATCTCTCATACCAATTAGTTTTCATGCATTGCAATTCAAATATAATTTTAATGTTGGTCAATAAAATATATATTTAGATTTTAAGACTAAATATGTATATAGCAGAACAAATTTAATACAAAAATGTTATTGAATTTCCAAATCCTATAAAATTATCAATACTAGCATTCAAACGATAACATGATTTACAACGTTATTATCGCTTACAATTTTACGTTTAAATTTTCCTTCTATTCAAAGTAAGCAAACAATATTTAAAAATACAACCATCATATCTCATACATACGTAAATTCAATAATGTTTTCATCAAATGCGTTGGATGAAAATGTATTCCGAATCAAATTAGGTTTATTTATCCATCCTGACAACCAATTATGGGAAAATTCCTCGGAAAACATAAAGAAACGCGTTACGCACTTGTCCGATGTAGCGAAATAATCGTCTATTCGGTGAAAATACACGCAATATTTAGTACGCGACCGCCATGCCGATCTGGACCGTAAAACGCTTATAAACACTATTTTTGTATCGTTATTTTGTAAACGTAATCAATTACGAACGCAACACTGATAATAATCACCGATCGTTGGGATTACTGAATAATTTTTAGTTAGATATTGATATTATAGCACGGCGATCTATTATTTTTAATATATATTTTTCGGATGGAGAGAAAAAAGCGCGGGGTTGCGATTGGGAGCGCGTAACGACGCCCACCGTCGACAGTGGCGCCGCGCGCGGCACTGGCTGGAAATCAACTGGCTTCGGGCAACAGGAACGTTCCATTTCACCAACAAATTTACATTTTCAGTGTCGTTCA
The DNA here is from genome assembly GCA_949629135.1 of Eremobia ochroleuca. Lineage (NCBI taxonomy): Eukaryota > Metazoa > Arthropoda > Insecta > Lepidoptera > Noctuidae > Eremobia > Eremobia ochroleuca. Next base: position 13,292,803 of record OX451405.1, on the reverse strand, counting down.
ATCTTATTGTAATTTACATAGAGTTTAAATTAGTTCATTTCGTTGATTATTTGTAATATTATGTGTATCTATATAGGCGTCAGGATGTCCCTTTTGTTCAAAGTGTTCTTGTTCCGCTCGTTTGAGTAGATTCCGTTTCATTTGGGCCGTATATAATCGTTACATTAATTTCTGTTTAGTATTGTGTCGACCTGTATGTTTGGCATTTGTAATTACATAAGTCAGGTTTATTTATACGACGAATAGAATACTAACAACATAAACAGTAAACATTTACGTGTTTATAAATAAATTCATACGTTTGAAAGATATGTTTATATTTTGAATAGAATAGGTTTATTTTGTATAATTATTGTAGATTTTTTTTTCGTAAATAGTTAAACGGAATTTTAAGTGCTCAAAGTAAGATACTTGATAGGAAGACCATTTTGAAGGCACGATGACTGAAATATAAATGAATGCAAACGGAAACCCAGTGACTAACGGTAAATGAAAACATCATAAAGAATCTGTCTTTTTTTCTTGTCTGGATGAGAAAATATTGCTTTTCAGTGAACGTCTGTTTTATTGAAGGGTTAGGCAAAATTAATGATTTAATTTTCGCATGTGATGTTTAGGGGGTGAGGGGGAGAGGTCTCTCCGGTCGTGTCGGATTGCCGACAATGGGAGTGCGGGAAGAGAGAGTGCACCTGTGTTTGCGCACACACTTTTACACTATAATATCTCCCGCGCCGAAGGCTGATCTCCGCTGAGTTTGCTCGCCATGGCCGAAATTCGGTCTGGAAGACTTGAATATATAGTACTTTTTTTTTATTTATTAAAAAAAAATCAATATATCAGTTTTTTTTTATTGATATTGTGTATGCCATTATTGGAGACTATTTTGGTATAAGGGCCCGTGGCTAAATAATAACAGCCGCACAGTTCGATCGATCAGGTTAAGCTACGCTTGCCGCGGTTGGTCTGTGGATGGGTGACCATCTTTACATACCGAGGCCCCTCCGTGCCTCGGAAAGCACGTTAAGCCGTTGGTTCCGGCTATCATACGTAGATCTTTGACAGTCTTTACGGGTAGTCAGAAGCCCGAAAGTCTGACAACCAGTCTTACCTAGGGGTATCGTATTACCCAGTAACTGGGTTGTGGAGGTCAGATAGGCAGTCGCTCTATGTAAAATACTGGTATTCAGCTGCATCCGGTTAGACTGGAAGCCGACCCCAACATAGTTGGGAAAAGGCTAGGCAGATGATGATGATTTTGGTATAAGCAGAAGTTCGTAGATATTTAGACTTGATTCCAGCAGAAAATTGAATTAGGTCCAGTCGTTTTTTCTTTATTTATAAGGCATATAACAAAAATGTATTCGATTATTATAAAAGTATACGATATAAGTAATATGCGAAAAAATATTTTGCTGGATTATATTCAACAGAATCTGCAAATTAGACCTCTCAAATCAGCTCTCCATGAGTTTTTGCCTAAACATGCATCAGGAGAAAGATTATTGCTACATAAATAGATAAATAATAATAAAAAATCGCGTATTATTATTTTAGAAGAGAAAGCGAACTATCTTTACCAATTTATGGTTATTTATACCAACGAATAGTATTCAATTTCAACGAGGAAATCATCCATCTACACGCACATTTTTTTAATAGGCCTCAAACATAACTGGCTCAATGTGGATTTACTATAGCGTACAACTCTGTCTAACCCTTCGGAGATTACTGGCCCGGTCTACTGCAATTGTGGGCCAATCCTTTAAGAAGGAGCCGAGCTCATCCCACCATCTCTTTCTGGGCCTGCCGCGCAGTCGTTTCCTGATGTTGAGGATCCACTGAATGGTGGCTTTTGCATATTGCTGCTCCGACATGCGACGGATATTATGTTATAAATTAGAGCTGTCAATCTACATAAACTAAATACACATACAGGTGATAATCCTCAAATCGTAGATGTTAAAAAGAAAATGGCGGCCATAATACTGGCAACAAAAATATAGGTAATGTTTTGCGTTATACATTTTAATATTTATAAAGGTTGGTGATTTATTCATTCTTTGTTTTTAACACATTTTCAGGGTTATGAAAATTGAAATGAATGAAAAGAAACGGCGTAGAATTTGTAATGATTTTCCTCATAGATAACTAACTTTCTACATCTAGGGTTATTATTTGATAGTTTTTTTTTTGCCTTGGATATTTTTTTTTGCGTTCTACATTCTAATATGATGATATGATGATTTATTAACTGTTTGTTTTTAATTTAAAGAAACAGAGCCAAATGTATGAGGAAAGTCGTACTATATATTTTTGTATCTAACTAAAATAGATAGTAATACTTTCTACATTTTTTTATAGTTTTCTTGCCTTGTCCAAGTTGAAAATTTTGGTAGGAACATATTTAATGTTAATACCATACTAAATGTGTACCTATTTTTCTGTTCTGTTTTTTGTCTTGTCTGCTTATATATTATGTGTGCACATAAATGGTAAAATAAATAAATGCATTATTTTTAGGTTGCACAATAATGACCAGCGGGGAGATTGCGTAATACACTATCAATAGCAATGGCTTTCATTTTGACAGTTCAATAACATTAATTGCGTTATTTAAGTTGCTGAGCAGACAAATTTTTCGAACATATATGTATATGAAGCAATGAATTAGCAATATCCTTCAATTTTTTTTTTTTTTTTTTATACGTTGCCCCACACTAGGAATTTCTCCTGTATTGTGGGTGCGTTTACAAACATTTAAACTCACATACACAAACAGCCAGACCCGGAACAACTACTAATTATTTCGATTGTGATTGATTATATGTTTATGTCTCTCTCTTTAGTCGTTCACTCTTGACAGAGTGGTCGTGGTTGATGACTCTGCATTTTCTTTGGCCAAAGCAGCCTTCGCGATGCTCCTCCACTTATTCCAGTCTTCAGCGTCTCGGAAATTATGAACAATGGAGGTTTGTGTTGACGCTTTAATAAGGTCTGTCCAGCGCGTAGGTGACCAACCGCGTGACTGCTTGTCCTCCACTTGTCCCTGGACAACCAGTCCTTCCATGGAGTGTTCGTTACCAACCACGTGGCCGAAATATTTGATAATTCGTATTTGTACAGTCGACGATAATCTCTGCTTGACTTTTAGTTCCTCCAGGATCGAAACATTGGTCCGAAACGCTGTCCAGGGAATCCGCAGCAGCCGCCGCCAGCACCACATCTCCAGTGCATCAATTTTACGTCAGTCTTTGAAGCGAATCGTCCACGTTTCTGCGCCGTATAGGAAAATCGGGAAGACTAGGAAAGATTTCGATTATTTATACATACACAGAAAAATAGACACAGATACGATATATAAGTATTGAGTACACGTTCCATGTCTTCTAAAAACCGCTCTAAAATCCATAAAACCATCACGCGTAACGACATCTGTCATTCAAGGCATTAACTATAAACACATCATTTAGAAAGGAATTTTGGGCACATATCTTTAGCTCTAAGAATATTTTATGAGCATTATTAACCCTACCACACAGCCGACCGCTGTACAAAAGACCCAGCTATTATAATTCCGTTTATTTATAACTTCGACCTAGTTCATAAACCCACCTGTCAAATCTTATTATTAAAGTATCGATGTCTACAGCGAATATTCATTATTAAATGTTCAATCTATTTACAGTCTATTTGATAGTAATGTGCTTTGAATATCTGGAAAGTGTCACTTTAGTCAAATTATTATGAAGTTGTATAGACGTTATTAATGATTAACTCGTTATTTTCCAGTTGCAAGTATTTTATTTAATTTTAGAGAAGGCTTTCTTACTGTTCGTAGACGATCAGATTCAAAAATCTTTTGCTATGTTATGCTTTTTTTTTAATGTTATCTGTACCGCTACTACGGGTCTTAGTAAGTGTTAATATATTAATTTTGTACGGGAAAACAAACTTCTGAGTTTATCTTGGACATTATTGAATCGTGAGGAAACCTGAACTTATAGTCAACTAGCAGCGCTCCACGGTTTCACCCGCATAAGTGTCGATTCCGTGGATATATCAAGATAAAAAGTATCCTATGTGTTATTCTGATATATAAGTTATATTACTGTAAAGTTTCAACAAATTCCGTTCAGCAGTTTTTGCGTGAAAGAGTAACAAACATCCGTCCACCCACACAAATTTTCGCGTATACAACTCGTATTATATAAGTAGGAAATAAGTCAGAAATCGTCGACCCATGTTGAGCAAGCGTGGTGATCAATATTCGTGCCTTCTCTGTAAGAGAAGAAGCCTTTTTCCCGCAGTGGGACAGTATTAAAATGTATAAATGTATTTTCTTTCTTTCTTTCTTTCTATTAGGCTGGTATTTTATTCGGACAAAGAAACAGTTACACAAATATCTTAATAAACAGGTGATAAGAAAAAATGGTTCTGTATTAATGTTTTCCTCTACCTTTCAGAGAAAATTCAATGCTTCATGCTCTAGTAGAAAACTGCGCAAAGGCGGATTTTAGAATATTTTTGGTTTTGTAAAATCTAAGCAAACCTTAGAAATATTTGCAGCAAGTTTCATGCAAATGTGAGTGGGTGTAATTCAGTTTGAAAGCAGACATAAAGGATTTTAGAATATGCTTTCCTATTAGTAGATTCTGCAGAAAGGTTTCTCTTTCAAGCTTATTTTATTTCGACCCAGAGCTTTTTATATCTGAAATCTCCTTTTTTTAAACTACTTCGCTAAGTAAATAATATTTTACTTATCCTCAACAATAATTAGGTTTTGACTTTATAAAGTAATTAAGTACCCATTTTGTCACCCTTTGTAAAATTTCTATATTTGTGTCTGTAATTTATATGTTGTAGGTACATAATAAAGAGTATTCTATTCTATTCTTAATATTTCTAGCACCCTATTTCTCTTCGTGTTAGGTTCCGTGTTGAATTTTGAATGAATTAATGAAAAGTAAGGACTTCACATCCTTCAATTAACTAAATCCTTTGGATACACGGACTCTAACCTTTTCAGTATTAATTAGGCAATTTTTTTTTTTTTAATAAAAAAATAATTATGGTTAAAACTTTGTATTGAATATCATTTATGTAATACGTCAAGCATATAAATGTACAGAGGCGAACTTAATGCCGTATGCATTTTCTACCAGTCAACCTTTGAGTGATGCAGAGACAAACAGGAAAAATCAAATTTGGGAAATCAAAACAATGCTTCTATGATAAAAATATGTGGACTATTTTGGCATGACAATTTATTAATTTCTTCTTTACACTATGAAGAAGTACTGAATGCAAGCACATTCCTAATTTTTAATAAAATATAACAGCAAACCTTATCTTATCAGCTAATCGTGTTAAATAAAATATATTTGACAAAAAGCATTTTCATTTTGATTTTAATATTTTACCTAATTCAATAAAAATATTCTAAAGTTAACTCCTCTCATAAATACGACACATCCCCACATAATAAACTCACCGCTCTTCTCTCACACAACAATTTATAACGTCCACAAACTAACTCCCTCCTTTATCCCCCTACTAAGAAGTTAACGTCAAAAAGTTTTGACAGGTACAAATCATCGCGGTAATTAATAATAAACTGAAAATAAACCCGGGTCGCTTCATCATAACTCCGGAATTTTGCAGCGGTAGCAGGGTTAAATGAGATCCAATTTTTGAACGGAAGTAGGAGAAACGGTTGGGTTTATAGCGATTTTTTTGCCTCGTTTTCATACGGTAAGTAGGAACTCATAAATCACTGTATAAAGTTGGTTTTCAAAACTGCTAATAAACAGCTATTACTTAGCAGTTTTGAAAGGCCGCTGAGAACGCGATTTGATGAAGTTGGTAATTACCACGTAATTACTGACCCATCCAACACCCAGTACGGTGTTTCTGAGCAGACAATGTTCCACTTGCTGAAGTGTCCTACTTGAGTGTCCGTTTATTTGCACCTTTGAAGAACTGAAGAATGTCACTGATGCCGTAATGCATCAGTGGCACGCCGATACTAATAATAATCAATCGTAGGAAGTACCGACGACTTGAAAGAAAGAAGAAGCCGTTTTGATAACCAACTTTTGACCATCCTCTTATTCCGCGAACGCAACATTGCCATGATATTTCAAACATCGATCCAATTCCCTAATACTGGTTGTATTTGGAAACTATAGTACCAAAAGGCACTAGGTATCCATCGATGTATTATGCAATATTTAGGGCCAGTTTCTCGAACGAAAATTATCTCAAAATGAATGTGACAAAATATTGTCAAACGCGCGTTAATTGCTGTGATGGGTTGAATGATTTTATCAAGCGATTGCGCATCTTCATCATCACTAGGTATATTTTCGAGTAATTGGCTAATTTTATCATTATTTCGTTATAAAGTTTTAAATTATAAATCATTTCTTCCTGTAAGTTTTTCTTTCATGTTGATTTCAAGCCATTTGTCTATATTTTAGACATTTCGGAGATGAAGTGGTTTTTTGTAAGCTAAAACGACTTAGTATTTTTCTCAGAGGTGAAACTTCTAATAAGAAACTACGAAAGCTATAATTCAAATTCACAACTGTAGCATAAAATTATAATATTTACGGACTGTAAAAGTTGTGATTTCAAAGAGCAATGCCTATTAATCTCTTTAAATAAATAGTTTAGGCGCCACAACGTTTAAAAATAAATTACGTAAAAACCAGTACGGGAGATCGTTACGGATTCTTGCATTTTTTTTTTTTGATTTTTAAATAAAAGCTTTCCATTTTACTTAGAGCTGATTTTTCCAGCGCCAGATAACTTTACCGGAGGAATAATTTTGAATTTTTGACAGTTCTTCCATACAAAAACTGTCAGACGTTAATTTCATTCCACGAATAAAAATTATCGGTAGATTGAAAGATCAGTCCTTGGTGGAGTAAAACCAGAGTCACAAACATAATATAACATGAAGTCAAGGCTCGTGCAGACTGGCGCGACGCGCGACGTTGCGCGGGGCGATTCTGCGATATTATCGCGCCGCAACACCTTTCACACTAGAGCGACGCGAATCGCGGCCGCTACCGCGATATCGCCGCAATATCGCCGCGTCGCCATACAAAATGTTCCTATTGGAGTCGCGGCGCAACCATGTTGAGTCGCGACAGGTCGCCCCTGTGTGAATTTTCGCGCGCGTTTCCATAGAAATTGTTCTACGGATATGTATCGCAGAATCGCGTCGCGCCGTCGCGTCGCGCCTGTCTGTACGAGCCTTTAGTTTAAGATGAACTGATTAATGATTTAATGTCTATCGAAGAGCTAATAATAATAATAATAATAAGTTTTATTGATTCATAAACAAATGTTACAATATTTAGGTATGACACTGGATCCCGCACTAGGATACCCTGTGTCGCAGGATCCAGTCTCTTTCGACAGATAATATGAGTTATTTAAGAAATGTTAACAAATGCAACGGTTTTAGTAGAAATAATAAATTTAAACTAAGAACTAAAAGGTAACCAAATGCATGTGTGTGTGATGAGTGTAAGTATGTATGTGATGAGTGTGAGTGTGTATGTGATGAGTGTAAGTATGTATGTGATGAGTGTGAGTGTGTATGTGATGAGTGTAAGTATGCATGTGATGAGTGTTAGAGTGTATGTGATGATGAATATTTTATTAGTTGAATGATAAAAGATTTTCCGTTTCAGCATAATTAAGCCCAAGCAGCCAATCCTGTACCTGTTTTTTGCACCGAAACTTTGTCAGGGGGTAGATATCAAGCTCTTTGTTAACTTTTTCATACAGGTATGGTCCAATTCGAGAGAAAGCCTTATTGCCAAATTGAAGTTTGCATAAAGCTCTGTTCCACTTAGGTTTTCTACGTGTGCGCTGGTCCGTTACCTCTGTGGCAGTTGCTGTTTTGTGAAATTTAAGTAGTACTGATAAAATGTACAGTTGGCGCACCGTAAGTACTCTCGTTTCTCCATATAACATATCAGTGGGGTATCGGATTCCTAATCTATGAGAGACCTTAAGGATAGCCCTTTGCGCACGCTCAGCAGTAATTAGATAACTTTTACCAGCGAAACCCCAAGATATTATGCAGTAACCTAGCACAGACTGACATAAAGCCAGGTAAGTCATCTTGAGAGTATCTTTGTCAGCTACAGATCGAAGTCTCTTAAATATGTACAGAAGTTTCCTTACGCGCGAAGTAACCGATTGTATTTGCTTTCCCCATGTCAGGTGTTGGTGTATGCAAATACCAAGATACTTGATACTATTAACATTTTCAAAAACAGGGCAGCTGCAGCTACCTCCTAGACTATAATTGCATTGGTGGGATTTGAGTGCAAATTGTTTAGGGGCAGCTGTTTTTATGCTCATAGAAAAATTGACTACCTTTGTTTTTTGAACATTAAGGGTAAGTAGATTGTGTTGCAGCCAACTGGTAACCTTCTGCATTCCAGCTTCTGCGGCACTGTAGGTTTCCTTCCAAGAATCGCCGTGGAAAATAATAGCTGTATCATCAGCGTACGCAGATATTTGTGCGTTATCTAAATTGAGTGAGCAGAGACCATTAACGTACAGGAGAAACAAGGTGGGACCAAGGACACTACCCTGGGGCACTCCATATTCCACTTTCGCAAAGGTGCTCTGAAAATCACCCAGGGAAACCTTCTGTTCACGTTCGGAAAGATAGGAGGTAACCATTCCAATGCAATGCCCCTGATACCTAAGCGTTCCATCTTCTTGATCAGTATGGGCCTTGACACGGTATCAAAGGCCTTTGCAAGATCAAGGAAGACCCCGGCACACTTTTTACCTTTGTCAAGGTTATCAATGACATGATTCACCAACTTCGAGACCAAGACGTGATTCATCAACTTCGAGCTGATGGCAGTTCAAGCAAATAATTTAAAGGCCGCTCTTTGGCCCAGTAGATTACGAGTGGACTGACGCATCTTTGATAAAAAACGAAAACAGACACACTTTTTTCATGAACCAGTGAAAGCTCCTTGGAAGAAGCTATTGGTTTTATTTTGACTGCGGTAGACTCTGCCGTTACGGTACGAGTATAATGGTTATTCCCAAAGGGCAAATGGAGCGGTACTGATTCCCATGAGGTAAATACATTTTAATATAGAAATAAGGAGTATTTACCGTGTGTATACGGATTACAGATTACTGTCCGAGGTTTCAAGCGACGACTACATTGTACGATGCATCTATGCTGCCAAACCTGAAGGCTTTCGTTTGACGCAGCAGCCCCATATACCTAATATTAGTATCTCTAGCTATATCTACAAGTGATTTATTTATTTATATATACTTTATTGTAGAGGGACCCGTGGCTAACTAATAACAGCCGCACAGGTCGATCGATCAGGTTAAGCTACGCTTGCCGCGGTTGGTCTGTGGATGGGTGACCATCTTTACATACCGAGACCCCTCCGTGCCTCGGAAAGCACGTTAAGCCGTTGGTCCCGGCTGTTATTCGTAGTTCTTTGACAGTCCTTACGAGTAGTCAGAAGCCCGAAAGTCTGTCAACCAGTCTTACCTAGGGGTATCGTATTACCCAGTAACTGGGTTGTGGAGGTCAGATTGGCAGTCGCTCCATTAAAAATACTGGTATTCAGCTGCATCCGGTTAGACTGGAAGCCGACCCCAACATAGTTGGGAAAAGGCTAGACAGCTTAACGTTAGGTATATGTAAACTACATTGATCCACTACCTCCGGTAATAATTCCTGACTAAAATCGTCCGTGTAACCACAGCTAAAGAATTAAGAGCAATCAGACAACGGACATATTGACGGGATATTGATGCAGACTCCTACGTAACTTGAAAACAAGATGATGCAAGTGTGTGGGTGGGTGTAAACACCCCTTTATGTGGGTGTACGGGAAAATTTTGTGAATAAAATTACGTGTTTTGCTGTCTGACATGCCACACATTTGTTCGAATCTACATGAATCGGCACAGCTGGGCGGGAAAATCGAACATATTATGTAGATATAATAGGTTTGGAAAAGAAGGCACTCGGCAGTATGCGGCTAAACCGAAGCCGACGGTAAAAATTAACAGCAACATGCCAATTGGCATGGCAGGCCTGTTGGTCTAGTGGTCAGTGGCCATGACTGCTATGCCCAAGGTCGTGGGTTCGATTCCCACCTAGGACAAATGTTTGTGTGATGAGCACGATCATTTGTTCTTTGTCTGGGTGTAATTTATCTGTAATATATATGTATTTAGAAATATATATGTATGTTTATCAGTTGTCTAGTACCCATAGCACAAGCTCTGCTTAGTTTGGGACTAGATGGCGTTGTGTGAAAGTTGTGGAATATTATTATTATTATTATTATTAATTCTGCGAAGGTAGGTGCCAAACTGAGTTCGTCGATCGGCAGGAGTCGAACAAAAGCCGAATATTACTGGGTGTCAAGGACTTCGACGCACAAACTGTAACCATGAATTCAGCGAATGACCGACAAAAAACTTCTAAATTCGGTCGTTCGTCGGCAAAAAAAAATCGGCTGTTTTATTGCAAAGTGCAATTCCTACTCGGTCAAAATGTATCAACACTTTCTTTTTTTTTTTAATATAATCAGCCGTAGATGCAACGCAGGAGTTTCTATATCTCTTAGTTCTATCGATGTGCCTGCCACCCTGTATATAGTATTTTTTGCCAGCTTTCTTGTTCAATAAATTCTGCCGCACAAAAGTGTAACGCCTGGGCACTAATTCTGTATTATTCCCCGCGAAATCTTATTGCGAACCACGTCAATATCGTGTCTTGTTAACGGAAAGGAATCGAAATGTCAACCGTACGGACAACATGTGTTTTGACAGTTCAAATCACGCCATTTGTGTCATAGAGAATACGTTAATAGCAGATGTCGTGATTAACTAAGGAATTGACGTGTTTCGAAGTAAGAAGTCGTTAAGTGGTCTTTCGAATTAGGGCCCCGAAGAAACGGCCGTGATATGCAGACACACTGACACTGAAGTTACTTCATACGGTTTCTGTTTTGACCTTTTGGGTACGAAACCGTTGTCAAATGAAGCTTCGGGGTAAATCTAATAATGACTGGCGTGTCTGGCGTTCAGGATCCAAGCCTTCTACTGGGGTAGCAATGTCCGGTCAACTCAACTGTCTTAATACTATTATTAGTATTGTGTACTGAAAATTGGAGCAACGATGGCCCAGTGGTAACGGCCGCGACATACGAGTTCTAAGTCGTAGGTTCGAACCCAGTCAGACTTTGTGTCAATTCATCACAACTGCTCTGAAAACGGTGAAGGAAAACATCGTGAGAAATCAAGTTTTCAAAACACCTGCATTCAAATCGTAGCAATAGCGGAGATTTGCATACCGTCAAAACTAGTCCGTGTGCACACGACGATATATTAAGCTATATACCTGTTTCCAATATAAGCTCTTTGTACAAAAACCCTATACATTGCGAGGTCATCTAAAAAACTGAAAACCAATAAGAAAGGTCTACTCAGTGTTCAGAACTTACCAGGTTTTTAGTGGCCATTTATTTTGTTAAAAGGAACCATTAAAACACCTAATAGATAAGCTGTTTGTTTTTCGTTTTGCTGAAATTTTTTGTTTAACACATTGAACGCCATGGTGGTCACTAGCGAGCAACAGCATTTATTTTGTTAATTCTTTGGATAGTAATAATAAATAATTATTTAGACTATTTTGAACCGTATGAGTCAGTAAAATATATTGTGTAAAATTTGTCGAAATTGCGAATAGGCGACAGCCCAGATGGAAAGTATAGTGTGGTCACCGGTGACCACCACGGCGTTCAATGTGTTAAGCACTTGGTTTTGAAATGCGCAAAACAAGCAGCCTTCCTGCGAGGAAGCAACCTTCCTTTATACGAGGTAGCAACAACGGCATTCTGAACGCAATAGCTGTACGCTTTGACTGTCCGTTTCAGAATCGGTGATTCTTGTGTAGGTGTGGCAAGTCATTGCAAATAAAAATGTAGATTATTATACAACGTGTAACGTTAAATGCGCAAAACCTGAAAATAGTTTGATCAGAATTACGAGCAGAATTAATTGAACCACTTTTTAATATAGGTCACATTTTTCAAAAAATCTTCATTAAAAACCTTGCCGTGTCTATTTATTAATGGGTCAAGCAAGCCAATGTCAGCGCGACGCAGCGGCCCGGTGACGACTCCTCCCTCGATAAAGCGTCGTCGCAGACGCAAGAAACGATCAGAATGGCCAGTAAAACTAAAACAGCACATAAAACCTTTACAATTTTTTTAAAGACTTATTTTCTCTCTGTAGTAGGTCAATTGAAATAAAAATCAGTTGGGGTGTCTGAGGTTTTGCGCATTTAACGTTACACGTTGTATATTCGGTTAAGCTTTCTATGCGTCTATGCCACCCGAAATAATTTATTATTATTATTATTATTATATCGGGCAGCCGAGCTCACTTCGCTTAATTTTTGACGTCTTGCACTACCCTCTTCCAGCCGGTGTATTCTGCAAAAAATATCGCAGGAAAGACTGAGGTGAAGTGAGCTTAAAGTGAGCTGTCATCCCACTTCACCCAAGCTGTCACGGTGAGATTTTACAAAATATATCCGCTGTTATAACGAGTCCTACCTATAGTTCTTTTTATCACCTTCGAAACAAATCCGCAGACAGTCGGGGTATCGTTAAACTTTTAGTTATACTTAACTGTATGCGTTCATGACCCAAAAATGTTGGCAGTCAGTCAAACGTCTCACTGTATAAACATTGTGTTGATATTGAAGTTCTTGATTCAGGAGCTCGATGGAGTAATGGATGGTAATCAGGGATAGGGAGAGTAATTCTGATTATTTTGGTGTTTTGTTTTGGTTTTGACTGAAATAGGTTGATTATTTCCTCATTGTGTAATCCTGTTTACAATATGAGGAAATAATCATCATCGGTTGCCATAAATAAAATGACTAAGTACTTAACTACAATATTTATAGTGGGACTTCTTAATCATGCAAGTTTTTTTTTTTGTTTTAAATTAACTATTGTATATTATCACTACTTTACTTTTTTCGTGTCAGTCAAGGTTGGGGGGCAATTAATGGAGTATTTATTTATTAATTACAGCATGTAAAACTTACAGCTAAAAAAAACAACAACAAAGGAAACAATAGTCGACAGAAAGCAAATTACAAGTCTTCGCGTTTAGACTTATAATAGAAAAATAAAAGCTTTAAAAGCCTTCCACGTGTACTCTCGGCTCAACGCATCTTGGGATGTACCAGGTTAGACCTTTCAACACAACATAAGCCCTTCTAGCATAACGCTTAGGTACAGGTAGAGTACAGTCAAGGAAAGAATGATCTGCGCCACTTATTAATTTATTTGATAACATATTGTACAGACGCCAGCACATCAAGCTACTACAATCTGTCAGATTTCTTTAATAGATTTTCAACTTTATCGCTAAAGCATAAGGCTCAAAGTTGATTGGGAAAATCTGACAGTTTCGGGTAGCTTGATGTGCTGGCGTCTGTAGATATTTTGAATGAAAAAGACATTTCGACAAAGAGACATGTGCCCACTTTTCGGGAAATCAGACGGTCAATTCCCGTAATTGAAAACGTTCAAAATCTAATCGCAGTATCATCTCGGCGACAAACAAATGTCGAAAACTTGTCAAAATGTAAGGAAATCAGAGGTATTTTTGACAGATTGAGAATGACATCAGACTGAGATTGCCCCTCTTGGTATTTGAAAATTGCTTAACATTTTAACTCCATGACCGACCGTAGAAGATTTAAAAAATGCATACCATTGTACTCTATAGATACAGATATTTTCCACTGTAACGTGTATAAAATACTTTCCACGAGTAACTGCTCGTATTATCACTTGCCACAGAGGACTTTACAACATGCGTCAGTAGGTTAACAGTTTTTCTGGGAGTTTAAGAAAAATAAAGACGGTTTCACCTACTTTTTATGCCACAAAACTGTTGAAGGAACTACAATATAGCATTGACATGGTCTTGATACAAACAGCTGTTGCCAACTTTTTCAATTACAGATAAACATTATTCGTCGTTTGACACGCTCTCAGAAAAGGAAAGGTTTTTTTTAGTATATCTAGTGACCTGGTGAAGGTCGTTGGATCCGCTGGATGCAAGAAACACAGGACCGGTTGATGGTCGTCGCTGGATGGTGGGAGAGGCCTAAGTCCATCAGTAGACGTCTTTCGGCTGGAATGATAATGAGGATAAGAGCGCTATTAACAACCTTTTTATTGATGTTCAAATCAAATCAAATCAAATCAAAAGTCATTTATTCAAACTAGGCTGAGAATCAGCACTTTTCGAACGTCAAAACGTTCATTCTCCTTGTAATGTATTTCGATTGTGCATTGTCTTTCAGTCACCAAAAAATCTCTATTTCATGATATCGGTTGATTAGTCATTCAATTTAATTCCTAGTGGAAATAGTTAGATGCCATAATATTCAAAGATAGTCTAGCAAATATGTTCCAGTTTTCCAGACAATTATTCCTTGATTTCCACGGACAATGTACGAAATCGATTTCGCTTCGGTGTTCGTTCAATTCGAACTGGAATGTTGGGAATCCTATTGAATGTATGCGAACTAATGCAAAATTCCCGTAGTTTACCTACAGGTAGGAAAGGTACTATCTATATTGTACAGAGGTATATTATGTAAGGTCAGTCTCACCAAGGGTTATTGTGTTACCCAGTTACTGGTTGTGGAGGTTAAATAGGCAGTCGCACCAAGTAGTATTACTGGTGTTCAGCTGCAGCTACAGGGAAATGGCATCAAATATACAGGGTATCCCTGGAAATATGGATCAAATCGAAAAAGGGCGTGAGCAAGGTGCACTTCGAAACTTTTTTACCCTGAATGAATGTCGGTGCAATTTTTGACAGCTCAAAAGTTATGACCAATTTTTGTTTTTTTCCATCACTTCGCATAATGCCCAAAGAAAAAAATCATTAAAAAAAAACTATCAGGGCTATCAATTAATTTTTTTTTTTCAGGACGACTTGGAAGAGTGAACCTTTTCTGTGGTAATACTTTTACGCTTCTAGAAAACATGATTCAATAAGAAAAAAAAAAAAAACATTTACTGCAAAGGCTAAGTGCTGGCAAAAATGTCATTCAATTTTCGAGCAAAAATTTTATTCAACTACACCGACTTTCTCATGGTTAAAACGTTTGGAAATGAAATTGCCTACGCTCCTATTCGATTTGATCCATACTTCCAGGGACACCCTGTACACTTTGCCGCCCAGTTGTGTAGAATTATGTCAAGCCCATGGATCAATGAGTCTTTGTTATAAGAAAGACGAAGAAAGAAAAACGTTTATTCTGCACAAACAAAACGCACGTTACAAATAAAAAATAAAATAATAATAAAAATAAAAAGATATATCTATTATGTTATGTAGTTATCTATATGCATACACCGAGTAAGAAAGAGCCTGACACCATAGGTTCTCCAGGTTTAATAACAGCCG
Organism: Eremobia ochroleuca; assembly: GCA_949629135.1. NCBI lineage: Eukaryota > Metazoa > Arthropoda > Insecta > Lepidoptera > Noctuidae > Eremobia > Eremobia ochroleuca. The sequence continues at coordinate 13,277,275 of OX451405.1, read as the reverse complement.
CACAGGTCGATCGATCAGGTTAAGCTACGCTTGCCGCGGTTGGTCTGTGGATGGGTGACCATCTTTACATACCGAGACCCCTCCTTGCCTCGGAAAGCACGTTAAGCCGTTGGTCCCGGCTGTCATTCGTGGATCTTTGACAGTCGTTACGGGTAGTCAGAAGCCCGAAAGTCTGACAACCAGTCTTACCTAGGGGTATCGTATAACCCAGTAACTGGGTTGTGGAGGTCAGATAGGCAATCGCTCCATGTAAAATACTGGTATTCAGCTGCATCCGGTTAGACTGGAAGCCGACCCCAACATAGTTGGGAAAAGGCTAGGCAGATGATGATACCGATCCCTACAAATTATAATTTTATGAGAATATTAGCCGACCAGTACCTAAGGTTCAGCGGAGATGACTGCCCATGTTCCGGATGTAGGCTATATACATTTATGTATCGCAACTCGTTATAATTTCTAGTCGCTATTTTAATTAATGCTTTACAGCTGGAAGTCTCAAAATAGCTCACGCCCTATGACTAGTCCTGTACTCCTATTCTGTAAAAATCTCACCGTGATAACTCGGGTGAAGTGAGCTTAAAGTGAGCAGTCATTAGTGTCAATCTCTAGCATCCGATGGAATTACAGCTCACTTCACCTAACTTCTCACGGTGAGATTCTAACAGAATCGACCGGCTAATCGATCCCAATTTTAATCATTTTCATAACCTATAATTTAATTTGCTAATAAAGCTGTGTACGCAACAGCGTCGTAAAATAATATCACAGTAGATACAGACGCCAGCACATCAAGCTACCCGAAACTGTTAAATTTTCCCAATCAACCTTGAACCTAATGCCTTAGTGATAAAGTTGAAAATCAATTAAAGAAATTTGACAGATTGTAGTAGCTTGATGTGCTGGCGTCTGTATATTATTAGGAGGCTATAAATATTTTAGGGCGATGTATAGCCGGCTTGACGACGTCCCCACAATGAGATCACCGGAGTATTGTAAATCATTTATTTTGATCATCGTCGTGATGGAATTATGTAGTCTTGTTTTTTGCAGTCATTTGTTTTTGGTGGTAAGCACCTGGTAGGGAGTGGTCACCATTGCTTTTCGGGCGGTGCAACAATGGCACCGTAATTATCTTTGGTTTCATATGGAAGCGATGAACGGTCACTCAATAACGGCTGTCCAAATACATATAATTTTTGACACCTTAAAGTCTGGTGAAAATGACAGATTTTCAAGACGGCCGACATGATATGACGGCCTATGCCCTTCTAGGAAACCGTAGCTTTATACTGTTGCCGTCCCAGAAACAAAGCCATACCATAGATGTTTCATGTAGGTCAATAATTCAAGTAGGCCGCAGCAAGGAAAACCTCTACAAGTGAAGATTCATGGACGGCTCAGACTGTGTGCGTGTGTATGCAGCGTCTCTCCACAATGTCTCACATCCCATCTTGCACCGCATGCTCTGTCACCAGCACACAGCTGCGTCAGCGAACAGTATTTGTGTTGCTGAATTTCCGGCCAAACAAATTTAAAATAGTATATATATTTTGTTTTCTTTCAACGACATGCTAAGAAGAATAACTCAAAAAAATAAACTTCGCGAAAAAAAAAACAAAAGAACGCGCAGTACCGTTCAATGTCACATTACATAACCTAAGAAGTAAAACAAATCATGAGTCATGCAACTGTTGATATAATATATAAAAAAAACATTTTACCGCATTTTAAACCATTCAGTAGTCTTGCGCAATACTTTAGCCGAATACCTTGGCATTGGCATTCGACTGAAATAGATAGTGCATACTCAGATGCCATCTTGAATAATTTAGGTGGGAATTACTCGATTTTCGAATACTCATAATTTATACGAATCGAACGTTGAAATGCGTAAACGTTCTGAATCCAAACTGTGTCTGTTATGTTATGAAATGTGACGTCATACGTTTGAATTTCGAAAGCACTGGTGATATAAAAAAGTTTTTAATGCAAATTCTCTTTTCAAACTCAACTATTCAATTGGTTTAAAATAATTAAAATAGTTCTTAACAGTTTTTCAAATTAATTTCACTTTGTTCTACTCTCGGGGCGGTTAGCAGCTTTTTATAATAGTTTTTTAATTATTTTCACAAGCTGTGCCTGCAACCTGCGATAAAAGCTCGGAAAATACAGTGCTGTAGGATTAGCACAGATTAAAGACTAGTTTTACCTAAGTCTGATAGTTTCTGTTTGGACAACCTGCCAATTTAAAATTTGTTTGCGAGATAAGACTTAAAGTGGGTTATATAAGTGGGGTGTATATAAGTGTGGTTGAATTTAGTCAAATTATTGTCTGAGTGTTACTCTTATCTTAAATATTTAATTATGTATGTACCCAAGCAGCGGGGTAATTGCGTAACACAGTATCAGTAGTAATAGCTTTCATTGTGACAGTTCAACAACTTTCATTGCTTTATTTACGTTGTTGAGCAGACAAATTTTTCGAACATATGAAGCAATAGATTAGCAATATCCTTCAAAATTATTGAGATTGAGATTGATATTGTGTTATGCAATTACCCCACAGGTTGACCTTTGTTATATCACAATTGATTATTATAGCAATAAAATACGAAGTACTTAAGCCCTTAAACTACCCACAAGAGTCAAACCACTATCCATATCTTAATCCAAACCTTTTAAATACCACTCCAAACCTATCCTCGACGAAACACGTGAACTTTTCTCAAACCGAAACGTATTTCGCTCAGACTTCGATAAAAATAGAACCGAGAAATAAATACGTAGACACACCATCTATTTCTGTAGTCCTGGTATATTTTTGACGCAATTCTTAAGACAACATAGTGCCGTCAGCTGATTTTGACAATTCGCTGACACATAGACAAATCTAGCGATAAAATGAAAGTTGGAATTTTAATATGCGAGGGTGTGGTGAATTAATATTGATGGGAATGGGAGGGTAGAACATGTGTGTTATGACGTATGACAAATTGGTAGCAAAGGTTTGGAGAAAAAAAAGCGGAAGTAGTGTTTATGTCGCTTTGATCTTATAAAAACTTTATTTTGTCCCTTTGGAATTGAACGTTTTGGAATTTTAATAGCTGCCGTGCGATTCTGTAACCATCTCACCGTGAAAACTTGGGTGAAGTGCGCGTGGAGTGAGCTGTCATTAGGGATTAACACTATTGACACTGCTCACTTCAAGCTCAATTCACTTATGATTTCAGTGAGATTTTTCCAGAATCGACCGGCATGTTAGTGATCGTTTTTATTTAGAGAACGGCAGAGTAATCATAGAGGAAGTATGTATAACCACGTAAAACCCGTCAGCCTTCAAAAGGAAGAGTGATAAGAAATTAAAAAAAAAAATGAAATCATAGATTTTCATTGCCTTAACGCACCATTCTTGGTTATTTCTTCCAAAGAACAATGAAATAGTCTATCAGACGTGCTCAGGCGCCTGCCTCAATGCGCTACACGTACGTAGGACCTGTGCTGAGGACGGCACTTGTTGAAGACTTACGTAAAAAGAATTCCCATAAAAGTCTAAAGAAATCACAAAGTACCTACGAGAGACAAAACGTAAATCCCTCGCTAACCATTTAAGGACATACAGACACGAGAGAAATGTACAAACCTTGCGAAGACAATGCAATAAAAATCATGACCCAATAGGGATTTAACACGAACAAAAATGTTTTATTTTGCTGACATTTTAATAAATTATGACATTTTACGATACCGAATTTGACATTTTTTTATAAATTATGACACTTTACTACACGTAAAAAACACGATTCAGTGATTTTATAATCGATTTAAAGTTGAACCGATTCGATGTTTTCGTCAATAAGCGTGCTGTCTACACGTATATCGAGATTTCATTAACTATAATAAAATGTAGAGTTGGTTTTAATTCTGTTTATTGAAATTAAAAATCTTCTCAGCGGCTAAATTTTATAAGCAGGAAACTCCCAGAAGAAACAATTTTCAGGTGTCCGGAAAAATATCTGACTGACTCTGGAGTTCAATAATGCACGTATCTGTAAAAGTTTACTGTAACTTAAAATCTTTTCAAAGAATGTATTTATTTTTTAGAACATCGGCATAAAAAAAAAACTCTTTTCCATACAAACTAAAGCAAGAAATCACAACATACATGCTGTGATTAAGTTGGACACATAATTTTGTTACTGCCCATCCTCCCTGTACCCTTTCATTTGTATGACACCCACCACCCACAGTATAGTCTATCATTATTTCATTTAAAAACGATACAGTAAACAGTATTTAACATAAATAAAAAGTAAGCACGTCCAAATAATGAACTAGTATTAAATAAATTAAATTAATTACTGCCATAACTCACAATTAAAGCGACATATTTGGTATGCATAATTATTTATTACAATACGATAAGGAAAGAACCGGTTTTGATTAAAAAGGAAATAAATTGTTCAATGAACTACGAGTATTATATTTTATAATGTCACAGTCTATCAATTTAAATAAACATGTCTGGTTTTTAGTCACTTTCAGCCCACGATATGAGAATAATCAACCACTACACACTAGGCGAAGCGAATGGTTTTCTCCTAGGTTTTAACAACATTCACTAGCATAAACACAGCGCACACCTCGCAAGGAAGAGACAGTTTATACTTTCGTATTTTTACCTACTGACTGTTATGTTGATCTCGTGATCGCTACTGCTAAGCATGAGGTACTAGGTTCGGTTCTCAGGTCGGGCAAAGTGTTATTGGAGTTTGCCGTCAGGAATTTCTGAGTAGCAGCTCATATTAAGAGCAATATGCTCGTCCCTATTACATGGGACTTAAAACCTAACTGGATAAATGTGTATGTACTTTATAAGGTCTATCTATTCATACACGAAATGTCATAAGGGGGGTAATTTTAATATATTTGACGGCGCATCGACTTCGAAATCAAAATGTCAACGTCAAGGGTGGCTTTATGGTCGCTGTCAAAGCCACTCTAGCGGAGCGTCGTGTCGATGGTAGCGGGGCAGCCATCTTTTGAAACCAACGGTTTGACGGAACGGCACCAGCGCACCATGTCTGCGACGAATCGCTTTCCATTTATTCAATTAAAGTGATTTTTAATAAGATTTGTGAAGATTTAAAGACTAGACACTATTTTTTTTAATATTAGAAGGTTAATTTTAGTTATATTGCAATTATTGAAGAAGAGCATTATAACAGGTGATTCTAGGGGGTATTCGATTTTATTCACCGCCTTATATCCACGCCCTGCAAGATGAGTTCTGATGATGACCCTCCTGCGCCCTCATATTTATACAACGTGTAACGTTAAATGCGCAAAACCTGAAAATAGTTTGATCAGAATAACGAGCAGAATTAATTGAACCACTTTTTAATATAGGTCACATTTTTCAAAAAATCATCATTAAAACGTTGCCGTGTCTATTTATTAATAGGTCAAGCAAGCCAATGTCAGCGCGGCGCAGCGGCCCGGTGACGACTCCTCACTCGATAAAGCGTCGTCGCAGACGCAAGGGACGATCAGAATGGCCAGTAAAACTAAAACAGCACATAAAACCTTTAAAATTTTTTTAATTACTTATTTTCTCTTTGAGATAGGTCAATTAAATTAAAAATCAGTTGGGGTGTCTGAGGTTTTGCGCATTTAACGTTACACGTTCTATATTATTATATATTAAATTTATATATTTATAATTGTATATATAGATTTCACGTTTTGTCCTATAGTAAAAGTGGTTGATAACGATGAGTACATCATTGTACTCATCGTTATCGTAATAACGTTATCGTTATCGTAATATCTGAAAGGGTCATCCCTTTCAGATATTTCGTGTATGAATAGATGACCTTGACCTTGACCTTTATAGGTACACCTTTGCCCTAACCCTTCAGGAATTACAGGCGTGATGCTATGTTATGTGATGAGTGTCAGTCAGTGTCTTTAATCAATTACAGCCCACGATACAGCTACTAATCAACAAGGGGGCATGAGGCGAAGCGTATAATTATCTCCTAAGTTCCATCCACTAGCATAGACATTGAGTGTACACCTAGCAACGAAGCAGGAAAACACAATACGTCTACATTTTCTACTAATCAGGTCGAAGCTGGAAATTCCGAACACAGTCATGCCTATTAAAACAGAATACTTTTTTAGACAGTTTTCTTATACTCGTACCCGGTTCTTATAAATGGAACCGAACAGTAGGGTAAAAGAATATTTCTCCCGTCACTTCCATCTCTTTTTCGCCCAACCACGTGACTACGAAACTGATGTACAGACGCCAGCACATCAAGCTACTACAATCTGTCAAATTTCTTTAATAGATTTTCAACTTTATCGCTAAGGCATAAGTTGATTGGGAAAATTTGAAAGTTTCGTGTAGCTTGATGTGCTGGCGTCTGTACCTACCTACCTACCTATATAAGAATTTACCCAAGACATAGAATATCGATGGTAATGACACATTGATAGTACTTATAGAACAACAGACTATAGTCGAGTCACGCGGACCCAGCCCGTACCACCCGCTGACTGGGCCGGTAAAATGACGCTTAGAATGACTGGCTGGCCAGAAGATTTTACGATGTTTTGTGAAAGGTCAAGTTCAATTTAAAAATGAACTTGACCTTGATATGCCAGAGGGGCAATTCCCGTATTTTAAGAACGTTCACATTCGAATCTCAGTCTCAATCTGTCAAAACTACCCCTAATTTCTCTACATTTTTGACAAGTGTTTGACATTGTCAGGTACTTTATATTTTCTAAATACATGTTTAAGAAATAAATGTTAACTATTGATTGTCGCTAAGATGAGAGTCCAACTAGATTTTTAACGTTTTTAATTACGAGAATGGGCCATCAAAATTATATACTTACTTACGTTAGAATGTTCAAGGGATATTCCTTGTGCACTGCTAATTTCAATGAGACCATGAAGAGGAAACCATGCTATGTGTAGGAGGAACCCAAGAAGGCTGAGTCAGCAAAGTGTTATTGGGTTAAATTAAAAACAATCTCAGTAGAAAACCATAATCTGGATTTGTACCGAGTTGATGGAATTAGGATCGCCTCTAGGCAATGGAAATTAATCATACCTGACGGAATTTAAATTACCTTACACTTTTACTCCTCCTCTTCAGGTTTTAGCATGCAAATACTTCTAACTATACGATAGTAAAATTTGCACGTTCAGTTTCATGACTACGTAATAAAAAACTTCTCATTCAAACCAGCACGTTTTAGTGGCTTCACTAAACGGGACAATAGGTAACCGAACCAAAGCGGTGTATTAAATAATTACACTATTATTATATTCAAAATTAACCATTACCGACTAATCATGTGTAAGATATCTATTGTTGGGCCAATCAAATGGATGAAAACATGTTGATTGTCTTTTGTTTAGAATAAAAGCAAAAGATTTGAATTAATTGAGCTTTTTAAAAACTTCGTACTGCAAGGAGACCATGGTACCTATTACTAAGCCTCCGGTGTCCGTCTGTCAATCTGTCTGTCAGTGCGCTTTATCTGATAAACCGTTATAGGTAGACAGTTGAAATTTTCACAGTGTGTATTTCTATTGTCGCTATAACAACAAATAATAAAAATAAAACAAAGTTATTAAAAATTACAGCGGTCCCGATAAAAGATTATGTGTTTTTCGGCGTTTTTGTCTTGTGGTACTCACAAGTCCAACTCGCACTTAGCCGGGTTTTTCGGTTCGATTCCGATATACAAAAAAGCTAAAAAAAAACAAAACCTTATTTAGATAATTTCTCAAATATTTTATAAATATCACAATCCTGCGTTCGCATAAAAATATTAAAAACAAAAGCAAATCTGACGCTGTACAACGTGTAGCTGACACAGCATTATGCTGAACTTTACATCTTTCTGTTCCGGACATTACAATGCCTTCACTTACAAACGGTACTGACAGGCTTTCCTTAAGAAATCTTATTGTTTTCCATAATTCTTGTCGTGAAAATGTACCGTGAATGAGAGTTAGAGGGGGTCCAGAAGTTGGTTTGTTTTTTAGAGTTGCATAATACTTCTTTATTTATTTCCTTTTTGGTGATGTTCTTCAGAAATGCAGGTGCGTATAGTACTCGTAACCGGCGTTAGGCTAATACCCGTAATTAAAAACAAAATCTAGTCGGAATCTCATATCAGCGACAATCAATGTCAAAATATGTCAAAAATGTAGGGAAATTAGAGGTATTTTTGACAGATCGAGACTGAGATCAGACTGTGAACGTTCTTAAAATTACGAGAATTGCCTCTGATTTATGAACATAAACGAAGCAAAATGTTTGGATATCGATACCTATCATATCTGCTATCCCTAGCTAATTTAACCCTGTATATGTCGTATGTCCTTCTGGGGCATCACCACTAATCGTTTCTGAGTATACAGGCTGTTAACTCCCGCTAACCTCTCAAATTTAATAAGTACAGGAGCTTTCCTTTTTTCTGAATTGTATACCGTGCCCAATAAAAGAGAGAGGACTCTATTATAAAAAAAATGTATAGACAATAAACATAATTGAAAATGTAAATCGTATCTCAATACCAATCAGACTATTGTAAGCACCTATGGAAGTAAAACAAATAGCAGAACAATTGCCATCAGTACAGTGACGTCGATGTTGACGTCAGTCACAAGTAGTCATAACCCTAATGTATTTACAATATGACATAGAACTGTGAATGTCAGTCAAGTTATGTCTGACATTCAGATGTCCATGAGTGGCTACTGTTTGGATTGGAAAGGACCACGTGTTTATAGTTTGTTTCTTAATAATTTAGGTTATATGTTTGCTATTATAAAATATTAATAATGGCAAAATAAAATTTTCTCATCACATTTATTTATGTTCTGACGTTTATAAACACAAAATAATAATAATAATACGTTCATTTATTTATAATAAGATTATTATTTTTGTAATGTTAAAATGGTTTTGTAATGTTAATGTCAATAAAGTGAAAGGGCAATATAGATGACATTTTAGATGACGGACTTTTTTGACTTAAGTTTACTTGAGTTCAAATGGGATGAAGATCACTTAAAATTTTTAATTTGTAATGTCTCTTGTTCCATAAAATATAGATAATAATAACGCCTCATTTATGAAACCAGAATAACTGATAATTTATTAACGCGTATGTTTAAATTTCCATCCCAAACTAATAACGCACTTAACCACCTGCAAATTAAACAAAGAATTTTCAAACTCCTACTACACCACCAACAGTTCAAAATCCAATAACCAGCACCCTTTGATACCACTTGAAACCCCATAAAGTTTTCTATTAATATCAGGCTTTAATTGATTTAACACCAAATGTCGCTGCCACAAATGAATCAACAGGTGCTTGAGTATTAAAAAAAAAAAAAAGATTTCACTGTTTATAAATACGTTTCGATATATTCCCGCTTTTGATTTTTTTTTTAAATCTTTTGTATACCTATCTCTTTGACAAAAACAAGATGGCAGGGAGATCGACGCGCAGACTGTATCCATGACTTAAGCTCATGATTCTAGAGACCTTTGTCCCCTAGCAAGGAAAATTTTCTTCGATTATCGGAAAAAGCTCTTTCATAGAGGAGTGCACTACCTACGCGGTTAAAATGTATGGAACGGTATTTTTTTTTTTTTAATAACCTACAAATTCACTATGCACGCGGTGCGGTTGTGGAATTCACTACTGCCTGACATTAGGGACTGCCAAACTGTTGCAGTTTTTAAAAGAAGAGTAAAAGAACACTATCTTTCCACTTTATCATAGTTGTGTATGTATTTATTATTTTGATTACGTGATATTTACTAACATCCTAGTGATATTTATTTTAGAAGTATGTATATGTGTTTATTTGTATGTATGTACGTATATTCTCATAGTATTTTGTTTAGTTTTATTAAGTGAATAATTGTTTACGATTTTATGTTTTTTTTTGTCTTCTTTACTCTTTCACACGCTGTATACATCTCTCTATCTATTGTCCTATCGCAGGTATGCTGGAAGAGATGTCTTATGAAATAAGCATCACCTTTGTACCCATTTTTCTGTTCTGTTTTTCTTGTCTGTTTATATTATGTGTGTACATAAATGGTAAAATAAATAAATAATTTCAACGCAGAGGGCTTCAGAATCATGTACCGAATCCCTAGTATCAGGTTGCGCGTCGAAGACACTGTCACCCTCATACATCTACATCATACATTTTTAAATGGGCGAATGACAGATGATGAATTTCATTCATTTTCTATTTCATTTAATTACATTTATACAATAATATTTAAACTATGCCTGAATGTTTTACAAAGATACCTACGCAAAAAAATAAAATAATAACAAGTTAAACACAGAATTAAATTAGTTCAATACAATCTCATTACCTACCTACATTAATATTAATCACATTAAAAAAAATCAAAATATAAAACAATTTCAACGAGAAAAAATACATGTCACTAATATACTCGTATTATTGGTATTTTATTTTTTATTGGAAATTAAATGAAATTATTAGGTAGGTACCTAATAATTTCATTTAATTTCCAATACTTAATAATAATAATAAACATTATAAAATAAATTTACTTTGTCCACTATCCAGGCATGTATTTAAAAAAGCAAATACAACAACAACTCCCAACCTCCCCATCCAGACTAAAAATATTTTATCTAAAATTCATTATATTAATCTAATCCTGCTTTTTACTATTACTCTCAATTTGAAACATTTTGAAGCATAATTGCTAATCCATTGCTCCATATGCTCGAAAAATGTTTTTGCTCAACAACGTAAATAACGCAATGAATGATGTTGAACTGTCAAAATTAAACGCATTGCTACTGACAGTGTGTTACGCAATTATACATAGATAATGTGAACTTTAAAACGATTGGCAAAAGCGCTCTTTTGTGTATCTACAGATCATCAGTGGACTTTGGAACCATCTTAGAAATTTTGTAAATGCTAATAAAGGTTAGACTAACAAGAAGCTTGGCTTTGTTAAAATTATTTCATGTGTACGAAGTCTAAGACTGGCCAAGATTGAAACATTATTTCTTGAGAATATTTACGTGTGTACTCATACCTACATATGTTTTTAGACGCCGCGTCGGCTAAGATTAATTGTTTTCTAAATATAATCTTCTAACTAAACAGTGAAGACATATTGTTTTCAGTATTATTTCTCTTTGAATTTTTTTTTTTTTTTTTGAATATGTAATTATTTTAATAAACTGTGTCCATTGAAGAAAATAAATAAAATGGACTTTCAAACGTAGTCTCGGAGCTAGTGCTTAATAATATTATCAATTATCGTTGGTCGTGCCATTACGCTAGAAGAATATATTTCCTTTATACTTTACAGATTCTATTTTAATGCATTGAATGTCTAATGAAAAAAAACTTTTTTTTTTACAAAAATAAAAAAACAACCAACTTCCAAAAAAAAAAAAACATTACAAAGTGAAAAATAACTTTAATTTCGGAAGTCTGTGTCTTTGGATCTGTATTATAGTTTTTTTGCCACCGACTTCCAAAATTTTCACTTTGTGACACTTTGTGATTTTTCACTTTGTGGTGTTTTTTGGAAGTCGGTTGGTTTTTTTTTAAGTTTTTTTATTTTTCACATTTTAGTGGGTCAGTTTGTAATTTATCTAAGTTAAAATGGCCTAATGTCAACTCCCGATGCAGGGACGTCAATTGTTGAGGATTTCTCCTAGTAAGAACCATTAGAATTGGAGCTGATTGAGAAGTCACCATCAGCTCCACTTCACCATATGCACTGTGACGGACATAAATTGCTTACCACATCAAAGTACCTTGTTGTTATAGCGGCAACAGAAATACATCATCTGTGAAAATTTCAACTGTCTAACCTGGTGACAGACGGAGGGACAGACGGACGGATGGAAGGACGGACAACGGAGCCTTAATAATAGGGTCCCGTTTTACCCTTTGGGTACGGACTCCTAAAAATACCCAAATCGCTATAGGTGTGCCTATAAAATTTGAGGGTTTTCCTTGATTTCCATACGATTCCCTCATCAGATTTCGACTTGATGAAAATGGGACACTCTAAAATAGAAAACCACCTAAACATCGGAATTTTCAAAATAAACTAAGCAAGGACATAAAAACCGGCATTTGCCGACAAAAACCGCAGGCATCGCTAGTTTGAAGATGAGGTAAAATGTAGTGCGGGCGATTCCGCACTTGGACGCATGCCAACGCCTCTTCCGCTCAGATCGACGAATAAAAACCGATAACGACCGAGTACAAGGGACACGATCATGACATAACACTAGAATTCATTTTGAACTTTGCTTGATAAATGTGCTTGAAAGTATCCGTGGAGTTTCTTGCCCGTTCTTCTCCATAGGTACCTACTACGCTTTGGAATGGGCCACAAGCTTCATCTTTCTGACTGACGGAGCACTTGACATTAAAAAGTGGAGCGGCTGTAATTGGTTTATTCGAAATAAATACCTTGAGCTCATGTTGTTAATGTCCTGTATCATACGTCAAGTTTTTGCTGAAGAACAAAAATATATAGAAAGACATTAAGTCGATCAATTGCAAAACTGTATCATGACATAACATCACGCCTATATTTATTTAATACTTCAAGCGCATAAATGTACAGAAGCGGACTTAATGCCGTAGGCATTTTCTATCAGTCAACCTTTGGGTGATGCAGAGACAAACAGTAGTAGGTGCAATCATGAAAATTGAGGAATAAAAATATTTTAAATATAAAGATACGCATGAACCTATTAAAACGATCAATATAATATATACCTAATTGCATATAAATATAAGCACAAATAAATATAAATAAATACATGAATATAATAAATAATATTATTAATAAAACCAAAAGTCGCTTTCTTGTATATTTTATATGTTTGTGTGGCTTACTTGGAAAGTTAAGTCTCGCCCAGCAATGTCCGACATGGCGTTGAACGTGTTAAGAAAAGAGCGCTAGTGAGTAAAAAGTTAATAACATTAAATTTTCTAGCTCAGGAATTTTGCCTAGCCTTTTCCCAACTATATTAAAAAAAAAATCTCATTCAGTACCTGATTATCATTAAATAATGAATCAAGGTCTATTTCTATGTAATATCTTGGCTATCGCAATTATCCACTTATCAGCAGCTTTTGTAGTAATCGTTGCATTTTACATGACAGGTTCCTAACTAATGGCTTGAAAGTTGTCAATATAGAAAAGACAAATTGCCCCATAAATCGTAGGGAACATCGATGGTGTTGCCAGTTTACCTTTTATGGGCAAAATTACAAGATACTTTTTTGCTGATAGAGCAACAGTGTTCAACAAGACATATTTCTTGCTCACCAGTAAATTAGGATATCCGCCTGTGTTTTTGGATCCTTTGTATCGTATGCTTTTTCTTTATCTTTAAGATGTTTGTTCAAAGGCTAATTCTAATGCAAGAATATTAGAATTTCAGGAAATGAATTGCTGGCACTTTGATTCTGTTGCAAAGAGAGATCTAGAAAATAAACGGGTAATTCATAGCTCAGTACAGTACTGATGCAAACACAACTACACCACAAAGTAAAAGTAACGCAATAAAAAATAAATAATCCCCCACATCATAATATTATTATACCTCATAAATAATAACTTCAAAAAACCAAAAACTATTTCTGCCGTCCCCATTTGAGTATAACGAAAGCGTAATAACCGGGACGGCACGGATTGGTACGAACTAGTACGAATTACGCGCCAGTTAGAAAAATGTCAACCCTATTATAATTTGATTACAAGCTTACGATATTATTATTTGTTTTTCTTTCGCACGGCTGTCGTGTGCACAAAGTATGCCCCATTTAGATGAGAATGAAAGCAAATTACTCAGTCTCCTTCGTCTTTTTCTTTGTTTTTAAATGGTTTGAGCCCAGTAGGAAAAAAACTTAAATTTAAAAAAAAAAGTTGATTGCAGCATCGCTTGCGGTATATAAAGACTGATTCCTACATTGTACTGATCTCATAATGAACAAATCTCAAAATCACCTTTTCCAAAAAATGAAAAAAAAAACTAAATTAAAAGAAATTACCAAATTTAAATACTACTTTACTAAAAATTTGATGTCTTTGTTTGCGTCTTTCATTAGTTGCGCAAACTATAAGCACCGCACAAACAATGCCATAGAGGGTTGGCACACAAGATTAAACATACGTATGCCACACAGACCAACCCTGATGCAATTTTTGTACAAACTTAAGAAAGAGGCGAAATATCAGGAAACCCGAATTCAAAAATTTTTTTTAGCAGCAAGCATTCAAAAATCAGTTGAATGAGTTACTTTCCAGCGACATAACAAAAATTCAGTTTCTAAAAAATATCGCAACTATCAAAAAGAGAATATAAGTTTCGTTATTTAATTTTAAGATTTTGAAATAAAGTATTACTGAATGTATACCAATATGACAGTTTCATTTCCGACATTCAAAAACATTTAGAAAATTAGTAATTTTGGGAAAAGGTGATTTAGAGATTTTTTCATTATTTTAATCATATAGGAATCGATCCTAACAGACCGCAAGCGGAGCATCAGTGCTATTCTTTAAATATTCTTAGTGCAAGTAAACGGTCACTTAAGACACTCAAGCAAGTGGAACCTGCAGGGCTATTCTGTAAAAAAAAATCACCGTGATAACTTCGGTGAAATAATAATAATAAATAATAATAATAATAAATAAATCCCTGGACATTTCACACAGCACCATTTGTCCCAAGCTAAGCAACCTAATGCTTGTGTTATGGTAACAAGATGGCTGATAAACTACTTATATACAATTTTTTTTTTTTTGTAAATACATACATATTATACATAGAAAAACACCCAGACTCGGAACAAATACATGTAGGTTATACAAATATTTGTTCCGTGCGGGAATCGAACCCGCGACACGCAGCGCAGCAGTCAATCGCTTAACCACTGCGTCAACCGTGCCGTCAAACGAACTTAAAGTGAGCTTTTATTAGTGTCAATGCCTATCATGAGATGGAATGACAACTCACTTCAAATCAAATCAAATCATTTCATTTGTAGATTCTAGGTGACAAAATACATAGGTAATAGGTACAGATTTCAGTGCTTTTAAAAATGATCGCTATGTCTTGCCGTCACCGGTGTGCAAATATAATAATTATAACTCTAAAATATTCTAATTACATTCACTAATTATATTATTATGTTAATTTCTAATTATACAACGTGTCCCAGAAATCAACGTCAAGCCGAAAACGGGCAATAGGCCAAGTCGTGACAGCTATTAGAAAAATATAAAAAAAAATCTTGGTCATGTACTTTTCGAATTATAAGCATTCAAAAATAAATCTCAAAAAGTGACACCCTGTGATGGTTTTTCAAGTCCTGTGACTACATTATTAACATTTCGGTAGTTTTTTTCTCTGTGATGTAACCATGAATAACCCTTCTGTAAATTACAGTTAAAAGTAAAACGTAACTGCCTCAGTTCTAAATTAAATGTTAGATTTTTGCCCAATATTGAATTCAAAATAATGACATCACCCAACTTTAACCGACTGTACTGAAAATAAAATCTACTACACTATTTTGGCAAGTAACTTTAAAAGATGGCGCGTTTAGTCAGGATTCCAAAATGGTATAACACATACTAATTGCTACTTCTTAATTGAGAAAAAACATTTTTTTTTTATGAAGCCGTATTTCATAAAAGTTCGATTGAGACGAAGAGTGACGTTATTTTGACTAGTGTGAGCGAGAAAGATTCATTTTAGCTAATGTGAGGTGACGCTACTTTGACAAGTGGGAGCGAGATAGATAGTGACGCTACTTTTATCTAACTAAGAGGGAGACGGATTGACACATCATTTCATATGTGTGAGTGAAACAGATAGAGACGCTACTCTGGCTAAACAGGGATGCGTCGGCAAATTGTGCAATACTGCAGTACGTTACGCTCTTTCGTTGACTGCACATCTTTTTGTATTCGTATTGACTTCGTACTTACAACTGTGGCTTTGTTTATTGGACTTGATTTGCATTGTAATTTGGATTTATCTGCACCGTTTCTGACAACCCCGGACTTGTTTTAATCGCAACCCCGTGTTTGTGTAGTGTTTTATCATGCCATCTCGATACACCGCACAGGAATACGCCAACATGCATCTCATTTATGGAGAATGCTTATGCAACGCCAATGCCGCAGCAAGAGTGTATCGTGAGAGATACCCGAATGCTGAGCGTCATCCCGATCATCGAGTATTTATTAATGTGCATCGGTCATTATCAGAGGGTCGATTTCCTAGCCAAATGGTTAGCGAGGGAAGACCCGTTATGCCCTACGAAGCCGAAGTCTTGCAAGCAGTTGAAGAAGACAGAAGTATCTCAGTACGTGGAATTGAACAGAGCATAGGAGTCCCCAAAAGTACTGCACATCGTATTTTAAAAAAGAACGAGTTTCACCCATACCATGTACGACGAGTACAAAGTCTGCTACCCCGAGACTACCCAGAGAGAGTACGATTTTGTCGAACGATGTTGCAGAGGCACCGAGAGGACCCGCGATTCTTTGAAAAAATTCTATGGTCCGATGAATCAACATTTAAAAAGGACGGTTACATGAACCTCCACAATTTGCACGAATGGCACGTGGAAAATCCAAATTTGATGCGGGAAGATAGATCTCAGTACCAGTTTAAAGTAAATATGTGGACGGGAATTTTGAATGGTAAAGTTATTGGTCCAATCGAGCTGCCGGAGAATTTAAATGCCCAGGGTTATTTGAACTTCTTACAGAACCAATTACCAGAATTATTGGAAGAAGTGCCACTGAACATTTACGGCAGCATGTGGTATCAACAAGATGGCTGCCCAGCGCATTATGCTCTCACTGTACGAGAGTTTCTCAATCGAGAATACCCCGATAGGTGGATTGGGCGGGGTGGTACAATTTCGTGGCCTGCCCGTTCACCCGATTTAAACCCCATAGATTTTTTTTACTGGGGTACGATAAAGGATAAAGTGTACTCTAAACCAATTCAAGATTTAGACGAGCTGCGCCAAAGAATTGCAGAAGCCGCTGAATACATCAACTCAAGAAGATACGCCCGTCTTATTACGCGATCATTTTTAAAGAGATGTAGAACTTGCATTGCAGCTGAAGGAAAACAGTTTGAACATTTGTTATAAAACTTCGTAAATCTGATTTAATAAAAATTATAATAAAAGAAATCCAACGACTGAATTTTATTTCAAATGCACCTAAAACCAACAATGTACTTTTTTTCCTCAATTAAGAAGTAGCAATTAGTATGTGTTATACCATTTTGGAATCCTGACTAAACGCGCCATCTTTTAAAGTTACTTGCCAAAATAGTGTAGTAGATTTTTTTTTCAGTACAGTCGGTTAAAGTTGGGTGATGTCATTATTTTGAATTCAATATTGGGCAAAAATCTAACATTTAATTTAAAACTGAGGCAGTTACGTTTTAACTTTTAACTGTAATTTACAGAAGGGTTATTCATGGTTAGATCACAGAGAAAAAAACTACCGAAATGTTAATAATGTAGTCACAGGACTTGAAAAATCATCACAGGGTGTCACTTTTTGAGATTTATTTTTGAATGCTTATAATTCGAAAAGTACATGACCAAGATTTTTTTTTATATTTTTCTAATAGCTGTCACGACTTGGCCTATTGCCCGTTTTCGGCTTGACGTTGATTTCTGGGACACGTTGTATACTAATATGTCAATTTCCAATTCCAATTCAAGGTCACTTTCTACACGGTGAGATTTTAACAGAATAGACAGGGTGGTTTGAATAGTAGTACCGCACTTGTACTGGGTGTTGGATGGGTCCGATATCATTATATCGGACCCATCCAACACCAACATAAAGCGAAAGTTAAAAGCACCCACAAAATACTCTCAAAGTAATGTAATTCGACTTTGATCGAACTTCTTAACTATCCAAGGTCAAACAAAACGAGAGAATGAGAAAATATTACGTAAATCGTGAAAAATCATCAATTGCTTCAATGATCCGTCGCCCGTATATTTTGAAGATCAAAGGTAATCATTAAGGAATGCTTAAGCTTGCTACTTCCTGTAATTCCAATTTTTTACGTAGATCCCAACGTTTTTTTTTTTTTCTTTTTTGCGGAAGACTTCTAAAAGAATAAAAGATACGAACTCTTTATTTGAATAACACATATATAAACTCACGCCGTATATTCACGAGGGTAGGTGGAAACTACAGAACGTCACCTGCTACGATCCTTAATACTTGTTTTGCTTCGATTATACCTCGCCGTGCAATACTGTAACCATATCACTGTGAAAACTTGGGTTAAGTGAGCGTGGAGTGAGTCGCCAATAGTGTCAATCCCTAGCATCAGCATGACTCACAGCTCACTCTAAGCTCACTTCAACTTAGTTATCACGGTGAGATTTTTCCAGAATCGACCAGCTGCACCCTAATTGCGAAACATAGGTACTTTCAATCACAAACGGAATCATTTTGAAGGATATTGTTCATTTGTGTTCGAAAAATATGTCTGCTCAACAACGTTAATAACGCAATGAATGTTGTTAAACTTTCAAAATGAAAGCCATTCCTACTGATAGTGTGTCACGCAATTACCCCGCTGGTCATACACGCACACCGGTTGCCAGTACTACGCACCTGAACTTTCTGAAGAACATCACCAATAATGTTACTGTCCTCCTCCTTCGGCGTATCCTCAAAAAAATATATATATATATATATAATATAATAAAAAAATATATAGGTATTGTGTTTGCTAGCTCCCAGTCTAAGATACGTTTTTCTGTCCTCAACTGCATGCCTAATTTATTTTTAAATAAATGGCGCCTAGATAAAAATACATACGATCGGCAATCTTGTTTGTATCACGTTAGGGAAGTACGTAATTGCCGAAATAAAAAATGTGGTTAGTTGAACCACAACATGCGCTACAGTTGGTTTGATCATGATTTAATATTTACACGGTTCAAGGGATTCAGTAAATGCATTTTCCTCCATCCCCTTTTCATAAAAAACTTTTTTTATAAAATTGTTGAGAAACAAAAACATAAGGCTTTTTTGGTTCCAATGTGTATTAGTTTGTTAATGTACGAGCATGTGTATGAACTGGCGAAATGTAGGTGTGCTTAAGAACTCACGGTGAGCTCGCTGCGCACTCGCCCCGCTTTGGACTCACTTGCAAATCGCCAGTGTGATAAAGCCCTTAGGTTTACACCTCTGCCTAATCCTTTGGTGAAAACAGCCGTAATAATGTTATGTTATACTAGCTGTACCCTGTAAAAGTTAGAAAATAGTGTTACAGCCCAATTAGACCGATTTTAAATTTTCCATATAAACAGAGATTTTCAGTTATCTTTTTTTAAATAAGGCATTTCGAAAATGTTCTTTGCTACCTTTTTAGAACTTTGTATCCTGCTTATGCGTACGAAGTTTCATTAAAATCGGTTCATTCATTTCGAAAAACAAGGGCTTGAAAGAGTGTATGGAATGCCGTACGGCGTAAACTCTCTTAAGTAAAAACCTACAATGCATGATATAACATAAAAATAGTAAATCAAATAGCTGTATGAAAATTTCCACATCCATTCTACACAAAACAAAATATCTCCCCAGAAAATATTCCAATTTGCATTACAGTACCTAGATACGCCCTACATACCAACAGAATCCCTGTAAATCCGAGTAACATGGCGCCGGCAACTGAGAGCGAATCAATACGGTTGCTAGGTATCCTGAACTTGCATATACATATGTGTGTAAATATGCACACATGCACAAACTTTGATGAATGTTATGCGGCCCAATTATTCAGAGAACTAGGTTGCAGAGGATTCAGTGTTTTATTACATTTAGTGTAGGGTTGATTTTTGATTAGTTTTGCTGTGATGCAATTATTTGGATGTAATCGTCATCACGCTGCCCTATAAACGGTAGGTCAGGTTACTGTGTTGCACATCACTTTGTATCCTAGAGAGCGTAGCATTTAAGTGTATGGTAGCTACACAAGGTTAAGCTTGGATGGGTGATCCAGAGACCGTTCTTTATGAGAGCCTTGTGCCTCGGATAGCATGTAAAACTTTCAGTCTTGAATTCTGGGTTATCATTCAAATACTGGAAAGGTTTGAGTGCTGTTAATAACTAACCGCATCTGTTAAGAGGGTTCATCCGTTAGAGCCATGTTGGAGATTCAAAATTGATGATTTCCGATGGACAATAAAACCGTAATGTGTTTAATTTATAGATGAGATATTGACGTCATATTATTGGGAATTTTGTAATCTAGTGCATGGCTGAAAAACATTTTCAATTTTTCGTATAGTTTTCTCGTCAGAACCGTTTTTATGCAAGCCTTTTTTCAAACTAGCGATCGAAGGTCTAAGCAGATGCGAGATATTAGTAAAACCATATACGACAAACTTATAACAACATTACTTGATAAAAAATAATAACATTTATTAGTGCATGGCTGAAAAAAAACACGATTACTGTAAGTTTTCATTCAAGAAAAGTATATTCAAAAGTTTGACACTTGTAGCCACTTTTCGAGATATTAAACGTGTTAGTTTAGGATGAAATCTGAAATATTTATATTTTCTTTTAGACCTAGTAAAGACATTTATGTTCTAAAACATGGTTCAAATATTTTTTTAATAATTTATATGTTTATTTTACTATGAATTATTTAGTATTGCTAGAGCGGCGCGCTGAGCGGTGGCGTGAATCCGCGCCGATTATATAATGAGCCGGTTCTGATGAGAAAACTATACGAAAAATTGAAAATGTTTTTCAGCCATGCATTTCATATTATTGGAAATTTTATAATCTAGTGATTATAAAATTTCCAATAATATGGTTTTATTGTCCGTCGGAAATCATCAATTTTGAATCTCCAACATGGCTCTAACGGATAAACCCTCTTAATCTGTTAGCTTTCGCTGACCGGTCAAAATTGGGAAATGTGCTCATAACAGGATGTAAGTTAATAAAACTCTATATGTTCCCACTGCTGGGACACAGACCTCCTCTCTACGAGAGGAGAAAACTACCTTTAGGAGTACTACGTTTTTTTTGTTTTTTTTTTGGAGGAGGCTGTAATCGACCACGCGCGCCCAGTGCGGGTTGGTAGATGTCACATGTCTTCGAATTTTTGGTTATAGGACATGCCGGTTTCCTCACGATGTTTTCCTTCACCATTTTGAGAGCAGTGGCGATGATATAATTAACACAAAGTAAAGCGCCTGTCTGGGCTCGAACCTACGACCTACAGCTCGTAAGTCGTGGCCGTCACCACTTGGCCACCACCGCTCTTACAGTGTGCTATACAACATGGCAATGCTGCCAGGTGCCGTATTATGACCGTTTAGTTCCATCATGATTCCAGTGTAAGAGAGAGACGGAGCTATACATGACCGATAGCACCATTCGTTTTTCGCACTGGAATCATGATGGCATTAATACTTCGTAATACGGCCCCAGGACACTTTTCTTGTTGACAGCGATGCGATACGAATTTACGATGCCGTATGATTCTTTCCCTTTTTTTATATACTTACCTACGTGGGCATAGTATTATTGTTATTTTAAATCTATTAGCTTTTTTATTTTTATTTATTTACCATTTACTCGTATATACACACATAATTATATAAACAGACAAGAAAAAACAGAACAGAAAATAGGTACAAAGGTTATCCTTATTTCATAAGAAATCTCTTCCAGCATACCTGCGATAGGATATTAGATAGAGAGATGCGGACAGCGATAGCTCATACACAACGTGTAACGTTAAATGCGCAAAACCTGAAAATAGTTTGATCAGAATAAGGAGCAGAATTAATTGAACCACTTTTTAATATAGGCCAAATTTTTCAAAAAATCTTCATTAAAAACGTTGCCGTGTCTATTTATTAATAGGTCACGCAAGCCAATGTCAGCACGGCGCAGCGGCTCGGTGACGACTGCTCCCTCGATAAAGCATCGTCGCAGACGCAAGAAACGATCAGAATGTCCAGTAAAACTAAAACAGCACATAAAACCTTTACAATTTTTTTATGACTTATTTTCTCTCTGAAATAGGTCAATTGAATTAAAAATCAGTTGGGGTGTCTGAGGTTTTGCGCATTTAACGTTACACGTTGTATTATGCAAATAAATTATCTTGTAGTTTGAAAGTAAAACTTTATTTGATGAGCAAATAAATAATATTCTCTCCCACGGGAACTACAGTGAGCTATAACTACCAGGGAGTGATTATAAAGAGGAACATTTCTCTAGAAACGCCAATACTGCGAAGTTTACAGAGTTCTGTTTAACAAGGGTACTTATATTACATTTCTTCCAATAACTGCGATTCCCTTAAGCAACGTTTATACCACTAGCAGGAAAATCTGATCGATACAGTTCCTGGATGTTCGGTGCAACGGTTCGTTGAAGTATCAATAGAATTAGTCGACGGTCGAGCAAACTGTTTGGTTCATACGATTTATGTAGGTTGAGTGGTAGCACCCTGTTCTGATTTATTACAAGGGACGGTTGTATTTAGTAACAAAATAGATAGATAGAATACTCTTTATTATGTACACTATAAATATTACAGATATAGTTAATGTATAAAACAAAGGTGGACACTACGGGCGGTCTTGTCGCCAAAAGCGACCAAATTCAAAGTCAAAGCATTTATTTGAAATAGGCACAAGGCACTTTTGAACGTCCAAAATTACAATACAATACAATTGATTATAGTCGCCCCTTCCAAAAGGTAGTTTTCGAATGGAGAAGAATGGGCGAAAAACTCCACCGTTAAAACGATCTTTTAAAGATAACCTTTGGATGGATTAAGGGAGAAAGGATACACGACAGACTAACTGCAGTATTTCCTATGCATAATACAAAAATACATACACAAATAAAACACGTACTTATCTTTATAAATAAATATATACAATAGTAATCAAATGTTTTGTTTAAATGAAATGAAATTGTTTATTCTGTAATTAGGATATCGATATTTCCCATCTGACTACCCCTGAATGAAATGGCGAAAAAAAAACAAGGGTCAAAGTTTCTTTTAATGTCCAGGCATAATCTTGGTCAGATCATATGAGGGCAATAAAGATCAGTGCCTGAAATGGTCTTTTGAGGAAAGAACCACATTTTGAGTCACATTTCATCAGCTCTTCATAATGCCATCAAAGATCTTGACGATTTAAGCTTTGAATACGTTCTAATAATAATTGTAGTAAAATCCTTGAAAGTTTGACCTTAAGCTTGTATCACAAAACAAGTTCAAGTATAAAGGATACTTGAACTTGTTTTGTGATACAAGCTTAAGTATTTTCTCTCTGCTTACTTCGTGTTGTCTGTAAAATATTTCTTACAATCAAAATCTAAAATTCTAAATATACAACTAACACGTCTTAAATTCCGCCGTAAATCTTTCAACAATGTTTTCGTTCACGACGCCCTAACAGTACCTATACTGTTATAAAAGTACCTACCTAACAGGACAGCATCCAATCAAATCAGACCAATTTCTAGGAATGCATCGAAGTTTACCTATATAACCGAGAAACAAGAGACAAGCGAAGCGATCGCAGTCCGCCACTGACCTGATTCACCGATGAATCACACGTTTAGGCTGGCTACTAACGAGAGTACCAGCTGTTATTGAGAGCAAAGATATTAAAAGTGCTGATTCTTTGGTGTTTCCTAATGTCAAGCGTGAGCTTTTCAGTGTGATGGTCAAAGTTATTTGTGGTTTCTGTTAGAAAATTGATCCGGTCAGGTTGATCACCACGTTGTCTACTTAGAGATAACCTAATTCTTCCATAAAACTCCAAAAGAGCCTTCCCTCAATATGGGAATATATTTATTGGCCCTTTTGGAGCGTTATGGAAGAATCAGGTTTAAGAAAAACATTTCAATGTCAAAGGGAAAATGTGCATATACCGATAGTTACACTTACTGTACGCCATTTGTTTCTGCATAATATGCTAAACTTATAATATTATGAATAATAATAAACTTATAACTCACTTCTTATTCTTTTATTGCACAGCGAAAAGAGCTCGTGTGATGTACACTTAATTAGACTTTAGATTGCAAGACTACTGTCGTGAAACTATAGTTTGACAACAGAAAACTTATTATCGTTTTAAAGTCTGTCCAACTGAAGAAAACTATTAAAGATAAACAAGCTGTTTTAATATTAGAGACGAGTTATTCGACAAGTCATCATCCAATCCTCTCACACACACACACTGAGCCATTAGCTCTGGTACCAGGTGGTTGCCAGACAACAAGGTTGCTGAATAACTTCACAACATAAATTCCACATGATGAAAAAAAAATATAAAAAAAAAAATAACAGTTCGCCCAACCTACAGATCCAACCCAAGAAGACCCTATGCTCAGTAGTCATGCCACATCCAGCATGTAATGCACATAAAACCACTCTCAAATAAACACATTATTATGTTGAGCTTTGACCTACCACGTTTACACGTGTCTCCGTGTGGGCTACGTACTAATAAATGGTGTACCGAGTGTTTAGTATCGGAAATATGCTCCAACTAGTGAGGGGGCGAGGTAATTTCCTTAGCAACTGTTTTAGTTTGTTGGAAAGCGGCTGCCAGGGCAAAATCATTGCCAATGTCGACGTTATCAAAGTCATATATTGCCTATGTATCTGGAATGACTGATCGACAAATGGATTCAAGCCATGATGGGAGGTTATGCTGAAATGATTGGGAGACAAATGTTCAGGGCTATTGCTTTGTTGAAGCCCACCATACGGTTGCCATCCGCTGGAACTCTTGTAAGGCAAAATCTACATTTGCTGGCCGACTCCCGAAGAAATAATTCAATTATCGCGTAACCTTCATTATTTTCTTTTTTTTTTTTACTTACCTAGCCTACACTGTCCCACTTCAGAGTAACGGCCTCCCCCAAATCCTTGCAGGCATACTTTTCTAGAGCCACTTCGAGCCAATCCTTGCAGTACGCGTCTAGGTCGTCTCGCCACCACTTTAGGTCCAGTAGTTTCGGAGATAAAGGGGGGGACCCCTTTATCTCCGACACTACTGGACCTAAAATTTTGAAGAAAATACATAAATCAGTTTTCTACTTATAGATTATGGGAAAAACTATGAGAAGTCCATGATATTAAAATAACATGGTAAACCACTCAATATAGTGCGTACCAACTTACATTTGCAGTTGCAATGTATGGGAGAACATGATTTTAAACTACAATGTTAAGTTTGTTCTCGGGACAAATTCATTCCAAATCCGGAACCCTTCATTGTGCGTGGTCCGACACGCACTTGGCCAGTTTTTATTAACAGTAATAGTAGGTAATCTTTCATCAACGACATGATTGTTTCCTGACACTATTTTGATCCCTAACGCTCAAGCAAGTCCTTGACCCAAATTCCGAGTTTTCCACTACCTTAATAACGCTCCCAAAATGACAGGCGTCTCACACAATGTGTTTTATTATGTTTATCGTTAACTCCAGCTACATACAGACTATGTAGTCTGTATGTAGCTGTAGTTACTGCTGTGTAGATCTAATAATGGCGTGGAAGCGAAGGTACTGCGTACTCGGATTATGCAATCAAAGTTTTATGTCGTATACTCGTACAAGATTCAGAGGATATTTTGTTAGGTTGGGAACACAATTTATAACTGACTAGATTGCAGTTGCTCAGGGAAACTAAACTTGTTTCTGGTATATCTATACTAATAATAAAGCTGCAGAGTTTGTTTGTTTGTTTGAACGCGTTAATCTCTGGAACTACCAGTTGGATTAAAAAATATATTTTTGCATTAGATAGCACATTATACATCACTCTATATCCAATTTTCCATCACTCTATGACTATAAGGAGCCGAAAACGAAGTAATAGCGCAATGCAGACGATACGATGCGACGGGCTTGATCGGGGAAACTAGAAAGAGTGTCCCAAAATTACTCCCCTTTAGACCTCATGAATTTGGTCCAAAAGTGGTTTGATGACATATTAAAGTAGACAAAATTTTAATTTGAGCATAGCTTTTATTTCCGACAGATATGTACAGACGCCAGCACATCAAGCTACCCGAAACTGTCAGATTTTCCCAATCAACTTTGAACCTTAAGCTGTAGCGATAAAGTTGAAAATGTATTAAAGAAATCTGACAGATTGTAGTAGCTTGATATGCTGGCGTCTGTACATACAAGTGAAACTTCTGTAGTGTTTCATTCGAGTTTATCTGCACATTGTTATTGATTTATATTACAAATAATTTCTGTTAAAGTTTTAAGGAAGTTCCTCTTTACTTCAACGTATTTTTTTTATTCTTCGTTGACAGTTTTTGCATTCTATAAGAAGTTACACTTCTAACGCCGTTAGCTTTTGACTGGAGCATAATTTTTTGAACTATATTTTTGGTAAAATCTAATAAACGATTGGAACAGAACGGAAAAATTGAAGTTAAAAATGGTGTTACTTGTATTTATTGAGATTTTTTAGGTAACGCAAGGTATCACCGAGTATGTCGAATTCACCTTCAATGAATGAAATAACGACTTTAACTGGTCATATCTCAAAAACAAGAAGTATGCTCAATTTGGAATTTTGTTTACTTTAAAATATCACAATGAACTATCATTTACACCACTTCTGAATACAATTCATGACGTCCACAAAATGGGCGAAAAATAGGGGCTTTTTTTGTTCACTCTTTCACGCGCACGAAGTCACGAGCAGAAGCTAGTAGTATTATATTTGTAACAAAAAACTAGATTTAGTGATGAACAAGAGTGGATTCACAGAGTCTGCTGTTCTTCTTCTTAGCGTGTCAATGACATATATCGTTCAAAAAGAGGCAAAAGTTTTTTTTTGTCACTCAGCAACGCTAACATTAAACGCAGACATTAAATCCCCACGTGAACAAGTGACAGGGCATGCGGCCCAAGATGAAAGAATACCCAACAATCATTCATTATTTCATCACCACTGCCCTCAAAACGGTGAAGGAAAACATCGTGAGGAAACCGGCATGTCCTAGAACCAAAAATTCGAAGATTTGTGACATCCGCACGGAATATTATATGTTGATTATGATGATGTTATGTTTCATCATAGTAAGATAGCAACTTTCATTGGCCCTATCCGGGGTTATACCGTCGCTTATCTTACTAACTGACGTATCTAACTTTGAGGTGACTCTTCAGGACAAGCTTTTTGCGGTTTCGCACTATAATTGTTGAATTGTAACTCTCATAATAAGCGACTGATCAAAACAAAATTGCATGAATTATATTATTATTTGGTTATTCTTCCTATATATATATTATGTGAATTGTAAATATTACTGTTAGATAAAAAAAATATAAGCATTTAAATACAGATACGTCTGTTAGAAAGATAAGCGACGATACAAAGACGCCTTGACAAGCTAATCAAACCTCAACTACTCACACTTCTTAATCGATTGCACACCTAGACTTGAGTTAGCAAATAAGCGGTAATCTGGCGTCTTTGTTGTCATCGTTGTGTTTACCTGTAATTGGCATATATATTAGAATAATACCCTATGATTCAGTATATGTATGTGTATGTATGTGCTGGAAGTGAACCTTAAGTAAATAAAGAAATAAATAAACTACTCTACCTTTACTCGTAAATAAATAACGACTCAATCATATTTTCCAACCTGCCAACAAAGTCACGGACACATCTAGCAACATCATTAAACCAAGCGCGGGATTCCCATTGGTTTTATGTGAACATGCACTTAGATCTCATAAAAACATTGTTTTATAGGTAAGTTGTAAACACGTTAACGCTTGATCGAACTAACTACCTGTCGCGTCTAGTCTTATGTGATTTTCTGACATTTTTCCGACATTTAGAGTGCACTCGAAGTCGGATCTCGAAGTACACTTAAGACGTTATTTGAAATCTGGTGTTACTGACGGCTTCTTTTATGAAAAGCGTCTTAGATTTGAGGGTATTCGTGAAATGTTTTGTTTTCTGGATTGTTCATTGAAAATTTAAAGTGAAATTGCAGTTTTTTAAAAAGCGGCCAAGTGCGAGTAGTGTTCCGGACCACCGTACAATATTTAACACGACACATTTAAAAACAAATCTTGATGAGGCTGGCACAGGAGTGTGGAGATTGGCATAAGAAAAGAGAGGTCTATGCCCAGCAGTGGGCAAACTCGGGCTGTGGATGATGATGATGGTGGTTTAAAAACCCCGACAAAACTGCATACCAGCAAAAAAAACACGTTTCTTGTAATTTTTTAGTTAATTTTATATTTATTAGGTAGGCATTTATTGTTCTATCAGCCGTAGCTGGTGCACAATCTGTGAAAATTTCAAGTGTCTACCTTTTACGGTTCAAACGATACAGCACTGCGACCGACGGACTAACGGACGGACAGCGGACCCTTAGTTATAGGGTCCCGTTGGCACCTTTTGAATACGGGACCCTAAAAACACGCTAAAGACCTCACTACTATGGTATAAACAGAATTGACAGCAGTCAGCCCTTACTACCTGCCCAATATTTTTACCACAGCATAAGCTATACTTATTTAGTTAGTACGGGAGAAGACGGACTGCCATTCTTAGATCTTTAAAAGTCGTCAAAGTTATTCAGGAGCCCAAAAAGTCTGATAACCAGTCTTACTAAGGAGCATAACGTTACACAGTAACTGGGTTGTGGAGCTCAGAAAGATAGTCGCTCTATCTAAAATACTGGGTATTCAGCTGCATTCGGTTAGACTAGAAGCCTACCCCAAAATAGTTGGGAAATGGCTAGGTACTCATATTGAATGGGAGAAGAAGGATAAATATGACACCGACATTAACAACGAGGACTTAAGAAAGTTCGAAGAAAACATTTTTTATAATTAGTCAACCTAAATCCTTGCACCATAAAAATCTTCAAAACATATTAAGAGCATCTGCTGGATGCGGGAAGCACAGAACGGGTCGAAGCGCTGCTTCTTGAGACGGGCTATGGGCTATTTAACATCATGCCAGAACGATTAGGAGACGAGCAAAAAGAAAAAAACGCTAAGCGGATGCGACGGGGTGGATCGGGGAACAAGAAATTTCACGTGAAGTCGCGGACAGAAGCGAATTGTCAAGGAGTCCATTCCAGAACGCAGATCTTTATTGAGAAGAACGGGCAAGAAACTTCAAGGGCACTGTTTTAAATCAAGATATTACTGAATCGTAATTCAGTAATATCTTGATTTAAAATAGTGCCCTTGAAGTTTGAATATGTTTGGTTGAATCGTAATTCAGTAATATCTTGATTTAAAATAGTGCCCTTGAAGTTTCTTGCCCGTTCTTCTCCATAAAGATCTGCGTTCTGGAATGGACTCCTTGACAATTCTAAATTGCATATTAAGGTTTTAATCAAAATATTAGCTTAGAGTTTGAGTTTGATACAAAATTTAAGTGTATTTAAGTGTACACATTTTCACTGCAAATGATGTAACTCCATGCAAAATTTTAACAAAACAGCACACTTGCAAAATATCTACAGCTACAACACATCATAATAATTAAAGAGCAGATCGATACTTAATATAACTGCGTACGTACACAGTCCGTTAGGATCTATATAAAGAAGCAGTACATAGTTTCTTGACCCAGTGATTCATCCGATGTATCGGTACAGCACCGCTGTTTATTTGATTATAAGATTGTTTTATAAAGTGTGTTATTTAATTAGTTGATTGTGTTTTGTTTAATCTTGAAGATAATAACGGGTGTCAAAATACCCTGAACGAAGTCAAGAGTCACTTGTTCTTCAAGTCATGATGATATTTTTTTTTTGTACTACACAATACCTTGTGTCAATACCTGGTATCTTTCTGAGGAGCAATTTTTGTAATTTTATGAACGTTCACAGTCTGAACTCAGTCCCAGTTTGTCGAAAATACCTCTAAAATCCCTATATTTTTAACAAGTTTTTGACATTGATTTTCGCTGAGATGAGATTGCAACAAGATTTTGAACGTTTTTAACTACAGCAGTGCTTTTCTGTAAAAATCTCACCGTGAGAACTTAGGTGAAGTGAGCGGGAAGTGAGCTGTCATTAGGGATTAACACTATTGACACTGCTCACTTCAAGCTCACTTCACGTATGATTTCACGGTGACATTTTTACAGAATCGACCGGCTGCAATTTGTTTTTTTTTACGAAAATATGTTTTAAATATTAACTTTAAATACTCTCACGATCCCTGTACCGTTGCATGCACGCATAAGCACATTTTTTTGCATGCGTTACGTTGCGCACTACCGTAAAAAGCAAATTTTCACATCAAAAATAAAAGTCGTTTCCCAACAATTATTGTTGCATAAAGTAACTTAGTTTGATGTAAAGAATGTGTAGATGACGGCTTTGTGAATAGTCTTGTTACACCGAGACATGAGAAATGAAGGGCCATGGGCTTTCCTTAATAGTATCCTTCCATGCAAACCAGAACCCTAATTGTGTAACACCCTTTCTTTCAATCACAATCCCCCTTGGATCGTGACTGTAGGAATGTAGGAATTTCCTAATCCATCGCTTCATGGGTTTGAAAAATACGTCTGCTCAACAACGTAAATAACGCAATGAACGTCTCTGAACTGTCGACATGGAAGGAATTGCGATCAATTGTCGTTTTATGTGTATTACGCAACTACCCCACAGACATTACAACTAGCTTTCTGCAATATCTACAGACAGTAGGAAGCAGTTTTGTATGGTGTCCTATGATAGAAAAATAAAATAGACATATTTTCATCAGATTACCTCCTTTATGACTTTCAATTTTCAAACTGACTAGTATTTATTAAAAAATACGTAAATATAAGTTCCCTCTTCCCAATTTCAAAAGCAGCTCTTTTCAGTACACTATTTCCACCTCGTCCTAACCAAAAAGATCGTTCGCGCGAATACGCTGTCGTCTCGTTCACTCATTTGTTCGGAAAACTGGAAGGCGTCCTCTGTCGACGCAACCACGCGTTTGGTTTCGTCGAACAAACAAATAGTATACAGCGTGTAACGGAAGGGGGGTATCAACCCTGAAGGAGGTGAATGTGCTCATGAACCTCAACAACTTTCCCCAAAGAACATAGGTCGAAATATGAAAAAAAAATTTGGCCCTCCCTTACAAAACTGACTACCAGCTGATTGATTTACTATGGGAGGGCCAAATTTTTTTTTCATATTTCGACCTATGTTCTTTGGGGAAAGTTGTTGAGTTTCATGAGCACATTCACCTCCTTCAGGGTTGATACCCCCTTTCCGTTACACGTTGTATAGATAAAGTTTTATTTATGCTTCAATTTAAAACAGAGATTAGTGTTTGGAGCCTCCTTTTAAGCAAACAATGCCTGTGTTAGGAGACTCCGCTCTTCCGTAGTACAGCATAATTATTACTTAATATAGTAAAGAAACCGTAGGTACTTTTTTTT
The DNA here is from genome assembly GCA_949629135.1 of Eremobia ochroleuca. Classification (NCBI taxonomy): domain Eukaryota; kingdom Metazoa; phylum Arthropoda; class Insecta; order Lepidoptera; family Noctuidae; genus Eremobia; species Eremobia ochroleuca. The sequence goes on along the minus strand of OX451405.1, from coordinate 13,245,681 downwards.
ATTAGCCTACATTGTCCCACTGGTGAGCAAAGGCCTCCCCCAAATCCCTCCAGGCATCCTTAAAATATCAAATAAAAATAAGGATATTAGTGAGTATCTCACATACAGATGCACTACACACAGGTATTCACACTCGAATATGATTCGAGTGTGAATACCTGTTCGTAGAGCGTCTGTATGTGAGTTTGTATGCGAGAGTGTATGCGAGAGTGTATGAGAGTGTATCTGCTAACTTATGTGCTCCAAACTGCCTCCGTGTCATATGTAATGTAAGTGTCTTTATTGTTTCCTTACATTCATAACTTCTTACAAAAGAAACGCGACGATCGCATACTCGCGCGATGTTCGCGTTGGTTAGGACGCAGCCTAAGAGTTTGAAAATTAGTGTTCAGATCTTACATTTTATTACTATTGCTCCTAAAATATATTTAACACCCTAGTTAATCAAAACACAGTAACACGCAACTAATAAAACCTATTTTCGCTAAGTTCACGGAACACCTAACTGGTGACGTCATTATCATAAATTCTCGTTTTTAGTGTACGTACATTCTCGGTACATTAGGCAGTGATGACGTAGTCGTCACTCCGACGTACTTTGTACAACTAGTAAATAGAGAACGGTGAAAACTTACCGAAGTGCGCTCTGTGAAATGTAGCAAATATTGTGAAAAATATTTCGCACTTTTCATGAGAACGCCTGGCTATGTATGGAAGTTCTACACATTCTATTTGTGTAGTATCTATCATTCGTTCTCAAAACAGGGGAGGGATTTTTCTTAATAAATTCTTAAGAAACTATAAGCTAAGCAATTGGCTCGCCCTCGATTAAATGGGACTTAAACATGATTGGCGAAATGCGGGTGTACTAAGATCCACCTGTGTCTAAGGGCGCTTGTAACACGGTAAGAAAATACGCCGGGCCTACGCAAGAATTCGTGTCGTAACTAGAAAATAACTGTGTACACTGCTCGCAGCGGTGCACGAAAAAAATCTTGTCTGCGCAAGACGCGACGCGGCGAACGTTGTTGCGGAGAACGTTGTTTTGTGTGTAGAACAGACAAAATTCTTGTCGTGTACACGAAGAATTTGTCTTGTCTGCCGCAGACACGGTAAATTTTCTTACCGTATACACAAGCGCTGTAAGGCTCTTTATACACACACGTTTTTCTCGCCGTGAAAAACAACGGTTTATCCGCCGTGTGTAGGCACGGTCTTCAGTGTCTTATTGGTCACTATGGAAGCTTGTTGACGGACACGTTTTTTCTACGGCGCGGTTTTTACGCCCCGTATAGTAAAGAAACCGAACCGTGTACATGGGGCCTAAGCTTTCGGGTAATATTAGATACTGTGTTATGTTATATGCAATAAGGTCGTAGTTAATCTGCATTCGCGACTTATTTGCCAAAAATGTAAAAAATATGAGTTTATGGAAAAATAACTTCAATTCCTACACAATAAAGTGCACTTTACGTTCAGTTTAAAGAAGTTTATTTCTCAAAAAAGAACATACATAGTTCACTTAAATATGAGAAACTACGTTACAACTTCAAAAAATTTTATAACTTTTCAATAGTGCTAGTCACTCTGAAATCAACTCAATCGCTATTCAAATAAAGCTGATATTTGTTTAACTTGATATAACATCAATTTGATACATACATTTGAATAGACTACACAGTTATTTAACTACAAACTCAACAATCCGTATATCAGACTGTGAACGGTGGGATTAACATGACAATTTCCCTTTGATTCCCTTCGTGAAGACAGAGTTATGCAATAAACCTTTACTTTAAGGAACACGATAATGATTGCTCTTGAAACACTAACCTACATTTGTTTTAAGATGAACCCAAATTAATTAAAAACAAACGAATTTGTCCGCTTTCATTAAAATCGTAAGGTTGGCGCCATGTTTATTACATATGATTACTTTTAGCCGTTTTCAAGTTCAATCACTTGTTCATATAAATGTGAATGTTTTTCTCTGTATTTTATAACTGGAGACCATTGCCTTTTAGGTTAATGTACTGTCCTTGATCTGTTTGTTTTAGCTGGAAGTCTCCCATGTTATTTAAATTAATAAATAAAATAAAAAATAAAAACTGTATGTGTAAATTACGTTGATTATTTAAATGCCCCAACATTTGAAGGACAAGGGATGAAAGATGTTACAACCAGCCCTCGCCACGGAAATAAAAGTCAGTTGAAATAAAACGCGCGCAGTCGTTATACGAGTATGTGCTCAAAAGACTCGTAAAGGAACGCTACTTGTCGTTGTGATCTTGTTGTTCTAACTGCAGTCATCTACAGTCTTCTTTTATTTTCGTTGCTTATACAACGTGTAACGTTAAATGCGCAAAACCTCAGACACCCCAACTGATTTTTAAATCAATTAACCTATTTCACAGAGAAAATAAGTCATTAAAAAAATTGTAAAGGTTTTATGTGCTGTTTTAGTTTTACTGGCCATTCTGATCGTTTCTTGCGTCTGCGACGACGCTTTATCGAGGGAGGAGTCGTCACGGGGTCACGGCGCCGCGCTGACATTGGTTTGCTTGACCTATTAATAAATAGACACGGCAACGTTTTTAATGAAGATTTTTTGAAAAATGTGACCTATATTAAAAAGTGGTTCAATTAATTCTGCTCGTTATTCTGATCAAACTATTTTCAGGTTTTGCGCATTTAACGTTACACGTTGTATATGTGTATCTGTTTTAGTGTATTGTATACATAATATTTGTACCAGCGCCAACCCCAGTTTGTGTCCAGGAAAATCATTGTCCATTCCAAGGTTTCTCTGGAAGAGATCGCAGAAAGCGATAAGGCCGCCAATTGTATATTTTGTAGTGTTTGGTGTATTTTTTATGTTGTGTATTTTTGTGGTGTACAATAAAGCTGAATAATAACAGTCGCACAGGTCGATCGATCAGGTTAAGCTACGCTTGCCGCGGTTGGTCTGTGGATGGGTTACCATCTTTACATACCGAGACCCCTCCGTGCCTCAGAAAGCACGTTAAGCCGTTGGTTCCGGTTGTCATTCGTAGATCTTTGACAGTCGTTACGGGTAGTCAGAAGCCCGAAAGTCTGACAACCAGTCTTACCTAGGGGTATCGTATTACCCAGTAACTGAGTTGAGGAGGTAGTCGCTCCATGTAAAATACTGGTATTCAGCTGCATCCGGATAGCCTGGAAGCCGAACCCAATATAGTTGGGAAAAGGCTAGGCAGATGATTATGAAGTGGCATGACAGCTCACTTTTAATGAAGTGAACTCACTTGACCTAAGTTTTCACGGTCAGATTTTTACCGTTATTCCAATTACGGAACAAGTGCAAGGACCAGCAATGAGGGAGTAAATACAAACTGAACTGGAATACATTCAGAAGACAGAAATGGTGTAGTTGTCATTTGACTCAAAAAGATTGGCTTTGTACAGACGACTATGATTTTACAGTTTACCATAAAACAAAATAAAAAGTGTTTAAAGGCAGGCCAATATAAAAAGTAAAATAGACCATCCAATATCGGATAGTGCCACGATCTTGTGTGAAATGAACCTTAAAAAGTCAATAACGAGCGATTTTAATTTGGTTGGTTGACGTCGTTAATGGAGGGCAGGGATTCGACGAAAATTTAATTTTCTCTTGGACACTTAACGTAGTCGTATCGTTAAGTGGTCCTGCATGATAGGAAGTTTGATGGTTGGCTGGTTTCTCTGGAAATACGGTTTTGAAGTCAACATCACTGTATTTGGGTAGAGCAGCATCATGGATTTTAAGTAAAAAAAGAAAATACGTTTATTTGCAGTAAACATGATCCAGAGAACACAAACAAAGTCAACGGCTCAGCATAAAGCTAAGGGTGCGTTTCCACAGAAGCGGAGCTGGGCGGAGCGGAGCGGAGACGTGTAGGAATCGTCCAATCACAGACGAGACGAGTGACGCTATGAGGATTTCAACCACTGTGATTAGTCGATTCCTGCACGTCTCTGCTCCGCTTCGCCCAGCTCCGCTTCTGTGGAAACGCACCCTAAGACCCTTTGCGAGACGGAGCCCCAGCGCTGGTCTTCACCGACAGCAGGCGTTGACGTGCTGACGTCAACCGATGCAATACGATGAGTTATGAATAAGAAATAAAAAATAAAATAAATAAACGATACCTAGTTCTAAATGTATATATAGATAAACATAATATTTATAAAATGGTAACATTCCGGTAAAGCTATAGTAGCTTCAGAAAAGAGACTTTTGTCATCATAATATGAACAGGAAGGCGATGATAATGACTATCTATATAGGGTGACTGGTAATTAGTGACCGATACTTAAACACATGATTCTACTCATCATTACAAATGTTGGCAAATTGCAGTCAAGTACTTAACGACAATCGACGACGGATGATCGGCAGGCGGCTTAATTTAAAATGGCTGACGTTTCTTCAACGGCGCCATCGGACGTTATAAAACTGCTGTACACAAGCGGAGCGGCACCTTTCGCGTTTAGAATTTCAAATAGCGCACACCTTCCTTTATTATAATATTGTAATTTAAAAAAAATATATTAAACAGTTGATTGAATTTAGTTATCTTGATTTTATTTAAAACACTAACAGTATAGTTCACACAAACAACTTTTACTATCGGACCAAATACGAAATCGCGAAAAAAAAATCAGCTGTTCCCTACATTTATGTTCGTACGAGTCGTCAAAATGTAGGGAACAGCTGATTTTTTTTTTCATCCTTTCACTTTTTGTCCCATTATAAAACTTGTTTGTTGTCATGAGTAGAATCATGTATTTAAGTATCGGTCACTAATTACCAGTCACCCTATATACAACGTGTAACGTTAAATTCGCAAAACCTCAGACACCCCAACTGATTTTTAATTCAATTGACCTATTTCAGAGAGAAAATAAGTCATTAAAAAAATTCTAAAGGTTTTATGTGCTGTTTTAGTTGTACTGGCCATTCTGATCGTTTCTTGCGTCTGCGACGACGCTTTATCGAGGGAGGAGTCGTCACCGGGCCGCTGCGCCGCGCTGACATTGGCTTGCTTGACCTATTAATAAATAGACACGGCACCGTTTTAATGAAGATTTTTTTTTTAAATGTGACCTATATTGAAAAGTGGTTTAATTAATTCTGCTCGTTATTCTGATCAAACTATTTTCAGGTTTTGCGCATTTAACGTTACACGTTGTATAAATCTTAATCTCTAGACATGCACTGCGGAACATAAGTAGATGAACAGGTACTTTATGCATTTATAGGATTTTGGTTTATTCTTCTAATTTTGATGTCGAAACGAAAGTATTTGTCAAATTGCTTCTATTTAGTTTTTATTTCTACTTCTTCGTTGCATTTATATGATTAAAAAAGGGCTTTGAAGATGCCTAGCATACTTACCTGTCCGCCATTGTTATTTTTTTTTTTTTCAAAATGGCATCCGCGTGTCATGCAACCTATATAAATCGATAGCTGGCATCAATGCAGACCAAACTCCGTAGTGTCACGTTTCCGAGATATTTACGTACAAAGTTGATCACGTGAAATCCATTTTTTTTTAGCTCGCTTGCTTACATACTCTGAAAGTTTAATTTAAAGTAATCAAACATCTATGCAACTAGTTTTCTGGTTGCATTGATGTCAGCTGTCCATTTTTAAAGCCTCCATGCGTGGCCGCGATTATGAAAAGATATCACAATGGCAGACATGTAGATATGCCAAGCTCCATATAAAAATTTTCCTTTCTCCTGACTTCTCCAGACTTATAATTCGACGGCGACACGATAACTGTAACTTTCCTATTTTCATAACCAAAGTTGGTACTCGTGCTAATAGGAACTGCCGTATTACGTGTTAAAAAGTAATATCATTGAACGTGAATTTTGGGTGTCTATCGAAGTCGTAAATTATTTTGATGGGGTGATAGTTACCAAAATAACGGTAAATAGTGTTAAAATTTCGAATATAAATATAAACTTTCGACAGCAAACTGTCTCTTTAACCGAATTCCAAAAAGGAGGAGATTATTATATGTTCGACTTTATGTATGTTCAGCGATTTCTTCGTCATTTATGGACCTATTTTAAAAATTCTTTCCTTCACAATCTGAATAATTTTCAAAGATATTGCTAATACATTTCTTCGTAACATCGAAAAATTTGTCTGCTCAACAACGTACATTACGCAATGGATGTTGTTGAGCTTTCTAAACGAAAACCACCGTTAGTGTGTAACGCATTATTTACCCCACTGGCTTCAATGAAATATTCGATCGCAGCGAATAGATGACTGTGTGATTGCTCGCTATTTTTGATAAATGCATAAATAACTTATTAACGCTTGTTACGAGGGTTCATCCGTTAGAGCCATGTTGGAGATTCAAAATTGATGATTTCCGACGGACAATAAAACCATAATGTGTTTAATTTATAGATGAGATATTGACGTCATATTATTGGGGAATTTTATAATCTAGTGCATGGCTGAAAAACATTTTCAATTTTTCGTATAGTTTTCTCATTAGAACCGTTTTTATGCAAGCCTTTTTTTAAACTAGCGATCTACGGTCTAAGCAGGTGCAAGATATTAGTAAAACCATATACGACAAACTTACAACAACATTACTTTATAAAAAATAATAACATTTATTAGTGCATGGCTAAGAAAAAACACGATTACTGTAAGTTTTCATTCAAGAAAAGTATATTCAAAAGTGTCAATTGTAGCCACTTTTCGAGATATTAAACGTGTTAGCTTAGAGGATGAAATCTGAAATATTTATATTTTCTTTTAGACCTAGTAAATTAAGAAATTTATGTTCTAAAACATGGTTTAAATATTTTTTAAATAACTTATATGTTTATTTTACTATGAATTATTTAGTATTGCTATATAATCGGCGCGGATTCACGCCACCGCTCAGCGCGCCGCTCTGGAGTAACGCTCTTAACTACCACTGATATACCGAGTACATATACATATATATTTTTTTTATTTAGAAATCATCACCTAGTCATAATACTTTTGTCTCTATCCTAATTTATTTGGGGTCGGCGCAACATGTCTTTTTCTTCCATATTTCCTTGTACAGATGCCAGCACATCAAGCTACCCGAAACTGTCAAATTTTCCCAAACAACTTTGAACCTTATGCTTTAGCGATAAAGATGAAAATCTATTAAAAAAATTTGACAGATTGTAGTAGCTTGATGTGCTGGCGTCTGTACATTATTAGTCGTCATCGGGCATATCATCTTGCACATATTCCATTCATCGTTTCTTTGGTCTTCCCCTACTCTTAGACACATTCACTGTCAAAACTTCCCTCACGAGATTTTCCTCATTCCTCAGCCGACCCCACACACCTTTTCAATCACCGGTGTCACTTTTAGCCTTTTTAATATACCTACTCAATTCTTATTCTATCCATTCACACCAGAAATCACATACCAAAAGTATTATCTTTTATATAAACTTTCGAGTCAGTCTCACTCACCCACTAGAGTTAGTTTCGTAAGAGTTCGTTTTGAGTTAGTTTCATACACTAGGTTTGAAAGCTTAATAAATTAAAACCGTATTATTTATTTATGTTCTACATTGAAAGCGTAGCCCGAACTAAGCTTCAGTTAACTTCAATATTAGTAGTTTCTCGTTTCCAAACTAGAATTTCCATTACATTTCGATGTTATGTAATGTATGTTGAGTAAATAGAGAACCAAATGTGTTCACTAACGAAGTCGCAACGAAACAGATACTTAGTAAAAAAGTGCAAGTCGGACTCGCACACAGAGGGTTCCGTGCCACAGTACAATATTTAACACTATATTTTTTTTAATACCTAAGAAGAAGAGGAAAAAACACGTTTCTTGATGAAGACCTCCTTTAATTTTTGACTTTATTTTATTATTATTTGTTACCGAACGGGCAGCGGAGAGTTCGTAATATTGTCCCCTTTGACACCCTTTGGGTTCGGTACCCCAAATAAAACAACAGCACATGGCGCGAACGAAAAAGGAACGTAAAAATATAGCGTGAAACGGATAGCTGCAGCTCCAATTTGTCACTATTTCGTTTTATTCATTTTTGTGTCCCGAATGCATGACAAAGGACAGCACAAGGCTTTGATATTTCTAATGGAGACATGAAACTCTGCATAGTGCTTTGCTTTTACACGTATTCCTTATTTAAATGTAGAAAAGAAAAAAAATGTACCTATTCCTTATTTAAATGTAAAAAAGAAAAAAAAATCCTATAATTAAAAAAAATAAAATAAAAGAAATCACCTTCTCGTGAGCACTCAAAGAACTGAAGAGAAGAAGTTACAAAAACGGCGTAAAAATATCCAGTTATTCACTTTCAGCCTAAAGAATAAATAAATAAATAAACAAACGGCAACAGGACATAATCCTTACTCGTCCACGTTCTAGCGACTCGCCGCTGGGGTCCATTCCATTAGTCTTATAACGAAGATTCAGGCCCGTTCGAAAGTATTTGATCCGTCAAAAGAAGTGACAACAATTTTTCGAACGGCCAAAAACACATCGCGCGTAGTGTCAACTGTTAAATCGTGTTTTCATTCATTCTTAGTTCTGCACCCTAATTGCGTAACACACTATCAAATTCAATCTGAATCATTTTGAAGGATATTGCTAATCCATTGCTCCATATGTTCGAAAAAATTTTTTGCTCAACAACGTAAATAATGCAATGGAGATTGTTGAACTGTCAAAATGAAACCCATTGCTACTGGTAGTGTGTTACGCAATTACCCCGCAGGCTTCAAACCAATCTTATGTCCGTAGTTGACACGTAGTTAGAAACGCCCGTCTTCGCCCGATTTCGTGCTTAGGGAGTAAACTATTGCTTCGCACGGGTGCAATCTACTGATGTGCTGACATCTCAAAATATGCAGATTTCTGTGCTATATCCAAGTTAAATATGTATGTAATTATACACTAAGGCCTTCTTAAATAAATTCTTTAAATGTTGGTGAAACCCGCATCAAAATCCGTTGTGTGGTTTATTTGATAAATGGGATAAGCTGCCAGCCAAAATATTTCCACAGCTGTAATTCCTGTAAACCAGGATCTACGGTAATGAACAAGCAATCGCTTGGCGTCTCCCAAGATACGCGAAATCGTCTTCAACCTAAACCGATGGATTGAGCATGTATAAGTATCCTACTGATTCATCCATTGCAAACATTGGATGCATTTGCTGTCAAAATTCCTTTCCAAACTACCCATGTTTTTGAACATTATATTTGACGTTTGTTATAAACATTTCAGTATCACGAGGAATATGAGAGATGTTCCTATGTGGTATTTTGATCTTTAATACCTACGTCTATCTAAATACGTAGGTATTACAAACCAAACCCTAGCAATATCATTAATATAGTATTGTAAGGTTTGACTGGAATGCTATCACCAATTTCTCATCTGCTTAGGTTGGGAGATAAAAGTAGGATATTATGAATGATTATGTTACTTTTCTACCTATAGCGAGATATTGCTGTGAGTGTTAAAATAGATATAATTTAAAGTGTAATTAATTAATATATTTTTCTCTAAGATAGTGCTCACACAAAACAGTTCTAACTATATTAGGTAGATACAGAGTATACGTGTTGTGTCAAAACAGTTTTTCAGTGCATCTTGATAACATCGCTATGAATAGTCTGTGTAAAGACAGTCTTGGCTCAAGTCTGCTTACAGCCTAAGACCATCACAACAATTAAAGACGAAAACATGTAAGATATCTTGTCGTCTCGAATTGGAACTGGCCAATATTCGGGGCACACATTCGTGCATACGTCCTTTACGATTAATCTCGAGTTTAGTGACAGTGATTTAAAATAAACACGATTGCCCTTACGATTTTTAATGCCCCTGGAACAGCTGTTGCATGATTCACGTGACATTGGCCCGAGGAACGCCGGGGAACACGAATATATATTTAAATACAACACGACCATGAATATGATCGCGGATTAACAAAAACTGCGACCGAAATCGTATTTCCACTAGCATTTGTTTGCACAACTGACAAAAATCTCAGTGTATAAACTCAAATAAACTTTGGCAATAACACAAGATCGTTTGTTCTTAAGCTATTTTCTGCTGAGATAAACATCATAACAGAATTTGCAGTGTTTCACTTTGTTGCTCTTTTTGCGGATGTAATCGGGGTCAATAGCAACTACAAAGGATGTTTTGAAAGTACTCACATTGTGCTGATGTAGCGTCAGGACTACGTTGTCGAAGGTGGATGAGTTCGAGAGAGCCTCGGAGCTGCCTCGGAGCAACTCGGCCAGCAAGTCAGCTCCGGGCTTCACTCCAACCAGCTTAGAAGGCGACGATGTTGCCCTGACGTGGGTCGGACCACGACCAGTAGCCCGTGGTGACGTCATCGCCCCAACACTGGTTTTGCGACAAGGTACTGTTGCGTCTGACAAACTCCTTCTACCCACTTCTACTGACCGACTACACGGTGCCTCTAAATTTTTACCGTACGGCGCTCTAGTAAAGTGATGTCGTCTTGCTTCTACATCTGAAGTATCTGATGGACTAAATGGTGAAGGCGAAGCTGTTCTGTCTCTGGAACACGTGTCACTGTCGGCTTCAGAAGGCGAGTCGCCATATTTCCGTCTCGCTCGGAACGAGTCATCATCTCTCTCGTCCGAGCTTTGTTGATAAAACCTTGCTCGCCTCGATTTTAACTCTTCAGACCTCGGCCACATTGGTGCTACTCCTTCACACGGACTTGGCGGTCCGTTATTGCAAGAGTCGTCTGATTTGTCACCGAGTAATGATGAAGTTCGCGTTTCAGTTGACAAACGCATATCTTGTAGTGATGCCTCACTGCTCTCACGTTTACAGCCGTTTACTGAAGGTGGGCCTTCTTCTTCGCCACCATCGTCGCTCGGTGTTGTGATGTATATTCCTTTCCTTCTTCTAGTTTTGTCAAGCGGCCTACGTCTTTCTCTAGCACCAATAGGGGCAGGTGTGCAAGGATTCTGTACCGCAGCCAGTAGGTGGGCAACCTGTTCACTCGTTATAGTTTCATCCTCCTTGTCGCGATCCAACGACCCATCGGACGCGGCGTCCGACCGATGCGGCTCCTCGAGCGGTAACTCCTTCGACCACTGTTTCACTATACACTCATACACAGGCACAGGGATTAGATTTTCTTCAGGACACTCCTCTATCGTACTGGGAAAATTTGTACAATCACAGTCCACATTAGCACACGCGTTCGTAGGGGGTTCAGGGAGGGGAGGAAAAGCAAAAGGCTGAGGTTCTAGCGGCGAAGTACCTTCACTGTGAGCTTGTGCACTGTCGGCTTGTGAGCCGTCACTTTCTTCGCGGAGTTCGTGTAAAACGCGCGGTGCCATCAAAGCTGGCAGACTACCGCCAGCTTCGGCTGGGCCCTCCTCCCGCACAGGAGGGATGCGACGCGGCAGCGGGTGCGTCAACGAGCGAGTACCCAGCTGCTTGTGGGAAGTGTCTGGCGGTGGGGACCTTGGCGCTGGTGACGCGTGCGCAAGCAACCCCTCGTCAGAACCTACCGCGGAGTCAACCGACGCCACTGACCCGCCCTCCGTCGTGTTCTCATCGGTTGCTAGAC